>JAJEKV010000004.1:20315618-20915618 GCA_021234155.1 Isoetes taiwanensis | reverse complement strand
GATGACTGGACAAGCAAGCTAAAAAAGCAAGATGAAGCTCTAACAAAGGACACATCTAGACACTCCAAGGACATTCTAAGTTCTTCAAATAACTTAGAATTGAAAGATGAATCGATTACATTGCTTCAAAACCCTGCTCTATCATTGAGGCAATTGGAACAGAAGCATGAGACTTTGCAAGCAGGCCATGTAGAATGTCATGAAACATATAATAACTTAGAGGCTTCAAATCTGTTGCAGCATAGATGTAAGGCTTTGCAAGATGAGTCTATGGCATTTCTTAGTTTCCCACAAGAAGGTGAGCCCCTAGAGAATGAATATAAGGGACTTCAGAACATTTTGAATATTTCTCCCGTTTCTGTACAAGTTCATGATCACGAATATGAAGAACCCAGTCCGTTGTTTGAAGCATGCAAAAGTATTCCAAAGGAAGTAGATGGACTAGTAGAACATCACACTTCTGAAATCCCCTCAGGAAGTAGGAAAAGCAATTTGGACAAAGAAAAGCCAGCTAAGACGGAAGCAAGAAGAAGATTACGGCTTGCTGGAAATGCAGGTTAGTACAATTTTGGTTCCTTCTTACTCAAATCCAATTCTTGTTAAATCCCTAAATTTGATATGTTTAGTAGATGCTTCTGGCTATGTTTTAAAGAATTCAGACCATATATCTGAGGATAAGGAAGACCAAGCTCTCGCAGGAAAAGGCAAACCTACGTGAGTATTGTGCATAACTTTGTGCATAAGAACTGATTTGTTATACTGAAATGTGTTAATCATGTGAAACTATAGTGACAATCACATGATATCTGTACTTAAGTCAAAATCTGGAAAAGGAAACAAAACATGCCAAGAGTAAGTGGTCATGCTATTTTTTTACATTTGCTAGTATGAAGAAATCTGATTATTATTCTAATTCAAATTCTATAAACTTCAAACATTGCAGGACAATAAGGTGAGAATGTAAATTATATACGTACCTTCAGTATCTTGTGAATAATTTGAACTCTATGTATGTACGTCGTATAGGCCAGCAAGCTCAAAATCAGTCCAAGACCCTGTGAAAAAGCAAGATGAAGTTTCAAGGTGAGCACATATTCTTTGACATACATCTGCATCTCCCTTGCACCTTTGACTAACTTGATTTTGTCTACAGCCCGCTCAAACATCATCTATCACCAGCAAGGTAATGTTTGTTCTTATTTGACATTACGTACAATATGCTCGGATTAACAATCATGTACAGCAGGGTGGACAAGAAACTCTTAATACTTGATACGAATAAAGTATTTATCAAGCGCTTTGAGTCAGGTCAAAGACTGCCTAGGAGACATCCAAAGTCGACATTGTATCAAATTGGTAGATATAGCATTGTGGCAAGGCCAGGACACTTGGAATTTGTTAGAGAATGCATGAACCATTTTAGTGTTGCAATCTGGTCAACACTTTCTGAAGAAAACTTGGTACAATGCTTGAGGAACTCTTTCCTGAAGGCATACGCAACAAATTTGAATTCATTTGGAGTCAAACTCGTTGTGAGTCTACTGATCTCGATCATCCTCAATTTCCTGGGAGAAAAATCTTTCTTAAAGATTTGGAGGAAGTGTGGTCTTCAACAATGCACAAGTCTTCAAATAGCCTTTTAGTAGAAGATTCTGAGTACAAGTGTCTAAGGAATCCCAGAGGGTCTTATATTATACCGCACTCATTTAGTTTGCAGTCAGAAGCTGGAAGTAACAGGTATTTAATGGATGAACTGCTTCCTTATCTTTTGAAGGTTGCTGATGCAACAAATGTTACCACCCATGTAATGTGTGTGCCAATGATCAAAAGTTCAGCCAAAGAGACCTCAATTGTGAAGAAACTACTTCAGGTACACAAGTATCTATGACACTATTAAACATAATATATAATGTTGCCAGTGGACAAATTTTGTATATGAGGAATGCAAGCATAAGCCTAAAGTGTGCATTGTTGTTTTTGTAATATTATGTTGTTGTCTTCCTCTTTCAAACATGTTAACTAATCAGAACTGTCTTTTTTCTTTGCTACATCTTGTTGCACCCATTGGCACTTCACAGTCTCATGTAAAGTGAGCACCAAGGCCATATAGCAAAATGCCTTGGCAGAGCCTAGAGAGCATGGCAGGGCAAAGATTCAAGCACCCTTAATGACCATTTCATCAAGAAGAGCACGTGCTTCTCCTATCTTCCCATCTCTGTAAAGACTGGTCATAAGTATGCTATATGTAGCCGCATTTGCTTTAACTGATGCCAGGGTCATCATTCCTAAAACATCAGTAACCTTTTCAGTTTTACCTGCTTTGCATAATGCACTAATTAGGGTGTTGTAGGTAACAACATTTGGGACGCAACCATTGTTGACCATATGTTTGATGAAATCAAACGCCTCTTCTAGTCTACTTGCTCTACAGAGCCCATTCAGAAGAATGCTATAGGTAACAACATCCGGGGCAATCCCTTTTTTAATCATAGCTTCAAAAATAGTGTTCGCTGCCTCCATTTGAAAGGATTTGCACAAACCATCAATGACAGAATTGTATGTAACAATATCAGGGAAAATATTCTTATCGATCATCTCCTGCAACAGTTTATAAGCATCTTCTGTTTTCCTTGCTTTACACAGGCCATTGATAATGGTGCTATAAGTAAGTACATTGGGAGGAATTCCATTTATGCACATTTGCTTAAACATTTGTTGCGCATCATTCAGCCTCCGTACCTTGCAAAGACCATCAATAAGAGTGGTGTATGTAATAGAATTTGGCACACAGTTCTCTCTAACCATCACCTGGAAAATGCCGTATGCTCTACCAACATTTCGTATCTTACATAGACCATTAATAAGGAATGCTATATGTGATAACATCGAGAATGGGACCTCGTCACGCCATCCAGTTGAATAATTCATTTGCCTCGTATACCTTATTGACCTTTGCAAAGTGCATGAAGCGAAGATTATGTACGGCAACACTTGGTACACATCCTAACGACAACATCTCCTTGAATAATGTATTAGCCTCATTCACCTTTCCGATTAAGCACATTGCACTAAATAAGGATTTATGTACAATCTCATCAAGAAACACATGCTTACGAATGATTTTTGGAAAACCTCAATGGCATCTGATGATACATAGTTCCTCTATAAGCGGTGCTGCATGCCCGTATGCGTCTGAGATGATACCCCCTGCAATGACAACTCACTACACAACTTTCTTGCCATGTCCAACTTGTCTGTTTTGCAAAGACCATGTATAACACTCCTAAGTGCCTTCAAATCCAACCTTCCAAGCTTGTCAATGATGAATTGAAAGAGCTTGCACCCTCCATTGTGGTGCTATATTTGGATCTGACATGAAAAAGAATATCATATGTAACAATATCCGGAGAAAGACCCATCCCAATCATCTCTTCCAACAATAGTAATGCTTCCTCTACCCCATAGCCTCAAAGGCGACATCCATAGTCTGCTATATGGTATGGTATCTGGAATAATACCCTCTTTTCTCATCAGTCTAACCAAATTCAGAGCCTTTTCTAGTGCCCCAGTTGTACAGTACCCATGGATGAAAGTATTATATGTAACCAGATCAAACTGGATGCCTTTTTCTCCCATGGCTTCAAAAAGTTCACATGCCTTGTTCATTTTATTTTCCTTACATAGTTGGTTAAAAAGAATATTATATGTAACGACATCAGGGGAAACACCCATACTAGTCATCTCAGTGAACAGTTTCTGTGCCTCATTATCTCTACCAGCTTTATGAAACCCATCTATAAGAATCCAAGAATCTCTACCAGCTTTATGAAACCCATCTACAAGCTCCAAGAATCTAATATAAGTACACGTAACAAGTTCTACAGGCCAGGATTTGTACCTTATTTTGTGATCTGGCTTGTTGATAGAGCTCATTGTGTAATGCGGCAAAGGTGGACGGGCCTGCCATAAAATGCAATAAAATCGAACAGACATGTTGGTATCCAATACGCAAACTTGCTACATATACAACATAAACCTGCATCAATATTTACAAACTGCAAATGCAAAGGGATGTGTCGAAACTCAATTGGATTAAATACACGCTTGAGATAAGGATGAACATGCATCAACAGCCTCAATAAAGGTTATTCTGTTTGGTTTAGAGCCTTCAAATTGCATGTTCCAGAAGATTCGTAATGCATCTTTATCATATTCATGAAGCGCGTAAGCTGCAATGAGAGTGGTCCATGATATTACATTTAATTGAGACATTCTAGTGAGTGTTTCCTGTGCAGCTATAAGGGAGCCACAATTAGCATACATTTTGGCAAGGGCATTAGCCAAAATGACATCTGGTTCCAGCTGGCTAAACAAAACGTATGCATGAATCAGTGTGCCTAATGCCAATGATTTGGAACCACAACAAGCATCCAGAATTAAAATAAAAACCACCTTATCTGCCGTTACGCCTTCAAGCCACATCTGTTTAAAAAGCCTAATTGCTGCACTCCTAAAACTAGTTCTGACATATCCTGAAAGCATCAGAGTCCATGAAAAAACATTGTGCTTTTTATTTGTATTAAACACCTTACAAGCATCCTCCAAAGCTTCACACTTGGCATACATTTCAATACGCAGGTTGCACAGGAACAACTCCTGATAAAATCCATCTTTGAGAATATATGCATGAAGAAGCTGACCCTCTGCCAGCGCATTCTTTTCTCCAATATTACGTAGAAGAGAAGCGTAAGTGGCAAGTTTTTTTTTAACATGTCTACTAGTGCCTTTCTTGTCAAAGGAAGCCACATTATATAAAAGTACAATGAACGGGCAAACACAACGACAAGTTCAATATGCATAAAAAAATCTGCCATCAAACTTGTACAAGATATCTTCTCTTGAACATTCTTAATTTCAAGAACAGTAATAAATTTGAGCTACAATATGCTAATAAACTTAGGATAGTGAATCATGCAAACGCATTATGAGTTTGAGAAGAACTTACAAATCAACAAACGCAACCTGCGACGGTATTTTAACAAAAACAAAGATTTGACAATATATTATGACAACAGCCCAAAACTTAGATTGCATTAAATAGTTTGCTGGCCAAAGAGATCACATATATCAGCCATGTAGGGCATACTCATAGGGCCCATCTACAATATAGAAAAGGAACAACATATTTTAAACAAGTTTCTCCATGATCTTTTCCTTGTCTGCAACTCCCAGAGGGTGCACAGTCTTTTACCTTTAACTTGGTGACCTTTGGGCATATCAACAATGATGTGAACGACTTGTTCAGCATATACAACAGCTTCACATCCTCTGCCACCGAATATATAGCTTGTAGTTCCAGAAGATTTATTTTTTACATTATGTATTTCTCAAAGTATGTCCCCTCGAGCACCTCTTCACCTCTAAGAAATTTGTTTCCATGCATATCAATCATATCTTCCTCAAGAACATGCTTTGGCCTTGAGCAAAGAACTAGCCAAAAAAACCTCATCTTCCTCATTATCAATTGGAGCCTCAACTGCAAATATAGTTCCAAGTTCTACAAGATCAGCGAGAGGTGTATGTTCTTCGATGTCTCCAACCTCAATCTGCTCACCATGCTCACGCAGGTTGTATCCATTTCTCCCACTTTTAGGCACTAAAATACGTGCAGTCCAGCCACCTATTTGTGTCAAGTTCTCACATTGGTGGATGTCACCGTACATACAAAAGGTACAAAAGCATGCAAATTGCCTGGTCATAATCTTAGTTGGGTCCTCTTTATTAATGCCACAGATACTGTGAATTTTTCGCGTTCCTTCTACCACTTCACAATCCCAAACCTCTGAGCGGTTAACATCACCAATTTTTACCTCCCAAAAGTACCTTGTCACATCTCTTGCACGACTCTGACATGTTACTGCTGCACCAGTAGAAAAGTTTTCTGTGAGCCATGTAGTAAGATTATGAGCATGAGCTTCAATAGCACTATCATGTTTCAATTGCTCCTGAGCAATCTTAAATTTTACCTTAGCTCCAGCCCCATCATGTTCTCCTTTACCGTGGCCCGATCCAAAGAAACTCCACTTCATTGGAACCCCAGTAATATTGAAGTATCGAGGTACAAAATAAAATGGTCGGCGTGCCTTAAAATGTGCTGCAGCACCATCGGACCAAACCCAATGTTCATTCACTTCGTAGCCTTGCTTTTTCATCCACTCATGATGATGTAGGAGGCAGTGTTGCACAAACAATGTGTCATGCTTCTTATCCTCTGAAATGTAAAAATGATATTCTTTAATTGGCTCATCATACTCATCTTCGCGTCGATAAGTGATATGAACTAACAGAGTCACCTGCTCACTGCTGTAATAGCTACTTTGGATCTCGTTTTGTGACTTGAATGTATAGTTTTCAGAAAAATCTATTACTGAAATGATTATTCCAGGAGGAAAGTTCTTTAGGCATGCCCTATACTGTTTATCTTCCCAACAGGCTGTAAAGTTATGAATGACAAAATCTTTGATATGTTGTTTGAAGAATCTTACCAAGTCTGCTGGTGGTGTCTTCTTGTTCACAAGTTGCTTTCTGTTCTTTGGATGGCCTTCTTCATCTATACCAATCTTCACATCTTCATAAATCTTCCATTCCACAGTTGGACTGATCTCATCTAACTCTTTAGGACAAAACGTAATATTTTTTGTTCCACATTGTGAACAATTCCCAAGCAAGCAACTCAATTTATGCCATTCTGCCCCTTCGTCTTTTGCACATACTGCCATCTCCCATATCTCTCGAAGTCTACAAAAAGTCTTCTTTGGTGCCATGCAAGCTTGTGTTCCTTCTTTCCATTCGCAAATTGTGCAATTGCAGGTGCAATTTTTATGAACAGGTGAAGAAGTCCTCATTGCATTCAATGACATTCTAAGTAAATCCAATTGCACATGATATACACAGCAACAAGTGTTTCGCTCCACGTAAAATGGTTTGTAACGTTCAAATACTGTTTGTCCGATGTTTACATCAGGGTTTGCCTCCTTAAATTGCAAATACATTTCAGCCTGCAACAACATTCAGCTTGCTATACTTTAGACTAATTTCACTTGATCTACTCCCTTTTTGTCAAAGAACTGAAATAGAATTTAGAAGATCAGCCAATACATCACAAGTACATCAGTACATCATAAGAAAATCAGGTCAAACATATGTTTATGAAAGTGACGAAGACAAAGTATATTAGCGCAAAACAACATCCCTAGAAGCCCCAAGTAGTTTTGGATTACCCAAAGTAGCTACTTTAACTTTCCACTACTTTGGATGGTTTGTGAAGCACTATGAGGACTTTATGTACTTTTCCATTAACCACAGTAACTTTGGGTACTTTCAAGTACTTAGGACCCTTCATGAAGCCTTTACATTACCCAAAGTAACCTTTTGTACTTTCAAGTACTTTGGACACTAGGTGAAGCATTCTAAGTACTCTATGTGCTCTTAAGCCATCCAAAAGTAATTTAGTTTACTTCTAAGTACCTTGGATAAGAAGTCATGTTACAAATACTAGTTATTATATCTATAATACCAAGTCAATCCTAAACACTAGGCCCCTAGGTCATACTAAGTACTTTCATTCACTCCTAAATACTAATTAACAATCTTAAGCATCCTAACATCTATTTGACCACCTTAGCCACCTTGCACACTAACCCAATTCATTTAAGCATAAGTTGTAATACATATTCACAAGAAGAATCGAATAAGGGCTGGCAAGACAAAATAGAAAATTGAAACTTCTAACTAATTACTGAAAGCAAGTGGAAGTGGACTCACTTGTGAGATTTCCAAATAATGTGTCGGATGCGTGATAAAATTCTGTTTGCCTTTCCCAAGCTTATTCCGACGTAAATCCTTCCTATTTGGTGAGACTCTAGTGTTCTCTGCCCAAAACACTTGAATTTTGTCCACAACCTCATGTGCCAATCTATCTGAACGCGGTTGTCTTGATCCATTAGCCCATAGTTCAGTCTTCATCTTAATTTTCTTTTTTCTTTTACAAGCATTCTTAAAAATCCTTGGATTGACACCTAATAACCTTGCTGTAGCAGCTTTATTCATCCTTTTACCTGGCCCCAAATCTGGCTCTGAGGCAATCATAGATAGCACAACGTTTTTGGCTGCAAGTTGATCGTGGCTATGACTACCCTTTACCATTTGAAGCGAGTCTCTAAGATTCATGATCATCTGTGAGGTTTCGCCTCCAACAATGTTCATAGGATTGTAAGCTGCTGACATTGCTGGATGACAAACAAACCTATGCAAAACCTCTTGTTGACCCAAGTTATCCAAGTGACCTGCTTGTTTAAAATCTCGAACCATGCTATTTGCTAGGCGATTATAATATTGACGAGAAGCACGCGATGTAGGCAAAGAACTAGATCCCTCCATGCTGCTACCTTGCTACCTGAGACAAACATGCACACATGGAAACAAATAAGCCATTTACTGATAAATAAGCATTATTTCCACATAAGTTAGAAGACTGGTTTGGAGCTTGAGCCACAAGGCTTGATACACATCAGTTTATGACTTGATACACATCAGTTTATGACCTTATAAGCTGTCTGGATACAGGAAACTACAAAGTTCTACTGTTTAAACTGTAAATACAACCAGCGCCAATGTTTTGCATGTGGAGAACTTGGAGCATCTGCTGGCGAATCCAGCGAGGTATGACATCTGCCAATTACTTCCTATAGTACAGTATCATATCATTATGAATCAACAGATGGTCTCCACAAATTGGGTACCTCACTAGCTTAATAGGCCTGTAAGTGGGCAGAAAACATTGTTCCTCACATAAATGCTTTAATTTAAGAAGTATGCTATCATCTAACCTTGTTCTTGCTTGTATTTTGCTTAGAGGAATTGGGACAAACAAATTCAGTGGTTTGATGCCAAAGGAGTCTGGAGATCAAAAAAAGTCTTCATGCTTTATGCTTAATGCTTAAAAGATTAGCAACAAATAAGCTTTTGTTTCTACTATGATACTATGCATTCCAAGAGCTCGAAAGATAGGACACAACCAAAACAAAGATATTGCATAGCATAAAACTTACAAGGATGGTCTGCTCAAAGAAACGGCACTCCCTTGGCACTCCCTGACATGTGATAAGCAAATCGGCAGTCCTTGTAAATGTTGATATCCAAATGGAAAGATTAGATAGGCAAAAGGATAAAAGTAGAACAGATATTAGACATCCTCATGTCAGGTCCGGCAAACTAGAAACGAAATCATCTTTTGCTATTGAGACTAGTTGGTTCCCCTGGGTAGATCTAAACCTCTATGGAGGATCTGAGAGCACGGAGTCGATCCGGTTCTTCCCGCTCCCGCTACTTACGCGTTGACGCGTTGACCCGTTTCAAAAAAATTCCCATAATACTCAATGGTAGATAGTTTTTAGGATACTTTTGTGGTTCATGTAGACCCTAACGTGTTCTTTCCCGCTTCTCGAAAGGCCTGTATGGCTTTGTCATAATTTCCCATAAACTGAGCAATTACTGCCTCACAAAAGAGACTCAGACCCTCAGCTATTTGAAAAGGATCATTCTAGAATGGGACTCGCATGAAACCAACAAACCGCCCGACTTAGACTTGCTTCTCATTCATCTCAGCAGATTTCCTACAATGGTGGATAGTGGGTAGCCGCACACATGCGAACTACCCATAAAAAATAAAGGGAAAATCCAATTATATCATTTGGACCCCAACAAAATACAATGCTAATAGAGATTGGGCTAGTGTACCTGCCGAAAGCTTATCACCGGGATTAAAAAACCCCGCCCTTTCGGGTTTTCGAGGAAAAACCCTAGTGATAAGCCTTCGGCAAGGGGCTTGGACAAACGTAAGGCATAAAAATCGCTCCCAAAACCCACGAATGGAAAAGTCGAAACAGATGTCGCTCGCTAACCTGTACCTGCACATCACCAACAAAACAACAAGACAAACCAAACCTCCCAGAGTGGAGGGGCTGATTACGCGCGTGCCACGCGATAAAAATACAATAACAAAGAAGGGGGGGAGGGTGGGTTCAAAGAGAATAAGGTAATCACTGAGAGAGAAGAGGAAGCCCATGAGAAGTCGGGCGTAAACGCCGCCTAAAATAGCGCAAGTCCCAACTGTAATGGGCATGCGCCACCGCGATGCATGCAAAACATGATGCTCGTCCCATTCTAGAATGGCGATCCGATGTCTCGGATCGATGGGATTCTAGAATGGGACTCGCATGAACCCAACAAACCGCCCGAATACCAAAGGACTTCCTTAACAAACTAGGATCGAGGACGAAGACGGACAGCATGAAAGAAACGCCAAATTGGCCAAACCAGGCAGGAAGAAGCCCCTCCCCTGCCTGGAAACAATTCAAAGAGAATAAGGTACTGCTGAGAGAGAAGAGGAAGCGCCGATGAGAAGTCGAAGCAGAAACGCGCCTAAAATAGCGAAGTCCCAACCAGAATGGGCATGCGCCGCCCGCATGCATGCAAAACATGCATGCTCGTCCCATTCTAGAATGGCGATCCGATGTCTCGGATCGATGGGATCAGGCTCCACTTCACTCAGTTGTTCTTGAAATCTTATTGCCTCTTCAAATTGACTATTTCGGCATAATGCATAGCAAAGATAATAGAGCGCATAAACCTTCGAATTTGAACTTTTCCATGTTGTAGCATGTGCCTCCTTTAATTGTATCTCACGATACCTGATTTCTTTAGCATACTCACCACTTATATTACAAATGTAAGCTAACGTCCAGCTTGCCTCATATTTAAGAATGCTAGATTTTGCGTGCATAAGGCTTTGCTCTAGCATGTCTATTGCATTTGGCACTTCAAAATCTCGTTGTTGGTTGAACTCCAAAAGTTCTGCGCGTTCAAAGTTCAAAATTTCTCCGACATAATAGAACGCCCATGCTTTGCTTTCTTCTGTCTCTAATTTGCATTTGTCTGTTAAGTAGTGCATGATTCTTTCAAGATTTTGGAATTTTTGCTCATTTGTAATTGGGGCAATTTTTGGGTTGCAATTAGTACGCCATCTGTGCAAAAAAAGATGATTGGCTGCATCTATAAGTTCTACATCGTTGCGCGCAACCGCATACTGATGGCATATGATGCTTTTATAAAATTCATCATCCTCTTCATTCAAAATTGCAAGCAGTGATAGCATCTTTGCCCCAACTTCTACTTTTCCAAAAATTCCTTGTCCTTGTTTTGCGTCCATTATTTGTTGCTTGGCTTCAATTGCCATCAAAGGGAACAACTCTAACATGATCCCAGACATCTGTGGAATACAGTCCTGTCTGGCAATTGAAAGTATATGAATTGCATTATTGTTGGCCTCAATGCATTCATTGAAATTTGACATGACCCAAGCCATATGTCCATGGCAATGAAGACTTAGACCCCTTGTGAAAAGATCATGGCGACCCATCATTTCTAGCTCTCTCTCAATTCTTATTGCCCTTCAAATTCACCACACATGCATAAAGCCTTACAAAGATTAAAGAGTGCACATACCTTAGCATGCTTCCATCCCGTAGCTTCTGCCTCCTCTAGTTGTATCTTATAGCACCTGATTCCTTGAAGTCTCTTCCTCATCTCATCATAGAAATCTCCTAATTTCCAGCTCGCTATATATCTGAGCTTACACGATTTCCCTTGCGCTAGACTTTTCTCAAAGAGTTCTATAATCTCCATCGGATCTTCCCAGCATCCATCTTCTTCCATCTCGAGAAGCAATTTCTCATCCATCCCAGAAAACAATTCTCGCACCACGTCCTCTTCATTTCTTATCTTATGGCTGACTGCTAGAGAGCAATAATTCCGCTCTTTAACTGATCCCACACAAAAGAAGGCCCATGCTTTACTTTCATCTGATTCACTTATTCCACAATTGGTTTCTAAGTATTGAACGATCTTGTCATAATTGCCTTTTGGCTCCGAGCAGGCTAATAGATCGGAAACTACAGTAAGACAACGAGGATGGAGAATCATGTTTACTTCATCCTCTTCTTGCTGAAAGGTGTCAAAATTTTCATCTTTTTCTTGCTGGACAAAAGATATTGAGGCAGATGTCATTGTAGCTATACCTCTACAAAACAATTGAAGATTTCTTATAATAATTCTTATCAAGAGCACATGTTGTTGTTGTTGTTGTTGTTGTTGTTGTTGTTGTTGTTGTTGTTGTTGTTGTTGTTGTTGTTGTTGTTGTTGTTGTTGTTGTTGTTGTTGTGAACTGAAGAGTAGCAAAGTGGACAATTTCAAATTGACCCTAGTAATTACTTCATCGCAATGCCCACAATTATTGTTAATGTGATCCTGCCAAGCAAGTGGACCATTTCAAATTGGCCCTACTATTACTTCATAGAAGTGCCCACAACCCATATTTTAGTCCAACAACGTGGTGGCCATCAAATGGACGTGCAATTATCTCATTTTTTTATAACAGCCGCCATACCCATAATTCATCACACGTCATCAAATGGACGTGCAATTATCTCATTTTTTTATAACAGCCGCCATACCCATAATTCATCACACGTAACGCGCGCAGAGGCCCACTTGACAACAGGGAAAGTTGACTAAGAGGCCTTTGTCCTAATGTTTGAACCAATCCGACGCACGCCGCCATGTGGCATACATTAGCTATTATTAATAGAAAGACAAGTAAAAAAAGCAGAAGGTGAGCAAAAATGCAGAAGCGTGAGTAAAAATGTTACACGTTTTTTTGGTTTTGAAAAAGCGACACATGTCGCCTTACCATTGGTGGACGGCTGGATTGGGCCCAACCGTCCTTTACGTTATGTGGAACGGGAAGGGGGAGGGCATTCTTGCCAGCCCCCTGACCTGCAGAATCCGGGAGCGCCGTTGAGGCGCGACTGGATTCTGCAGGTCAGGGGGCTGGCAAGAATGCCGGACCCCTTCCCGCTCCACGACGTCAATTCTACAGGTTTTGGCATAGCTATTTGCCATTCTTGTTTTAAATGCAGAAAAACTGCCGGAAGGCAGACCCACTTGCCTTGACGTGCCAAGGAAGGAAGAGCATATTTCCTTCATGCTTTAGCCGGCAGTGACTTAAATAAAATAAAAAAAAAAAATACTATCTTATATCTTATATTATAATGTTATTGTGTAAGTGTTGGACCCAGCCCTAATTTGGGCGGCCCAGATTTGATGAAATCAATGGAGGAGATGATGCCACGTCATATTCTCCCTCTACCGAACTGTCTAAATTTTTTTTCAGGATGCCGCCGCCCATTCTGGAAGACCAAACTGAAGCAGGGTTGCCATAGCTAGAAGAGCAGCATGATTTTGCCTCTTTTTTTAATGGCTATGTCTGCAGGATGTGGTGCCACTGAATACCTGGGTACTTATTTCAAACCTAAAGGTTGCATACAATTTAACCCGCCGGCTGGATGGAACGTTCAATCGGCATCTAGCAGAGTTTTTAGATAGGAAAGTTCCGGCAAACAAAGTGCCAAATAATGGAGTTGCATCCATGGATGCAACCATGGACCGCACAACGGGAGTATGGGCTCGAATCTTCCTGCCAGTTCTAACGGATTCCTCAGAAAAAATCCCTATTATATTCTACTTCCAAAAGGCAGTTTCGTCCATTCTTCAGCCAACAGCGCCCTGTATGATAATGTTTGCAGAGCTATTGCAAAGCGCTGCAAGGGAGTGTTTATTTCTGTGAATTATAGGCGAGCTCCAGAGTACAAGTATCCTGTGGCATATGAGGACAGCTTTTGTGCCCTCAAATGGTTGCAGCGTCAAGTTCTCACAGGTAACAGCCAGAGTTGGCTCCCTAAACATGCAGACCTTTCTCAATGTTGGCAACATAGTGCATCATGTAGGTGTTAAAGCAGTTTCTGAAGATCTTAGCCCTATTTCAATTTCTGGCCATATCCATGCTTGCTTGCTTTATGTGCTTGCTGAGAAGTATGTATTCAACAGGAAATCCAGTTCTTAGAATTATGTAACTGTATGGTGGCTATGGTGCTACAATTACTGTGTGAGCACAGAAGGCATACTTCTAGCAACTCACAAATACTCAGGTTCTAATGCATTTTTTATTATGATTCTTTCATGATGTCACTGGGAACACTACTATATGCAGCTTGGTTTGTAGAATAAGTTTCTTGCATGATGATACAAGACTTTGGTCAACAGAGAGAATAGACTGATAGTCATGGGCAGTCTTTTCATTTCACGGCTCTTCTTATTGCTAATGCTAATACTGGATTTGCTGGAACCACAACCACTGTTAAGCTTCTGAAGATGTTTGTCGAACGTGGTAAAGCAGGAATTCACATAGAAGATCAAGCTTTTGTAACAAAGAAATGTGGCCACATTGGGGGCAAGATCACGGTCACGTTTAATAGCTGCTAGGTTAAAGATAGACATCAAACCATAGACTTTTACTTGCAAAGATTGATTCAGTTGCTGCAGCATTGATCCAAATCAACATTGATTCTAGAGATCATTGTTTATTATTAGATCCATCAAATCATGCATTAAAAGGACCCATCATTTAGTTTCTATAATGACGGAAGCGATTGCAATGAAAATCCTGGATGTTATCTGCAAGCAGTAGAAGATGCATGGCTGAGAGAAGCAGGTATGAGGCCATTTTTCAATGTGGTGGCAGATGCTATTGGGAAGCTAAACACAACAGAAAGTACCAAGTCCACCAAACTAAACAGATAGTTTAATGTATATACCGTTAATTTGAGTTGAAATATGGAGGCCATGTGGCATTTGGATTGTGATGATGCTCAGAGTCCCTTTCGAATGCAGGCAGGTTCATGCTTTGCGTGATTCCTTGCATATGGTTTAAATCAGCATGATGTTTAGAGTTCCATCCAAGTGAAAGCATGTTCATGATCTTGGTGTCTATTCTTAAACAGAGAATTTTTAGAGATTCTTAATAAACATATTTTTCGGTTGATTGGGAATTCATTGCAAGAATAAAATTCTAAAACATTTGAGCTCTTCGTAATGTACATATGGTTTTGTTCAGATGCAGCTATAAAGGCTTTCATGATGTGCTCATATAGACAATTATTTGATGAGAAATCTCCCTCTCATGCAAGAGTGTTGTGCAACTGGGCAACATGTGTTGGCTGGGCCAACTTTTATAACCGTGATTAGGCAGATGGTATGCCAATTAATATTGAAGCATTTACTCCAACGTGGTATATGCGCTTCATTTCTCAAAATCATATATATTATTCTAACCATGTTGCAAATTCTAAATAAGTTGATCTTATTAGTCTTAAATTAGCCCCAAGAGTATTGCATGAACATCAATGGTCTATTAAATCATAAGGTCATCAAGATATTCCCCAACTTATCCCTAATATGGAACCACTATTTACAATGCAGCAATGACTAGCAAATGCCTTATGGTCCAACAATTTCTTCAATAAGACTACCTTATAACCCAGTTTCCTTAATAAGACTTAGCAAATGCCTTATAGTCCAACAATTTTTTTAATAAGACTACCTTATAACCCAGTTTCCTTCATAAGACTGCCTTATAGCCCAGCAACGCTTGGCAAATTTACGTATGGATATAATGTCACAAAATGTAAATAAGAAATGGAAAATATTAACATCATGAGAAAGTGTAGATATGTAAATTTATTAACAACAAAAGAATACGAAAGTTCAAATAAGCATATATTTTTGTATCTGTAAACAAGGCACCAAGAACCTTACTCTGCCTAAGTTGTTGTAGTTGCTTGGAGATAATATGGCGAATGGCAACGAAATGAGAAAGGTATTATCTGTTGATACCATCAGCAAGGAGGAGTGTTGCATTACTGCTGACGGGTAGAATAGCCACATGGGAGTATTGTTTGTGTTACTCAGGTTTAAACAAAAATGAGATGAAGTAAAGCCACAAACTGCAAACACACTCCTTATATTGGAAAGCACAAGCCACAATCCTTATATTAGAAAACCTAAAGCCCACCGAAGGTGGGCACTTTTCTAGTTATAATGTTATTGTGTAAGTGTTGGACCCAGCCCTAATTTGGGCGGCCCAGATTTGATGAAATCAATGGAGGAGATGATGCCACGTCATATTCTCCCTCTACCGAACTGTCTAAATTTTTTTTCAGGATGCCGCCGCCCATTCTGGAAGACCAAACTGAAGCAGGGTTGCCATAGCTAGAAGAGCAGCATGATTTTGCCTCTTTTTTTAATGGCTATGTCTGCAGGATGTGGTGCCACTGAATACCTGGGTACTTATTTCAAACCTAAAGGTTGCATACAATTTAACCCGCCGGCTGGATGGAACGTTCAATCGGCATCTAGCAGAGTTTTTTAGATAGGAAAGTTCCGGCAAACAAAGTGCCAAATAATGGAGTTGCATCCATGGATGCAACCATGGACCGCACAAACGGGAGTATGGGCTCGAATCTTCCTGCCAGTTCTAACGGATTCCTCAGAAAAAATCCCTATTATATTCTACTTCCAAAAGGCAGTTTCGTCCATTCTTCAGCCAACAGCGCCCTGTATGATAATGTTTGCAGAGCTATTGCAAAGCGCTGCAAGGGAGTGTTTATTTCTGTGAATTATAGGCGAGCTCCAGAGTACAAGTATCCTGTGGCATATGAGGACAGCTTTTGTCCTCAAATGGTTGCAGCGTCAAGTTCTCACAGGTAACAGCCAGAGTTGGCTCCCTAAACATGCAGACCTTTCTCAATGTTGGCAACATAGTGCATCATGTAGGTGTTAAAGCAGTTTCTGAAGATCTTAGCCCTATTTCAATTTCTGGCCATATCCATGCTTGCTTGCTTTATGTGCTTGCTGAGAAGTATGTATTCAACAGGAAATCCAGTTCTTAGAATTATGTAACTGTATGGTGGCTATGGTGCTACAATTACTGTGTGAGCACAGAAGGCATACTTCTAGCAACTCACAAATACGCAGGTTCTAATGCATTTTTTATTATGATTCTTTCATGATGTCACTGGGAACACTACTATATGCAGCTTGGTTTGTAGAATAAGTTTCTTGCATGATGATACAAGACTTTGGTCAACAGAGAGAATAGACTGATAGTCATGGGCAGTCTTTTCATTTCACGGCTCTTCTTATTGCTAATGCTAATACTGGATTTGCTGGAACCACAACCACTGTTAAGCTTCTGAAGATGTTTGTCGAACGTGGTAAAGCAGGAATTCACATAGAAGATCAAGCTTTTGTAACAAAGAAATGTGGCCACATTGGGGGCAAGATCACGGTCACGTTTAATAGCTGCTAGGTTAAAGATAGACATCAAACCATAGACTTTTACTTGCAAAGATTGATTCAGTTGCTGCAGCATTGATCCAAATCAACATTGATTCTAGAGATCATTGTTTATTATTAGATCCATCAAATCATGCATTAAAAGGACCCATCATTTAGTTTCTATAATGACGGAAGCGATTGCAATGAAAATCCTGGATGTTATCTGCAAGCAGTAGAAGATGCATGGCTGAGAGAAGCAGGTATGAGGCCATTTTTCAATGTGGTGGCAGATGCTATTGGGAAGCTAAACACAACAGAAAGTACCAAGTCCACCAAACTAAACAGATAGTTTAATGTATATACCGTTAATTTGAGTTGAAATATGGAGGCCATGTGGCATTTGGATTGTGATGATGCTCAGAGTCCCTTTCGAATGCAGGCAGGTTCATGCTTTGCGTGATTCCTTGCATATGGTTTAAATCAGCATGATGTTTAGAGTTCCATCCAAGTGAAAGCATGTTCATGATCTTGGTGTCTATTCTTAAACAGAGAATTTTTAGAGATTCTTAATAAACATATTTTCGAAGTTGATTGGGAATTCATTGCAAGAATAAAATTCTAAAACATTTGAGCTCTTCGTAATGTACATATGGTTTTGTTCAGATGCAGCTATAAAGGCTTTCATGATGTGCTCATATAGACAATTATTTGATGAGAAATCTCCCTCTCATGCAAGAGTGTTGTGCAACTGGGCAACATGTGTTGGCTGGGCCAACTTTTATAACTGTGATTAGGCAGATGGTATGCCAATTAATATTGAAGCATTTACTCCAACGTAGTATATGCAGTTCATTTCTCAAAATCATATATATTATTCTAACCATGTTGCAAATTCTAAATAAGTTGATCTTATTAGTCTTAAATTAGCCCCAAGAGTATTGCATGAACATCAATGGTCTATTAAATCATAAGGTCATCAAGATATTCCCCAACTTATCCCTAATATGGAACCACTATTTACAATGCAGCAATGACTAGCAAATGCCTTATGGTCCAACAATTTCTTCAATAAGACTACCTTATAACCCAGTTTCCTTAATAAGACTTAGCAAATGCCTTATAGTCCAACAATTTTTTTAATAAGACTACCTTATAACCCAGTTTCCTTCATAAGACTGCCTTATAGCCCAGCAACGCTTGGCAAATTTACGTATGGATATAATGTCACAAAATGTAAATAAGAAATGGAAAATATTAACATCATGAGAAAGTGTAGATATGTAAATTTATTAACAACAAAAGAATACGAAAGTTCAAATAAGCATATATTTTTGTATCACGTAAACAAGGCACCAAGAACCTTACTCCCTAAGTTGTTGTAGTTGCTTGGAGATAATATGGCGAATGGCAACGAAATGAGAAAGGTATTATCTGTTGATACCATCAGCAAGGAGGAGTGTTGCATTACTGCTGACGGGTAGAATAGCCACATGGGAGTATTGTTTGTGTTACTCAGGTTTAAACAAAAATGAGATGAAGTAAAGCCACAAACTGCAAACACACTCCTTATATTGGAAAGCACAAGCCACAATCCTTATATTAGAAAACCTAAAGCCCACCGAAGGTGGGCACTTTTCTAGTCCTATATTATAATGTTATAGGGTGTTGTATCCAGCCCTAGAACGAACGGCCACAAATTAATTGACTAGATCGAACGGTCGAAACATAGCCACTATTTTTTTAGATGTTTTCTCCCTTTTCTTTTACCGAAGTGGAGCACGTCGGCTCTTTCCACATTAGAGTTGTTTCACTGATGGTCGGAGTGCAGCACAAACATCTGTGCTTCTAAGGCTGTGGGAGCTCTTCTCCAGACTACCTCCTCATCGACAAGTTTTGCCTTCCAGGTATTTAAGATTGGCTTCGATGTGATTCAGATTTATTTTATGGCAGTTGCAGCTACTCGACCTATGGAGCCTTGCCTCTTCATTTCCCAGCATTTATAATCATCTGGTTCAAGGAAAACATCTGCCCTACAACATCTTAGGTCGCCATGCGTTTGTCTTTGGTTTCATATATCTCCCGTCAACAGGCACATCTCCATCTGCAGGTCCTTGAGGAGCAATGTTCGGACTGAAGTGTAGCACTTCCTAGTGCATCTGTCCAATTTTTGCATTCCTGCTGCCTAATCTTATCTGCAGGCATTTCCCTTCAATAAAGTTTCAGACTGAAGTGCAGCTCTATTAGGAACTTCGTTGTATACCTACATTGATTTATCAGGAATCAAGATGCCTTTGGAACTTAGAAGAACTATATTATACATCTCATGTAACAGCCAGATGATTCTGGTTTTAGTTCTGTGTTTACTGGACTCTGGTTGGTCAGGATTGCTCAAGGTTATACGTAGATTGGCTAGGCCTAGGTATATCTCTTTCTTGAAGCATATGTGTTAGAAGCAATGGTTGCAGTGAATCGTTTTAAATGGCTCAATTTTGTAGCAGGCTAAGAAATTATTTTTCTTTGTTGCAATCCCAAGAACTGTAAATAACCAGCTCTACTCTTCTTTTTATTGCTTTCATTTTGTGGGAGAAACCAAGGAGTTTCTCGAGTTTGCAATATTTGCATGGATAGTTTATGTGGTCCTTAGTTCTAGCAATTGTTATAGCCAGCACTAAAGAACCTATCTTTAGTCTTTCTGGAAACAAAAGCCGATCAAGAAATGGCAAATTTAACGATTGCCTCAAGATTGGACTTCCTACGATCAGGTATGGCAGTGCTTTTTGCAATTTATGTTGAGCATATTAGATGAAGCCCTGTTCTGAAGGCCCTTTCAGCAATAAAATAACCATATTTTCTTCACATGGCGTGCCAAGGTATAGCATTGTTTCTTGCAGTGTTTTTTACATTGTTTTTTGAAGGCTCTATCCTAAAGGGCCTATTCTGCAAGGTTCACATAGTGTGCCAGAATAGTATTTCAGGTATGGCAATGCTTTTCGCATTTTATGTTGCTCATACTAGATGAAGACTCGGTTTTGAAGGCTCTGTTTTGCAAGAAAATGATCATACTTGCTTCACATGGCTTGTCCAAATATGGTTTATGATGTGTATGCCAAATGTCTATCACAACTAAAGGCAAATGCATATAGATTTAGGATAGCTGCTATAGATATGGAGATACAAGAACAAGGTTTGCAGTAGAGAAATGAACTCTAATCTCTTCAATTTAAACTCTAAGTGGCATTTTATGTTTTTTTTCTTTGTTTTGTATATCTATTGCATGCCATAAACTTTCCCCTTTTTTGTTTCGTATTTGGATTGTGATGGTGGGGAGTAAGATTTTGCTTGTGTATAGTATGGGAATCCGTATATTTTAGGCGCTTTGAGGAGCTTGTTGGCAGTTAGATGTCCAATTTGTAATTTCGACCTGGTTGCAAGCACCAACAAGCTCCAAACCATGGCAGCCATGGCGAATTGTCATTTCCGGACTTGCGGCGAAAGCGAGTGGGGGCAGCCATGGTTTCTAGAGCGCCAATGAGCGGATCTGCCCTCGGCGCTGCGGCTGGCCCGGCGTGGAAACCGTCTCGGCCCGGCGGCGTCGATTTGGGTTTCTTATCCGGATTTGGGGTCTCTTTTACGGATTTGGGATTTCTTAGTCTGGAGCAAATGAAGCGAAGCGGCCGGATTCCTTGACCTTCATCCTTTGCAAAATCCTTGCCTTTGGGTTTTCTTAGTTCCTTCTTGAGAGCTTTGCTCCAGCCAGAGCCCTCAGAGTGCAAGCGCAGAATCTGCTGCATATGCTGACTGATTCTCAGAGGCTCTGCAGTCTTGGAAGCCCGAACAAGGGCAGGGAGCAAACAGGTTCGTGGAGGTGAGGTTTGATGAAGGTTTTTCTTTGGGTCCGCAATCCGCGAGCACCAATGGTTTTCAAGTGGTTTTTTTTTTCGGCGATGTGTTGGTTTCACACCATTGACAGTGGCATGCTTTTTTCCGCTGAAAATCCTAATGGCCATTGATCTGGCACAATGCTGGGAATATTCTCCATATCAACGGTGGGGAATAAAACTTGAGTGTGACGCCATAAACCCCGTAAAATACATCTTCCCGTAAGATTATTATAGCATGCCACTAACAACAATTTGCATATAAATAAAGCTCCACTTTAAAAATGTATTTCCTCGGAGTAATCATAGTTTAGAATAGCACTGATACACATTGCTATAGTAGTTTAGCACTTCATTCACATTGTTTAATTCATACTTCGGAAATAAAGGAAGCATAGGCCAAAATCTAATTTGTTTATATAAATCTTGAGCAAATCCAAACAAATCAAATTCTACAATTGAAGAAGTTAATACTCAACATTCAATGCAGAACATTTGTTGGAACATGACGGTCATACAAGAGTTTTTAAGAAATAAGCACATATTGATATTCATTTCTATACAAATAAAAAATGATCATAATGCCTAAGTTTAGTTCCATTTTATAAAGAACTAGAAAAAACAAAAAATAATTCAATTGAAAGTTACAAAGATGTAGGAAAAAAATCATAATTCAATTGAAAACTTAGTTTATGCCCTAGCTCTCTCTTCTTGACCCAGCCTAATGTGTTTGGCGAGAATGATTCTAATGTGTTTGGCGAGGATGACCCCTTGAATCGAGAGCACATGAACCAATAGGACCTTCTGAAAAAAAAAAAAGCAGACCTCAGAATTGCTATGAATAAGCACCATCATCATTAAACCTTTGAATTTTTGTTATACGAAAGAGTTAAAAAAGTTGGATTATTACTACACACTTTTCTCATTGCGATAAAAATATGTACATACTTCTAACTTATCCCAGCAACGCTGGGCACCATTACTATGAGTAATAATGTACCACCTCTTCAATGTGTAATTTACAAGACGTCAACAATAAAAATTTAATTGCAGAGTTAATACTACACTCTCTTTTCATTGTTCTTATAACTTTAAAGGTTTCTAAACAATCCCCAGGCTTAGCACTATTACCATCTTTGGATATTTTTGTTACAATAAATGGTCAGTGCACACTTCTCTCATTGCGGTCAAAACAACTACAAACATCCAACTTATGCCCAGCAACGCTGGGCACCGTTACTAGTCACTACTTAATACATGTACAATCAAAGAACCCCAGTGATGTTAGGTCATTGAAAGCCAGTGCTAAAATTTGGATCGAATTGATTGTTCATGGCAACTCTGCAATGGGAACGCTATCTATTTAAGGAGCATAAGCTTGTAGCTTTAAAGCTAGGGGAGGACGTGAAGCTTTTCAGCGTTTTGGTAAAGACGAGGAAAGAAGGAAGCCACCCGGTTCTGGTAAGAACGGGCACACTGGTAAGTCTCCGGTCTCAAGATGGGACACAAGATTGGGAAAAAGTGGGAGGCAAGATCGAAGGCTTCCTCAACGGGTCGTTAAGGAAGAAAGATTTAGGTGGAATCGTGGAAAGGCATATGGATGGGGACTACAAATCCATCACAGATCAGCGCTCGAACGTGATGATCAGCTTGTTGCAGCTTCTCTCTATGGATGGAGGGCGATCGGCAGGGCTGAATTTTGAGGCCAGAAACGTACAGACGGAGCGCATTCACAGCGGACTCATTGATAACCTCTTTACCCACACCCCACCACTTTGGGTTCCAGATCTGGACAAGATCGCACTCGAACAACAGGTCCCCAGGTAAGTGATTTTTCCTTCACATTTTCATAAATCTATCAGATCTCATGACTCGGATTTGCTCAAACTTTTTAGCAATAATGGACTGACTGAGATATGGGTAGTAGTGGAGGTAAAATACTGCAACAAGCTTACATTTGCACCCCATGAGGGGTGTTCAGGGAACGCAGAGTTGAATTTACCTCATCAGTTAACGAGCATTCCTGTTGTTAATATTGGATGTGGAATCAAGGCGTCAAAGACAAATGCAGGAATGGTGGTTGCTTCAGGCTCTAGGGTTCCTTTGGGATTTAAGGCTCTCAAGCTTGTTTATGATAAAGGGGGTAATCTACAGAAGAAGGTGTCAGGAGGCGACGAGGTACGTCCAATATTAAGGGATCACGAATCACTTGACCCGGATAAATGCCCCAGTTACCACATGGGAGGCCTTTTCGTTAATGACAATGAAGACCTCCTGGAGTGCCTAGCTTTGTCTGATTAAGATGCATTATGCTGCAGAGCAGATCTCCTCTGTCCAGGGCTCGAAATTATATAAAAAGTCAGGTAAACAAAAATCTTTCCAAATTTCAGCAGGACATATCCAATCCAATACAAAAATAATAGGACAAAGTCCTAGTTTCTTAAAACAATGAATGCCATATTGTTCAAAAAAAATTGAAAATATCAGCAAGGAACTGTCCATTGCAGGCGTTGAATTATCTATGCTACATTGAGTGCCTTCGTTAGATGCCATATTGATGCCATATTATGGAAATGATTAAACACTAGAAACGTGTGCCCGGCCATGCCGGGCATTGCTCAAGGATGTGTGGAATACGTTTCAGGCATTACTCAAGGATGTGTGAAATGTGTTCTGGGCATTATTTGAGTATAACTTAGAGTAATGGATCTTGCAGTCGCAACGAAATGTTGAAGATGCAGTGGTACATAGAAGGGTAAGAGAACACACCTTGCACGGGCAAAATAGAAATATATTAACAACTTATGCAAAATAGAAATATATTGAAAACATATGCAAAACAAAAGTTCTAAATATACATATTTGGTGTACATACAGATACAAAGTATTTATAGGATAAGAAAGTATCTTCACCAGAGCTTGAAATTGATAATCCGCTACAAAACATGTGCCCGCAAGCTTGGTGTAATCCAAAAAATTGTAAGTCTTTGGAGTTTCAGTTCATCAAGCTTAGAGCAATCGTATTATAAACATGTCCAGCTCAATGTCAAGCTCATTTCTAACGCTGATGTAATGAAGCTTATATGTGGAATAGAAAGTTGTTGTAATCATGTCCATGGATGTAATGTAGTTGGGCATTAGTCGTGGGCCCATTGAATGGGTGGTTAGAAGGGATAGATGAACACAAAAAGAAATATCAATGCATAAATATTTCATGAAATTGACAATGGCAAACCTTAGGATTTAAACTTAGCCATTTGTAGTGGGTGTTTTGTTGAAAAATATACCATTTAGAATATGTAGATCATGGTAATCATGCGATTTTTTTGCAATTTTTGGCAGTACAATGAATAAATCATGGAAATGAAGGGATAATTTATTTCTTGGACATGATAGATGGCACAAACAAATTGTAAGGAAAGTCTTCTTTTAAATGCCAATTTCAAAGCTCAAAATAAAAAATTGTTACCTGGATCAATTGTGCCAATAAAAATTGCTCTTGTAATTTTAGAGCTGTTGTTTTTCTGAGCTCAGTTGTTGCATCTACATAGAAAATGTAGCAACAAAAAGAAGCCATGGGAATATTCTGATAACATTTTCTTCCCTGTGAAACATGATAAGACTCCCGAAAAATCTCATTCTTGAATCAATAATATAGCATTCGCAGAAAGTAGGTCGAACCATAAAAGCATGTATCTAAGGTTCCAACTTCCACCAATTAACTCTACACACCTGACATCATTGCTTTGTAAGCAGTAATATACACATGGGGACTCAAAGTTTCATTCCTCCTCTGTCGATATGTTTGAATAAACTCTGGTGAATGGATTAACGGCAACCAGTACTGGACCAGCTTTGGTGTATACCAGAAGACATAAATTAGCAGGTGGATGTCATATCAGATATTCTTCAAATCTAGAATTGATACCCACATAAATTGTGTTGTGGGAATATCGATAGTTGAGGTTGTGAGGTACTTGCGGGTTCATTCAAATAGCTTAGTTGTATGAGGTCGTCAACTCAGTCCAAAATATCTGGGTTCGCGGCAATACCTTCTCCACCTCGATTTTATGATGCGCAACAAAGAACATTTTTTATAGAATAATGCCATCTTTGTTGAATGAGTTCTTGGGCATACCTTTCCATCGATGTAGTAATTAAGGAAGCTTGCTTTATCGATTGAGCGAACAACACCGGAACCCAACTTCCTTCAGAAGATCTACACCACACTCTTGAATCTGCGAGGAATTAAGATGGAAATTAAAGACACGCCTAATGGGACCTTGCAAAGTCTCAAAGGTTTTCACCTTAGATAAGTATATCCGCACTAATGACATATACTTGTGTCATGCAACCTATTATATTTTCATGGTCCCCAACGCCATTATCACCTTTTTTCGACTTCGGTTCCTTCCGGCATTTTACGGCATTAGCTCTACCGGGGATAGGTTAAATGCGTATGAAACTATTTTTCGGGCGATATAAAGTGCAAAAATCGTATTTTTTGTATTTAATACTTTCGCCCGTAGGAAAAAAAAGTTTGGCGTAAGCGAAACCTTACATTTAAACTACGCGAACTTTCTTTTCGGTGTAGCGTCTAAGTTTTAAACTACGCGAATCCCTCGCCGGCTTTTCGTGGCGAATCCCTTAATGTTAAACTACGAAAAACTCTTTTAAATGGCGTAAGTATAAAGGTTGTTAAACTACAGCGAAACTTTTTTTGTTGTTTAAGCATTCTTTGCGTTTAAACTACTGCGAAGGGCGGTTCCGGCGTAAGCGGCGAAGTTTTAAACTTGAAGTTTTCTATATATATTTTTGGTAGCGTTAAACTGCAGCGAAGTTATTTGTTTAAACTACTGGCGAAGATGTTTTCGCGTAAGCCCAAGCAGTTCATTTAAACTACAGCGAAACTATTTCTGGTTCACGTGGCGAAAAATACTGTTTAAACTACGCGAACCGGACTTCAGTAAAGAAAGCAGTTGTTTTTTACTTGCGAAAGTTTTCGGCAGCCGGGAAATTTTTTTAGCCGTTATTTTTTTGGCGTTTAAGCGTCAAATTTGTGCCGTATCAAGCGAAAAATGCGTGATTGCGTATAAAAGCGTGCTCGATATTGAACCTATCCACGAGCTCTACGTATCTCCTTACGCGTTACTCTTCAATGGCAAAGGAGGGGTAGTCGATATCATAATTTGGGACCAAATCCTTGGCCTGCGATGTTGTAGTTGGCTCCAAATCGTTAGAAGACTCTTGCGACTCCAAGCGTAGCTCGACTAATGTTCTTTGTTTATTATCATGTACTATATCTTCGCTATTTACATATGTAGTTTCATATGGCAATTCTGATACTGCATCAAAGTATGATGGGATAGAAGCTTCCCTATCCTCGCCCATATATTTGTTAACAATTGAAGCAATTTCACCAGGTTCAAGTGCGCAAGTATGATCCTCATAAACACCATTCCCATTAGAGGAAATCCAGATTCTTTTTCTTTTGTTGCAGCAAGCTAGGCATCACCTATGCGAACTGTAAATATACAGTCGCTTATCTGCAATGAAAAAATGGATAAGGAAAAAACAAAACTCTTAACATCTAAGAGAGGTTAAAACTTGATTTACCTCACTGCTATCGATTTTGATGATGTCCAGACCCTATAGAAATGAAGAACAAATGCAAGAGTTGACGTAAACACAACGGTTTCATGCCAATCCGGCAAATAAAAAGCAAAAGAAATATACTTGATTTCATGCTTCAGAAAACCTTGTCCTTTAAAATCTTCCAAAAACCAATCTGCAAGTCCAAAAATCAATCTGCATCCTCTATAACCTGCCAATATTTGCATACATTAATGAGGACTTGTTTTTATGTCAATCGGATCCTTTAGCTTCAACCCATCATGCATCACAGCTCTCACTACATCCCCACTGCTTGAGTTCAATGCTGGGATGCCAATATTGCAGTAGAATAGAATAGAATAAAGAGTACGCATAAAGTAGCTCCTAAGCATAGCCATTTAGCCATAAAGTAATTCTCAGATCTCAAATTAGTTCCAACTTCTGACACAACGTACCTTACAGAAGAAATAAGCAGGGGGGCTAATAATATCCTGTACAAACTTTCTGGCAGCCTCTAACTCTACAGGCTTGGGTTTAGGAACATTATACATTTCACACCAATTCAAAATTGTTGTTTTCAAAGAATTATTTGGAAACATGCATATGTTATCTAGCATGTTACCTGTTTGCAAACAATCTCGCCGTCCACTCTCAAACCATGCTTCAATACATGCTCTTTCATAACTCTGCCCTGAAGCTACAATCACGGGATCTGCCATGAGCTACTTGGATATACGGCAGTGAAACTCCGCAGGCTGCTCCATATTCCATTTTGTTCGACGACCGCCATTCGAAAAAGAGGAATTAGGCCTACTCCCTGTATTTAAGTGTGGCCCAAAATCACAGGGCCTTGCTTGCTCCAAGCAAACATCAGCCACCATAGGTTTCTCAGCTCTACTATTCTCCACTCTAGGTTTGATGTAAGGCTCGGATCACGCTTGAGGGCTTTAGATCAGCTTTAGCTTTTGATGTTTTCTCCTTTACTCTATCCTCCATTTGGAGTTATTTCCGGATGCACGCAATATGTGGACACGCATGTAATGAAAGTTAGCTACAAACTACTGAGCATTTTTATTACACCTGCACCAGACATGAAATTAGAAATGTTTGCTACCTAAAGTGACATGCACAACTTACATGTAAAAGAAAACATGCATTCTCAAATCAATGTTTGCAACCAAAACTTCGTCGCACCGATCCCAACTAATCTATATTTATCTTTGAAGCTAAGCCCTTTTCTAAAAGCACTAAGAGCTCTAGAGCAACTCTATACTACCATACGTGCACGAAAAAAACATTGCAAATCATATGAAACTGGTGTGTCTTGTTTTGCTCAAATGTCGATTCACGGGCTTCCAATCTCACCTTTCCCTCCTTTGCTCCTAATCACGTAAGGCATTTTAGATTTACGTATTCTTGGATGCCCCTCCCAAAAATCTTGCAACACATAGAACCCCGACTGCGGGCTTGCTACTTTGACCTTCAATGAATAAGTACATATGCATACATCAAAATCATCCTTAGAAGGCATACCATGCTCCTTGCTTGCAAGTTTATACAGGAGCTTGCAAACATGCCCATTGCATGGCTGGATTAGCATTACCAGTAGTCTGGTTTACAAATGGCTTCTAGTCAATACGATTACTTTCGGGATGGCTTTTCGATAACTTTGAGATTGCATAGTATTGAGCTCCCAGTAAAAACAAAGATGGTAAGACATAGATAAAACAACGATTTGCAACAACAATGGCAATAACGAAGCAATAACTTGACTTGCAGTTGAAGCAATAACCATAGCGAGAATTCACGAAGCAACATAGCTCAGTAATGGCCAACAATGCGCGAACAAGAAAAGCACCAATCCTCTCATAGAATGGCCCTAAAGCATGTCTACAGGATAGATGACCTCAGAAATCACACTTTACTAAACGTGGGCCATTGGATATCTGAGATACCAAGCAAGGAAAAAAGCAAAAGTCGGAAAGAATCCAAGGGCCTAAGCCCAGTATACTCACGTGCTTCAATTGCCTACTTCAATGCTCTGCTTCAAATGAATGATCCGAGCTCTTTTCCCAGCAAATAAAAACCTCAAGCTTCTGCAAATGTAAGCGAAAGAAGAATAGAAGTCGGCAAGCTTCTGTACAATACATAAACAGATAAGAATGAAGACGGTTTAAGGTCTTAATGTTCACCTGCTCCACCGATGGCACTGAGGAACAAAAAAATATGGTGCTTGTGGCGATTCAAAACACCTAAGAAATCTTGCTCCTGAGATTCCTGAGTCCCTAAGCTATCGTAACATTTAACCCAATATGACGTTCCTTCTCTTCTCCCATCACTTTCTTTCCTATATTCGATTCTCCTAGAGCTGGCCGCCCCACACCGAAGGAAAGACGTAGACAGAGAAAGCTGGCCGCCCCACACCGAAGGAAAGACGGAGACAGGGAAACAAAGGACGAAAGCCAGAAGAAAGCAAGAATTTGAAAATTTGCGTCCCGCAGGGGGAGAAGGGAACGCCGCATGCGGCGTTCCATGCGGCTGCACAGGCACATTCCCCAACCCCTTACCAAAATAAAAAAGAAGATGTTCTGCATCAAATTTAAAGATAGCTATTGGTATATGTGTCTAGCATCTAATGATCTACACCACCCAATTTGAATGTCATTTAGGCACATTGCTTCAAATACTTTTTGAAAGACAATGCCACATGTTTTAAATAAAAATTCTAATGGGACCATCATGTACCATATGACAGCTCTAGCTACTATAGCATGTTTTGAACAAGAACTCTAATGATCATATGATAAAATTTCCCATTAACCAAAGCTCACCCTTCATGCTTGGGGATGATAAAGAACATGCTTGGGCATATTAAAGAATGGTAGACAAAAACAAAAAAACTCACAAGTCCAAAAGAAATAATAGCATTGATTGAATGCCTTCATACTTTGAAAGGTGGTAAATTAACCTCGTTTTCTTTTCTTGGTTTGGATTGCATCGGTCTGATTATCATGAACAATCAATGTCAAAGAATCTTGGGGGGCCATCGACTCACCAAGATTTATGGACAACTCCTTTCTCTTCTTCCTTGGATTGCAATCTTTTGCACCTTGAGGTTGACAATTAATCTCCATTGCAACTGGGGCCGAAACTTGTCTAGTAATTTTCTTAGGCATCTGAAGGCAAATTTTCGGATCTAGGAGGCACAAATGGCTTAGTAGTTAATGGTAGGGCAGATCGAGTAGCTCTTGTCATGATTTGATGATTGATATTGCAGAAATTAGCATTGAATTAGATCTTGATCACATTTTATATCAGAAGGTTTCAAGAACTATATCAGACTAGATAATTCAAAACTTACTCTTATTGCCTTCAGAATTTGATTTGCAAGGGTGATCTTCTTGCCTGTATGCGGAATTGAGATCGGAATTGTTAAAGAGAGTCAGACAATCAAAGCAAGAAGTGGGGCATCAATTCTTGAACAGGGGTCGGAATTGGGGCCTCCATTTCCGGCGAGAGTTTTTGGGAGCCAAAAAAAAATAAACCGGCCATTATGGCCCTAACCGTAAAAGGTGCGAGAGGTCTAATGGGAATGCCCATAACAATAGTTAGGGGCCAATTGTCTCTCAAGGGGAGAGTCAAATATTTGTCTCTCCCCCTATCTCTCGCCATCTCCCATCTCTCCCCATCTCTCATTTTATCTCTCAGCCTGCATGTGGCCAACGTCGGCCACATGCTCGTAAAAAAATCCATCTCTCGTCACATACGGTTCCTCCCCGAAATGTACGTATTTTTTTGGGAGGAGAGGAGAGACGATTGTCTCTCGAGGCTTAACAGCCTCTGTTATTGGCGATTTTTTCGCTTGTTTGCGGATTTTCGATCCGCGATCAATTCCTACCGACGAGAAAATGTGGGATAATTCGATAAATAACGTTCAATTGGGCCAAATTGTGGGATATTCAAGCCCTCAGTATTTCTTGGTTCGGGCTATATGTGGGATAATTCATTTCTAGTTTTCCCTCCCCTTTCTTTCGATTCCGGCCACTAAACCATGGATCCGGTCATTCTTGGTATGATTGCCATGCTTTTTCGTGCTTTGACACTTTCGGTTTGCATTCTGAGATATCTTTGTTTGCAGCTATTGGAACTCAATGAGCTCGAAGATCAATGACCCTGTTCGATGATGATGTTTTAGAAGACAACAATGGTATGTTTTTTTAGCATCTGCGGCGTTAATGGTTCTTGGTTCCAGCGGGGTTAGAAGACCACCAAGAAGATTTTGGATTGCTCCAAGGCGAGAAACACAATGGGATAATATCGATAACCACGCATGGAATTGTATAGCTTCCTTTGAAGATGATATGTGGCACCAATTTTACGGGATGAAGAGAGCCACATTTGAGAGATTGGTAGGTTTAATTGTGCCCTATCTTGTCGGGGCCGGTATTAAAGTAAGGCCCCCTGTTGATCCGAGGAAAGCGGTTGCTATGGTTCTCGTATTTTCTTGCACACGGATATGCCATTACATGTCGGTCGAGATTTTTATGTTGGGAAAGCAACAAAGCGAGTAAATATACCAAGAAAGTCACGCTTGTATTGGCTTCAAGACAATGTTGTACAAACGTTTTGTTGCAATGCCTACAGGTGCAAGATTAACCCGATTGTATTAAGGAATTCCATGATGCAACCGGGTTGCCCAATGTATATGGTGCAGTTGATCGGTTCTCATATTTTTTATGGAGGAAACCCAAAAAAAGGACAATGGGGAAGACTATTACAGCCAGACATAAGAGGCACTCATGTCTCATGCAAGGAATTGTTACACATAGCGATTGTTTATAAATGTTTGTGTGACCGAGCGTGTTCAATCCATGATTCCAACCAGTTCAAGAGAAGCTCCATTTACAATAAAATTGCCTCAAAACAAATTTTACAGAACCTATGGTGACCCCGACGAGTGGCGTGAACTCAAGAAAGGGCACCCTCTTGATCGTGAAGTTCAGGTAAATATTCCACCTTTACTATTAGGTGATTCAAACATTCCAAAGAAGGCCCTTCCTCCTTAAAGTCTTTCCTCAAAATCGGGTGCATATGGAAAGTTTAACAGAAGGATCTGTAGGGGCAGAGTGTGTATAGAAAATGGATTTGGGATTGTCAAGGAAAAGTTTAGAATTTTGAAACACTTGCCTGTGCATGTTGGCAAAGCCTCCAAGATTATACATGCATGTTGTGTTCTTTGGAACTTTTGTATAATGCAAGACAAGGGTTGGGATATGCTGCCAATTGAAGAAGACCCTCCACCAATATATTACTATGAAACAGAAGCCATTAACAGGTCCTTAAAAAAACAGGGTGATCAAATGAGGCACGTGCTATTTGAGAATTTGGATGGCCATGTCATCCTTTGAGTGAATGAATTTTTGCAACCAGAAGAATGAAATTCAAAATCAATTGTATTTCACGTAATCTCTTTAATTCTGATTTGTTAATCGATTGTTACAAAATGAGACAAAGTTAAATGTGTTTGTGGCCTGATTTTTATGCTCGAAAAACTGTCATTATGAGAACTGAACAGGAGGTAACATGCATTTCTGAGTCAAATGAACTTCACATTGATACACATAAAATATTATAAAATTTCAACAACAGTGGAAAAGGAAGATAAACAAGTTTTATATTCAAAAGAAATTTTCCAGTACATTTTTTTTTACTGCACTGTTTAAAACAGTGCAGTATCTCATCAGCAAGGTTACAATCAAAGTGCATAGGAAAACAAAGAGCATAAGGCACTCCTCCCAAAGGGCATAGGCAATCTGCATGGGAAATATGCAATGTGTTTCTTCACGAAAACAAAAAGAACAAACAAAACAAAATGGCATGCAAGCCATTTTCCACATAACAGATACCTGATTCAAACTGAAAATAGGAAACAAAAACAAAAATAGGAAACATAAAAAATTTTATCCACTAGATCCTGGGACAAAGAACACAACGGAAGGTTATGTTTCGTATCTCTTCAAGGCACCATTTGTCATTCTGTCTTACATATACAATCTCCATGTGGGCAGTCCCCGTTCCTTCTTGCAATTAGCTGCCCATTCCAAAACCTCTGGATCAACAGAAACCCCATCCGAAAAAAAGTCGTGACTGTCTCTTTGGAGTAATTGCAGTGAATCTTCTTGTGGGTCAAAACTTCCACATTCGGATCTGTAGGCTGAACAGAAGGGGAGGAAAACTGGCTTTCTTGTTCGTCTTCATGAGAAACATGATTTTCTTCAAACCCCATTCTCCAAACTCCACGGGCATTTCGCTAAACTGGCGAGAGTCCCCACTGCTGTCGGGAAGAATTTCCTCACTGGAAGTGGGCCAGGAATCGTGGTCAGAGTAATAGGGCAACTCTGAGGAAGAGGACGAGGTAGTTGGTGGAGTTCTATAAGATGAGGAAGAGCTTGAGCTCGAAGAGCTCGAGCTAGGGCTTGGAGAGCGTTGGCGCTTTCTGCTCACGACTCTCTCCATTTCTGTCAATGGGCTTGCATGCAAGAATTGGAGGAAGCTTAAGTAGCCTTTACGAATTTGGATGATCGTGACTAGTATGCAATATTTAATACTAAAAAACAGGGCTGTACAACTTCTTTAATATTTAAGAATACTGGTGGATTTTGAGACAGTTCCAAAAAAGAATTTCAAAAAAGCAAATAACTTAAAACGAACCTTTAGTCCTTCTTGTTGGCAGCAAGTTTGGCAATTTCCAGCAAGGTCTCCTTTGTCATTTCACATATGCTTTGAGTCATTGCAGCCATTGACTCTGCAATTTTCGTGATTGTTTGCAGATCTTATTGTTTCCAATTCCCTTAACTCAATTTTTCTTGCACTTTCTTCTTCTTTGAAAAATCTAATTTCTTCACCTCTGTGTCCCCAAATGTGCTTGCCATCCGTGATATTCCCATTGCAATGTCCTCATCTATTTGCAACTTTGGACTTCTTTCTACTTGTAGGTTTTCCACAAACTCCGGGATTACATCTTTGCTGATCTAGGACTTGAAGAATCATGCGGTTTCCTGTGGGTGTCCTATTGATTGGAATTTCTGGCATCACTGGACTGCTTGGATTTCCCGTGTTAACATCATTGTTTGAATTGGGTGGATCAGCAAATTGGTCTTCAAATCTTTGCATCTGTTCCAACAGTTTCAAAATAACTATCATTCATGAAAGATTAAAGAGTAATTGGCATGCAAGTCTGCAGCCTCGAAAGCTTCATTGCCAAATTCACCATCATCACCAGCACCTGGTATTGGATTATCAGAGGTAACACCATATTTAACTTCTTCCATTCTGTCATACCACTGCCAACTTGATGGTTCAGAACCTGTATGGCTACAAGCCTCCTTCTCATCTTTAAATTTAGCTTGCAGCTTATCCCATTTGTTCTTTAGTTGTCTCAGCTCCACTAAACCCCCAACAAAGGGCTGCAATTTCATCATAATTTCCCTCCACTGTGTGTTGGAGAGGTTGAGGGTGCCTCCGGTTACCAATTTCATCTCGTTCAGGAGATTGAGGAATGTGGAGACACCGTGATCTGTCCATTGCACAGGGGACTTCCTATTCTTTGTGTCTATCACTTTCGAATTTTCCTGCTCATGCACAACAATAGCCAAAGCAGAATCGGTTTCTAAAGATTCACTCACAATATTGGAGGGTGCCTGAATTTCGCTGAATACACGCTTGGATCTCTTTTCTTTTGACTGTCTTGAAGAGGGAATTGGCTCAGAATTAGTCTCCAATTGAACATCCATGGAGATCTGGCCTGTCATTTTCCGGGTCCTTCTTGGTGCCATTTTTTCAATCCGAGGAGGCACGAAAGGCTTGCTGGTTCTTGGCAAAAAAAGGTCGAGAGGCCTTAGACATCTGAATTTAAGGAAATTGCAGGAATAAGGACGACACAAAAGGAAATTGCCGATCGAAATTAATGAACAAATGCACAAAAACATAATGAAAATGCCCAAGTGATCGGATGAATACGGATCGTGTCGGCTAATTGCTTCGAGGAATTGGATACTTGTAGCAAGAATAAGGCGGCCTTGAAGATCAAGAAACAGGGGAAATGGCGCCCCTGATATTCGGTGTGGGAAACATTTCGGGCAGTTTTTTCAGGCAGCGAAAATTAAGGCTAATTGTTTGGTTAGTGGGCAATGAAAACGGCCCTAACGGCTGTTAGGGGCGAATCATCTCTCGAGGTGAGAGTTGGGTTTTCCCACTCTCACCCATCTCTCCCATCTCTCCCCCATCTCTCATCTCTCGTATTCTCTCGTATTCTCTCTCGTCATCTCTAAGTCAGCATGTGGCCAACGCATCTCTCTCTCTCTCTCTCTCTCTCTCTCTCTCTCTAGTGGATAACCCTTTGATGACATAGGGATTTGAGACCGCCAGGATTGTGTGTTGGAATATTGATTCAATTAGCCAATATAAAGTAGATGTTATCAATTTTATGTTTGAAACTGTTGATATTATTTTTTTCCTAGAAACTTGTGAACATGAAGAAAAGGGTTTACCAGAAATAAAGGATTTTATGTTGCTTCACTCTGTCTGGTGTGAGAAATCATGGAGATTAAAGGGGCATGGAGGCGTTGCATGTTATGTAAGAAAAAGTATCCGGCATATGATAAAATTAATGTCTCATTATGGTTCCACGCAGCATATTTGGGTTGAAATCCCAGGACAGTATGGAAAAATCTTTATTGCAGGGTGTTATTTTCCGCCACGAGGTTCACCTGTATATAATGCTGGGAATATGGATAGGGATGATCCCTTTTATCAGTTAGAACAAGATGCCATGGTGCTTTTGCAGGAAGGGGAGGTGGTGCTGATGGGGGATTTTAATGGAAGAGTAGCAAACAAACAGGCAGCAATAACAAGTGCAGAAGGTGATCCGGTGTGGGTCACAATGCTAGATGATTTGGAGGTAGAGGAGCAGGGTTGGAAGCGCAACTCACAGGATAAAATAAGATGGCCCACCCCACAGGGTAACCATGTACTTAATATGTGTAGTGGTCTGGATTTGTTAATATATAATGGCATAAGCCGATTTCCACAATCTGGGAAGCTCACGTGTAGAGACGCTAGTGTTATGGATCTGGTTTTAGCTCGGGCATCCCTTGTCAAGCAAATGCTGGATTTTCAAATAGAGGAAGCAATGCCACAGATAAGTGATCATGCACCATTATCAGTTGTGATACGTGTTAAAGATTTGCAACGTAAAATAAATAGTGATGCGACATGCAGGCTAAGGATTAATATGCAATATAATAAGGCGGATCAATATGAGAAATTGTGTGAAAAAAAGGCGCTTGAAATAGATTGGCCAGAGGATGTTAATACCCTTAGTGAGAAGCTTGCCAAAATGGTTTTGGATGCTGCCACCGCGTGTTTCATATCAAAAAGAAAATTGAAGGGTCTTCCTTGTAACGCATGGTTTGATGGGGATTGCAAAGAAAAAAGGGCAGAGTTCAAAAAGGCGAAGGGGGCAGAAAGAGAAAAGCTAAAGAAGGAATACATAAAGCTGACTAAGTCTAAAAAGAAAAAGTATGTATATCAGAAGCAGCAAAAAATGGTAGAGGAGTTATTGCTAAATCCAAAGCAATTTTGGAACAGATTGAAACCCAGTGTAAAACAAGACGCGATTTTAGAAACTAATGCCTTATTAGGCCAAGTGCGCAAGCTTTATTATGTATCTGGTATTTCTGATATGGAAGAGATCACATATCTCTCTGCTGGTGAATATGAGTTCACTCCCGATGATTTGGAACAAGGTTTGAGTAAGCTTGCAAATGGTAAGGCAGCTGATGCACAGGGGTTGGTTGCAGAGATGTTCAAATGGGCTGGAGGTCTAACCCATACAATGTTGTTGAAGCTAGTAAATGCAGCTTTAAAAGAGGGCTTTCCTCGTTCGTGGCAAGTCAACAGAGTTATCCCATTATACAAAGCAGGAGACGATAAGGATCCAGGTAATTATAGAATGATTATGATCTGCAGTTTTTTTGCAAAACTTGTAGCTACAATGCTAAACTTTAAGATTAGTATGTGGGCGGAAGGGAATGGAGTTAGGGCCATGGGGCAAGCGGGATTTAGACCTGAGCGGTCTACCATAGATCATTTGATAACTCTGCGTGCCATGATAGACTCGGTTATTGGCAAAAAAAAGCCTTTATATGCTCTTTTTGTGGATTATGCTAAAGCCTTTGACACAGTAAATAGACATACTCTTTGGCAAAGAATGGAGCTAATTGGGGTTCCAATGGAGTTAAGACAAGCGGTGAAGATATTATATGAGAAAGTCTTGGTGCAACTTTCTCCCCCTTATGTCAATGAATGTGAAGATGTTGTGGTGAGTAACATTGGAGTCAAGCAGGGCTGCCCCTTATCTCCTACATTGTTTGGGTTGTTTATCGATGAACTGGAAAACTGGATGGTGGAACATGGAGGGGATGGAACATTGGTAAATGGATATGTGATATTGCTTTTGCTTTATGCAGATGACGTAGTCATCCTATCTCGATCAGTAACAGGGATGCAGAAACATTTGGATGCCCTCGCGCATTTTTGTGATAGCAAAGGGATGCAAGTGAATTTAGCAAAAACAAAATTGATAGTCTTTGGAGCTAATAAGACAGAACATCTGGCGTTTTATTATAAGGGCATGTCAGTGGAGTTGGTAAATTCGTATAAATATTTGGGAGTGGAAGTTGACAAGAGCCCTAGCTGGAATATGGCTGTAGAGCACAGAGTGAATGCGGGCCTGAAAGCCTTATATAGCATGCAACGTCGAAGTGGTAAAGCGGAAATTTGGAATTTTAACATGAAAAAGATGTTATATAAGACGCTTGTGCAGACAGTATTGCTATATGGATGTGAAGTTTGGGGGCCAGGCTTGGCGGCGGACACATGGAAAAAGGTGGAGAAAGTGCAAAAAAAGTTTTTGAGAACAGAATTGGGTACAAAAGTGCAAACTCCGTATGATATGCTGCTGGCCGAATGTGGTATGTTGCCTGTTGAGGCAGAAGCTTTGTGTAAGTTGCTCACGTATCTTTATAAGATACAATTTGAAAGGGCTGATGATAGTTTGCCACGTTTGGCAATAGAGGAGACAAGGGGGAAGGGTTGGTATGCTGATGTGGAGGACTGGATGTGGAAGTGGGGGCTAAATATGCAGGATTTGTATATACATCATAAAGATATCCGGGCATGGGTTACAGAACATGTTAGTAGGAAGAATTGGAGAGTTCCAGAAATAAAGAAAGAGTTCTACCGACAGTATATTAACCCAGAACTCCAAGAGGCCAAGTATATGAGAGAAGGTATTTCTTTGAAACTTAGACACTCCATTAGCAGAATCCGACTTAGTTCGCACAGGCTTGGGGTGGAAATTGGTAGATGGGGAGATATCCCGCATGAAATGAGGCTTTGCAAGAATTGTAATATGCAGGAAGTGGAGGACGAGCAACATGTGCTTTTGAGATGCCCAGCTTATGTGGAGATCCGAAACAGGTACAATATCTCAGTGTCAACTCTACTGGAGTTTTTTAATTTGGAAGGTAAACTTGTTGGAAAATTCATAAGAGATGTCCTGAATGTAAGAGAACAAATTAGCCATAATTCATTGATGAGAGAAGATTTGGGAGAAGAGACTAATGCATTATTGTCTGAAGATGCATTAGATGATATTTTCTATAATGTTGAATGTACTTATTGAACGTCTCATAGACCTGGTGGTCTGCAGACGTGAATAAAAAAAAAACATTTCAAAACATTTCTCTCTCTCTCTCTCTCTCTCTCTCTCTCTCTCTCTCTCTCTCTCTCTCTCTCTCTCTCTCTCTCTCTCTCTCTCTCTCTCTCTCTCTCTCTCTCTCTCTCTCTCTCTCTCTCTCTCTCTCTCTCTCTCTCTCTCTCTCAAAATACATCTCTCTCTCTCTCTCTCTCTCTCTCTCTCTCTCTCTCTCTCTCTCTCTCTCTCTCTCTCTCTCTCTCTCTCTCTCTCTCTCTCTCTCTCTCTCTCTCTCTCTCTCTCTCTCTCTCTCTCTCTCTCTCTCTCTCTCTCTCTCTCTCTCTCTCTCTCTCTCTTGATCAATTGGAAGGATGGATACAACAATATGGCGGTAGAGGCACTATGCTTGCGGGATATGTGGTGATGCTCTTACTTTATGCAGATGACATCGTGATGTTCGCTCGAAATGCTTATGATATGCAAAAACACATAGACGCCCTTGCCTCTTTTTGTGATTCAACTGGTATGAAGGTGAATCTTAATAAGATGAACATTGTGATATTTGGTGTGAGGAATCCTAAATACGATTTCTACTACAAGGGAGAACGCATTGAGATATGCCATAGCTATAAATATCTAGGGCTTATTGTTTATCACAATTACAGTTGGAATAAAGCAGTTGAGCAGAGAGTGGATGCTGGGCTTAAAGCCCTCTATGCATTGCAAAAAAAATGTAAGCGTGTTGGTGTTGTGGATTGGAAACTGAAAAAAATGCTTTATGTTGCTTTAGTAAAAAGTGTTGTGCTGTACGGGTGTGAAGCATGGGGGCCAGGCCTGTCTCAGGAAATGTGAAGAAGGGTAGAAAAAGTGCAGAAGAAATTTCTTTTAACAGAATTGGGGGTTAAGATGCAAACCCCCTATCCAATGATGTTAGTGGAGGCGGGATTGATGAACTTGGAAGTGGAAGCCCTTTATCAGACACTAAAATATGTGTTAAAAGTTCAGGAAATGGATGCAGAAAGATTGCCTAGGATGGCTATGTTGCAAAGCAGCTTGAAAGGATGGTATGCAGATGTTGGAAAATGGATGCAAAAATGGGACATGCATTTGGATGAGGTACCTGATAATGCTGAGACTTTGTATGGATGGATTTCTAGTAAGGTGCAGCAAAAACTATGGCGGAATCCAGGAACAAAAATGCAGTTATCCAAATTTGGCAGAAGCTCCTCACCTAAATGAAAAGAACTCTTATTATAGGCGTCATTTGTTGTGCAGAATGAGGTTAAGCTCACATCATTTGGGGGTAGAGGTAGGGAGATGGGGGGATGTCCCTCGCATTTGTCGCACATGCAAAGTTTGCGGTGAAGATGAAATCGAAAATGAGGAGCACTTGATCCTAAAATGCCCTGCATATCAGAATTTGAGACAAAGGTATGGTATACCATGCACAATTACGTTGCGAGATTTCTTCTTACTACATGCGTTAAGCATAAGTAACTATTTAACAGATGCCATGAGAATAAGGGAATTGACCATAAAGAATTATAAACATTTGTTGGATATGTATGAGATAGAGGAGATTGGGCTCGATGTTGCTATTTCAGAGAGCGCATACGAGGATAATAGGCAGCGATATTATTATGTCAAGTGTATGTCTTCTAGACCTGATGGTCTCATAGACATTAATTAAACATTTCATTTCATTTCATTTCATCTCTCTCTCTCTCTCTCTCTCTCTCTCTCTCTCTCTCTCTCTCTCTCTCTCTCTCTCTCTCTCTCTCTCTCTCTCTCTCTCTCTCTCTCTCTCTCTCTCTCTCTCTCTCTCTCTCTCTCTCTCTCTCTCTCTCTCTCTCTCTCTCTCTCTCTCTCTCTCTCTCTCTCTCTCTCTCTCTCTCTCTCTCTCTCTCTCTCTCTCTCTCTCTCTCTCTCTCTCTCTCTCTCTCTCTCTCTCTCTCTCTCTCTCTCTCTCTCTCTCTCTCTCTCTCTCATGTTACCTTCAAACAATTGAAAGCTCTATTCCTATGCCCACCTTGTTCATATCTCATCCAAACAGTTATCCTTCAGATTTGCACATTGTCGAGAAGTCCTTTTCTCCTCTCTTGGTAAGAAATAAGTACATGTTTATAGGTGAATAGTTTATCTTATTGTTAGAATAACCACATATCTTCTAGAGTTTTTCCCCTTTAATGGTGAAGCTAATGTGTGTATGTTTCATGATAGCAAACAATTTGAGCAAAAAAATATTGTTTTATAGAACAACACAGTTAGGATGCCTCTATAAAAACCTTAAAGTCAAGTTTGCTAAAATGTTTTTGTACTACTTTTTAACCATTGTCCTATTGGGTGCGATATTTTTTAGTTTGCAGTTTTACAAAGAAACATTCATTGTGCCATTTTTTGTTTTGTATCTTATCTTCATGCAAGCTGTGAATTTATGTGCATTCGGCTGCTTTTCATTGAAGTCCTTGCAAAATTTCTGTTGCATTCACATCTACAGTGGCATCCTAGGAGTTTTGAGCATGATCTCCCCATAGGTGTAAAATGCTGCATATAATTGGTCTCCTAGCACCTCTATCAATGTTTCTTTGGAGGTTAATATTGTACCTACCTACCATTGTATCCATATCTAGTCCTTTAGAAGTCCACATGATGACATGGGATGACATCATGGAGGAATGGTATTTTCTTTGTGGTAATTAGTAAATAATATTTGTTTATAAATTGTTGTTCGTATGCTCAGCACGTTCAAGTTCACGTTGTTTCTCTGGCACGAATCCTCAACCCATGGCACAAGGAAGAAGAGGCATGAGAGTTTTCTATTTTCTGTCCACGTTGTTCTTGTGTTTGAAATATTTTATAACGAAGGAAGTGTTAATGGTTCTAGAGAAGCCATTTTTGTTTATAAGGGCCTAGTAATGCAAAGGCAAAAATGCATTAACTAAACAAAAATGAAAATTGTTCTTCCAATTTTCTAGTTGGCTTGGCAGGTTGTGCGAACCCCCTGTGCCACAGCTCCTCACATGCCTCAGCTGCGATTGGATTATGAACATGCGGGGGCTTATGCCCAGATGCTTATAGATGACCTGGCAGAAATTTTGCAATATCCTACACTAGAGCAACAGACAGCCCGGCTGACTGATGTGCTTAGGACTGCGGCAGAGAGATGCTTTGGGATAAGCCGCCCGCGACGGACCTCCAGGAACACAACCTTCCCACGTAATCAATGGTTTGATGCAGAGTGCAAGGAACACAAACGCTTGCTCCGCCAAGTCACAGACCCTGCTTTACGCCCACATGCAGTCAGACAATACCGCGTCTTCCTTAAAGCTAAGAAAGCCAGGTACATTGCAGCACATCAAAGGGAAATGTTTTATCTCCTGGAACGTCACCCCAGGACCTTCTGGCGAAGGGTTCTTAGAAAGCCGCGATGTGACCCACATTGGGGAACATCACTCCCGAGCAGTGGAGGCAATACTTGCAACAGCTATATGACCCTCAGGGTGCACATGCAGCATTACCCCTGCAAGAAGGCCCAGTGCTGGAAATCACAGATTCAGACGTGGAACAAGGCTTACAGCGTCTTGCCAATGGGAAAGCCCCGGACCTGGATGGCATGCGGCGTAATTGCTTAAGTGGGCGGGCCGCCCATAATACCATATCCGACCGCCTTGTTCAACAAGGCATTATAGGAAGGCTTCCCGATCGCGCTGGACCAATAGCGAGTTGTTCCCATCTATAAGGCGGACCCGACCCGACTTGCAAACCCAATTACCGAACAATCATGGTCAGTTCGGTGTTTGCAAAATTGCTTGCTGGGATTCTCGAAAGCAAAGAAGCTTGATTACGGCCGCGGTGAGGCGAGAGATACTGGCCCTCACCCAAAGGCGTGATTCGCACTCGACACTCAACCATTGACCACATCTTCACATTGCGAAGCTCGTTGAAGACAAAGTAGAAACCGCCGATCTATATTGTTGCTTCGCGGGATTTTGCAAAGGCATTTGACACTCGTGGCTCTCGAAAAACTATGGGCAAGATTACATACCGGGGTTCCGTGGATTTGCGTAATGCAATTAATACGTGCTTTATGAAAGATGCTCTGCCGGTTGCAGCCGACAAGCCAACCATTTGATAGTAGTATCGGGGTTCGCCAGGGATGCCCTCTCTCCCCAACATTGTTTGGGCTTTACATTGATCAATTGGAGAGTTGGCTTGCTGATAATGGGGGCGACGGGGCTCACCTTCTCTACCAGATCATCAAGCGCTTAATATATGCCGATGATGTGGACCTCCTAGCTTACACACCAGCAGACATGCAACGACATCTCGATGCCCCGGACACATTTTGTCAAGCGAATCGATATGCACGCCAACTTGGCCAAGACTAAGGTGGTTTTCATATCATCTTCACGACATGTACCGAGGATCCCTCCTTCCGTTATCGAGGGGCGTAATGTGGAAGTAGCATCCACATACAAATATTTGGGAGTGGAGTTTCCGCCTACTATGCACCGGGACACATCCATACGGGCTACGAAGTTACGGCGGGCTGGAAAGCACTATATGCAATGCAAAACAACAAATCATAGAGCGGAGTTGTATGATTGGACCCATCACCACACCTGCTCAAAGTCTTAGTGGAGCCCGTCCTTTTATACGGGGGTTGAAGTATGGGGCCCAAAGTGGTATCCCTCGCTACTTGGAATGACTTGGAGCAGGTGCGTAAAGCCTTCTTGGTACGAGCACTAGGGGTGAAGTCCACAAATCCCATATCAAATTCTACTTGAAAAAGCAGATTCTTGCCTCTTCGAGTTGATCGCCACATTGTCTATTTCCGTAAGGTGGTCAACATGGACGATGCTCGCCTCCCAAAACTAGCTTATATCATGGCAATGGGGCCACAACGCCTCAAGGCATGCTTTGGAGGGAAAAGAGAGCTCAATGGATGGCTAGATGGAATGTGCAGAGCACACGTGCATACATGTGCAAACAGAGGCAGATCGCCATAGCTTGAGGCAATATCTTGACGCTTGCTTCATCGCAAAGCTTTGGGATGCCAGGGCCCTTGAACAGTCAAGACAAAGACACTACCAAATACCACATAAATCCCACATTGAACGAGGCCCACAATGCTACCTCGCGCACCCACTTGCCCATGAAAAGACGCAGACTCATTGGCTCCATTCGCATTGGGCACATCATCTTCGAATTGAGACAGCAGATGGATTGGTGAGCCACGCCGGGATTGTGCTCATCAATGCCGCCAAATGGGAGTCATTGAGGATGAATCTCATACCCTTCAAAGTTGCCCAAAGATATGATCAACCGGACGCCAGCTTATGCCGAGTTGGTCGCCCGCCACCGCTACATGTGACATTGAGCACGGCATCCGTGACGGATGCTAGGATCATACCTTCAGGAGGTCATGGACATGCGAGATCAGCTATGTCCTCGGGCACGCACTTGACATGTACATACACATTTATTTCATGATGATGTATACTTGTACAGTTTGACAGCATTCTTATTACTGCCACGGTTTTTCCCTCGAAAACCCTTCGGGGCGGGGGTTTTTTAACCCGGACAGTAATAAGTTTGCTGCGCTCCTTCTGGGTCCCATAGGCCGATTGGTCTCAGTGGACGATAAAAAAACTATTCTATTCTATTCTATTCTTGGTCAAATACAATGTGAAGACATGTCCAACCATCTAGTCATAGTAGAATGATGTCATTGAGCTATGGCATAAAACAAACAAGCAACTTTCTTTTTATGGTTTTTTTGTTTTCAATGATCGAACATTTAGAACCAATATTTTGTTTGCTCGCAAAATAGCAAATAAAATCAGACCATCATAAGAAATGTATTCAATGCGTGCTTGTTTCGAACATGGAAGTATATGCTCAAAAGTAAACTTAAGCAATTTCAATTACTCCTTGTAGTAAGAGTCAGCTATATGATGGAGGATGCTCAAGTAAATAGAATTTAAAAATGTGAATTTTAAGCATGAACATTTTGTCAGGCATTAACTCGCAATATGGACACTATTTATGCTAGCAATTTGCATCATTTTCATGATGAAAGCTTCCATACTTTAGATTCTTCCTCATATCTCCTAAAAATAGGGGAACTCTTCTTTTGAAAATAAATCCATAGAAACATGAATGCTAAGCAACACCATGCAACAATTTGGAGGACCGTTTTTTTCAACCATTTTTGTTATTAAAGCATTGGCACTATAATGTATAGAGAGTTCTGTGATAAATGACCCTTGATAAGTCATCATGTCACCAACTTCATTAAACTTCCAACTGTCAGGTGCTCCTCTCCCTTGGAGAATCTATATGGAGAGCTAGCTACATGTATGATATGGTCATGCAGGTCATGATGTGTGAAGGGTCAATGACCTCGATTTCTTTAGTTCCTCTATATCTGCATATAGATCAACAGTTGAACAAATTTATCACTATTATATTGCTTGTATATCTAGTGTATTTGTGCCCATCTTTAGAGTTTCACAAAGGTTGATCTTGCTGGACTTGTAGTATCTGCATAGTTTGGCATAATTTGGCTTTACAGAATTTAGTTTCATATACCCACCAAATGAGCTTTGATAAAATGGTTCACATCTCATCTTGGCACCAAATCAATCAATTTTCTAGTGATCGTTGCGTTGAAGGACATGAAGACATTTGGCATCTATGTGAGATATGAAGGAAAGATATTTTGACAAGGTCCCTTATAACAATTGAGGCGACCATTTTCACTTTGATGAACACTTAAAACCTTAGAATAACAACCTTGTACCATCAGTTGAGGAACCATAAAAGTAGTTCGCTACATCAACAAGCTTGTTTGCATTTTTTGTAGTGACCTCCTAGCATGTTGAAGACCCTGCCAAATTAAAATCAATGTCAAATTAGCATTTTAACATTTTAATTCTAAACTTACAAGATCTAACAAGCAAAACCTCTTAGTAGAGTGGTTCTGAAGACTCAATAGAACAGAGATGTGACCTTTCATTCTATATAGCTGCCCCCTGTTAAAAGTCAACCTGGAATGGTGTGTTGAAAGAGTAAAATAAACGTCATGCCACGACAAGATTTCCCTATTCATACTCAAACCTTTCCTTACAGCAAATGCCCAGCCACTTTGGTTGCCGCTTCTGTATAATTTTAAAGGTATGTCAGTCATGACTAAGTGTTATATAACTCTATTTGAATTAGCACATGTACAACATGCATTTGTGCTTCCATATACGTGGACCTAACGCATGAACTTAGACTCATACAAAATTGTACTAGCTGGAGGATGTAAGACAATCTAATGTGATATTTCATTCACAGATAAATACTGTTATATAAAGAGAATAATCAACACAGTCAAGTGCTGATCATTGCATACTCCTCCAGGATCTTGTCCACAGTCTCCAAATACAAAATTTTTGTTCAGTGTGATATTACCTCTCATAAGCCTTTTTGTAGCAAGGATCTGCATAATCCATACCTTCAATACATCTATAACAACTGATAATTTTTCTAATTAGTAATCTCCAACAACCTCAAATATTGAAGATTTGAGCATTTACTATTTCAACGCATGAGGGGCAATTTGAGGCCATAACTTTGCCCCAAAAAGATCTGAAGGAAACAAAAAAGGCCAAAAATGCTTGTACCTCTTGTTGTGAAAAAAAAGAAAAAAGAAAAAAAAGGAAGGTTGAGGTTTCAAGCACTTAGTTGATGGAAACGAAGGTCTTAAAAGTATAAAAGGTGATCTGCGGCGCTCATTCTACTCAGAAATTATATGTTTTAAGGGACACAGATTGTTGAGATTCTTCATCAGGGCAAAAATGTGGGATCAGGGCGAAAATGTTTTTCAAGGTTGGGCACCTAGGTTTAGATGGCCCGTTCGTAAGGGCAAAAAGTCCGGCAAAAAGGCTCGAAAGGGCCCTTCGGGATCTATACAAAGGTGACGAATTGTAAAGCGTATTAATAAAAGGACGCGCTCCATTGTCTGGAAAAAAAAACAGTAAGTAGGGTTTGTGTGTTTGTTTACGTGAAATCGAACAGCCAGAATTGTCGGAATGGAGAAAGAGGCGACGGAGATGAAGAATCTGACAAGCTGTATGGAGCAGTGTATCCAAAGCTGCTGAAGAGCTATGATTTAGTGAGGGTGATAGGGGGAGGTGGGCAAGCGACAGTGTATCTGAGCCAAAACAGGAGCAGCAAGAAGAAATTTGCATGCAAAAGCATGTCGATCGGAAGAGCAGGAGATGCAGAGGCAAAACAGGAGGAGGAGATTATGCGGAAGCTGGCGATCTGCCCTGGAGTGGTTCGTCTGGAGGACGTGATCAGCGAAGAGGACGGCTCCTACGTGCATTTCATAATGGAGCTGTGCGACTGCAGCTTGGATTCTCGAATCAAATCCGAAGGCATGCTGCCCAACAATGAAGCAGCCCTTCTGCTCCGAAACAACTAGGATGATCACTAGTTTTTTGCCCAACGGATGTGTGGTGAGTTGGTATATGCCTAATAATGCCAAAATAAATGTGCATTTGGTCATGGGTTCAAACCTTGCCAATGTATGTTTATCTTTGGAAGTTGGTTATTGGGATTATACGATGATGATCCCCGATGTGGTAGAACTTAAAAGCCTATACGTGTCCTCCACTAGTGGGATAAACTAGCTAGTCTGTACAAGATTAGTCTAGTATGGACCTTAAACAAAGTAATAAAAAAAACATAAAAAAAAGACTAGGATGGTGGCACTAGGATAGGACCTAGACTTCCTAAGGCGGGATTAAATCCTGCCTACAAAGTGTGCATGTAAGGCAAAAGTTTTGCCCAACGGATGTGTGGTGAGTTGGTATATGCCTAATAATGCCAAAATAAATGTGCATTTGGTCATGGGTTCAAACCTTGCCAATGTATGTTTATCTTTGGGAGTTGGTTATTGGGGATGTACGATGATGATCCCCGACGTGGTAGAACTTAAAAGCCTATATGTGTCCTCCACTTTGGCTGCCGCAAGGTAGTGGGATAAACTAGCTAGTCTGTAAAAGATTAGTCTAGTATGGACCTTAAACAAGCTCTAAAAAATTAAAGGGCCATGGATCGACCGCTGTCTTACAGCACTATGGTGCCCAACTTCCTAAGGTGGGATTATATCCTACCTACAAAGTGTGCATGTAAGGCAAAAGTTTTGGCCAACGGATGTGTGGTGAGTTGGTATAGGCCTAGTAATGCCAAAATAAGTGTCCATTTGGTCATGGGTTCAAACCTTGCCAATGTCACTTATCTTTGGGTGTTGGTTACTAGGGGTATACGATGATGATCCTCGACGTGGTAGAACTTAAAAGCCTATACGTGTCCTTCACTTTGGCTGCCGCAAGGTAGTGGGATAAACTAGCTAGTCTGTATAAGATTAGTCTAGTATGGACCTTAAACAAGCTCTAAAAAATTAAAGGGCCATGGATCGACCGCTGTCTTACAGCGCTATGGTGCCCAACTTCCTAAGGTGGGATTATATCCTACCTACAAAGTGTGCATGTAAGGCAAAAGTTTTGCCCAACGGATGTGTGGTGAGTTGGTATAGGCCTAGTAATGCCAAAATAAGTGTCCATTTGGTCATGGGTTCAAACCTTGCCAATGTCACTTATCTTTGGGTGTTGGTTACTAGGGGTATACGATGATGATCCCCGACGTGGTAGAACTTAAAAGCCTATACGTGTCCTCCACTTTGGCTGCCGCAAGGTAGTGGGATAAACTAGCTAGTCTGTACAAGATTAGTCTAGTATGGACCTTAAACAAGATCTAAAAAATTAAAGGGCCATGGATCGACCGCTGTCTAAGACAGCGCTATGGTGCCCAACTTCCTAAGGTGGGATTATATCCTACCTACAAAGTGTGCATGTAAGGCAAACGTTTTGCCCAACGGATGTGTGGTGAGTTGGTATAGGCCTAGTAATGCCAAAATAAGTGTCCATTTGGTCATGGGTTCAAACCTTGCCAATGTCACTTATCTTTGGGTGTTGGTTACTAGGGTATAATGATGATGATCCCCGACGTGGTAGAACTTAAAAGCCTATAATGTCCTCCACTTTGGTCTGCCGCCGCAAGGTAGTGGGATAAACTAGCTAGTCCGTACAAGATTAGTCTAGTATGGACCTTAAACAAGCTCTAAAAAATTAAAGGGCCATGGATCTAATCACATTTGTCTTCTGTGCTTATGGTGCCCAACTTCCTAAGGTGGGATTATATCCTACCTACAAAGTGTGCATGTAAGGCAAAAGTTTTGCCCAACGGATGTGTGGTGAGTTGGTATAGGCCTAGTAATGCCAAAATAAGTGTCCATTTGGTCATGGGTTCAAACCTTGCCAATGTCACTTATTATCTTTGGGTGTTGGTTACTAGGGGTATACGATGATGATCCCCGACGTGGTAGAACTTAGAAGCCTATACGTGTCCTCCACTTTGGCTGCGGCAAGGTAGTGGGATAAACTAGCTAAGATTAGTCACAAGCTCTAAAAAATTAAAGGGCCATGGATCGACCGCTGTCTTACAGCGCTATGGTGCCCAACTTCCTAAGGTGGGATTATATCCTACCTACAAAGTGTGCATGTAAGGCAAAAGTTTTGCACAACGGATGTGTGGTGAGTTGGTATAGGCCTAGTATGCCGCAAGGTAGTGGGATAAACTAGCTAGTCTGTACAAGATTAGTCACAAGCTCTAAAAAATTAAAGGGCCATGGATCGACCGCTGTCTTACAGCGCTATGGTGCCCAACTTCCTAAGGTGGGATTATATCCTACCTACAAAGTGTGCATGTAAGGCAAACGTTTTGCCCAACGGATGTGTGGTGAGTTGGTATAGGCCTAGTAATGCCAAAATAAGTGTCCATTTGGTCATGGGTTCAAACCTTGCCAATGTCACTTATCTTTGGGTGTTGGTTACTAGGGGTATACGATGATCATCCCCGACGTACGTGTCCTCCACTTTGGCTGCCGCAAGGTAGTGGGATAAACTAGCTAGTCTGTACAAGATTAGTCTAGTATGGACCTTAAACAAGCTCTAAAAAATTAAAGGGCCATGGATCGACCGCTGTCTTACAGTGCTATGGTGCCCAACTTCCTAAGGTGGGATTATATCCTACCTACAAAGTGTGCATGTAAGGCAAAAGTTTTGCCCAACGGATGTGTGGTGAGTTGGTATAGGCCTAGTAATGCCAAAATAAGTGTCCATTTGGTCATGGGTTCAAACCTTGCCAATGTCACTTATTATCTTTGGGTGTTGGTTACTAGGGGTATACGATGATGATCCCCGACGTGGTAGAACTTAAAAGCCTATACGTGTCCTCCACTTTGGCTGCCGCAAGGTAGTGGGATAAACTAGCTAGTCTGTACAAGATTAGTCTAGTGTGGACCTTAAACAAGCTCTAAAAAATTAAAGGGCCATGGATCGACCGCTGTCTTACAGCGCTATGGTGCCCAACTTCCTAAGGTGGGATTATATCCTACCTACAAAGTGTGCATGTAAGGCAAAAGTTTTGCCCAACGGATGTGTGGTGAGTTGGTATAGGCCTAGTAATGTCAAAATAAGTGTCCATTTGGTCATGGGTTCAAACCTTGCCAATGTCAGTTATCTTTGGGTGTTGGTTACTAGGGGTATACGATGATGATCCCCGACGTGGTAGAACTTAAAAGCCTATACGTGTCCTCCACTTTGGCTGCCGCAAGGTAGTGGGATAAACTAGCTAGTCTGTACAAGATTAGTCTAGTATGGACCTTAAACAAGCTCTAAAATATTAAAGGGCCATGGATCGACCGCTGTCTTACAGCGCTATGGTGCCCAACTTCCTAAGGTGGGATTATATCCTACCTACAAAGTGTGCATGTAAGGCAAAAATTTTGCCCAACGGATATGTGGTGAGTTGGTATAGGCCTAGTAATGCCAAAATAAGTGTCCATCTGGTCATGGGTTCAAACCTTGCCAATGTCACTTATCTTTGGGTGTTGGTTACTAGGGGTATACGATGATGATCCCCGACGTGGTAGAACTTAAAAGCCTATACGTGTCCTCCACTTTGGCTGCCGCAAGGTAGTGGGATAAACTAGCTAGTCTGTACAAGATTAGTCTAGTATGGACCTTAAACAAGCACTAAAAAATTAAAGGGCCATGGATCGACCGCTGTCTTACAGCGCTATGGTGCCCAACTTCCTAAGGTGGGATTATATCCTACCTACAAAGTGTGCATGTAAGGCAAAAGTTTTGCCCAACGGATGTGTGGTCAGTTGGTATAGGCCTAGTAATGCCAAAATAAGTGTCCATTTGGTCATGGGTTCAAACCTTGCCAATGTCACTTATCTTTGGGTGTTGGTTACTAGGGGTATAATGATGATGATCCCCGACGTGGTAGAACTTAAAAGCCTATAATGTGTCCTCCACTTTGGCTGCCGCAAGGTAGTGGGATAAACTAGCTAGTCTGTACAAGATTAGTCTAGTATGGACCTTAAACAAGCTCTAAAAAATTAAAGGGCCATGGATCGACCGCTGTCTTACAGTGCTATGGTGTCCAACTTCCTAAGGTGGGATTATATCCTACCTACAAAGTGTGCATGTAAGGCAAAAGTTTTGCCCAACGGATGTGTGGTCAGTTGGTATAGGCCTAGTAATGCCAAAATAAGTGTCCATTTGGTCATGGGTTCAAACCTTGCCAATGTCACTTATCTTTGGGTGTTGGTTACTAGGGGTATACGATGATGATCCCCGACGTGGTAGAACTTAAAAGCCTATACGTGTCCTCCACTTTGGCTGCCGCAAGGTAGTGGGATAAACTAGCTAGTCTGTACAAGATTAGTCTAGTATGGACCTTAAACAAGCTCTAAAAAATTAAAGGGCCATGATGGATCGACCGCTGTCTTACAGCGCTATGGTGCCCAACTTCCTAAGGTTGGTGCCCAACTTCCTAAGGTGGGATTATATCCTACCTACAAAGTGTGCATGTAAGGCAAAAGTTTTGCCCAACGGATGTGTGGTGAGTTGGTATAGGCCTAGTAATGCCAAAATAAGTGTCCATTTGGTCATGGGTTCAAACCTTGCCAATGTCACTTATCTTTGGGTGTTGGTTACTAGGGGTATACGATGATGATCCCCGACGCCTATACATGTCCTCCACTTTGGTTGCCGCAAGGTAGTGGGATAAACTAGCTAGTCTGTACAAGATTAGTCTAGTATGGACCTTAAACAAGCTCTAAAAAATTAAAGGGCCATGGATGGACACCGCCTTCTTCTGGCTATGGTGCCCAACTTCCTAAGGTGGGATTATATCCTACCTACAAAGTGTGCATGTAAGGCAAAAGTTTTGCCCAACGGATGTGTGGTGAGTTGGTATAGGCCTAGTAATGCCAAAATAAGTGTCCATTTGGTCATGGGTTCAAACCTTGCCAATGTCACTTATCTTTGGGTGTTGGTTACTAGGGGTATACGATGATGATCCCCGACGTGGTAGAACTTAAAAGCCTATACGTGTCCTCCACTTTGGCTGCCGCAAGGTAGTGGGATAAACTAGCTAGTCTGTACAAGATTAGTCACAAGCTCTAAAAAATTAAAGGGCCATGGATCGACCGCTGTCTTACAGCGCTATGGTGCCCAACTTCCTAAGGTGGGATTATATCCTACCTACAAAGTGTGCATGTAAGGCAAAAGTTTTGCCCAACGGATGTGTGGTGAGTTGGTATAGGCCTAGTAATGCCAAAATAAGTGTCCATTTGGTCATGGGTTCAAACCTTGCCAATGTCACTTATCTTTGGGTGTTGGTTACTAGGGGTATCGATGATCATCCCCGACGTCGTGTGTCCTCCACTTTGGTCTGCCGCGCAAGGTAGTGGGATAAACTAGCTAGTCTGTACAAGATTAGTCTAGTATGGACCTTAAACAAGCTCTAAAAAATTAAAGGGCATCGACCGCTGTCTTACAGTGCTATGGTGCCCAACTTCCTAAGGTGGGATTATATCCTACCTACAAAGTGTGCATGTAAGGCAAAAGTTTTGCCCAACGGATGTGTGGTGAGTTTATATAGGCCTAGTAATACCAAAATAAGTGTCCATTTGGTCATGGGTTCAAACCTTGCCAATGTCACTTATCTTTGGGTGTTGGTTACTAGGGGTATACGATGATCATCCCCGACGTACGCGTCCTCCACTTTGGCTGCCGCAAGGTAGTGGGATAAACTAGCTAGTCTGTACAAGATTAGTCTAGTGTGGACCTTAAACAAGCTCTAAAAATTAAAAGGGCCATGGATGGAGACCACCGCCTTCACGGTGCTATGGTGCCCAACTTCCTAAGGTGGGATTATATCCTACCTACAAAGTGTGCATGTAAGGCAAAAAGTTTTGCCCAACTGGATGTGTGGTGAGTTGGTATAGGCCTAGTAATGCCAAAATAAGTGTCCATTTGGTCATGGGTTCAAACCTTGCCAATGTCACTTATCTTTGGGTGTTGGTTACTAGGGGTATACGATGATGATCCCCGGCGTGGTAGAACTTAAAAGCCTATAATGTGTCCTCCACTTTGGCTGCCGCAAGGTAGTGGGATAAACTAGCTAGTCCGTACAAAGATTAGTCTAGTGTGGACCTTAAACAAGCTCTAAAAAATTAAAGGGCCATGGATCGACCACCGCCTTCTGGCTATATAGTGCCCAACTTCCTAAGGTGGGATTATATCCTACCTACAAAGTGTGCATGTAAGGCAAAAGTTTTGCCCAACGGATGTGTGGTGAGTTGGTATAGGCCTAGTAATGTCAAAATAAGTGTCCATTTGGTCATGGGTTCAAACCTTGCCAATGTCACTTATCTTTGGGTGTTGGTTACTAGGGGTATAATGATGATGATCCCCGACGTGGTAGAACTTAAAAGCCTATCGTGTCCTCCACTTTGGCTGCCGCGAAGGTAGTGGGATAAACTAGCTAGTCATGCACAAGATTAGTCTAGTATGGACCTTAAACAAGCTCTAAAAATTAAAAAGGCCATGGATGGACCGGGCCGCTTTACTTCTGGCTATGGTGCACAACTTCCTAAGGTGGGATTATATCCTACCTACAAAGTGTGCATGTAAGGCAAAAATGTTGCCCAACGGATATGTGGTGAGTTGGTATAGGCTTAGTAATGCCAAAATAAGTGTCCATCTGGTCATGGGTTCAAACCTTGCCAATGTCACTTATCTTTGGGTGTTGGTTACTAGGGGTATACGATGATCATCCCCGACGTCGCGTCCTCCACTTTGGCTGCCGCAAGGTAGTGGGATAAACTAGCTAGTCCAGTGCAAGATTAGTCTAGTGTGGACCTTAAACAAGCTCTAAAAATTAAAGGGCCATGGATCGAGTAGACCGCTGTCTTACAGTGCTATGGTGCCCAACTTCCTAAGGTGGGATTATATCCTACCTACAAAGTGTGCATGTAAGGCAAAAGTTTTGCCCAACGGATGTGTGGTGAGTTGGTATAGGCCTAGTAATGCCAAAATAAGTGTCCATTTGGTCATGGGTTCAAACCTTGCCAATGTCACTTATCTTTGGGTGTTGGTTACTAGGGGTATACGATGATGATCCCCGACGTGGTAGAACTTAAAAGCCTATACGTGTCCTCCACTTTGGTTGCCGCAAGGTAGTGGGATAAACTAACTAGTCTGTACAAGATTAGTCTAGTATGGACCTTAAACAAGCTCTAAAAAATTAAAGGGCCATGGATCGGGCCATTTGCCTTACAGTACGCTATGGTGCCCAACTTCCTAAGGTGGGATTATATCCTACCTACAAAGTATGCATGTAAGGCAAAAGTTTTGCCCAACGGATGTGTGGTGAGTTGGTATAGGCCTAGTAATGCCAAAATAAGTGTCCATTTGGTCATGGGTTCAAACCTTGCCAATGTCACTTATCTTTGCGTGTTGGTTACTAGGGGTATACGATGATGATCTCCGACGTGGTAGAACTTAAAAGCCTATAGGTGTCATTTATTTTGCTACATTTATTTTGGCATTACTAGGCCTATACCAACTCACCACACATCCGTTGGGCAAAACTTTTGCCTTACATGCACACTTTGTAGGCAGGATTTAATCCCGCCTTAGGAAGTCTAGGTCCTAGGGGCAACTGTAGGGGCATGGCTTTTTAGCCTCACCATCCTAGTGCTTCGTTTTTAGCTAGATCATCTAGAGGCCCTTGATCATCAAGTATCTGCACTCCAATGGCGTTGTCCATCGAGATATGAAACCTGCCAATGTCCTCCTCCCGTCCCGCACCCAACCTTACAACGTTAAGGTTGCAGACTTTGGTATCTCAGCCTCCTTCTCCCACCCTCCCCCTTGCCTTACCGCGGTCGTCGGAACCCCCGCCTACCTTGCTCCCGAGGTTGTCCACAAATGTTACTCCACTGAGGTTGACGTATGGGGCCTGGGCTTGATCCTCTATGAATGCCTTACTGGCTTGCCTTCCTTCCCCCATCTCAACATGTTCGCTATTTATCAAAAACATCGTCGCGGCGAAGATCTCGCAGCCTCAGAGCTCGTCTGGCCTGCTGGTGTTGTGTCCCATGAAGCAAAGAGCCTTGTCATGGCTATGTTGCAGCCCAACCCAAAGGACAGAATCAGTTTGCAGCAGATTCTTTCCCATCCTTGGGTTATCAAACATTGCTCCCCCATTGCAGTTGCATATGAGAAGGGGCGCGCTATTTTGATGCCTATGTCTATGCTTCCTCCCCCCAAATGCATCAAACGAAATGGAGAATGGCAAGAAGTGAAGCCATGTGCAATAGCATTTTAATTGAAGAATGAGCACAAGTGATGCATGTTGTGCATAGTATTATGGCTACCACTAAACACTAATGTTGCTCAAATGGAATAAGCACCGATGTTGCTCAAATGGAATAAGGCGAGTTCTGAAGACATGTGCAACTTCTTCTTATTTGATTGGTTTCATAGAATAAAGACAAGTGAACATTCTATATCTTATCTTATATTATAATGTTTTGGTGTAAGTAGTGAACCGCGCCCTAAATTGGGCGGTCCGGATTAATCTATCCAACGGTGTAGATGATGTCACGTTAAAAGCCTTTGGTTGAGATTTAACCTAAAAGATGGACGGCCCAGATAGCCCACGGTTTCTTTTTGCCTTTTCTGGCTCCGGCGATAGGAAGAGGCTGTCGGATTCCTTTAGGAAGAGGCTTGGCTATTCCGGTGGCTTGGCTTCGCTTTGTTAAATTTAGTTTTGAACTTTTGACTACTCTGCCTGCATTACCGTTCAGCTATGGCGGAATGCTCTGCGTGGGCGCTCGATTTCCCAACTCCGGCTATGGCGTATTCATAAACGGCTATGATGCATGCATAAACGGCAAATTCATAACCTCACAAATTCTCTATTTTTCTGCACTGGAAGTGCATGCATAAACGGCTCCAGCTATGATGCATGCATAAGCGGCAAAATGTTCGGGTAATGAAGTACGTTTTAATCAGTTTATAGGGAGGCATCACCTTAAGTCGATTCCCTTGGAATCACCATAGCAGGTAGAAGGTAGAGCCTTTAACTCTTTTTCTTCCTTCTCTTTAACTTTGGAAAAGGATGTCGCTGGCTCTGCTTAGGCCATTATGCAAGTAAGCCACAAGAGATCTGTGGCAAAAAGATTTGTAGCGGAAGTTCTGTGGCGGAAGATTTGTGGCAAAAAGATCTGTGGCGGAAGATTTGTGGCAAAAATGGCGGGCAAATGCATTTCGGCAGTTTCCTCATTCTGTTTCTTTGCATTTCTACCAGTGCAACTCCCTCTGCTTCAAATCGGCAGGTAAAAATAATACGGCTTTTTCAGATCAATCTTTGAATATTTAGTAGGATTTTCCTGAGCTGCAAGGTTTTGGCAGGTTTACGTGGTTTATATGGGCAGCAAGATTCAGGATGATCCACAAATAATCTGTTCCCATAATCACCAAATGCTGGCAGAAAACTAAACTGGGAACATTTGTTTTACAGTTTAGAAGCAGCTACGGAATCATTGGTGTACAGCTACAAGCATGGTATCTGTATGTTTGTTTTGCTACAATTCAACTTGGTTTATCTATAATCCGTATGCTTTCCATGTCTCTATTCTAGGTTAAGCAATCTGCTTATTTTGCACTGATCTCAGGGCAATTGCAGTTTTGTTTTGAGATTTGAATATGGATCTAATATCTTCCTTGGCCATGCCCATTATTGTTGGCTTTATAAGCTTTTGTGTTTTGTCATTTGAGACTGGTAAATGGAGTCTAAGGTAAATATTTAAGCATTGAACATGTTTCAATTTTGCAGGAATAGGACATTAGAATGTCCCTATGCATCCATGGCATCATGACAAGAACATTTCAAGCTCATCTGGTCTGTATAAGTTGTTCAGATTGAAGGTTTTGCTGCTTAATCTCAGAAATCTTCTCATAAGCCAAGTATTTGCTTGAACTAAGACTTGATTTTGGAGAGATGAAAATGGTTTTTACAAGTTGTGCCAAGCCGTGCAATCGCTCAGTCTTTGCCATGGAAAAGGGGGAGTTGAATGATCGTTTTATTAATCTTTGGGACCTAATGTGGTTTGCTTGCACAGTCTTTGCCAGCATGTTGCCATGTTCTTGAAGAAGTCTGGTGCATTTACGTGAATCCACGTTATCCACTTCGGCGGCTTAACCCATCTCTACTAGAGGGATTTACAGACTGTTATTGGAAATTTGAAGATGGTAAACCTACTATTTGTTGTACTATGCAAGATTATATGTCATTCAAGATGGATCTTGCATGCCCAATCTGTGTGGTAAGTTGCAAATTTTAGTATAAGTTCTCGGGTTTTATGTGATAGTGAACACGTTGCACTTTTTTACTGCAGGAGACAGTGTTTGATCCAATTGCAAGTGTTCGATCCAAATGCAACCTAGAACTTTATAGATTGGAAAAAATCTTTACACCTTTCCTTACATGAAATTCATGAACTGGACAGGCTTACTTAAACTATATAGCTGCACTGGCATTTTTCTATGGAGTATTATGTTTCGAGGATTAAAATTGTGGATTGTTTGCCTTGGTTTTTTTTAGCAAGGCCAACGGCCATCTTTTAGGGAAAATGATTGGGTTATTCTTGCAGATGGCTCACTCAAAAGATCTAGAACAAAACCCAATTCATGGGTGCAACCAAGGCCAAGTTATTTTGCTTTCAATGGGACTGTATATTTTTTGGTTGTAGCGATGTGTGATATTTACTTCATAAATTCTTGCTCTGATACAACTCTCACCCGCTTTGGTACGATCTCATTCATCAAGTCTCATTTCACAACTCTGAAACTCAGATGTGGTACTTCCAAAATGCATGCGTAATTTTGTTCCTTCTTTGTACCTTTATGGTTTGTACCTGGGTCAGATGTATATGCAGTTTATACATCTGTGTAGACATGGTACATCAGCATCTCCGCTTTCTTTTGCCATGCTTTACTGTTAACAAAACTATGTAATTCCAAACTATGTTAAATGCACCTGTAGAGTTGTGCCTAACATTCTTAGGTTTCTTGGATAAGTTGGATAATAAGTTAACACATGGTTTAGTCAATCTGATATAGACATGTATGATATACAATGTTCTCTCCCACAATTATGGTTATGGAAACATCAACGACCCTTGCCCAATGGTAATATTGCAAGTGTAATTTTGAACTTGGTGTTCCTACTTTTCATTGACGTTCCTACTTAAGCAAGAGTTTTTCTCTTATCCTTTGTATGCAAACTACCCTTCAATTATTATTGTATTCCACCTACATGTACAACTAATGCCCGGCATAACGATATACCTTCGAAAACAAAGGATAAATGCCCAATTAATTTATTATTCATGAGTGATGATAATTTTATTTGTACTATTGTATTCCACCTACATGTGCCTGACATTTCTAAGCACACGTTTTAGAGTAGAATGCCAGTTGCAAAATATTGGGACAAGTGGTAGTGGATTTTATAACTGTGTTACTTGGTGCAACTTATGGTAGTTATGTTGCTTTACAGACAACAAACTACCTAGAATGTAGTTCAAATGCATGATATTGTCAAGTGTGACTTTTGAGCATTTAGACATGCGCTATTACCAAACATGAGTCCACAATGGCATGGAACAGGGACTTGATTCTATCATTAACAAGTTTCCAACTTTGTTTAAGGGTAGAAAAAGTTGGACATAATATTACAATGTAAGACGATGTTACATTTTGCTAGAACGATACTACAATAGTAGTAGCACTACAAAATTGACATTGTTAGTGTGCAGCCCAAAAAATTTACAGGCTCTCAACTTATGCCCAGCAACGCTGGGCACCCGTACTAGTATACATATAAAAGAATCTCTACATTTGAAATTCACATTCTTCTTTGTACAAAGGTTAATTTAACACCTTTCAAAGTATAAACGCATTCAATCTATACTATTATATTTTTTGGAGTTGTGAGTTTTTTTCTTTGTGTCTACCATTCATTAGTATGCCCAAGCATGTCCTTTATCATGCCCAAGCATGAAGGAAGAGCTTAGGTTAATGGGAAATTTTAACATATGGTGATTAGAGTTCTTGTTTAAAACATGCTATAGTAGCTAGCATTATCACATGGCGCATGATGGTTCCATTAGAATTCTTATTATATCATTGTCTTTCAAAAGGTATTTGAAGCAATGTGCCTAAATGACATTCAAATTGGCTAAATCACTAGATGCATAGCCCCTAGAGCTCGACACAAATACCAATAGCTATCTTTAAATTTGATGCAGGACATGTTTAATCATTTTCGTAATATGGCAACCACAAGGCCCCAAAAAATTAACTAATATCAATGTTTTGCTACATTGTTTATATAAAATCACTATCTCTAATATATAATTGTAATATGGAGGATAAGGGGGCAGCTCAGAGGTACGTGGTATTGTTATAGGAAATATTTTTGTTTAGAGTTGAACACGTATAAGCTTTTAAAATATGAGGAGGGGATTAAACATTTCAGAAATTGATAGCTGAGCCTAATAGTATCTTCAGAAGTCCCTGGAAAGCTTGAGTTTGAAGCTTGGTGCAGGTTCCGGAAGGGTCTATGCTTGTAATAAATTAATATTACTTTGTGGGTTGCCCAGAAGCATCTAGAACATTCTAGAACATTCTATTTTGAGTTTTCGCAAACTTTTAAAAAGCTTTCTATTTTTAGACTATGGTACTTTCTGTTTTTTGACTGAGGTCCTTACCCATATCTGGAACATGTTGATTAACCATGAACAGTTATATGTTGATTAACCATGAACAGTTATGTACTATGATTTGTGTGTATAGTTTATTATTCTAGTTTGCTACCACAGTTCAACCTTATGGTTTCTTATAGCAATTATTTTGCATGGTTTAATTTTGTGGTATTAGTAGTGCTGACTTTGTAATCATTATTCACTTATGCTTAAATGTTCAACAACTCTTATCATTTAGTTATAGTTTTTCAATCAAATCCTAAAGGTTTTGACTTTGTGATCATTATTGATTTATAAGAAACTAAGAAATGCTTATGTCATCGTAAAGCAATGATGATCATCTATAAAATGTGATAGTTGCATTGAAGGACAAGAAGGCATTTGGCATCTATGTGAGATATGAAGGAAAACAAATATTTCGGCAAGGTCCCTTATAACAATTGAGGCGACCATTTTCACTTTGATGAACACTTAAAACCTTAGAATAACAACATACCATCAGTTGAGGAGCCAAAAAAGTAGTTCACTACATCAACAAGCTTGTTTGCATTTTTTGTAGACCTCTTAGTATGTTGAAGACCCTGCCAAATTAAAATCAATGTCAAATTTTAATTCTAAACTTACGCAAGCAAAGCCTCTTAGTAGAGTGGTTCTAAGGACCCAATAGAACAGAGATACAACCTTTCCTTCTATATAGCTGCCCCCTATTAAAAGTCAACCTGGAATGGTGTGTTGGAAGCGATAAAAATAAACGTCATGCCACGAAAAATGTTCCCTATTAACATGCCACGAAAAAAGTTCCCTATTAATACTCAAACTTTTACTTACAGCAAATGCCCTTCTGTATAATTTTAAAGGTAGGTCAGTCATGACTAAGTGTTATATAGCTCTACTATTTGAATTAACACATGTACAACATGAATTTGTGCTTTCATATACATGGACCTACGTATAAACTTGGATCAAAATTGTACTAGCTGGAGGATGTAAGAGTATCAAATGTGATATTTCATTCACAGATAAATAGTGTTATATAAAGAGAATAATCAACACAGTCAAGTGCTGATCATTGCATACTCCTCCAGGATCTTGTCCACAGTTGCCTCCAAATACAACAATTTTATTCGCTGTGATATTACCTCTCATAAGCCTTTTCGTAGCAAGGATCTGCAATATATAGCAGCAAACGCTAAGAAAACATTTGACTAATAGAATGCCACCCACAGCTGCAGAACTGAATTAGTCTAACTAAATCTAACTAAGCCAAGAGGCCGGTATCTCAAAGCAACAAATAACAATTACTTCCCTCTGTCACATGCAAAGTCACATCTGAGCTCCAGTAATAAAGAGTCAACTTGGTGAAGATAGAGGATTTCATACTTTGTATGTCTGAATATGCTTGGGTGGGACAAGATTCTACAGCCAAACAATTGAGCTTTATATAACAAAAAGAAACTGCAGTATTTTTTCTTTCAAGATTTGTTAGATCCGTCAAAACTTGCAGTATAAGGACTTGCATGAAAAAATGCATTGCTTATGGCAAATCCTAATTGCAAAAAACAATACTCGCATGAATGCGAGATAAGTAGCTCCAGTGGTCCAGCGAAACCCTCAATTGTTTGTTTTTGCACTAGAGTTTAGTCTATTAGCAGGAGCCGAACAAGGAGTTCTAACCATCTAAGTGCGAGCACACAACAAATAAAATGGGCATCTGTCACTGGCACAATAGGGCAAGGAAATAACATCTGTGGAAGCAAGCCAAAAAATATGCAGATCGAACAAACCAGCAAAAGGCCAAATTTCAGAAGGGCAAGAAACATCCAAATGCAGCACAACCCAGATGGAACAAATCAGGTCTCTTTCTGTAATTGAATGCCACGTTGAAGTAGGAAGCGCTTTGGGTGGTGCCTTGCAAAAACTAAGGTAATTTGGAATGTTCAATATAACAAGTAGCAATGCTGGAACTCCATGATCATGGAGCACAGATGCTTTTGCCAAGCATTTAAGGTACAAAGAGGTTACAAAAACTAATGGCTAGATATACCTTTAAATAATATGATGACATTTGCATTAAGAATATTATTAATATGTAGCTATTTCTTCCTCAAGATATATCAAATTCAGTTGTATGGAAAGACAAAAATTTTGAATAGGTATACGGAAGTAGCAGAAGCCCTAGATACGACAGCCTTCTTGAAAAAGACTTGACACTCAATAGCTTTGCACTGATGGCACTACCAATTGTTACTTATTAGTGGATCTCATTAGCAAGTTACAGTATGAATGTAAAACAGTTTTCAAAACATGGTTTTTCTCATCAGCCTATATTTTAAGAACTATATGTTACCTCTTGCGCATAAAAAATGTGATGTGTCCTCATTTGCTCGAAGCACAACACGACTAGCAAAGGAATGGAACTCCGGATGCAACATTCTTGAAGAAGGGACTTCTCTAAATTGCTTGTTCTTTGTTGTATTTCCTGCTTATTCACAATTACAATTTGTGACAATGGATTGCAAGAAGTTCTAGGCTTGTTGCACTTTCCCTTTGAGTTTGAGGAAGCACTACAACCCCAACATTTGGTCCACAGCTGAAAACAACAGTAAAAACACAATACGGGTTGTTTTTTTGAAGATTTGAAAAAAATCTACATGTAGTTATATGAACGTGTGGTTTTTCAAGGATATGCTGTAGTTTTTCTTAAGGAGCCATAGTTTTTTTTTTTAAATGTGTGGCTTCTTAAGGAGGCATAGTTTCTTTTTTAAGGATGTGTTGTTTTCTCAGACTGTATGGTTTTTGGAAGGGATGATTTTTTTTAAGGTGGTGTTTTCTAAGGTAGTGTTTTTTTGAGGTGTGGTTTTTTATGGTTTTCTAAAAATCCATGTATGACCAAGTTGTCCACATGCCATTACTGCCATAAAATGGCAGTATACAAGAGCTACATGCATGCTTGACACACTTCACTAGCATTTTGACTTCATACATGTGTGTGTTAGAGCTTGTAGAGCATGAAACTTGAAGACATCCATCACTTGGCAACTTATAGCGAAAAACCAAAGCTGGACAATGGTTTGGCATCATATAGGCATTTCTTGAAGAATATTTGATCACCTAAGCATCTTGAACACTTGAAGTCAAAGGTTGAAGACCCAAAGTTAAAGTTTGGAAGACCACTCGAATTTCAATGGTACTTTGCATGAGACATGACGTTACTGCTTAAGGCATGATTTGTTGTTTCCCAAGGCTTTACTACCATTCCACCCAAAAAGGTCATCTCTTTACACATCATTTTCTCTCCTTTCATACAACGTTGCCATTTATTGAGACCAAAGTTAGCCAAAGTCAACATGCCAAGGTGGCTCAAACATGCCATCTAGCCTCCAACATGCCACCTAGGCTCAAACATGCCAAGGTGGCACAAATATCCATGCAGGTTCCAACATGCCACCTAGGCTCCAACATGCCAAGATGGCTGAAACATGCCATGCGGGCTCCAACATGCCACCTAGGCTCAAACATGCCAAGGTGGCTCAAACATGCCACGCGCGCTCTAAGATGCCACCTCGGCTCCAACATGCCAGCTAGGTTCCAACATGCCACCTAGGATCAAACATGCCAAGGTGGCCCAAACGTGCCAATGCAGGCTCCAACATGCCAAGGTGGCTCAAACATGCCAAGGTGGCTCAAACATGCCACCTAGGCTCCAACATGCCACCTAGGCTCAAACATGCCAAGATGGCTCAAAGATGCCATGCTCCAAGATGCCACCTAGGCTCCAACATGCCACATAGGATCAAATATGCCAAGGTGGCCCAAACAGGCCACGCATGGCACGCCAAGGTGTCTCCAACATGCCGCCTAGGCTCTAACACGCCAAGGTGGCTCAAACATGCCATGCGGGGCTCCAACATGCCACCTAGGCTCCAACATGCCAAGGTGGCTCAAACATGCCACCTCTGCTCCAAAATGCCACCTAGGCTCAAACATGCCAAGATGGCTCAAACATGGCCATGCGCGCTCCAAGATGCCACCTAGGCTCCAACATGCCATCTAGGATCAAACATGCCAAGGTGCCATGCGCGCTCCAAGATGCCACCTAGTCTCCAACATGCCACCTAGGATCAAACATGCCAACGTGGCTCAAACATGCCACGCGGGCTCCAACGTGCCAAGGTCGGTCAAACATGTGGGCCCCAACATGCGATCTAGGCTCCAACATGCCAAGGTGGCTCAAACATACCACCTAGGCTCAAACATGCCACCTAGGCTCCACCATGCAAAGGTGGCTCAAACATGCCGTCTCGGCTCCAACATGCCACCTAGGCTCAAAGATGCCAAGGTGGCTCAAACATGCCACGCGTGCTACAAAATGCCACGTAGGCTCCAACATGCCAGCTAGACTCTAACATGGCACCTAGGCTCAAACATGCAAGGTGGCTTAAACATGCCACCTAGGTTCCAACATGCCATCTAGGCTCAAACATGCCAAGGTGGCTCAAACATGCCACGCGGGCTCCAACATGCCACCTAGGCTCAAACATGCCAAGGTGGTCCAAACATGCCAGGGTGGCTCAAACATGCCACGCGGGCTCCAACATGACAAGATGGCTCAAACATGTGCGCTCCAACATGCCACCTAGGCTCCAACATGCCAAGGTGGCTCAAACATGCCACCGGGCTCCAACATGCCACCCAGGCTCCAACATGCCAAGGTGGCTCAAACATGCAACGCTCCAACATGCCACCTAGGCCCAAACATACCAAGGTGGCTCAAACACGTGGGCTCCAACATGCCATCTAGGCTCCACCTTCTCCATGTCGAATGGGGTTAATAGGACTTTGCATTGCAACCTCACAGGAGGGGAGAGATCATACCCCAGAAGACAGACCCCATCCAAGTTTTTGAGGCAGCCTTTCCCAGCTACGCTCCTCTGTGAGGTCTTACGTTAGGTCGTTTCTACCTATATTGCTCCAACACTAAGCATGTGCTATCTAAAGAATAGTATAGGAGGTAATAGGACGCGTGGTACCAATGGTACATGGGGAAAATGCTGAAAAAACAGCCCCGAAGATTTTGGAGAGGACTCAAAAACAAAGGAGGGGGTAGCAATATGAAAACAAAGAACGAACAAGATGGCATTGGAACCGAGGGATGGGAGAGTTACCTGGACAAATTATACAAGACGGGGGCACCTCCAGTACCAATACCAATACAGCATGACCAGGACAAACCATGCTTCAACATGTTAGAAGTAATGCTAGCCCTAAACAGGATGGCCAATCATAAAGCACCGGATCTATACGGACTAACCGTGGAACTGCTGAAGTGTGCCGAAACAGAAATCGGCAGACAGGTTACAGACATTTTCAATGGCATCATACATACAGAACTTCCAGACAGATGGACATACAATAGAGTCATACCTCTACATAAGGCAGGAAATAGAAAAGATCCAGGGAACTATAGGACGATAATGGTAAGCTCGATTTTCGCAAAATGGTTTGGAAAGGTATTGGATAACAAACTAAAGAAATGGGCAGAAGAAGGAAATATGAGAGCACAGGGGCAAGCAGGGTTCAGACCGGAGCACTCAACCACAGATCACCTCGTGACCCTTCGGATATTAATAGAGCAGAACAAAGTGCAGGGAAGGAAAATAATCTGCTGCTTTGTAGATTTCAGAAAAGCATTTGATACAGTCCCGAGAGAGAAGTTGCTAAAAAGATTGATGGACATGCAAGCCCCGAGAAATATGGTAGGATCGATAGCAAGACTATACCACAAGGTGTATGCTAAGATGGAACAGGAAGGACAGCCGATAATCTGTGACACCGGTGTAAAGCAGGGCTGCCCGTTATCCCCAACTCTATTTGGAATATACATAGACGCACTACAGGGGTACATAGCAGAACAACATGGAGACGAGTATGCCCCCACACTAGGAGACACGAAGGTATCGATAATGCTATATGCGGATGACCTTAGTATGATGGCAACAAAAAACAAAGGAATGCACAGACTGCTCAAAATACTAGAACAATTCTGTGAGGATACAGGGCTGACAGTGAATCTAGCAAAAACTAAGATAGTCATCTTTGGACACAAGAACAGGCATAAACCTTTCAGATATAAAGGTAAAGAGATAGAGGAACCAACAGAATACAGATATCTAGGTTATGATGCGCATGGCACAGGGAAATGGGCCAAAGAAGCTAACGCTAGATTCCAATCAGCTATAGGAAGCTACTTTAACATGAAAAACTTTTGTAACAGAAGTAGAATAACTGATTGGGACATCAAATGTTATCTATTCATGCAAAGAATAGCCACCACTCGGTTGTACGGGAGCGGAAGCATGGGGGGCCAGGTTTAACAGAAAAGAAACCGGGAAAAAGCAGAAGGAATTCTTAGGCAATGGCACGCATTGAATTGTGGTAAGGACAAACACGCCACACAATCATGGTCCTCAAACAGGGCGTAAAACCAATGGAAGTGAGAGCATGGGAGAGAACCATAAGGTACCCCTTTCGTAGACAATGCGGGGAGACATACAAGGAAAAAAGCGCCCAAAGATTGCAATCACAGAATCAACAAAATCACATATCCTCGAAAGCACTGGATGGTTTAAAGAGGTGGCAACATGGACCAGACATATGGGATTAAACCTGAGTGACCTAATAGAAGAGGGGCAGTGGAATGAGGAGTGGGCAGACATAGCGACAAGAGCATGGCTGCAAAGGCATACAGGACCCAAGACAGACTGGCTCATACAAGTTTTTAATCCAGACCAACAAATAGGACATCAGATATACCGGGATAACATATTGGGGAACACTAGCCAGATTTAGGATGGGAAGCCATGATCTAAGAATCGAAAAAGACAGGTGAAGAGGGGTAGACAAGGAGGACAGGATATGCAGAATCTGTGACGGGGGGAGAATAGAGGATGAGAACCATATGATTAGTGACTGCCCAATATACGGAGACATCAGGGACAGATATAGAAATATAAGGTGGGGGGAACCAGTTCACAGGCTGATGGAGATGACAGAATCATTACGGATCCGCGGCGGGCGATCCACGTAATAACGTCCGCATTACCGTAGAAAGTACACAAAGAAAAGAGGGCTTGTAATATGAACCATACAAAACGAGTCATATAGCCTCACATAAATTGCTCAGCTAAAAGCTGATTGATAACGACGCATCACTGCACGGCCAAGAAGCCGAGGTAAAGCGGGATGCCGGTATTAAAAGAAAAAAGTCAGCCTTCAGAAAAGGCTACATTATAATAGCGTGATGTGCTAGTAGCACCCTTTTAGGGAGCTCGCCCATGCTACACAAGTCCAGGGGCCTTATGGCACAAGGGACATAAATGTATTCTATTCTATTCTATTCTATTCTCTTTACGTTCTTCATCCTTTCTTCGAACATTTCATCCATTTTCATTCAAACGTATAGGGATCTGGTCTGCGAATGGGAGATGTTGCCTCCACAAAGAAAACTGCCAAGCTCAAGCTGCCTTGACGCCATAGGTTTCCGCAAGTTGTGGCCAAAATCTACTCTGTTGAAGAAGAGTGGCAATGTAGAGTGGAATGGTGGCACATAAATACTCATTGACGTAGACAATCATCTTTGTTGAGCTTCTAAGAACATGCTAATCCTATAAATAAATTATGCTATGCCAAATGATTTGTAGGAGAATGTGCAATGTGCAGTCAATTCATTGGAGAATCACAATGCGTGTTATACTTGTCGGCTCTGAATAAAATGGGACCATATGTATAGCTCTGATGTGTATATCATGAAGCATCTGACTTGGATTGCAGGCTTGGGACCTACTTTTGACTTGGTTTTTTCAAATTGGTGAAATGCACTTATGCCAGCACAAGATGTAGGTTGGGAACTTGAGAGTAGCAAGCAACTACATGAGGTGGGTTGCATTTGTATGTGTAAATAAATTTGAGTTCTTTTGAAAATACTTTTACTACAATGTTACATAGAGTGAGTGCCCCAGGATGCAGTGCCCAACCATTGCTGATGCAATGGGGAAATGTTTCCTTGCTCGCGAGAAGAATTGCTTCTATTGTCTTGAGGTCAATGTTTTAGAACATTAGTCTGGCTTAAATATACCATATGGTATAATGTATCACATCTTAAGTGAAAAGATGGGATTAAACAAGGATTAATTGAAAGATGTAAATCTTATTATCTGTTAATGTCATCAGAACTCTCTATGGGCATTTTTTTGTTATAAGTTTGATTAAACTGCACGCTAAAACTGCACGCTAAGGTGTCGACTAAATGGCTCAAGTTCTTTGAAAGGTTGACGTAAATAAAATAAGGTATTGACGCATTGGGTTGGCCAAACATTAAATTGTGCATCAATGTATCTACTCATCTGCACGGTCGTTATTGTTGTGGCCCAGAAAAAGATCCTTGAGTCAGAAGTGACGAAAATTATTTGGATTCAATATCTTCAAATTCGTTCTTGGCACAATAGATACCTGTGGGTACGAGTGCAGAACAGCGATGGCAGCCCTCTCTTTGTGGCGGCTTGCTACTTCCCACATGCTGAGAGCAAATTTTACCACACGCACTTGGATGTGGACAGGCAGGAGTCCTATGTCAATCTATATGATGACATACAACAGTACAGACAATTGGGCAAGGTCATGTTACTTGGAGATTTCAATGCGCGCACAGGGGCAGAGCAGATCCCAAAATTCGCACCTCTAGCTGAGGATGTGTTGCAAATGGACCCCGCAGATGGTTTGGCCAAAGGGCGTCGATGACGGCCGGTGACACCGCGGTATGGCCCGGCATTTCTTTGTTGTTTGAAGCATTATCTTTGACCTAGTCATTTACAATGGGTCGGCACAGGGTGGGTGGCCCCGTCCTCCGGCCGCTTCACTTGTAGACAGAGAACCAGGGGGGCGCACCGGTGTGGTGGATTACGTGTGCTAGTAGACGCGAGCAATGCCTACACTTGATCACTGGCCCGATTAATGGGACAGTGGCCGGACGAGGAAGTAGACTCCACCATCAGCCTCTGTTCTGCAGATAGATTGGCAGGCCAACCGAGCACCCATTGCCCCAACACCCCATGTACCACGGTTGCGTCTGGACTATGATCATGCGGCGGTCTATGCGAGGATGCTTGAGCATGAGCTGCCGGGAGTGCTGCAGCTCCCCACACTTCAACAAAGACGCCCACCGGTGAACCAGCTCCTTCCGAGGGTAGGGGATGATGCTTTGGGAGAGGCCGCTCGACGATCCACGGGGCTGCAACCACCTTCCCCGCAATCACCGGGTTCGATGACGAATGTCGGGAGCTGAAATGATGGCTCCGCCAAGTGCTGGACCCCACCATTCGCCCGCAGGCCGTCCGTCAATACCGCTCCTTCCTCAAGACCAAGAAAGCCAGGTACCTTGCGGAGCACCAGCAACAGATGTTTGGTCTACTAGACCGCCACCCTAGGACCTTCTGGAGAAAGGTCTTGAGTAAGCCTGCACAGCCCACAGGAAATATTACCCCTAACAATGGGTGAGATACTTGCGATGGTTGTATGACCCAATGGGAAGCCGGGCACCAAGATTACCTCCATGACAGGCCTAGCAATCGTCATTACTTGAAGGGATGTCATAATGGGCCTGCAACGCCTAAGCTAATCGGGAAGGCAAATGATTTGATGGTATGCGGCAGAGCTTCTCAAGTGGGCGGGCCCCAATGGTGCCAGTTCTCACAGCACTCTTCAACAGGGCATTGCAAGAAGGCTTCCCCCCACACTGGACTACCAGTAGAGTTGTGCCCATATACAAAGCAGGGGACCCCCACAGCCCAGCCAACTATCGTACCATTATGGTTGTTTGGGGTCTGGGTTCGGGAACTCCTGCAAGACAGCCCTCTGTGAGGACCCGTGGATCTAACAGGAGAATCCGGGGACTATGTCACGTGGGATTTGCAAGAAAACAAAGGAGGAGAAAAGGAAACAACAAACAATGAGACAACAATGATAAGCTTCCGTGATATCAATGATGGCGATACATGAGCTCTCGCAACCGAGAGAAAACTGAAATGAGACAAGACTCAAAACTCATCTAAAACTCATGTGCTAGCTCTACTCATATATATAGTACAATGGCCTTTGGCCCAATATAGACACTCTGACTGATCTCGGTGCCGACTCACGGAAGGGCGCCTGATTCTGGAGAATCTTTGGCGGTGCCTCTTGAAGTGCCTAGAATCACGCGACGCGACGCCGCGGGCAAGTGACGCCCCTCACTTGTCTCGGCGCCGCCTCTTGTTGACGGATCACGTGCTTTGATCAAGTGGGTTCTGGCCGCTTGGTCTTCTGCTGAGCTTTTGACGACTGACCCGTGCCTGGTTGTGGATCCTTGGACTTGACTTGGTCCGTCGAATGCATGAATAGTCCTGTACCAGGAGGCACAGGACTAACACTCCCCCCCACCAAATGACACTCAGTCTGAAGAAAAGGAGGAAGTGTCTCTGAGGGCGGGAATCCAGCAGTCTGAAAGTGATCCTCACGGGAGTGAGGATGGGCACCATTATGGTAAGTGCCTATGAGATCCTGACGTATTTGAAGAGCAGCAGGAGTGTTGAACCCAAGGGCAGGATCGTCATCAAGGAGGAAATGAGAGCGCACCATGTCTTCAAGGGCAGCATGGGCTTCAGAAGAAACAAACTGGCACTCCATGAGTAGGCAGGTCTGGAGACCGAAGGCACTGACGCTGGCATTCGGATTGCAGTGAAAGATGGGACGCTGCTGATTTAAAGAGCTGACTAGGATGCATTTGAGAGCAGCACAGAAACCAGCCTGATGGTGTACTGAAGGGTCTGGTGAGGTGGCGGCATTCTGCAAGAAGGTGTCAAGGCCATGAATAGCATCAGCAGGGCGTTGCCAACCACGCTCATTTGCAATATAAATCCAATTTGTAGTGTCATCAAGGATGGCACCATCCTCCCAATTGGAGCGGCGGACAAAACGGGGATCCCACCGGAGATCCGTCGAGATCTGAGGCAGAGTCCATCCAGCATGGCCATCCATGACCTTGGTCCAAAAGGGGAGACGCCAATCAGAGGTGAGGAACCGGGGGCGTGGAGGGACACCCAGTGAAGCATATGGAGAGGGGGCCATGCCCGTGGGCGTGGGCTGCTGAGCCTGCTCCCTGAATTGACGGACAAGGTCAGGATCAAGAGCTTTGCACCAATGGTCCCAAACAGAAGCAGGGAGTTGAGAGTATACAGGATGGGCTATCCCAACCCGTGGGGACTGTCTTGCTATCCAGAAGAGCACGCAGTTGATTGTAACCTGCCAAGTGCTGCATATAAACTTGGGCAAAGGGAAGATCCTCAGGATGTCCAAGATACTTCCTTATCTGTTGCAGCATTTCAGCTTGCCAGAGAGGTAAATGATGAGCAAGCTCAGGCATGTACTCTTGATGAAGAGCGTGTGTCCGATCATGATCAGACAGATAGGGGTTGTTATCCAAAAGCAACCATTGAACTGTTGTGTCACCCTGAAAGTTCTGATGTGGCCCATCCCGAAATTTGTTCTGTGTATCAGCCAGATAGAAGTCATGGAAAATGTACGCCATTGGCTGAACAACTCTGAAGGTGATCAAATCCGAATCGTCACAGTGAATGAGATCAAAGACTAAAAGGGCGCAGAATAAACCTTTGTCTTCAATAGAGAGGTCAGGCCAGATCCGAAGAAAATCTGCAGTGCACAGGGGAACATCAACGGGACCATCAGCCGCATGCCACTTCAGAAGAAAGAGGTGGCGGCGGGCAACCACATAATCAAGATAACTGGAAGGAATAGGGAAATCAACAGGCAGGTTAAGAGCGATGGTAACATAGCCTTCAAGTTTGGTCTGGGCCTCATCAGCAGACTGAATGGCTTGCTGTAGCTGTTGTTCGAGGTCACGGATCCGGTTCTCCTTTTCTAACAGAAGGCGTGACTGGTCACGGACCCGTTTCTGAGAAGTCGTGGCATGTGAGGAGGATTGCCCAGGAACATTGAGTCGAAGCATGGCAATCTCAGCGTCATCAAGAATTTTCTGTTTCTGAGCCTCCGTAAGCTGATCTTGGAGATGTGAGCCGAGAGGTCCAAGCGTGAAAGCCGAGCTTCCAAAGAGGCAATTTGAGTGTCACCCACCGAAGGTCTTGGGCTTGAGTGTTGTAATGCCGAGAGCTCAGATATGGCGGTCCAAATTTTTGGCAATGTCTTTATCCTTGTCAACCAAGAGAGTCTCTCTTGCCTTGACCTGCTCCAATAATTCCTGAATGGTGGTCTGCAATTGAGCCTGCTGATCGGCAAGCAGACTATTCTGATTTTGGGCAGCCTTTAGATCCTCACGGGCCTGTAAAAAAACCTCGTGCTTGGCTTGAAGCTGGGTCTCCAGAGTATGAACTTGCGTGGTAGTAGCTTGAAGGTCTCGGTGAACCGCGTCTGAGGCCTCCAGGGCCGTTTGAACCCCATTCATGAGAGCTTCCTGGGATTCTTGTAACTTGAGAGCAGCAGCTTGAACATCCTGCTGATATTGATACAAAAGCTGGCGAGGGTGCGGAGGTGGTGGAGCCTACTGTTGCCTTGTTTGTGACGTTTGTTAGCCCCTTGGGCTAAGTCATAGACGTTAGTGGCATAGGCCACATGTCATCATAGATGTTAGTGGCACATGGCCACATGTTGTCATCATATAGGGTTAGGGTTTGCTCACTATATAGAGAGCATTTCCCCTCATTGTTTAAGGTTTTAGCTCACGTTTTGGGCGCCTCATTTTGTGAAGGTTTTAGCTCACGTTTTGGAGCCGCCTCATTTTGTGAAGGTTTTAGCTCACGTTTTGGGAGCCTCATTTTGTGGAGGTTTCAGCTCACGTTTTGGGCGCCTCATTTTGGCAATATGATCCACTTTGTTCATTTCTTGGCATTTGTGCCCCCGTTTGTGTTCTTGGAGTTTCCTCCCCTTTGTTTTGTCATTCTTGAGCATTTGTGGCAGCCTTGTTGCATCCGGCACCATGGTCTCGGCCGCAAAAAGGTGCATGCCAAAGAACCCCATATTTCAACACCGGGCCTGCCGATGCGGGTTCACTCAAGAATTTCTTGATCCTTCTTTGTTATCCTGTTGTCTTCTTTGCTCTCATGGTTCTTGATCTTTGAAAACTTTGTGTACACTACTCTAAACTCTTTTCCCTTTGCCCAACCAGTTGAATTGTCCGGAGGCCTTTGTTGTTCATTTGCCCAACCAGCCGAATTGTCCGAGGCCCTTTGTCTTTCAAATCAAACCAGGTGATGATAAGCCAAATTGATCCAATCAATCTTGTTCAAAAGCTGTTTTTCAAAACTCGTTCTTCAATTGCAGCAAAGCATTAATATCCGTTCGGCATTTTGGAGTGGTGACAGCACTTCATTCTTGAAAAAATTTTCAGAAAAATCAGTTTCTCACAAGCTTTTTTCGTCCCATTTCTGTGCAGGGACGTTTTGCTGTTTTGTTTAAAATTTCCAAAAATATCCTCTGTTTTCTTTGTCTTCTGTCATCTGCAAGAAACTATGGGTTATCATACAATCAGCCCTGTTTGAAGCGTGCCAAACAGAAGGCTCTTGTTACTCTTGTTACAAATTTTTTCAACACTCTTCAACAATCATCTTCAAGAAAGCTTCAGTTCAGCATTCAGCATTCAGCATCTGCAACAACAAATTATCAACACATCTGCACAACAATCTACAGCTCAGATCTGTCTGAGTTCTTGTTCACAAATTTTCAAGAGGGCCAGCACTTGGGCTAGCCCCCATTCCTCTGTTCAAGCCTATAGAGGCTGCAGCAACAACTCCAATCGATCTGTCAAGCACATCCTGAAGACTCTGGTCGAATCTATCTGCAAAAAGCTTTACAACAATCAAATCAACACAACATTTCGTATTAAGTTTTTTAGGAGGGCCAGCACCTTGGGCTAGCCCCCTTTCCTCTGTTCAAGCACACAACAAAAGAAAACAGCAGCAGTTTATTTTTCAAGCAAGCAAAGATCTCTCAGCAGACATTTGACGCCTCAGTTTGGGTTGCGCAACATCTGCAAACAAATCTTCAAGTCGACTCATCTGCAACAACAAACACTGGCATCTGCACAAAAAGAAACAAGCACAAAGATTAACATGGGTATGCCTCAGATTCGATGTCTCAGATCTAGTATTTTCAAGAATCGATGTTGTTTTTCACCGTTGAAGCAAGAAGCACAAACATCCCACTAGCAGGGCGGACGCCTTCAAATCCAACCACCAGTTCAGTCTCTGTTACAGCAAATCCGGCCACCATTTGCAACGAATCCAGTAAATATAGCAACTAACTGTGTTGCTCCAGCAAATCAGGCTGCCCTTGTGCAGAATCATGCAAATATCTACCATCCAAACTCTGTCTTCCAAGCAAAAACCGGCCCAATAGCTCAGATCTGGCCGCCATTCTTGCAGACTCCAGCAACCCACTATGTTTTTCAAGCAAATCCGGCTATTCAGAACCGGATGCCAAGATTCAAACCAAAAAACAATCGAACTTCTCAGCTATTTCAAGACGCAGGGCCATTTTGACACCAATCCGGCCGCCTCTCAGCAGATTCAAGCAGTACATCAACAAAATCGAGTTACAAACTTCGTAGCAGACCCATTTTTGCTGTTCTTGTTGCAAAGCCAAGACAAACCCCAAAACAGAGTAAAAGATTTTACCGCAATTTTTGTTCACGGCTAAGATTTGGCCGCCCAGCTCTATGGCCCAGATACACTTACATTTTAGGGCATACACTTTCTCACGGAAGTTCATGCAACGGCCCACCCTGCAACACTTTCATCACGCCCAACCACGGGCAACGGCTAGAACAACTTATTTGGTCAACACTTATTTTCCCTACTCAACCACGGGCCATCCTGCACGCTGGACCACTTTGCAATTTTTCCACTCTTACCCACGGGCCACGCAGAGGTACTTGAAATCTTACCCACGGCCCGCCACGCTTGAAAATCATTTGCCCATAGCCACTCACGCACAGGTGGCGCACGCTTATGCACGCCCACGCTAGTCATTTTACCCACGCTGTTAACACACGCACATGTTTGTCACAACCAACCACGGGCCTTGTTAAAACCCACGCCCCACTATTTTTTGTTATGTGCATACTCTAACACTTGACACATTTGGCCCACGGTAACTCCTGCAACTTTTTTCCAGCCCACCCACGAGCTACACTTTGGCAGCTTTTTTTGGTCACGCCCAACCAAGGGCCCCTCTTGCCAAGCATGGGCCCACGCCCACGGTTCACACTTTGAAATACTTTTAGCAACACTTAAGGGCCACGCTTTGAACCCTTGCAAGTTTTTCTCACGCCCACCCACGGGCCATCCTTACACGCTTGCCACTATTGGTTACAATTGCCTTCCCCATGATATAAGGGATGGCCATCATTATTTATTGCCCCTATGTGATCTACACGGCATCAACATTCTTTTTGATCTAATTCGTCACCAACACCTTGAAGAAGACTTTTTGGCAAATATTTTTGTTACTTCCCCTCCGTTTTTGTAAACATGTCAAACCTAATATTATAAAGGTTTGCATATAGTGAGGTTTGGTGGGGGGGAGTGTTAGCCCCTTGGGCTAAGTCATAGACGTTAGTGGCATAGGCCACATGTCATCATAGATGTTAGTGGCACATGGCCACATGTTGTCATCATATAGGGTTAGGGTTTGCTCACTATATAGAGAGAGCATTTCCCCTCATTGTTTAAGGTTTTAGCTCACGTTTTGGAGCGCCTCATTTTGTGAAGGTTTTAGCTCACGTTTTGGAGCGCCTCATTTTGTGAAGGTTTTAGCTCACGTTTTGGAGCGCCTCATTTTGTGGAGGTTTCAGCTCACGTTTTGGAGCGCCTCATTTTGGCAATATGATCCACTTTGTTCATTTCTTGGCATTTGTGCCCTGTTTGTGTTCTTGGAGTTTCCTCCCCCTTTGTTTTGTCATTCTTGAGCATTTGTGGCAGCCTTGTTGCATCCGGCAGCCATGGTCTGCTGCAGCAAGGTGCATGCCAAGAACCCCATATTTCAACAACGTTTGTGAGACATGATGAGAACTGGAGGGCCTTGTTTCTGTAGAGGAGGAGGAGACAGTGACATGCGTAGTGTTATGTTGGACATGACCAGAAGAAGAAGGGCGTGAAGGGCCAACTGGTTGATTTTGAGGAAGGGACTGCTGAGTGGAAGCATGAGAATCAGAAGGTGATGGAGGAAAGTAATGACGGATGATGGCTTGAAGATGGCCACCCACGGAAACTTCAGAGATAGAGGAGGGGGCAGCCCTAATACGGTCGACTTCTTGAAGAAGGCGGTAGAACGACAGCTGGGGCCAATCAACGTGGTGGTTGGAGCGGATAGCAGTGATCACCAAATTATAGAAAGGCTTATTGATATGGGTGTTCTTGGTAGAATACCCAAGGAACTTGGCAATATTTGTCAGGCGATGCATGTTCGCTTGATAAGCAGGAGCACCGAACTCCGTGACATCGAGATCCTGTAAGGCAGCCCAAGATAAACAAGGGGTTTGCAAAGGAATATGGAATATCTCAGAAATCAGGGACTGGGTCAGCAAAATGATGGTGCCATCGACCACAGTAGCGTATCCATTCGGGCTGTTGACGATGTGAGCGATGAACTGCTTCAATTGGTCTGGATTTGGAGCCGGGAGTTCCATTTGTGAGAATGCATAAAGCTTCTGGCGTTCCGCAACTTCACGACTTGGGCCAACAAGGGCTTCACGAAAAGTGGGCGTCAAGAAAGATACTGACTCGAAAAGAGCCGGTTCCCTGGGAGCAGTAGCTTGAAGTGTAGGAAATTTGGGTGCAGCCATGGCAAAGAGCTTCGGAAAAGAACGGTGATGCAAAGGCGGAGAGCGGAGAATAGAAGACGAAGGCGCAGAGAGACGAAAAGGCTTAGGGCGCGCAAGTGGAAGCGAAGGGGCTTTATGAGGGCAAAACAGCAACCGTGGATGATGCCAGGTGGCGATAGATGCTAAGGAGGCGATTGAAAGGCAAAATTTTGGCTAAGTCCCCAAACAGTAAAGGGAGAAGCAAGGAACGGTGGAGATGAGACAGTGAGAGAATGATCGGATGTGACAACTGGCGAAAGGACGCACATTAATGTTCGACGGGCGTGAAAAGAAGGAATGTCATTTAATGCTGGCAACTCGAAGTGGAATATCATTAAAACGAAGGTATCAGAAGGTACCATGGCTAGATATGCGGCGGGAGAAAAGATTCTCATTTTAGAAACAGCCTTGCATTGCAAACACGTTGGCGAATTTTCTGATTGGTCCACGTCGACAGGGAGGTCCTCGGTTGGCTATATAAGACGAACAGGGAGTGAAGCGAAGACATCCGATGGCGCTCAGTATGTCTGCTGCTGGTTTGCATGACAAATGCACTATGCCTTCCAACTGCCTGGAGTGGATTACTTGTAAAATGGATTGTCTGGACCTCTGGCAGTGCCACAATCGTGGCATTGCCATGGACGGGTGGTGTGCCGGCATGGCTGAGCATGCCGATCCCCATACCAACGGGATGGAGGTGATTCTGCACCTGCGCTGGGACCCTGAGAACAACTGGTACCACATCCTGCATATCACCTCTGCTCCGAACCCGGAGTAGAGGGTGTTCTCCTTAGGACTTAGTAGATAGGGCTCTGAGCCCGTTTTTGTATATAGGGCAGTGCCCATAGCGGAAATAGCTGGGCTGTGCCCACATTTCGTAAAAATTCCACCTACATAATATAAATATGCCGCTGGTTTAGTCACTATCTGTTGTGTCTTTGTCTGGAACAACATCTATGGTATGATTGTCACTTTCTGTTGTATGAAATTGTTTGAGGCGAAAGCCATTAATCAGTGTAGGTAATGGAGTGCCATCTAATTCAGCCAGCTTGAAAACGCTGGGTTGCACCACTTGAACAATTTGATAAGGGCCAAGCCATCGAAACTTTAACTTGCCCGGAAAATTTTTGTAACGAGAATCATAAAGAAGAACCAAATCTCCTTCTTTGAATGTTTTTGTCTTCAGACGTTTGTCATGTAAAGATTTTTGCAACTGTTGTCCATGAAGAACACGAATGTAAGCATCCCTTCTAAGTTCATCCAACTGTTCTAATTGATAAACCCTTTCTTTGAGTGCAGCAGGCGGATTATGGGCAGTAGCCAGTTGGAAACGGAGAGTTGGAAGTATGTATTCAAAAGGCATGAGAGCTTCTTGACCATAAACCAATTTGAAAGGAGTGTGACCAGCAGCAATTTTGAAACAAGTATTGTAAGCCCAAAGAACAGTAGGAAGCTTGTTTTGCCAGTCAGTGCGAGAAGCGTCACAAATTTTCTTGAGAATGGTGACCAGAGTTTTGTTGGTGCTTTCAGCCAAACCGTTCCCTTGAGGATAGTAAGGTGTGCTCTTGTGATGATGTATCAATAGATAATCCGTCAGCTCCTTGATGGTATGATTGATAAAATGGACACCTCGATCACTGACCAGCTCCGTGGGGCAGCCAAAACGCGTAATGATTTGCTGGTAGATGACCTTGGCTGTGCTTGCCGCAGTGTTGTCTGGAAGTGTGCAAGCTTCCGCCCATTTGGTAGCGTAGTCAGTGAGAACCAGAATGTAGCGGGCACGGGTGTGCCGCGCAGGAGGATCTATGGGTCCCACAAAATCCATCCCCTATTTGCTGAAGGGAAGTGGCGTGGCGACCGGCGTCAAGGGAAGAGCGTCACGGGCCATGGGCCGTCCCACACGCTGGCAAGCATCACACGTGCGGGCGTGGGCGTGAGCGTCTTTGAAGAGCGTGGGCCAAAAATAACCAGCAAGAAGGATTTTGCGTGTCGTGGTGTCACCATGAAAATGACCACCACCGAGCCCTTCATGGGCTTCTCGGACAATATCTGGGACCTCATGAGGGAACACAGCGTCGAAGGACGGTATCCTTACCCTTTTTGTAAAGATGGCCTGCAACCATGGTGTAGTCACGGACCTCGCGGAGAAATTGGTGTCGACGGGGTTGTCGCTTGGCTGGAGAGAGCGTGGTGTCCTCTGGTGGAAGAGCGCCTGTGAGGAGATACTGCTGAAAGTCGTGGAACCAATGTGGTGTTGTCGTGACCAGAAAGAGTTGAGCGTCAAGAAAGGCGTCTGAGACTCCAGTGGAGGGATCATCTGTGTGGATGCGTAAAAGATAATCCGGGACAACATGAGATTTGCCTGCCTTCTGAACAATTTCAAAAGGTGCAAATTCTTGCAGAAGGAGGACCCAACGAGCAATGCGGCCCGTGGCCGTGGATTTGTTGATCAAATAAAGAAGTGCTTGGTGGTCAACAAAGAACTTGATCTGACTGCCTAAAAGATAGTGACGGAAGCGTTGAACGCAGAAAATTAAATCCAAGGCTTCACGCTCGGTGGCAGAGTAGTTGCGCTCAGCAGAATTGAGTTTTCTGCTAGCATATCGGTTTGGTTTGTCAGTGTGCGCATCATATTCTTGAGAAAGAACAGCTCCAATAGCGAACGCCGAGACATCTACATGGACATGAAAGGGCTTGTCCCATTGAGGAGGAACAAGAACCGGGGCCTGAGTAAGCAAGAGCTTCAACTGTTGGAAAGCAGCATCCGCCTGGGAATTCCAAGCCCAGGTGGATTCATCACCCGTGAGTTTATGAATGGGATCTGCAATAGCTGCAAGTCCAGGAATGAAGGTGGAGTAATAATTGACCTTACCCAGGAAAGAGCGTGTCTCCTTGATATTGGCTGGTGCTTGAGCCTTGAGCACACAACTGATTTTGGCAGGATCCGTGGTGATACCTGCTTTGCTGACAACGTGTCCTAACAGGACACCGGAAGTGACGCAAAAGTGCATTTCTCAGGATTGAGACTAATGCCGGACTCATCACATTTCTGAAAGACGAGTTCCAATTTATCCAAATGGTCAGCCATGGAACTGTAGGCAGAGAAGTCATCTTGAAAAATTTGCAAGAAGGGATTTTCCTTCATAAAATCATGAAAAACTGAGAGCATTATCCGTTGAAACGTTGATGGAGAGTTTGATAATCCAAAAGGAACCACCTTGTAGGCAAATGTGCCCCACGGGGTGGTGAAAGTAGTCTTGAGTTGATCAGATTCTTTGATTGAGATCTGATTGTAGCCAGAAAAACCATCCATGAAGGAGTACATCTTATGTCCAGCAACCTCTTCCAGAACCTGGTCTGTGAAAGGAAGTGGAAAATGATCACGCTCCGTGGCCTGATTTAGTTTTCGGTAGTCCACGCAAACACGGATCTTTCCATTGTGTTTCAGTGCAATGACAATGGGGCTCACCCATTCAGAATGTTTGACCTCATAGATCAAACCTGCAGCAAGGAGTTTGTCAATTTCTGTCTTGACGCGATCACGGTAATTGGGGTTGAGCCGGTACTGTCGTTGCTATACGGGACGTGCATCGGATTTGGTAGGAATGGTGAGTTCCCCCAAGGTTTTTTTGATCCCCCGAAGGTCTCTATAACTCCAGGCGAAAATGTGTTTGAACTTTTTGAAGAGCGTGACGGCCCTATTACGATAGGGTGTCGGAAGATTTGCAGCAATGCAGATAGGCTGATTGTTGCCGACGTCCACAATCTCGACTTCAGGAGTCTGAATATGTGGGATAACTTCCGTGTCTTTGACAATATGAGCAGGAGGTTGAAGCATGACAGGATGAGTGGCACTCTGCGTGGTGAAGAAGAGAGGTTGCTGAGTTTCATCAAGCAAAGGTTGCTTCATGACAGCGTGTACATCAACAGGATCTGCAGGAGGTTCAGTATCTGAAAAGTGATCAACACGTTGGATTCGATTGCAAGGAGCCAGGTAGGGGTCAAGCAAGGCAGCCACAGCCTGGTCCTGATCAAGAGTCATCTCCCCAAGGATCAACATATTCGGGGTAGGATGACAGAGGCAGACTCGCAGGTGGAGCCTGAACTTGATAGATATTCTGGGCGTCCTCAGAATCAGTGTCGGAGAGAGAGGGTTCAACATTGTCGACCGAAATGATCTTACCGGTTTCCAAGTCCATAGTGGCATTGAGGTGACCATCTGTGATGACTAACTGATCCATGGCCCAGTAATGGATACTCTTGGCCTGGCGGAGAAAAGGTCTGCCGACCAACATTTCATAATCACCTGGATCTTCTCCAGCCTTCCAAACACCAAATTCCAAGGGGAATCGGAGATCACCAATGTTGATGTGAAGAAGAGGCGTGACGCCTTGAGGTCTCGTGATATGGCCATTAGCCAATTTGATGTCATATGGGGCACGATAGAGTTGCTTGATGCCCATTTGTTTGCGGAGTTTATCCGTGATGAGATTGACAGCGCTACCTCCGTCAATTTGAACATGATTGACTTGTTGATTGCCCACCGTGGCATGGACCGTGGGTGTAGAGGTAGCAACAGCCCCAACCAAAACGGTCGGGAGTGGTAACTGGTCCTTGAGAGCAGGACATAGTTTCAAAATTGTTGCAAGACCTAGGGGAATTTTGATTTTTGTCAGCTCCTCTTGGAGTTCCAGAGGCACATGAGAAAAAGGATCTGCTGGATCCACGGGTGCTGGAGTGCGTGGTAATGAAGCAGCAACTTCTCTGAGTAGGTCAACCTCTGCAGCAATATTTGGATATGTCTGAGAGCGTGGAGGTTGAGATGTGGAAGGTGTATCTTGTCGTTGTTGAGCTCTGGTGGTGGCATGAACATTAGCCAACGTGCGGCCTTCAGCAGCTTGCATGAGGTTCAAAATGCTTTGGCGAACTTTAGGCATGACATGCGGCATGAGTTTCTCCAAGTCAGGGGCAAAGTGAACCTTTTTTTCCTCTTCATGAGGAATTGTGTCGACTGCAAAGGCAGGTTGCGTGCCATTAGGAATAACGGTGAAGGGACGTGACGCCCTGGTCTGGCGTGAAACCAAACCAACCCAATTTGACGGCTGGACTGGAGGATTAAGAGCCTAAAAAATTTCTTCCTGTGCTTGTTGATCCATCTGAGGTTGATTGGCAGGAGCTGGTTGATAGCATGATTGCTGAGGCGCACGAGGTGGCTTCCGAAGAACAGGACGCGGGCCTTGTTTGCCATTGGCAATCCAGAGTTGGTAAGTCGTGAGGCGGACCGAGGTGGTCTGATTTGTGCCAGGAAGCTGTACCTGAACTTGTGGAAGTTGAGGACATGCCGTGGTGGTATGACCCCATTCGTGACAGTGATAACACTGAGCTTTAGAAGGATCAAAAGGAGGGCGTGTGTTGGGTCCCCGTTGTGGCTCCTGTTGGTGATAGAGTTGATTGGGTTGCACCTGCATTGGTGGCTGCTGATATTGCGATTGTTGCTGAGGTGTGGTTTGCACTTGATAAACCAGTTTGTTGCGGAAAGGTGTAGGATGAGTGCGAGTGCACTCTTCCGTGGCATGATTGCACATGTTGCATCTTTTACAATGAGGCGGGCCATTGGTGGAGTTGCACTCATTCGCCAAGTGGCCTTGGTATTTGCAGATATGGCACCAGATCTGACTGCGCTGCGGATTGGCGTGTTGAGGTTGGACAGCAGTCTGTGGAACCATGACGGGTGGAATGAAAGGGAGCTCCTGAAGAGCCACGCCATGGGAGGAGACATTGATTGAGTGGTTGACAAGGTCGATAGCCTGCTCCAAAGTCTTCGGGCGCAGGTATTCAGTCATGAGTCGGATAGCTGGAGGAAGTCCTTGGAGAAACCAGACCAAGATCTGGCTCTGTGTTGGGTACTCCTTAAGTTTGCTGAGCAGGATGTGAAGTCGATCTGCAAAATCCCTGGCAGACTCCGTGGGCTCTTGTTGAAGGTCATTGAGTTGTTTGAGATGAAGTTGATCATCATCCATGGTCCCATATAGTGAGAAAGAAAAGCAGTTTTCATTTCTGACCAATCTTGTTTCCAGTGGCTTTTGTTGGACATGAGCCATTGATGAGGAGAGCCACGCAGGGTGGTGGAAAAGATGTGGAATTTCAGTTGAGGTTGTGCATGACCATTTAGGATAGCCAGAGCCTCAAATTCTTCCATGTGGGCCTGAGCACTGGTCTAATGGTTTGCCTTTCGTGTTTCCAAAGGTGGGATAAGTCAGCTTAAGGGTCTGAAAGGTAGAGGTGAAAGTGCTTGGCTGAACAGGAACGGAATAGTGATTATATTGAGGTGGAGTTGGAGGTGGCATGGTGCCTGAAGGACCCTGATGAAGGGGTGACTGAGAAGGAGGTACTGGAGGTGCCGGGGCATTGGTTTTGAGGTCTGTAAGGTTGTAAACAGGAAGAGCAGTGGGAAATGTAGGGAAGGAAAATTCCTGGGAGGAGCAAAAGAGACATGTGGATATCCCTGCCCACCCGGGGGAGATGATGGTTGTGAAGGCAGAGGCGTATGGCCAGAAGAATGATGGATGTAGGCATGTTCTGGGGTATGAAAGTAAGGTTGAGAAGGTTGGGTCTGATAGGGCTCCTGATAGTGATGAGGTGACTGAGGCTGTGAGCAATGTTTGCACGCTTGAGGCGGGGAATTTGGACGAGACATGACACGAGGGGTGGGTGGCGCCGACTGAGCCCTCGACCGAATGTGGCCTCCCTCAATGTCATAAGCAGATCCATACATATCGCGAACAACTTCCCGTCGCTGATGACGCTCCAAGCGAGACGCCGTCTGGGAAAGAAGTTCTTCTGGCGTGAAGTTTCGGGCAGACATGGCCACAAACTAGAGGAAAGTCGAATCAGACCCGGCAGCGGCGACAGTATTTGGGGTCTGGGTTCGGGAACTTCTGCAAGACAGCCCTCTGTGAGGACCCGTGGATCTAACAGGAGAATCCGGGGACTATGTCACGCGGGATTTGCAAGAAAACAAAGGAGGAGAAAAGGAAGCAACAAACAATGAGACAACAATGATAAGCTTCCTTGATATCAATGATGGCGATACATGAGCTCTCGCAACCGAGAGAAAACTGAAATGAGACAAGACTCAAAACTCATCTAAAACTCATGTGCTAGCTCTACTCATATATATAGTACAATGGCCTTTGGCCCAATATAGACACTCTGACTGATCTCGGTGCCGACTCCTGGAAGGAGGCCTGATTTGCAGGAATGCTGGCGGTGCCTCTTGAAGTGCCTAGAATCACGCTGACGCTGACGCGGGCGGTGACGGGCCCTCACTTGTCTGAGCGCCGCCTCTTGTTGACGGACGCAGGCTTTGACTGCGTGGTCTGCTGCTTGGTCTTCTGCTGAGCTTTTGACGACTGACCCGTGCCTGGTTGTGGATCCTTGGACTTGACTTGGTCCGTCGAATGCATGAATAGTCCTGTACCAGGAGGCACAGGACTAACAACGGTCAGTTCTTTGCTTGCCGGGATTCTTGAGCAGCGACTGACACTTTGGGCAGAGGATGGAGAAGGCAGGCTTCCGTCCCCGGCATTCTACTATTGACCATATCTTCACTCTGCGAACACTCATAGAGGATAGCCGGAATCAACGCCAGAATCTGTACTGTTGCTTTGTGGATTTCGCAAAGGCTTTAATACAGTGCCTCGGGAGAAGTTGTGGGACAGATTGAGACAGCTAGGGACCCCCGTCGACTTGCAGAATGCTATATACAGACTATACGAGGCTTGCTCCGGTCGTCTCACACTGTCGGGGGAGCCCGTTGTTAGTAGCATTGGGGTGCGCCAGGTGTGACGTTCCATGTAGTTATACGGTCTACGTCATGTATTTGTAATGGGAAATACGGTCTACATCATGTATTTGCAATGGGAATTTAATTGCAACCTAGGGAGTTACCTTAAAAAAGATTAAATTAGCTATGCTAATTTAACACATTAATAATAATAACCTATAACCTAGGAAATTAGGCTAATTACCATTTGGGGAGGCGCCACCTGCCCCAATCGATTGGGCAGCATGGGGATTGCCAAGTTTGGATGCCAGCTTGACCCCTATCCTTGGGATTGACTCCTGAAGATCGACCAAGGAAGGCCAGGAGCTGAGCGCCATCATACACTTGCAGAAGATCACCATAACAGTCGTCCCTGTGAAGTAACAGCTGAATTCTCAACTCCCAGAAGATGGAGGCGCCCCATGGAAATGAGTCCAGCCAGAATTCAGGTAGGTGGCTATGTGAATTCTAGATAACACTTGGTTGTGTCCGTCTCTCTCTGTTCTCTTTGTGAATCAATCATAGAAACTAACCCTTGATTGTACAAACAAGTTCTCTTTATATTCAATTCTGGTTCTTACTCTGAAAGGATGGATTGTTAGTTCTTTGTTCAATCTGACTCAAACGGGGGATTACGGGGTAGAGGCCTCTGAACCAGGTGTATTGTAGTGTATGCTCCTAGATAGCTCAGTAGAGTCCCATTAAATGCGGCTGTGCACAAGAACCTACCGGGTCCTAGATGCTATGGTCCGCTTAGCACCGCACAAGGAACACAAGTGGTGACATGAGGGGTGGGGTCTTGCATGAGCATACAAGGCTCCCGAGACTCCTACAAGGGGGCTAGGCCCGATGGCCGGTCACGTGAGGGGCGGGTATGGGTCCGACACTCCCTCGGTGTAGAGGTGTGATCCGTATGGAGCACCATGCACTTTGAGTAGATTTAGGGTGAGTAAGTCTGCACGGATGCGGGTCGTCGCCGATGCGGCACGTATTCTCTAGCTCACCCATGGAACCACTTGTGATCCGGAAGGGACGCCTCCCCGACCTGCCTCATCGGACCAGGCGTCATGAACCTGGAGTAGGCTCAGAGGGTGATGCCCTGAGTTTGCGTCTCCGGAAGGCTATAGCAAAGCCATAGCATGAATTGACCCATCTGCAAAGTGTGCACAGGAGGGGCGGATGGAGTGGACAACCCTAGCCAATGTTCTATGCCAGCCAACGCCATGCCAAGACTCGGTCTGCTGATCTCTTGAGGCCCAGCCGTCAGTCGATCCTCACGGGAGTCTGAGCCGGGGTAGAACCTGGGTTCTGGGTGTTTTCGTAGGATTAGATGCATATTCTATGCCGTTGGTATATTAGATGGATGCGCCACCCTTCGTGGTGGTTATTTATGTATATTCATGCTGTGTGCTAACCCTTGTATTCATGCTTCCGCGACGTAGGAGTCCCACTGAAGGCGTGGGCCGAATGACCCCTTCGTGTCCTTCTTTCGGGCCTCATTTCATAGATGGCCCGAAATAGACGGAGGGCCCTGCTCATGGTGAGATGATTGCCATGGGAGGGGAAAGTCCCCGTATGTATACGTCCGAGGGTCGTATATATTCTGGGAGCGTCACAGTGGTATCAGAGCCGTGATTTCGGTTGCTCGAAATCATAGCACTGGCCAAACACTAACTCGTAGCACGGTAGTTAGGAGGAGGCTAAGTCAATGTGTCGTTAGTTCTCTTTGTTGTTTGGCTTGGTGTTAGGTTAAGTTAAGAAATTGTAGCTTTGAAGTGGAGGGGCCAAGATTGGAGGCCTAGCAGGTGCTAGTGGGTAGCTCAAATGACGAAGATGATGGTTCCATTGGATCGGGCATACTTGAATTACCCTAGAACAGTCAACTCTAGGCGAGAAATGGTCAAGGGCAGGCCCAAAAACGAACTCGGGCGCCGCTTGCCTTTTGTCGCTTTGCAGTCAAGAGCGAAGCGCCCGAAATGCTGTCGGCGCCCGACCCGTCAGACTTGAGTCAACGCGGGCCCGCCAGGTCAACTCGGGCGCCGCTTGCATTTCGACGACGCCCAGTCGAGGCAGAAGCCCGTATAATGCCATCGGCGCCCGACCGTATGTGGCGCGTATTTCCGCCGTATAATTTTTTTAATAATAAAATTTTGAAGTTAATAAGAAAAAAATTTTGAAATTTTAAAAGTTAATTGGCTGTTTAGCAAACCATTTCCTGTCATTTGCTTTTGCTTCCGTGCCTCCAACCGCCTGAGCCGCCCTCCGCCATCGCCACCAGACCGGACCTTGATCCTGCGCCCTTGTGCCTTGTGCATCTTAGCGCCCCCTTTGCCATCCCCTTCGCCGCCAGCGCCGCACTACCCGCTATGGCCATTACCAAGAGCGCTCCGGATCCGTCCACCATGGGCATCGTGGAGATCTACGCCATGATTGCTAAGCACATGGCTACTGACCCAGCCCTCATCGACATCTTGTTGGATGAGCTGGTCAACAGGTTTGAGAACAACGATAGGATTCCATATCCTATCTATCACTTCTCAGAGCCATTCCTCATCCGGCTGAACCTACGCCAGCTCCCATATACCCTTGTTGAGCAACCTGATATGGTGATGATGCTCATCAAATTTTATCCTCCCGAACAGGAAGGCCATACGGAGGAGGAAGATGTCAGGACGGAGGCCGACCGTATTAGGGGTTTTGCCAGGGAGGACGACCACCGGGAGATTGAGCGGGCTGACACAGCAGCCCGGGGTAGGGAGTACCGGTACCTCGGGGACGGCTTTGCCGTCATTGATGGCAGAGCCATTGAGGTTCCCCCATACCGCTGGCATGAGGGTTCCAACAGCTTTGTATGGGGAGAAATCCCCGACATCAGCATAGACTATCTGACAACTATTCAGATAGATATGGGTCTGCGGCCACAACGGTACCACGCTGAACTTAATCGCCGTGCCGCAGCCCAGCTTTTTGCTCAGATCCAAGAAGACCTAAGGAGAGCTCGGGAAGAGCGCGAGAAGTTGGAGCAAGATGAGCGGGACCGACAAGACCGGCGGGACCAACAGGAGGGAGGTGCATCTGGGAGTGGCCCGAACCCAAAACCGACGCATCCGACCGTTAAGCTCCGGAGGAAGGGAGTCGCCCATAAGGCCGGCAGTCAATACAAGGATAAGTTAAGGACTGTCGGGGCTTTTGGGAAGAAGACCAGCTCCGACCGGAGGCAGCAGCGAGTGGACAACTCCCGGCCGGTTGCTGGGGCTAAGACGGTGCCAACATCGTCGGGGCCTGGGGCACAGCGGAAGCCTCATCGGTTCCGACCCGGTACCGTGGCATTGCGGGAGATCCGCAAATTTCAGAAGTCCACGGACCTTCTGATCAGGAAGCTACCTTTTCAGAGGCTGGTACGGGAGATCGCACAGCAATTTAAGACCGATCTCCGTTTCCATACCTTTGCAATTTTGGCGCTCCAAGAGACTGCTGAAGCCTACTTAGTGGCACTTTTTGGTGACGCCAACCTTTGCGCTATCCACGCAAAGAGGGTCACCATAATGCCTAAGGATTTAGCCCTCGCCCGTAGGATACGGGGGGAGCAATCTTAGCCTACTTGCGGGGATCCGCATTTGTACATATTTTTTTGTGATAATTAATAAAGAGGCTTTTATTTTGAATTAAAAGTTTAATGTTTTTTTTATGTTAAATTTAAAATAAAATGCTGACGTCAGCTTTAATAAAAGGGTTTAAAAGGGGACTGTAAGGTTATTTTAAACGCTTCTTTTCCTCTCTCCTCCCTTCTAGCGCCATGGCTGCCGCCGCCGACCTTGCTGCCTGGTACCATGATGGAGAGAAATGGGATCCACAGGTTCCCTTCGACCTGCTGCAGCCTTTGCTATGCCAACGCATAGACCTCCTCACCAGTATGCAGCGGCATCCGGACTACGCCGGATTCCTTGATTTTTACATGGAGGACATGCTTCCTCTGTGTATTCCTCTGGGGGATCCTCCCCAGCTGTATTTGGAGCGGGAGATAGTTCGGCAGATGTTAGGCGGGGACACACATGCTTATGACGTCCTGAAGGGGAAACTCCGATGGGGTAAACACCTACCAGTGGTCCAGCATCAGGGGCAGCAGTATCTGGAAGCTACTTTCGCTCTAGCCATCCTCATGGACCAATACGTTGAGGATGAAACCTTGCCGGCAGAGAAGGGCAAGCTACCAGAATCCTCCGAGGAGGGGAATGATGAGCATATAGGAATGGGCGACTTTGCCCGCTGGAAGGAGCTAGCAGAGGAGCTACCACCGCGCCGTGACCAATCTATAGGCTTGTCAGGGTTAGACGGCCTTCCAGTTATTTATCACCAGGGGCAGGAATACCTTCTCTTGGATGATATTATCTGGACGTATCACGTGGTGGCCGGATTTCGACGCAAGCGCAAAGACCATGTACTCTACGAGCTTGCGGAGTATTGTATGGATGATTTCATCGACTTCACTTCTACCGAGCTTCCTCCGGAGGTGCACCAGCTCCTTCAGTTCCGTCAGGAGACCCTAGAGCCGGCGGAGACTCTACTACGTCTTCGCGACTTCGTCATGCAGGAACCAGCTTCGCAACCTGCACCAGATGCCTTCACGGCTATGGGACCTCACGTCCCAAACATTAATATGGTTGAAGTTCCCTCCGACTCAGATGATGAGGGTGAAGATTTATACCATAACCCTGCGCACAAGAAGGAGGAGCAACAGGAGCTCAAGGAGGAAGAAGTCCCCATGGACTTGGATAAAGAAGTGGCAGCATCTGAGACTTCGCAAGGGAAAGTGCTGGGTAACCACCTTACCCGTTTCTTCTTGTCGGCCTTCAAATACGGACAAGTCCTCTTCATAGCCCGAGATCTAGGGCCAGAGGCTGAAGCTTCATGGTGGGCCCTCCGTGCACTCTCTACACTGGCCGGCCACAAGAAGCTTCCCTATCGTACGTTTACGTATGTACTCGTACGACGGGATCTTGCCCTGACGGCCTTGGGTCAGGACATTGCGCCTTGGATGGGCATGAAGCTCCTCACGGCAGCCCCATTGGCCGTTGCCTATCCACCAGAGGTTGCATCTGTTGCGGCTGCCACAGTAGACCCTGGGGTTACTCTGCTGCGACACCGACCGCCTCCACCACCTCCTAGGGCTAAGGATCAAGAGGCAGGGCCTAGTTCCTAGACTAATTTTGCTATGAAAAATGTATATCTACTCTATATATGTTCTTATGTTTGTCGCGCTTATCCGACCGTCCGTTCGAGATCCGACGGCTCACGTGGCTTTGGGACGTATCCTACGGCCCAGATGGCTTGGGAGTTTATATATAATTCGTATAGACGCGATCCTACGGTCCAGGTTGATTTGATCCTGATCGTCGGTCCGAGATCCTACGGCTCACGTTGCTTTGGGACACATCCTACGGTGTACATGACTTTGGGAATTATATGTAATAGATCCTATGGCTCATGTTGCGTGAGATCTTGACCCTTGATCGAGTCCAGGATCCTACGGCCCAAGTTGAATGCTCATCCCTTAGGAAAAGGCTTTTAAAATTTTTATGTTGTGTGGGGGATTCGAACCCTGGCCATTGACCCCCCAACCCCCCATTCTAACCACTAGACCAAGCATTAATTCCATGAAGAATTTATGTTTCAAATATACTTGAGGGTAATATTCCCATTAAGATAAAATATACTATAACATTCTAGCTAGTTCAGGAATGTTCTAGAATGTTCTGGAAGGCTCTAGAAAGTTCGAAAATCTTCTATAAAGTTCTAGAACATAAGAGAATCTAGGGGGGATCTAAGAAAATTCTTCCTGAAAGTTCCAAATTGTTCTAATAAGTTTTAGAATGTTCTAGAATGTAGGGGAATCTATGGGAATGTAAGGAAATCTAGGGAAATACTTCCAGAAAGTTCTAGAATATATTGAAAGTCTTAGAATGTTCTAAAAAGTTATAGAATGTAAAGAAACATGCACGTAGGAACATGCTAAAACTCGAACATGCACCGTAGGACGCATTAAATTTCTTGTATATATATGTTTTGCTAATTTTTGTTATATATATACATATGTGTGTTCTGGGATTTTCGATTGGCAATTGAATGGACCATATTGACAAATGGTGTACCTTATTTACTTATTAAATACAAAGTTCTCTTGAGGAGTATTATTGAATTGTGTGTTTTTTTTTATGACATCCTCTTCAAGAGCATTAAAACTTTAGAATATAATGGAATTACAAAATGTTCTCTATTCATTCCAACTATGTTGCAGAGGAAACCATTTGGGAGTATGAGGAGAGAGTCACCGATATGGTTAGGAGGGACGATCCCGGGCCGCCAGACCAGGACTATGGCCAGAGATATGGTGAATATCCAGAGTGGGAGGAAGGCTATGAAACCGAACCACCGCCACCAGAGGAACTCTACGACCCTGACAAAGGGCTAGAGATAGTTAACATCCTCAGGGATCGAGCTTTCGAGGATCTGAAGATGACCCTGTGTCGTACCTGGGACTACTGGAATATGACCAGGCACGAAGCCTTCGAGGACGCCAACGACCACCTTTGGCAACTCTTTTATGCGATGCGAAGGCTCTTTAACCTTCTGATTATCAGCCCAACATGGGAGTACCAAGCAATCATTGTCCAAGCCTGGGCACGCTATAAACTCGTCCGAAGCCAGTACGGAGAGTACCACATCTGATCATGTACCCCTTCGCCAACCCCTAGGCTTGGTCTCTTCCGTTATGTTTTCGTTGTTGTGGTTACGCTGTGTGCAAGTAGAACTTTAAAAGTTTCCATTGTATCATACCTACTTTTGTCTCAATCCATGTATCAATCAACCCGTTGTTGTACTCAACTTGAATGAAATACAAATATTGTTTTCTGTTTGTATATACTTTTGTCTCGATTAACTTAAAAAGGGATTGTACATTAATGTAAATCTGCTTATATATTCATGAATGCTTCCTTTAGATCGGTTATGCGTAACGCTTTGGCAAACACCCTCCAACGCCCGGTAGGCTCACCCCCAACAGAATTGATGTTAATGAAAAGGCAACTTCGGCGAAGTTACGGGCTTATGTGTTGCATACCAATCCACCGCCACATACTCGGGGGACGGACCGGAATTACCTCCGCGACCATTGAGTCCACACCTGCAACACCCATCTCCTCCCGAGCTAGCCCCATGACTGCATGAGGAGGACTCATGCTAAGCGTCATCGAAGTTCCTCTAAGGATAGCGCCGCTTCCTCACATTCAACCACTTCGGGTTCTTCGGGGTCCTCGCTATCAGACAGTGACCATTCAAGGCGTAAGGATAAGGAATACCGAAAAACCGTTGATACAGCCATCACTAGTATATGGAAGAACCGGAAGTTGGCTCAGTTTGATGGGAAATCCAGAGGAGGCTTGAATGCGGAATCTTGGTTGGACGAAATGAAGGAATTCGGGAAGTCCTATGGAATGACAGAGAAAGATACAGGGAAGGTCGCCACCACGAACCTTACCGGAGCTGCCCGTATTTGGTGGAAGGGTTACGCCAGAGCTAAACACCTGGATAGGAGCAGATGCAAGTTCAGGAAGTTTGCTAAGGCTTTTAAATCGCATTACGTGCCTCGTGCGCACAAATGCCAACAGATTCAGACCTTCTACAGGTTGGAACAGAAGGGCATGTCCGTGCAGGCCTACACTGACGAATTCATGCGTTTGAGGTTGTACGTGCCAGGAATGAATGAGAAAAGAGCAGTAGAGGGCTACATTGAAGGGTTGGCCCCATCCATTAAACGAATGGTCAAGGCCATCGACCCAAAGTCGATAGCGTAGGGGCGAAGCTAAGGCATTAAGCCTTGAGGAAGACACGCCAAGGAGCCAAGATCCGCGACCGCTCCTTACTCGCAGCCCACGGCCGCCCACACCTTTACAAACCCCGCTTCGCCAAGTCCGGGGCCCTCTCAAAGACAATTCTTATGGCCGCCCGAGAGAAGAAAGTCGCCTTTAGCACGCCGTCATAAAGCGTAATCAATGCCGTAAGGAAGTTCGGGGCCTCTTACAAAATTCATCCCTAAAGAGGCCGAGAACAGCTCCGCCGAGATAAGGCATGCTACTGGTGCATGAGGCCTGACACTTCATGCGTAATTGTCCGCATCGCCACGCCAGACGCTTCAACCGCCATGGCCGACCTGGATTGGGAAGATTTGGAGTCCAATCTTGCTTTGAGGACGAGGCTCCCGAGTACATTCATGGTGCGTCTCATATTCTTGCCGCTATAGAAACAAAGTAACGCTGAAAGTCAGCCTATACATTATTTCTACAATAGGCCAAGTAGACAGTAAGCCCTTCATAATTTTGATGGACACGGGTAGTACGCATAATTTTGCTTCTCCTAGAATGGCCCAGGTACTGCAGCTGGAAACGTTGAGATCCCGACCTAAGCCAGTCACATTAGCTAGCGGTAAGATCGATTACACACTCATGGCCGCCCATTAACCTTAAAATGCGGTTGCCGAGTGCACCGGTTGCCTTGGGTGCCGAAAGTTAATGGACATTGGCAAATATGATCTTATTGTGGGAATGGAGTTTTTAGCGTCTGCCAGGGCCCACATAGACTGTGAGAAACGGGAGGTCACCTTCAACGCCGCTAATGGAGCACGTGTGACGATAAAAGGTGATTCATTACACTCCGCTATGCGACCAATGTCAATAAAGCAGCTAGGAAAAGCTATAATGCCAGAATGAACTCCTTTGCCTCATTAAACTTGCTTCTATTGAGTCGACTCAAACAAAGCAGCAAATAATCGACGCCTTTACCATCGGACATTGCTACCCTTCTTCGAGAATTTAGCGATCTTTTTCCGGATGAGATCCACAAGCTTCCTCCTTTCGAGGGGTGGAATGTGAGATAACTCTTGAACCGGGTACTAAGCCTACCCAAAGAAAAGCCCCCATCATCAATGAGTCCTCCTGGAGTTAGCGAGCTTAAGAAACAGCTACAAGAGTTAATTGAATCTGGGGTTTATTCGCCCAAGTTTCACCATTTGGCGCCCTATTCTTTTGTCAAGAAGAAAGATGGCTCCTTAAGGATGTGTATTGATTATAGGCAACTCAATAAGCATACCATCAAGAATCGCTATGCTTTGCCTAGGGCGGATGATCTTATGGACCGCCACAAGGGGCAAAATATTTCTCAAAGGTTGATTTGGCGCCCGGGTACCATCAGATAAGGATAAAGGAAGAGGACATCCATAAGTCCGCTTTTGTACCGATATATGGGCATTATGAATTTACCGTCATGCCTTTTGGATTGACCAACGCCCACAACGCTTATGCGGTTGATGAATGACATCTTCCGCCAATACTTGGATGACTTTGTTGTCATTTTCTTTGATGACATTCTCATCTATAGTAAAACCTTGCAGCAACATGAACAACATCTTCGATTAGCTTTGCAAAAGCTAAAGGCATCATCGACTCTTTGCCAAGTTCTCTAAATGCAAGTTAAGCCACTCAGGGTAGACTATTTGGGGCATATTATCTCGTGAAAGGAATTGCTACAGACCCGACCAAGATAGAAGCAGTAAAGGATTGGCCCATTCCAGCTAATGTTTCAGAGGTCCGGAGTTTCTTGGGACTCGCAGGATATTATCGGAAATTTGTTAAGGATTTTGCAACAATTGCCGCACCTCTTACTAATCTCACAAGGCATGAGAAAGTAAAGGATTGGATGGAACATTGGAAAACAAAAGTCCAAGTCGGCTTTCAGAAGCTCAAGGATGCCTTAACATCTGCACCGGTCCTTACCTTGCCTGATCCTGAAAAGGATAAATCGGTAGCCACCGATGCTAGTAAGATAGCTACTGGTGGAGTTCTAATGCAGGAGGGGAGAGTTGTTGCTTACGATTCAAAGAAGATGAATGATGCAGAGCAGCGATATCCTACCCATGACCAGAGTTCTTTGGGGCGGTTGTTCGTGCTCTCCGTTTGGAGACACTACCTTCTTGGTAGAAGATTTCAGCCGGATAACGGATCATCGAGTCTCCGCTATTTATCCACCCACCAAACCCGAATCTACGTCGGTAGCGGATGGATGGAATTCCTCGAGGAATATGACTTGAGATTGTATACAAGCCGGGAAAGCACAATGTGGTTCGCGGATGCTTTGTCACGCCATCCCTTCATAACCCGGACCCATTGTAATGCCATTTCCACACTCACCGAAGAGTTTGGGAAGCGGATAGAACAGACCACGCCACGATCCCAATTCTCGTAATGTTTGGGAAAGTTTGGGTAAGGAAGCCCATACCAATAGAGAACGTGAAGCATTCCGTTCATATAAGAAAGAGGGCAATTTATTATATTACAAAGATAAGTTGTGTGTTCCAGCGACTTCAGGGGTGCGAAAGCTGATTCTCCATGACACGCTGAACAGCCTATATAGCGGACATGCGGGTTTTATGAAAACTTACTTTAAGATCCGCTCCAGCTATTTTTGGCCTTCGATGAAGAAGGATATTGCTAGGTACATCAAGCAATGTCAGGTTTGTCAGCAAACCAAGGCTGAGCAATTAAGAGTTCCCGGGGAGTTGCAACCTTTGGATGTCCCCAACGCCAAGTGGGAAGTCATAACCATGGATTTCATTGAGGGCCTTCCACGCACTCTCCGTGGATATGATGCCTTAATGGTCGTGGTCGACAAATTATCAAAGATGGCTCACTTCCCGCCATGTCGCACCACGGACACCGCCGACACCGCCTTGCTCTTTGCAAAGGAAATTTTCGGGTTGCACGGGATGCCGAGAGTAATTGTATCGGATAGGGATCCTAAGTTTATCGATGCGTGCGAAAGATTTCTTCGCCACCATCCGACCAAGCTTGCCATGAGTACGACCTACCATCCTCGTACGGATGGTCAAACGAGCGTGTCAATCGTATTATCGAAGATATGCTACTTAAGCTATGTATGGAGTAAACAAATCACAATGGGCGGATTATATTTACTTGGTAGAATTAAGCCTATAACAATTACAAAGCAGAGTCTTCTAAAATGTCTCCCTTCATGATAAATTATGGCTATCAATGTCTTACTCCGCACCGTGGCATAACCCCTGTTTCTAAAGTGGAGGTCTCTCAACAACTCCTTTTAGAAATGCAGCCTTGGTGGAGGAAGTTCGGGGCTACTTATTGGCCTTGCAGTCGTCGTCGAAGAGTCTAGCGGATAAGCACCGAACCCCACGGATCTTCCGGTGGGCGAATCGGTTTGGCTTAAGATCAAAGTAAAACAAGCCAAGCTTAAAATTGGTAATCAGAAGAAGTTGGCACCCAGATGGGCTGGGCCGTTCAAGATTACTGAACGCGTCGGACAACAAGCATATCGCTTGGACCTGCCACCCCGCTTGAAGATCCACAAGGTCTTTCACGTGAGTCTTCTGAAGCAACACACCCCTGACCCAGAGGAGGTTTTGGATACCCCAACTCTCCTAGAAATGACTGAAGAGCAGCTGGAAATAGTGCCTGAAGCTCTTCTTGATCGAGCTTACAAACGTAATTTAAGGACTCAAATGTTACAATACTTGGTCAAGTGGAAGCACTTACCGTTGAGGATGCTACACGGGTGATGAAGATAGACCTTGAGAAGCACTATCCGGACTTCATGCGGGAATCTCAAGGCCGCACCATCAACGATGCTATCAACCCCGGCTCGGTAAGCTTGAAGGCTTGATTTACCGAGAATCATGTTCTAGAGGGGTAGATGCATCGTATATGATAATAATAACCGATGATGAGATCACCTTCGTGTTCTCTAGGACGTGGTGTATTGTTGATGTTGACATGACCGCGAATTGCTAGAAAGGCATCTAGTAAATAGACTGCGTTCATTCCGGCTATACGGGGAACTCAACCATTCCTTATGCCACAATGAATTGCAAGCCGCACACACATGATAGATTCCCTTCTAGAAATTTTTTCTTTTATTTGTAGGGGGTGGTCCCTTCAACCACAACTTAATCATATTATTAACCTACGGGTATATGGTTGTGTGCAGGCCAATGAACAAGTCGTCACCTGCCTTGTATAGAGGGTTGCTGATGACCCAACTTTTCCCGTATTGGTTTTGTCTACATGTATGAATTTTGTTGTCAGAATGTTTTAAATCGGACTTCGGTCCTAAACTCCTTTGATGATAAGTTCGTATCGGGCACCCTGGTGCTTGTACTTTGATATTTTAACTTCAATGTATTACTATCCGAACTACTATAATCTCAACGTATTAATGTTATATTCTTAACTTCATTTTCTAATTCGATTAGCTTCAATGATATGTCTTGAATTAACTAACCCCAATGCTGAGGATAGCATTATTTTTAAGGAGGGGAGAATGTGACGTTCCATGTAGTTATACGGTCTACGTCATGTATTTGTAATGGGAAATACGATCTACGTCATGTATTTGCAATGGGAATTTAATTGCAACCTAGGGAGTTACCTTAAAAAGGATTAAATTAGCTATGCTAATTTAACACATTAATAATAATAACCTATAACCTAGGAAATTAGGCTAATTACCATTTGGGGGCGCCACCGCCCCAATCGATTAGGGCAAAGATGGGGATTGCCAAGTTTGGATGCCAGCTTGACCCCTATCCTTGGGATTGACTCCTGAAGATCGACCAAGGAAGGCCAGGAGCTGAGCGCCATCATACACTTGCAGAAGATCACCATAACAGTCGTCCCTGTGAAGTAACAGCTGAATTCTCAACTCCCATAAGATGGAGGCGCCCCATGGAAACGAGTCCAGCCAGAATTCAGGTAGGTGGCTATGTGAATTCTAGATAACACTTGGTTGTGTCCGTCTCTCTCTGTTCTCTTTGTGAATCAATCATAGAAACTAACCCTTGATTGTACAAACAAGTTCTCTTTATATTCAATCACTACAACATAATATGGTGTTTTTCGTCGGGTATAGCGTCAGATAAAGTGACGCTATGTGTGTTTTAAAAGGCCCACTATGTGTCACAAGGCTGACGCTAAAAGTGCTATACTTTGATGTCGCATGGACGTCAACTTCTGCGTCCAGTATTGCGTCACGACTACATAACGCAAAAATGACGTAATGACTACATTTGTGGCATTTAAATAGCATGTTTGTGTCGACCTTATATCCATGTTACTCAGTAATTGCGTCATATTTTCAATCCAATTAGTGACAACACAATGACTATATTTGTGGCAATTGCATGCTTTGTTTGTGTGGAGCTTAAGTCTAAGTTATTCAAAAATTGTGTATTATTTTCTACCATATTAACCTTAACTTTGCGACCACGTTTGTGGCAATTGCATGGCACATTTGTGTCAGAGCTTATTTTCATATTGTCAATAATTGCGTCATATTTATAGCATATTAGTCTCGACTGTGCAACTGAATTGTTACACCATGTTGACATTTTTATCTTGTATTGTTTGATGTCCTTTACGTCATATTTGTAACTCCCGTATTACATATCGTATATCTTTTATTAAGTAATTTATAACGAGCCAGTTTCCTTTTTGTAATACTTAGATTAACAAAATTGTGTCAATATTTATGTTTTTTTGTGACATCCATATGCCAATTTTATGAGCACATATGAAGCCATTGTCAAATTTGCGTCCAAATCACATTTCTTGTTTGTGGCAATTCTACCGTCAATTTTTATTATTTTTGTGTCTTCATCAATAGGTTTTTTTTTTTGTTTTAGGACAAATTTGTATTTTAGAAGCTCTTTTTGTGTTCATGCAAATTTGGTTCCATTTGAGTCTACAGTTGCATCATTTCATCATTTCATAATAAACAAAGGAAGAAAAAATGAAAAAAAAAAGTAATTGCACCAGTAATGATACAAATCTTACTCATGATCAAATCAGTTACAAAATAAACATTAAGTTCAAACAAAACATCATTTTGCATCTAAAGAACTTCTAATATTTAACAAAAGAAATCCAGCAGTCTGAGTTTGGTACACTTTATATCAATCATTTCTTTATTCTAGATTGTCGTCATTGGTAGGAGATGTGACCATCATTTGGATCATTGCGTTCTTCGTCTTCATTAACCTATTCAAAAAAGAGAAAAAGTTACTCAATTCTGAAATTGTGCTCATTTTGCCATGCAAAAGAACTTACAAAATCAAAATATCATAAGCATTCAAAATTCTTACTGATTTCCTCAAAGTATTTACTTTATTTTGGATTAATGCTTATTGATATGCATTGTGTGCCTTATTTCTTAGCCATATGCATGTGGTTGATCAGAACTTTGCTTCTCATCTTGGAGTCAAGCTCTGTTTCAGCTAGCTTCAACTCGTTCTCTTTGTCCTTTTCACCATGTGCATCAAATTCAGAGTGTGCAGCTATAGCCTTTACAACAGGTTCTCTAAGCTCTGAAATCAGGCCACTAACATTGTATCCTTTAGAAGTCAACTCTGTATCCTCTAGAACTCTGTTGTCTTTAAACTGAAAAGCATACACAGAAGAGGACATAAGAAAACATACAGCTTACATGTTTCCTACCTGCATAAGATGTTTCTCTCCAGTCAAGCTGGGCCAATAAGATGTCTATAAGGTTTTTAAGGACTAAGTTCAAAATAAAACTTAACCTTGTCAAAGCAAGTTCGAGTGTGGTGGTGCATCAGTTGCTGCGCAGATCTTGAGCTTGTCTGTTGCAGCTGATGAATACGTTGCCTATGCAACTCTGCAAGACAGGATCCTTTCAATCTCTAAAGTGTGGAAAGATCAAAACATTTCAACTCCACATGGCGTTGAATCCTGCAGCATCCCAAACTCATGTGGATCATATGGGCTGTGCGAAAATGGCAGCTGCTCCAGATGTGTATTGGGCTCAAATTATCTAGACCCTCTGGATGCTCAAAATAATGCATCAGGCTGCAGACTCAACCATGACTCTGGCCACTGCCTCTATAGAGATCAAATATTGGATGCATGGCACTTTAACTCATTCTTATATGAGTGTGTACATATATAAAATGCAAAGGTATAACATGGAAAGTTTTGTGCAGTATCTAGGGTTATATGCAGGTGGACGTACCCTGGTTCAAGGGCTAGAAAAAACTCCAGTATGCCAATCCATAGCCTTTCAAATGAGAGGACTAAAAATGTTATAGATGATAATTTTAGTTTGACAGTGGGACTGATTATTATTTACATTGCATCACGATCGCCAATGCTTTGCAAAAACCACTTCAGATTGGTTCTATTCAGAGTCATTTGAGGATTCTATTAGAGGAAGAATTAAGAAATTTAGTGGTTCAAAAGATGAGGCTTTGCTGAGCAGGTGATGGCAGGTTTCTCTCATATCACTGTATATGGCACATCCTCAACCACCAAAAAATCTTCTTTCTCACTGCCGGATGTGAATATCCTATCGGAATCATACCCTATAGTTAGGGCTCGTGACTCCCAAAGAAAATCCTTGACTAGATCAGAGATTTCTACTTCAATCTATGCATGGTCAGAGCTCTTAAATTAGAAGTTGCTTCAGCACTACTTTGTCATACTGCAATCTTAGAAATTCATTTTGTTGCACATATTTGTGCACCCTGTATTGATGCCCTATCATGTATTGGTTCACTGTTTAACTGTGATCACAGGATTTAATATATGCAGATGTTTGTTTAATTACAGGATTAAATACAATAAGGCTGAGTAAATGGAGTTATGGTAAGCCATTACATTAAGATTAGCCGCTATACATCCAGCCTAATTCTTTAACAGTGGATGCTAGTACTTACAAGCACATCATGTTGATGTTGATCGACATAGCATCCGCCAAGTATCTCTCACGCTAGACTTGTCAGTTTTTCCAGCCTAAACAAAAGAACAGAATTAGTAGATGTATCCAAAGGGTCCTAAAACAAACCAGAATCTCAAGCAACAAAACTTTTAAGAAACATACTGCAAGAACTGAGCATAAATCTCCATGAGCTTCTCCAGAATGTTTTCGAAGTCTGCAAGGACCAATCGGGTTTGATAACTTCTTAACATGCATGAGGGAATGCCAAAAATAATTTTCCATGAAAATAATGCTATGTCCAGCCAAGCTTTCATTCTTCAGCATCTCCAATGCAAAAGTAGGCCTGTTTTCCGGTTAGGAGGGCCGAATAAGGAAGGTCTCCCTCATACAAGGTTACAGAGAAACAAAATTGCACCCATGGCAAAACTGAAGCAAGACGGCAACCAGATACTTCAGAAAGAAAGGTTTTTTATGAGGAAATAATGCATCGTAATTGCAATATCAAGATAATTGATTCTGAAAACTATTGGTAATCCAGCAAAACTCCAAGATATAGCATCAGAGAAGTCGCAAGGTCAAAAACTCAGGAAAATATATCGATCTCATACCAGACAGCGATTGAACCAAGCAAGAACTCAACAATCTTCAGAAAAGGGCACCCTATTGACTACTGCGAAGGCGCCATAGTATCCAGGCGAGATCGCCACCGCCACTTGGAAAAAATAGAGGGAAAAAAATATTGAAGGGTTTCGGTCTTAGCAAGATCGAAGGGCGCCCTAGCGTCCCGGCGAGATTGAAGAGTAGAAGGAGCTAGCCGCATTCTAAAAAATAGAATAAGAAAAAATTGTGAAAGAACTAGGTTTTCCAACACAGATTGAAGACGTCTCAAGGTTTTTGGAAAGACGTCTCATTTTTGTGCGTTCATTAGAATCTTGTTTCCCTCCATTCTAAAACTCGTCGGTGGAGCTTTCAATGGTCCAGGGTATTGGGTGTCTGCAAATTAGCTCAAGTTAAAGTTTTCGGTGGAATAATAATCGTTGCTGAGTCCATAGAAAAAAATCAAGAACATAGGCTTGGAATTGATGGTTCGAGTCCTTTAAATCAAGGAACCCTTACTAGAAAAATATATATGGCAACCCTTAGTAGAAGAATATTAAAATGTAGGTTTGGAATGGTTCAAATCAGCGAAGTAAGTATCTTAAGTTTTTGTAAATTTAATGTTATTGCTCGGATCTTCATAATTGTTCATTTTTGAAGCATTACATATTAGGATCACAAAGAAAAAAAGGGGACTTAGAACTTAGCCAATAGCTGTTGGGTAACCTTAAGGACATGTATAAAGTTGGATATTTGAGTGGCAAGCATAAGGTCATTTAGTTGTAATGAAATTTGTCTTTGTCATTGCAACCTTTGTTGAATCCCATGGAAATCAAAGTTGAGTTAGTTTGTTAACCACTAACATTCATTCATCACATTATCTAATTTTTTGTTGTATGGTGGCATGGTGGTTGTCACATTCTGAATTTTATATCCATATTACTAGGTTTATATTAGCATATTGCAACTCTTTAGTACATTCATGTTTTTGTTGGCATTTTGACAGTTGTTTACTCACTATGAACAATAGTGGCACCAACAACACTAGCAGTGGAAATGATTATTTACCAGGTCGAGCATCCTCGTCTTCTTCTTCCTCTTCATCTTCGTCTTTTGTATCGCCTCGCCGACACAGAAAAAACCTAGAAATAACCCCGTTGAGGCATTGTACCTCAATCGTGAAAGTTGTTGGTGAAATACATCTCGTGGTAGTGCTACGCGTTCTTATCATGTCCGACAAGAACACGAGGCAAGATATGGCATGTGGCGAAACAGGCCGCAACAAAGTGACGAAGAATGTCGGCTCGAGCAGGAAGCTAGCGAGGTATGCTACATATACCCCCCCCCCAAAAAGAAAAGGGGGATTAAAAAAGGTGACTAACATAACATGTGAATAGATCTTGTTAGTTGGCACATGCATTTGATTACTTTTAATTCTTTGCAGTTTATTATGTCGGGAACAAACAGTGCAAGGAAATCTATGTTAGACGATGAAGAACCTAGATGTAGTGTTATCAACTCAGTAAAGGGAGCAAAAAACTCGTGCATGGAGGATCTTGCTACGCATGGCCATAGTCTCGGACCAAGTACATGTGCCCGCACTAGGTCTAATACTGCGGCAATGCAAATAAAAAATCGATTCGCTACTCTAGATTTGGATCATGATAATGAGACTAAAAATGACCTTGTTATGTCAATGCCTAAAGCTTTGCTAGAAAAAATCGTGCCTTATAATCGTAGGATGCATGGTTGTTTAGAAGGAAGCTTGATGTTACAAGAGTTTTATTACTGGGGCCGCAAGTCAATGGATGGACAGAAGAGACCAGGGGACAATCTGCATGACCGTCACCCAAAGGGATCCACCAACAACTGACTGTAGGATCTGTGCGGGCCATTGGATGGAACTGAAACAAAGTGCGCACAGTCTCCCAAGCAGTTAGCAACCCCTTGAGGAAAGGAGATGCATTAGGATATGGAGAAAGTGGATAGAATAATGCCCATGGGAGGAGAGGCTTAATGGATGGAGAGCCAAAGGAAATGCACCTCTGTAAAGACTGGTGAATGAGACGCAGACCTGGAGAATTATCAGCATTATTGAGAATCCGCCACATGAACTTAGAGATCAGCACCTTGCTCTGGAGAAGAAAGTGAATCATCCCCAGCCCCCCACAAAGTTTAGGCATAATGCACTTCGCCCAACTAACTTTAACATCAGCTCCTTCTTCAGTGCCACCCCAGATGATGTTCCTGACAGTGCGAACAATGAGCTGCATCTTTGACAACGGTGCCAGCATGGATGCCATGTAGACATGTGTACCACTCAGAACTGACTTTGCCACAGTTACACGACCAGCCATGGATAACTTAGCCGTGGACCACCAGAACAAATGCCTTTCCAACCCCTTAATAATGACATCCCATGCATCACCAGATGAGAGGTGTATACCAACTGGAATGCCTAAAAGCTTAGTTGCCTTCCCATGAGGAAGAACCTTCCATGGAAATGCAACCACAGAAGACGGCACTGGAGAGTCTAGGGCCCACAGGGCAGTAACCTTATTGATGGTGAATTGTGCTATGTTAATATCCAATATCATTGAGTTAAACTATCGGACATTTTGTGTAAATGTCTTGAAAGCAAAGTGGTTCAGAGTTGTTTATCGAGGTCGTGGAAGAACAATAAAAATACATGCTTCTGGATTTATGGAGATTGACTCCACAAAAGTGCTAGCGGATATGGATGAACCATTTGTTTTTCCAAATCAAGTTGAGCAAGTCTTTTTTTATCCAGATTCTGACAATAATGATTGGTGGATTGTTATACATTCTCAACCTAGGTCTCGTCGTGTGATTGGAATTCCTGCACTTGAAGACAATATTGAACCAACATCTGATGATGAAGATCGACAATCAGATCATACAGCAGAGGACTTTACACCTGTAATAGAAAGGGTTGTTGATGTATCACACTTTGATACTATTGAAGGCAATATTACACCTATATGACATCATGAAGGTACAAGTGATGTATTACCTCAAGATGTTAATGATGATATCAATGAAGGAAATACTGATTTCATTTTGCGATCTCCAATGATGATCTCTCCTCAACGAGATGAGGTTAGAAGTAGTGGACAACTAAGTGACTATGGCATTGATGACTATATTGAAGATGAAGAAGTTTCAAGCATTGGTTCACGTTTTAATTTGCTTACAAATTTGTGCTTACATTTGGATGATGATGAGTTGGATGACATTGAGCATGATATCGAAGACCAATTCAATGCTTTATGATAATTTACATTGAATATTTTATAAAAGTTTGCTCTGCGTTGATTATAAATATACATGCATAAACAAATAAATATTGGTTATATACTTCTAATGTTATTTATACATTTATCATATTATCATTAAAACCATGCTAATCTAATTAAATATACTATAAAATATTTATTTGCAAGTTTGTTTCCTTCATACTGGCTAGTGGCACTTTTGTGTCTTGACTTAGCCCTTTTTGCATCAAGATAGCTATGTATTTCTACTTAACAATGTCATTACATTGACACTTTTTTTACACAACCACAAGCCATAAGTGCCACAATCTATAACAAAAAATTATCGTAAAATTGCCGTTATACTTAACACTACAAAATGACATAAATATTTCACAAAAGGTGACAAGAAGCTATTACAAAATGTGACACAAATGCGTAACAAAATTGACTAAAAACTTCAGAACTGGCGACGTTATAGTGGAAACAAACCTATTGCTATACTTGACTTAAATTATGTCACAATCTTGTTGCAATAAACGATATAATCATCATTATAAAAGCTAACGAAAAAAATCCAAAATTTTGATACACATGTGTTATAAGAATGACGTTGCTATTGACACAACTGTATTGACACAAGTTCTGACGCAATCAAATCAATTTGTGTCACTTTCAAGCTTCTGACACAAATCTGACAAACCTTAAAAGGTAGTGACACAGGGGTTGACGCAAAAACCCTATCCTCTTGTAGTGAATTCTGGTTCTTACTCTGAAAGGATGGATTGTTAGTTCTTTGTTTAATCGACTCACGAAGCGGGGGATTACGGGGTAGAGGCCTCTGAGCAGGTGTATTGTAGTATGCTCCTAGATAGCGCCCTGTAGAGTCCCATTAAATGCGGCCTGTGCACAAGAACCCACCGGGTCCTAGATGCTATGGTCTGGCTTAGCACCGGACAAGGAACACATGTGGTGACATGAGGGGTGGGGTCTTGCATGAGCATACAAGGCTCACGAGACTCCTACAATGGACTAGGCGATGGCGGGCACGTGGGCCGGGTATGGATCCGACACTCCCTGGGTGTAGAGGTGTGATCCATATGGAGCACCATGCACTTTGAGTAGATTTAGGGTGAGTAAGTCTGCACGGATGCGGATCACGGGTCGGCGCTGATCACGGCCGTATTCTCTAGCTCACCCATGGAACCACTGATTCTGGAAGGGGACGCCCCAGACCTGCCTCATCGGACCAGCGTCATGAACACGGGAGTAGGCTCGAGAGGGTGATGCCCCGAGTTTCGTCTCCTGAAGGCTATAGCAAAGCCATAGCATGAATTGACCCATCCGCAAAGTGTGCACGAGGGGCGGATGGAGTGGACAACCCTAGCCAATGTTCTATGCCAGCCAGCGCCATGCCAAGACTTGGTCTGCAACGATCTCTTGAGGCCCGGTAGGTCGGTCGATCCTCACGGAGTCAGTAGGGGTAGAACCCGGGTTCGGTGTTTTCGTAGGATTAGATGCATATTCTATGCGTTGGTATATTAGATGGATCGCCACCCTTCGTGGTGGTTATTTATGTATATTCATCTTTGTGTGCTAACCCTTGTATTCATGCTTCGCGACGTAGGAGTCCCAATCGGCGTGGGCGAATGACCCCTTAGTGTCCTTCTTTGGGCCTCATTTCATAGATGGCCCGAAATAGGCGAAGGGCCCCGCTCATGGTGAGATGATTGCCATGGGAGGGAAAGTCCCCGATATATATCGTCAGAAGGGTCGATATATTCGGGAGCGTCACACCGGGGCTGCCCTCTATCCCCGACGCTCTTAGGCTTGTACATTGACCAGCTAGAAGAATGGCTAGTTGAGCACGGGGAGGCACTTCGGTTGATGCACCACATAATCCGGCAACTCATATATCCGATGATGTTGACCTGCTGCGCATATACCCCGAGGACTTTACGCCAATTCAACGACATGAGAGTTAACTTGGCCAAGACAAAGTCTTCTTGGGGTCCCATCATCCGGCACCCACGCCTTCCCTCATTCATGTACCCGGCGGGTAGTGGAGGTGGCTCGATCTTATAAGTATTTGGGCATTGAGTTTTCTACTACCACACAGCGGGATGCATCCATCGGGTTCTGGGTCACTTGCAGTTTGGAAAGCCTTGTATGCAATGCAAAAACAACGTCACAAAGGCGGTATGCATGGGGTCACCAGGCACACTTGTTCGGGCCTTGGTTGAACCGGTCCTCCTCTATGGAGCGCGAAGTGTGGGGGGCGGTGATATCCCGCACCACTTGGAGCGATCTAGAGCAGTCTGAGAAGGCCTTCTTGGCCCCGCACCGGAGTGAAGTCCACGGTCCCATATCGAGATCTTGCTCCAGGAGACGGGCTTCCTTCCATTCTGGAGAGGGTGGCCGAACGTCACATTATTTACTTCCGGAAGGTGGTGGCTATGGATGAAGCCCGGCTGCCCAACCTTGCTTTGGCGATGGCGATGGGCCCGGGCGACTCAAAGCCTGCTGGAAAGACAAGCAATCCCAGTGGTTTCGCTATGGAATGTGCGGGCACGGATGTGGACCCGGTGCATACACCGAAGGAACGCGACCGCCTTGAAGCGATACTTGGATGCTTGCTTCATGGCCAAGCTTTGGGATCACGAGGCCCCGTCACATGTCAAGGTGGCAAATTATCGACGGCGAGTTAATCCCATGCTCATGAGCGCCCACACCACTACTGCGCACCCATCTACCCATGAAAAAGCGGGGTGATTGCTTGCATTCGCCGCAGTGCACACCACCTCCGCATTGAGACGGGGAGATGGATTCGAGCAGCGTGAGGGCGAGTGCGTCGATCGCCATCAGCGGCGCCATTGAGGTTGAAAGTCATGCCCTCGGGCTTTGTTCGGCGCATCCGGCATATCCGGGCTCGGTATGCTCGGTTAGTTGTGCCCCATGAGCTACTGAGCACGGCCTCTGTAGGCTTTGTTGGGATCGTTACCTCCGAGGGAGGTAATGGATCTGCCGGACGACTTCGGTTATGCCCCCGTCCGGCATTAACCTCACCGTGCACTTGTGATTATGTATATAACTCATGCGGTATGATGTCGGCCCTTATTGCTACTAAGGTTTTCCCCGAAAACCCTTGGGGGGGTTTTTAATCACGGTAGTATCGCTGCTTTGCTCTCCCTTTGTACTTGGGTCCCATAGGCCAGTTGGTCTCCGTGGACGATAAAATCATATTCTATTCTATTCTATTCTTATCGTTAGTCTCCTATTCAGGAGTAAGTTCATTGCGCTTCAGACTCGTGCTCCTATGGCTCTCCTTGTGCTTATACAGCTAGATGAGACATGTCAATTTTGTACTTTTCAAATAAACCTTTTTGCTTTCGGTCCCCCCTCCCCAAAAAAAAAAAAAAAAACTTCAAAACAACTTAGAAAAATGCCATTAAGATCTAAAGTTGAAGTCTTTCGCTTCAGGTACATCCTTCCAAAAAATTGCTAAAATACTTTATCTTCTTATCATTATACGAAGATAAATTCAATTGTCAGAACTAGATAAGGGAGAGAGTGAAGAGATAAACTGAAAGAGAAGCCACATTTGGACATCTCCACTAAACCAATAACCTGAATACAATAAAGAAAAGCCACATCTGGGCATCTCCACTAAATCAATAACCAGAATACAACGTTTCTGATCAGTGAAACCATTATGACTGGGATTAATAAACCTCACTCGTTTGGATTTTCGAGGACAAACCCTGATCATAATAGTGATACTAACCAATAGGAATCTAATTATATAAGTCCAACAACAACTGAACAATCTGATGAAGATGAAATATGCAAAATAGTGTCTGCTGCAAGAAGCTTGGAATGTGGTAAATAGGTCAGGATTTGGTTCTGACGTTTTTATTGGCAGTGCCATTCTTACCCTTTATATGAAATTTGGAAGCACTCGAGAAATATCAGGCAGAGACATTGGCAAGCAGTTCGTGTAGCTCTGCATTGCTTTCAGGTTTTTTCTTTGTTCTATAAGCTATATAAGAGGTATGTTCAATTTATGATCAAGATAAAAGCTTAGGCAATGGTTGAAGACGTTGTATTTGCAGATTGGAAGCAAACATTGACTGCATATAGGCTTCGCATTGTAGATTTGAAGAGAGCAACTATTGAAAGTGTTGCATAATAATAGATGTGAAAGAACACTATCTTACATACTCCTTCTAGACTTATCTGAAACAAATAAAATAGGTCTGAACAATATGGAACAATCAACACAAAATTCCCCCATAACATTTTCAAATTTGAATTTAATATCGGTCTAATAATGGTATGTCTTGATGCAAGATAAATATGTAAACAGGATGCTGCTTATTTACATCCATTTGGCCTTCCAAAATCAAATTAATCATCAATAAAAGAATCTACACCTGGTTCTTATAGAATTAACATGACTTCCATATTTACATGACTTCCATATGTGTGTATATTACTGGTTCTTATGGAATTAACATTTCTATATTTGTGGATATTATAGTTCAGATATTCCAACAAAAAAGCAAAGAAATATAGACTTTTTTTTCAGGGTGTTTTCCTTGCATGCATATTTCAAGTAAAGAAGAACCCTTGAAAGCATTAATCTACATCGTCTTCACGAAAATGCTCTCTCCTACAAGCACATGAAATGTCCATAAACAAGGATAGGTTTTGTACGTATATAATTATTTTTCTAGACATATAAAGTCCAAAAATACATATTTTTAGGTTAAATATGTATTTCTCGTATTTTTTCCTTGCCGGCCGGAAAAAAAAGTTTCGCGTAGCTTCGCTTATGCAAAACAATTTTCGCATAAGTGAAGGAAAAAAAAAATCTAAATTTGCGCATGAGCAAAATAGCTATTTTGCTTAGGCGAAACTGTTTTCGCGTAAGCGACTATGTTTCGCTTATGCGTAAAAAAAAAAAAGGGAGGTTCAAAATTCTTTTTTGCATAAGTGAAACAGCTATTTCGCTTACTTGAAAATTATTATAAAAAAAAAAGGAAAAAACTAGCAAAAGGCACACCAGAAGGCTTTAGCAAAGTAAGATTTTTTAAGTTTTTATTTAGGCTTGGTATCACTAGACTGCGATTGTTGGCTAATCTTTTTTCCTTGTATCTAAAGTCAAAGTCAAAGCCATTTAGAAGGTCAAAGTTGTTAGGCCAAAAAAAAGTCTTTTAGAACAAATCATTCTATTTCATAATTACAATTGGTGCAACCAATTCAACTTCAATTTTTATTACTCTCATCTACGAATATATAAGTGATCAGATGAATCGGATGAAGAGATGCACTTTGCCTTTGCCCTTCTGAATTAGAATATGTCAGCCCTTCTGAACTAAAATGTGTTAAGAACGAACTAGGCATCGAAACCCATTGCATGAAGCATTGGATGAAGAGATGCACTTTGCCATTCTGAATTAACACATGTCAGTGATCTTAAATTGGGGCTTTATGAAGTCAAGCGTGTGTAAGGAGCATTGAAGTGAATGGGATCTATGATCAGAAACAAGAAATATGATTTGTTCACCACTACCTGTTGTAAGTCTCAAACGGACTAACCAGCAAGGAAATCATCCTCTTGCCGTTTCAAATGAGATCCATGACCAGAACCAAGATTGTTCATGGGCTAACCACTACCTGTTATAAGTCTCGAACGGACTAACCAAGCATGAAGCCATCCTCTTGCCAACAAGCCTATACTAGCTTTACATCTTCCTACTTCTTGTCTATTTATGAAAACACTAACGCTAAAGTGTTAAGGCGTAGATCTCCAAGAAAAGTTTGATACAAACCCCCTATATTATATGAATTCTGCACAATTCAAACAAAATGTCTTCAGAAAAAGGTCCTCCATAGTGAGACGGATAGAATTTTGTTGCCATTAAGCCAAGAAAAATCTCTCATATGCCAATCCAAATTATTACTTTCATGATAAAAAACATCACGGAATGGCGGTTGGCCCTATCAAGAAAGGTTCCCGTATCTCGGGGATCTTCTACACGCAATTGACAAACGAGAAGACATAAATGATGGATTTTACATATACTAACAACCTCGGCTTAGAAAACACATTTAAAACAATGTGAGCTTAAAAGACACATTTCAATGTCGATCAATATAAGCCTGAAAGATATATTTCAAAAATTTAAAAGCTTCCAAACAAGAACATATAAAATGCACTTACCAAAGTATGCCATACGGTGCAATAAGCGAAGATTGCAATCCCCGACACCAAAGAAATCCGCCCCAAAAAATGACTCCAAGCAAAGACTAATCCATATCCGGGAGCCAATGCAAGCATCATGAAAGCAAGGACAATAGACAACAAACCACTTGCCAATACCTGCCGGCCGGGATGTCAATGTTAAGTACTTGACATGCCATCAAAGACTTTAACAAACCCCGCAAAAGCTCACATACATTAGAGAAGATGCAAAAGTGGCCATAAATAATGAAGATATAGAGATATGGAAAAGCTATGCAATGCGGTTAGGCTATGCTACAAAGATGAATATTTAAAGCGAGATAAATACTACATGCATAGTGCAGTCCCAAGCAAAACTTGACTGTTTTGAGTGGATAAGCAAATGGTAATGAAAAACTTCTACAGGCATCAAATGAACCACAATGTTGTGGTTAGCATCCAAAGGCACACACAAAAGCCTCGAAATATGACTACATTTTTAAGGTGTAAAATTGTTGTTCATGTACATTGAAGAACGCCAAAACTGCAAAACATGTTTTTATGTTTCACATAACAGAGTCAAAATTTATAGGGAGGGCGGTAAAAAAGAACTTAAAAGACAAGACAATTATCTTGAAGTGTATACTTTTTAAGTATAAGTACTTCATTTGCTACCTCAAGCGTAAGTATATGGAGCGGGCCGTAGTTGCCCTTATTCGTAACCAACACACCGAGGCGGACACTAAATAAATACAATTAATGTAATACTTACATGTGCCAAGAACCAGCCACCGAGGATGCAAATCAAAATATTCCCTCCTCAATTGGTTTGATAAGCATCCAAAGACCTACAACAAGATGTAGTACACAAAGAAGCAAAATGAACTTGTTCTGGCGGCGCCACACACATCATAAATAAGCTGCCCAAGTGAGAAAACTCCTCCAAAAATCAAAAGCCATGATATAATCTGCTCCAAATGAGGGCAAAAAGATTGGAAAAATGATTCCAGCTATCCCAACAAGAAGAAACAATGCTCCATATATTGCCATGTACGGTGATAATCGATCCAAATGTTCTTACGTGACATGACCCGATTATGGCGATGATTGGAATCTTGATGAAATAAGTTCGAGTAGTTCTTTGCGATGGGAATCGGGGAATAGTACCCACCAGGCTGCTCTGATGAAGGCTGCATTTTGGACAAAACTAAAGAACTACACCTGATCAAAGAAAAATTAAAGGAATTTTGGATGAAACAGGTTAATATGCAAACTATACCAGGGAGGACGAAGAAATTCTGGTGGCTTAAGAAACAGAGATGAAGAGGTAAGTTGGCCATCATTTTATCTTTACTCAATTACCTCCATTTCTGTTTTCATGAAAAAAAATTCAATAAGGGCATTTATATAATCAATAATACTGGGTACTCCTACAATTGCTTGTATCATAGTGACTAATATAAATAGCAGAATTGTTTGGAGCACGATGGGAGCCATATTATAGTCCGAAAAAAGTTGAAGGTGCAAAATAGAAAAGCCAAAAAACAAATGCATACGTAGATTTCATGTTCTTTGCTGGCCAAAACACTTTTCCTGCACCAAACACACAATGAAATTGAAGGAAAAAAGGAACCATAACCTTGTGTTCGTCATATGGAGCATGAAATCATGTGCAACTGCATCTTCTTAAAACTACATTCTTCTGAGCCATATCTATAAAGAGCTGCAAAGCTTCCTTAAATGTCCCATGTTGGCATGCATATACAACTCTTTTGGAAAATCATCATTCAACGTAATTCCTGTCATAATCAGTGTCAAAAATTTCTGTTTTTGGATAAGCCAGTGCTCACAGTTGATTGACTTGTAAATCCATGTTATAAATGGTCCATGTAGCCAAAATTCCAGTGATGTCCGCATCAAACCTGCCGTATCACAGCTGACATGATAACAGCAGAAAATTACTGATATGTATGTTTTAACAAAATTATTTCGCTTCTGGTTTAATTTAGAACGCTGCAAATAAGAGCAGAGCATTAGTCATGTTTTATCCAAGTATAAATTTTACTTGAAGGCAGCAAGTTATGAGTCTAACCTCGAAGCCCAATTAGACTCTGATTAATGGATACTCCAGCTTCAACTAGAATTTGACATGCAGAAGCTGCAAATATACAATGCAGACCTGCAGGATTTTCAAACGGCATTTTTGGGCAACGATTTACCCATCCCTGTAAACCTGATTTTATGCTATAGGTTTTGGCACAGAGGGCATCGATTTACCCTGCAGAGCAAAGGAGATTTTTGGGCAACGATTTACCCATACCTCTAAACCCGATTCATGCCGGCCAGATGCATGAGTCCACGCCAGAATGGAAAGTAGAGGCCATCGTCAAAAGCAAGGATAGATGGTTTTGTTACCTGAAGAAAAGTTTTGAATCCCTGAACAGGTCACAAAGATGGAGGGCACAAAATGAAATCAATAGAATAACCTCGACGCAAAGAATAAGGTATTCCATGACTCTTCCCATCTCCGTGCCCATTTTTGACCGAATTTCTAATTTCCCTGCACTACAAGAGAAAGGGGGTATTAGAGTCAGTTTTAGCGTCAGACCTTAGTTATAAACTTAGACAGGAAAAAACCAAAAAAAACCCTTGAACTGACATTATGGCTGACGCTACAACTGACTCTACGTTCTGTCGTTTAAACGTCAGAATTAGCGTCAGACTTTAGAGTCAGTTTTGCAGCAGACATAGAGTCACAATTAGAGTCAATTATAGTGTTAGAACTAGAGGCAACTCTACCATCAGCATTAGAGTCAGCATTAGAGTCACAATAAAAGTCAACCATAGTGTTAGAATTAGAGACAGCTCTATCATCAACGTTAGAGTCAGCATTAGAGTCAATTGTAGTGTTAGAGTAGAGACAACTTTACCATCACAATTAGAGTCAGCATTAGAGTCACAATTAGAGTCATTCATAGCGTTAGAATTAGAGTCAACTATTTAGACAGCCTTAGCGTCGACTTTAGGATCAGAAATAGAGTCAGAATAGAGTTTTTGTAGCGTTAGAATTAAAGTCAGCCAATATGACACAATTAGAGTCAATTCTAACGTCAGGATAGAAGTCGATCTTTGAGTTAGTTATAACGTCATTCCATGCATCAGTCCATAAGACAACCCATACATCAATTTGCGAATCAATTGCCCTATTACCTTTTTTTAGTCACCCCAATTTTATTTAAAGGGAGGGACATTTAAGTTGCAAATTTGTACCTTATGAACATTACATACATATTCTACAACTACTTTAATTATATTCTAGTACAGCTACAAAAATACCACAAAATATAAGTAGCAAAATCCATAGTACTGCATAAAGTTCTCCAAAAATCATAGAACATAAGTAGCCACAATAACCTTAGAACATAAGTAGCAAATTTCATAGTACAGTGCAGAAAAGAGACATCAAATACTAAAGATCAACGATGTGATCTAGCAATCTTCTTGTACTTTTCAATGTTCCGCCTAGCAATAAGTTTTGCAATCTTCCTCGATGAGGCGCCAATATCATCCTCATGCCTGTAATAATTTTCAGCATATGCATCGTCCTCATCAACAAAAGTCCTCTTCTCTTTGTCATGATCATTCTTATCCAAATGGCATTCCTTTTCTATTGAAACCTGGAATGAAGCAATTATGAAATTTATAACACTAATAATGAATTAAAAATGTACACCAAGTAAGGGTTGATGAATACCTCAACAGGACGATCTTCCAACACTTGCTCTTCTTCATGCGCGCCTTCATCCTTGTCCTCATTCCCACCTTGATCCAGATCCTCACCTTTATCCAGATCATTATCTTGATCTCCATTATGATCCTCGCCCTCGCCCTCGCCCTCGCCGTCCTCGTCGTCGTCGTCGTCCTCCTCCTCCTCCTCCTCGTATTCCCCTTCATCTCCATCCTCCTCCACCTCTTCCATTACATCTTTCTAATATGAGAGTAAAGTGTAAAGTTAGAAAGACACATAATATAATCAAATAAAAGAGAAATATTTAGATACTACAATATCATACCTTAGTCTTCTTTTGTGTTCGACTCCTTGCTTTTGTTTCACAAAAGTCTTGAGGCTTAAACTACAAAAACCAAATAAAGTAAAGATAAGTTAAATGACTTACAAGTAAAAAAAAACAACTTACTCGATAACTTACAGATCCAGGCTTTTGTCCATCCTCAATCATCATTTCTCTGTATGCTTTGTACCCGATCGGTTTAATTTTGTCCAAGATTTGATCTCCCGGGTACAAACCCCAATCTTTGAACTTAAAGATTGCATTGCATAAAAATAAAGTAGACTTCATTAATCTAATCCAACCAACATCATACAATATCATTGAGCATGAAAAAAACAAAAAAAAAAGTATATTATACATATGCAGCACGTATTCCATCGCATCCTCCTCTTCCAGTCTTTGGAACATATTTCCTAGCAGCTGCAGCTCTCTTTTGTTGCTCATGTGGTTTGAATGTGGAGGCTTTGAATATTTTCCATTCCTCTTCCGAGACGTTAATGGGCCTGCATTTTAATCCTTTGCGTATCTTCTTGCGCAAATTGTCCCTATTTTTAATTGCAAATTAGTATGCATATATATAATGATAAGTTCGAAAGAACAAAGAATTAAAGAAAGAAGCATACTTCCAACGATTCCATCTCTTCGCCATAATTCCAAGGATGTATTCCACAAAAACACCCTTTCCATAAGTCCTCTGCACTGCTTCAACGGCTTCATATTTTCGGCTTTGCTTAACTTGTGGCCAACTTTTGTTAATTTGAGTACCACAATAATGCCGCATGGCAATTGCACAAGTATTTGTAAAGCCTCGTCCCTGCTCATCCATATGAAGGCTACCTCCTTTTGAATAGAAAACCTATAACGTAAAATAACACCTAATTTTCGTTTAATAGAAGATCTATAACATGAAGTAAGACCTAAAATTCCTTTGAATAGAAAACCTATAGAAGACTTATAACATGAAATAACACCTAAAAGAGCAACCTACATACAACTACAACATGAAATACACCTAATTGAACATTATTTACATCTACATACAACAAAATTAATCTTACCTCCCCTTTTGGAAGCTTTGTGAACTCGATCTCCATTGCCTCTTCTTCCTCGCGACCACTCGAGTATGCATCCTCGTCTATAGTGAGTGGATGTGGATCAATGTTCAATGAGTCTAGACTCTTACCGGTGCAATGAACACTAGAGGAAGAAATGCTAGCCCTTCGCTTTGAGGACATGGGTAAGGATGGGGTCGACTGCAGTCTACTAGCAATTAGTTCTTGCATTGCCTTTAGATTTTCAACATCCATATTGGCAAGCACTTGCGCCATGTCCTCGGAGTTAGTGGTAGAGGTGGACGCCATTGGCCCTTTGCCCTTCTTGCCTTTGCTTGTACTCACTAGAAAAAATCATAGAATATTAGAATTTTAGAAACAATATAATTGAAATAGCATCAATGAAAACCTAGCTACTCAAAACATTACTCAAAACATTAGGTTTCTATATGTTTACAATGATGATATCTTAGTAGATTTAACACATGAAATAGACTTCTTAGACATCTTAATCATAGTATAATAAATAGGAAATTAGAGTTTTGTTTATAGGAGCATAATCAATAGTTTAGATTTTCCTCCCTTATAAAGGTAATCGCTTGCCTAATCTATACTACGGGCATCTATATTTTTCTACCAGTGAGTAGATCCACTTCTCTGATCTTATGAAATGGCATCACATGGGTCCACCTTCCATTTTTAAGAATCTATAGAACGTTTAATTTACTGAGAAACTTATGAAGCACCGTATCCATGGTTAACATAAACTGTGAATTTAAATTACGTCATTATATCATAGTAATCGTTTGTTCCTAAAACACGTTAGAGGAAGGTGTTTTGGATCCTGAAACAACTGTTGTTGCAATTTTCCCTTCACCCATGCATTATGCGGGTCCAACAGAGGTGCAGTGGCACGCAAAAGCACGAATAAATGCAGGAGCTGATTTTTATATTGTGGGTTGTGATCCAGCTGGTATGGGGCACCCTACAGAAAAGCGTGATTTATATGACCCTGATCATGGGAAAATGGTTCTAAGCATTTTCAGGAACAAAGATGCGCAACTTTGCAAAGACTGGAGAAAATCCTCCTGCTGGTTTTATGTGCCCAGGAGGGTGGAAGGTGTTGGTAGATTACTATCAAAGCCTTGCCACAAAGGACAACATAGGTGAAAAACGGATTTGTCTCCGTTTAAAAAGGAGATGCTAGCAAAAAGAGCTCCCTTAAAATTTTTTCTGTTTCCCTTTTAATTTCACACAAGTTCTGAACTATTAGGCACATTAGCAATATCAAGAGGTGAGCCCTGTCGGCTGTCACAGTAAAAAAAAAAGCTGGAAAGTGTCGATGTCTGAACTGGCAAGCTGATCGTCTACTCGTATTAAAGATTATGTCTTCTCTCTGATCTATCAGGGGATGCGGATTAAAACGTATGGTCAGGTTGTAATTGAACAACATTAAATTTCCAACTTCCAATTCACAAGTTGGTGACCTTTTGTGCTAATTTGCTAAGTTTTGTCAAATTTGGTGTTGCCGACCAGTTTGAGGTGCAGCAAAATTTGGTAGAGATTGGTGACACAGAACAGGAAGAGAGAAAACAGAGAATGAGAACAGCGGGCAGTTGTTTACTGCGCGGCCAGCAGATATTTTAACAAAGCTTCTTCTAAAGGACTAGTTTGAAAGTGTCAGAGATGGATCCCCTTAATGATGTGTGAATTTTCCAAATTTGTCTCTTTTGGGAAATGTCCTTTTGAATATCTGCTGGCTGCTTATGCGTCAATACATGCATCCAAGGCTTTGATCACGTTTTTCTGGATACCTTTAACCTAATATGCTGCTTCAATCTGCTGCTTCAATGCAGGAATCAGGCATCTGGTCATGGTCATGGTTTTTGCTTAGCTTTTTGGTTTCTTCAAGCTATTGGGTTCTTGAATTTGGGATTCGATCTTCAGGAAAAAACAGAAGACAGAAGGTAATTAAACTTGAATGAGCATTTTCCCATGGCATCATTGCAGCTAGAGGTTGTATACCAGCTGGTCACATATGACGGAGCTAGCATTAACTAGGCCGGATTTGAAGACTGTGTTGACTGGACTAGCAACAACTAGGGCGGAATTGGCCCAGAGAACGATTTCGGAAGCCAAATAAAATCCAAAGAAAACTGGAGAAAATGACGACTAATTTCTAAAACTGTAAAACGTGTTTGCCGAACTGAAAACAAACTTACTAATTGAGCGATAATTTCAGTTAGATAATGTGCATAATGGGCGTTTGTAGCTGTGCGACCTTGTGCGCCTGAAGAGCCACCAGCACCACTCTAAACGAAGGTAAGCAAAAAATACCTCTCTACTGTGATTTTTGGACGAAGATTTTAGGCGGCAAAGGAAAAAATAGAATTTACTTTGTCGCTAATGTGACGTTGGGTGCGTCAAAAAATAAAGCACATTGCGTCAGATGCATAATATAGATGCAACAATATAATAGCATGCAATGGGCATTTTGATAAATCCCTTCGCGTCAGATGCATAATATAGATGCAACAATGCATTTTGATAAATCCCTTCAAATATAAGGGTGGTTCTAAAAAATTTTCCTTTATGTACTTTAAGGCATGATGTATTTTAATGTAGTTGTGTTTTTCATGGTTTATTTTCCAGTTTGGTTGTGTATTCCACTGCTCATGGCTTCATCTAATACTGAGAGTTCCAATGTTGATTCACATGATTCTAGTAGTGAGCCTATGCCACCTATAGACTTGCTACCGAGGTAAGAACACAGCTTATGATTTAGTATTAATTTCATGTTAAATGCATCATTTTTTTTCTTTTTGTGTCTAGGGAGCTTAGTTCCTCATCACGCTCTTCAAAAAGCAAACGCATGGCAGCGCTTTATGACGATCCCATTCAAAGGCAATACAGACAAGTTGGGACTTGTTGGTGTAAACAGTGCAAAGGGACAAAGGCAAAGATATATTCTATTAGAGAGCAACATAGATTAAAGCATGGTTGGATGAGGAATGCACCACCGCCAAGCGACGAGGAGCGCCGTGTTCGACGTGAAGCCGAGGAGGTACTATCTATTCATATTGAATGAAAATAATTGTGTTTAGGATCATTTTAGCTTATTTCGAGTAACATAATTTGCAGTACATTGAGTTAATCCGTAAACATCCAAATCTTGAAAAGAAAGTTGATATTCAACCATCTTCCGGATCATCTTCAGATAATACAGCATATGTTACTGGCATAATGGATGATAGCTCATCGAGTAAGGACAACACAAGTGGAGGAGATGATGTTGAACCACTTGTGTTAGTAGGACGCACTAGAGGAAAATCAATTGCTTTAACTTTAAGAGCTCATTTCGAGAAGGGAACATATACATTTACTCATGCAGATGAGACCGACGGAGATTTTACTAATGAAATCCCTGATTCCCTCAAAGCCGTCATTATTCCATTTGACCGCAGGACACTGGGATGTTGGGATGGACAACTACCTTCTATGTTAGAGGAGTTTATATATTGGGGCCATAAATACATGATTGCACCATCAAAACTTTTACCTGAGGCAGGCAGGGGTTTGTATATTTTAGATCATGTCAATGTGCGACCGGGAGAAATAGCAATATTGATGGCATATGGTGGTCCTTCGTACCCATGGGGTACATGGCAAAAACTAGCATCCTTCATGCCAAGCATGTCTACTTATGGCATGACACTTTGAATCTTTGCATCTTGGTTGGAACGAGAAGTCGGGGGCAAAATGTTTGTCGCAATGAGTTGATTTTTGTTGATGGCCGACCAAGTCTTCATGGGAATATTGCAGGTCTTATAAATAGCTCACGTAGTCGTCCAGAGTTGACAAATGCAGATTTTGAGGAGACAGATGACCATGACTTGCATTATATGCATGGTCATGTCGGACCATATGTTCGTGTTTGTGCTAAGCGAAGTTTAAAACCAGGGGATGAACTGTTTATTAACTACTCTTTTTAGGAGGAGTGTCCCAAGATCGAAGACAACGCCAACAAAAGGGTGACCCTATTGTAGTTCCTTATGGACGAAAACATAACCCTAGACCTAAGACCATAAGTTGAAATGATGTAGGCACTTCGGTGCGATTTTACATCGTGTACATAATATTATGATATAAATTTAGTAATATCGTGTTAGTTTACAATCATATACTCATACGCATATGTGATCTCGTGCAATATAATGTATCATGTACGTGTCTGAGACGAATATTGATGATTATTTATTTCAATTGATTAAAAGTTAAATGAGGGTAATGGTTAAGGATATGAAGGTAAGATAACAACTAACCTTGAAACAACCACTAATTTGAGATTAGTTTATGTTTGGCAGCCCATAGAGGATGAGGGGCAGTCCTCGGATGATGATGGTGAGGGCGGAGTAAAAGTTTCCTCCTCGCAAAGGAGTTTTGCCCTGAACCTGGATTGTTTGACACAATACACAATTATTTTCCCGTCATGGACGAAATGGATGTAGATGAGTCAGACAACATAACTTGCACAGGGAAGGTTCTATATTCAGAGGCTAGTAAGCCTTTATATCCTGGTGCAAAGACATCTCGCTTAGCAACATGTTTGCTCATCCTAAACTTGCAACATAAATCCGGTTGGAGTAATAACAGTGTGTCAGAGCTTTTCAGGTATGTTATTCCTTATATTTGAATATGAGAATATCAATTGCGTTATAAATTTTCCTATCAATTTATTTATCTTTGGTTGACACTTTGTTCTCTTTTTTAAGTTTGCTTGGTGAGATACTTCCAAGTGACAATTGCCTTCCTAAAAATAGAAGGGAGGCAAGAGAGTTACTACGAGAACTGGGGTTGGAATATAATTGCATACATGCATGTCCAAATGATTGTGTTCTATTTCGTAATGAGTACAAGGATATGCAAGAATGTCCAAAATGCAAAGAACCAAGATATGTTGACCACATGAAAACAAAAGTGCCTAAGAAGGTGCTGAGACACATGCCAATCATCCCTCGACTACAACACATGTTTAGGTCACCATCACTAGCAGCATTTATGGATTTCCATGCCACGCATAGGAGCAAAGATGGCATCATGAGAATTCCTGCAGACGGTGAAGCTTTGAGGCACATTGAAGACAAATGGCCAATTTTCAAGGATGAACCAAGAAACATACGCCTTGCACTTGGGATGGATGGTATTTGTCCATTTGGTACAATGTCATCCTCACATAGTGTTTGGCCCATTGTTGTTGTTAACTACAACATTCCACCTTGGATGGCAACTAAGCCTGGGCACATGATGTTGACACTAATTGTACCAGGTATATTTAGATGTTTGAGTTATAACATATTTCTAAAGTGCATTATGTTTTTATGCATTTTTCTCATATATTTTTCAATCGTTATCAATAGGGAAGTATCAAGTAAAGAATATGGATGTTTACATGGAACCTCTTGTTGAGGAGCTAGAGATATTGTGGAAAGGCATAAAAATGTACGACATTGTGAAGGCACCCCATGTTTTTACATTTCATGGGATCTTATGTTTCACGATCCATGATTATCCTGGGTTTAGTGTAGCCTCAGGTACTTTGATCAATTTTAGTATTTCTTTTTTGTGTAATGATGTATTAATACTTATTTACTGGTCATATAGGTTTGCAAACTAAAGGTGCTAGTGGTTGTCCATCATGTGGTGATCAAGTTCCCTCGTATAGCTCAAAACATCTATCAAAAATGGTTTATAAGGGGCATAAAAAGTATTTGCCACATGGTCATTCTCTTCGTGGTAATGACGTAACAAACCAACCAAGGGTACTAACTCCTCAAGATTGGTTGGAAAAGTGGAACAATAATACCTCCAACTCTCCTCCACCAGGAATGAAGAGATTGTCAATATTCTATCGACTAGACTATTGGTGTGACCTAAAGATTGTACATTTGTTGGATCCAATGCACATTTTCAAGAATGTTGCACATTCTTTGTGGAGGCACTTGACAGGAGAGTGCGAGACACTAAATGCAAGGTATGATCTCAAGGAACAACAAATAATGTCTGAGTTATGGCCCATCGAAAAAGATGGCAAAACACCTCTTATTCGACAAGCCCCATGGGTTTTGAAAAAACAAGAACTTATGCAAGTGAAAAATGTTATAAAAAAAATGCGCACGCCTACGGGTTATGGCGCGTCTCTAAAAAGGGCTTTTACAAAGGAGGATAAAATTACTGGATTGAAGACACACGATTGGCACAAATTTTTACAGGTTATTGTTAGATCTTATTATACTATGCATTTGGTTTTTATGCATGCAAACTAATGTCCCATTTGTGTGGGTGCAGCATCTTCTTCCTTGTGCTATCGAAAACTGTCTTACACCATCCGTACGTACAATCATTTATAGACTTGGCAAGTTCTCTAGATGGGTTGCATCAAAGGAAATTAACGTTGAAGACATTCCTGCAATGGAAATTGAAATTGTAGAGACTTTGTGTATGCTTGAGATGATTTTCCCCACCAGCTTCTTTGACCTACAAGTAAGTACAAGATACTTATAGATTATGACTTTGAAATATGGGAAGATTAATGTTTATATGTTAGGTGCATCTACTACTACATTTACCACGAGAAATTATGCTCGTTGGTCCAGCTCCATCTAGGTGGATGTTCTTTTTGGAGCGATATATGAAAGTTTTGAAAGGATTTGTGCGCCAAATGGCAAAGCCTGAAGGTTGTATTGCTGAGGGACATTTGGTACAAGAGACATTATTTTTTCTTACTGAAGCTACGACCTCAGTACATCCTAATGCACCTAGAATATGGAAAAAAGATATCGAAGAAGAGCTAGAAGGTGAAGTGTTACAAGGATTGGGTAAGGAAGGTCGAAAGCTAAGTGATGAAGAATTTTTTGCCATCAATAAGTTTGTCATTAACAATACTGAAAGCCTTGGACGATGGCATGAATTATATGAGAAGGCACGTGATGAAATAAAAAAGGCTAGAGAAGCATATGCACGAGAAAACAGAGTATCTCGAAGAGGGAGATTAAGATATCCAGATCATCTAGAGGATTTACCTTCATCAATGCCAAATTGGTGGTTGGTCCAGGAGATGGACAAAGCAAAGGAGAAAGGCGAGAAGATATCTATTGATGACTTCAACATTGCTTTAGGTTGTGAGAGGAAGGTAATGTTCCTATTAAAGAAATTTCAGTCCTATTTATATTTTAGAGATATCAATCTAATATATATGTTGTTGTAAGCCACGAGCAATGTTTTCCAATTTGTGTTTTATTTCCAAATTATGACTAATGTTTCTTATTCTCACTTGTAGATAAGATATCATTCTTCAATGTGGGCATATGGACAACACTTTCGTATTGAGGAAGTTGATAAAGGTCGTGTCACTTTTGACTCTGGAATAATTGCTTCTTTTCTTCAAAGGAGTCAATGTAGTGCGGGGGACATAAATCCTATTGATGGCAATGTGGATTATATTGGAGTTATTACCAAAATCATGGACTTGAACTTTCGTTCATTCCATGTGAACGTGCTAAAAGCCAAATGGTTCAAAACACAGACCCAAGGAAGAAATCAAACCATTCGAGCACACCCTTCTGGATTCTATGAGGTAGACACTTCACACGTCTTAAGAGATCTAGACGAGCCTTTTGTATTTCCTAGTCAGGTGAAGCAAGTTTTTTTCCATGATAATCCTAGGGATAAGAAATGGCGAATAGTGGTTCATTCACAACCAACTTCTCGAAGAGTTATTGCCATGCCTATCCTCAATGATCCTAATTGTGACACCCAAGGATCCTCATCTGATATTCCACTTCCTTGTGAGTTGGAGTTGGTTGACCCAGTTGAAGAAACCATTGACCACGAGCATGATTCACAATTAGAGGACCATCAAGGCCTTCAGTTAATGTCTCCAATGCATAGCCCAGAACATTGTATACTTGATGACTACTTTGATGAGGAGAACGACACAGAAAATGGGACACAGAGACATGTATCGCGGCTCCTTTTGCAATTGGATGATGATGAAATAGAAGAAGTTGAGCAGGATTTGCTATATGACATTACTAAAGACTAGTTCAATGATTTTTTTTAAGTATATGTCATTGTCGTTGAGGAATATTGTGTTCAGATCCTCTTGATAAAATTGCTAATATTATGTATTGGTGAACTTTTAAATCATATGAGACAAGTATGATAATGCACACTTTATTGTATATTCGTAGCCTTGGCAATCTTATTCTAGCCACATAGGTATGTATGAAATGAGGACTTTTGAGCAAGTGAAAAATCTAGAGAATAAGTAGTTATATTAAGAGTGTATAGACAAATGGTTATTTGAATAGATGGCAAGTGTCTCTTTTGGTATCTTTGCATATGGGATTATTCAAAAGGCTTAAAACGAATAGTAAAGTGCATGACTATAAGTAGAGTGCATACTATATGAGTCAATGGTATAAAGTTAGACATAGAGTCAAAAATAGCATCAACTCTAGACGTAATGTACAAACATGAGTTAGATCACATCTTAGCATGAGTAGTAGAGTTCGTACTACTAAATGAGTCAATAGTAGCATCAGACATAGGGTTAGAAATAGAGTCAATAGTAGCATCTAATATAGAGTCACTGGTAGAGTCAGAATTGGAACTAATGATAGTGTCAGACATAGCGTCAGAAGTAGCATCAGACATAGGGTTAGAAATAGAGTCAATAGTAGCATCTAATATAGAGTCACTGGTAGAGTCAGAATTGGAACTAATGATAGTGTCAGACATAGCGTCAGAAGTAGATGTCAACATAAAGTCAGGTATAGCGTCAATTGTAAGGTCAGAACTAGAGTCAGATGACGTGTATGTTTGAACCTAATGCCAACATCTTTGACTCATAGTGCATCAGCTGTTACGTCAGTTATAACGTCAGTTATAGCATTAGGTTGGTTAAAATGATATAGCATCAGCTTTAGAGTCAGACATAGCGTCAAAATTAGAGTCAGATGACATGTATGCCTGAATCTAATGTTAACACCTCTGACTCATATTGCATCACCTTCTACATCAGCTATAACGTCAGCTATAGCGTTAGTTTGGTTAAAATGATATAGCGTCATCCATAGAGTCAGATATAGCGTCAGAATTAGCAACAAAGAAATATCTAACTATAAGTGTTGCTAATAACTACAGAACATTGTTTTCACCTCAAAAAACACCAAAAATATCCTTCTGACGCTAAAACTGACTCTAATACCCCCTTCCTCTTGTAGTGCTGGCTTAGATTTGTAGAAGATCTGATGGTGGAAAATAAGGCACATCATATTTTGATGAGATGGAAATTACACGTGGATGGGCTAGAATTTGAGGAAGCTATAGGCCCGGTATGGCTGGTGTGCTAAAAATTGAATTTTTGCGTAAGCAAAACTGAGGTTTTCAGGTTTTGCTTACGGGGAGGAGGGGAGGGAAAAAAAAAAAAACTCAGGACAGCACTAGCCTTGACAAAAGCATACTAGCCACTTCTATATTCTGCAGTCAATCCCTTGGTACTATTATTTATCCGTACATGTAACCATTTAGGCCACATAGACACATCAAATCCTTGAGCACACAGGAGAATTAACAAGATAAACTTTTATACAGACCATGAAAAACATAGAACTTCCAAATGAGTGTCCAATGACCAAACGATACCTTAGAATTGAAAACATTTCTTCATGTCCAACCACTTTGTAACAAAGATCAATGTCAAAGCATCCAAAGGGAACCAGAAAATTATTTACATAAGCAATAGAATCAACCCTTTTAATTTGGGATTATCTGGTGTGGCCAAAAAGTTTTTAGTATTTTTTTAAGATTGATTTTTTAAGGTATAAGATTTTTCCTTGCCGGAAATAATTTCCGATATTCCAAAAATCGAAGAACTTTTGCCCATATCATTTTTGGGTTCTAGATTTCGTTTGGCACTGCCCTTATCCAGTCGAGAGTTTATAATACCGTATGGATGCCACACAGAATTCAAGCATCTATATCTGGGCGGCACGTATAAGTACGTCTTTAAAGGATTTTGATGGGGGGCACTATAATATATCTAAATGATGTTCAAGCAGGGCACTTGCAAGGTTAGCAAGAAAGGTAAATAGATTGTTCTGCTTTAGTGTTCTTGGAGTAAGTGGACAATTCGTAGATTTAGAGTTTCCTTCATCCGTATCCATAATAGGTCGCACGTATCATCGACTACGACCCAGTAGAGAAACAGGTCATCCAATACATTGGTACATATACGATGAATCAGAGAGATATACACATGCTAGAGGTCAGGGTGTGCCATTTCAATGGGTCAGTATCGTAGGTTCAATTCTTGATCAAGTAAACCCTTTTATTCAAAAACTTCGAACGATGGGAAGCATGTACATGCCATCGGCATATATAACTGTACAAGGTGCAACTGCAAGTGATGATATTGTAGCTATCGTGGATGTTAACAATACAGCCGATATTGCACCTCGAGTTGCTGGCTTTTGGGTACAAAACGAGGGTGAACCAACTTTCATGAGTATACTTGATCCCATGTACGAGCCATTGCAATACCCTGTCATATTCCCGCATGGCACAATTGGATGGGGCCTCAGAAATGAACACGGCCTTACACAGTTACAATGTTACAGGGCTAGGCTGCTCCATGAAGACCGATTTGTCCAACTTGGTCGTCTTTGCGGAGAGTACTTGGTTGACATGTACTTAAGAGTCGAGGACGCACGATTGAATTACTTAGAACACAAGCATTCCGTAATAGGAGAATACAATATAATGAGGACTATTCGAAGCGAGAGATTGATGATCGAACTGACGTTGTCTTGCCATTCTCCTTCTTAGAAGGTCAAAGGTGGCGCTCTGTTCATGTTGCTGATGCATTGGCTTTGTCTAGAGCAAAAGGCCGCCCAACTTTGTTTATCACCGTGATGATAAATACAGATTGGCCAGAAATAAAAGCCACTCTTAGGCCCGGACAAAATGCATCTGATATTCCTATGTTCGTTGTCCGCTGTTTCCATGGAAGATTGCAGCAGTTAAAAGAGCTCCTGCATAAGTTTTTTCAGCAGATATCATATGTAATAACTGTCATAGAATTTCAAAAGCATGGATTGCCCCATGCCCACCTCGTCCTGCGAACCGAGCCTGAGATACCAGTTGAGTGCATCAATGAGATCATATCCGCCGAATTACCTGCGGATCTAGTCCTTCGAGGGCAAGTTCAAAAATTTATGATTCATAAGCATACTAATAGATGCTCACCGGATGGCACAAGCTGTTGCTACAAATATCCGAAGGATATCACTCCAACGACATATCTCGACTCAAAGGGTTATGTCCAGTATAGAAGAAGAACTGTAGATGATGTATGGGTGGTGCAATATAATGCATTTCTGCTCCATGAATTGGATTGCCACATTATGGTGGATATAGCATCTACAGTACATATATTCTCATATCTTTATGGATACATATATAAAGGATTCGACAGTGGCAGCTTTCGAGTTACCCAAGAGAGACATTCGTCATTCATACCGTCGTCATTAAGCAACCAGCATGAAGAAACTGCAGAGAACTCGTCGAGAAACAATACTGAAGGGGAGCATGTCGCGGCTCAACCATCAGTAATAAAGAGTACCATAAATAGGTCATCGGAGAATATTTCATTTGAGCAAGTTCCTAGGAGACCTCCCAAGGATGACATACAAGATTACTTAAGAGCACGATATTTATCGGCAACAAAGGCGGCATGGAGAACAATGTCCTATGATATAACTAATAAGTGTCATGCTGTTAAATGTCTACCATTACATCTACCACTGTCTAGCACACGATCATTGTTAGATCGATACTTTTTGCGTCCTTTAGATGCTGAGTTTGATACGTTCACGTACATTCAGTATCACGAACAACACTCATTGATAGCGTTCAATTCTGTCTTGATAAATGTACCTGGGAACTATGTAGAACAAGAACGAGAGGGATTTGTGATCAATATAGTGAGGAAAAGAGTGATGCAGCCAATAGTTTGTAGAATACGATTGTTATTGCCTCGAGTAGGGGAGGCATTCTACTTGAGATAAATTTTGTTGCACCGCCCTGCAAAGACATGGGATGAGCTGAAAATTGTCAACGGACAACGATATGAAACGTATCAGCAAGCTGCGGAGGCGGAAGGGTTGCTTGCAGCACATAACGTTGCTGTATTAGTGATGGAAGAAGCCTCATCTTTGAGTCCCATACAACTGCAATTTCTTTTTGCCATGCTACTGCTAGATCAAGGTCCAGCAATTGAGCTATGGAGCAAGTTCAAAGTACTAATGACTGTCGACATGCTATACAAGGAGCCCAAAAATGAACCACTATATTTAACCAATATCATATTATCTAAAAACCATGATGTCTATGGTTTTCTATGCATAAATTTATTTGATAGAAGAAAACCGCATACCATAGTGGTTTATCGATACATATAGTGTTTTGTTATATTGTTTTTCATGATGATTGTAGTGGTTTATTAAGATAGTGGGCTTTTATATAGTTTCATGCGACTATAGTGGTTCATCAGAATTACTAATGGTTTGTTAAAACTACTCCGCGTATTGTGACATGGTTTGGAGGCTAGTCTTATTATGCCCATTATGTGAAATCACAACATAAATAATGCGTAACTTTGAAGGTGAGTGGTACACATGTGCAAAATAGATAATACATGGCAGGTTGATATAATTTATATTTGTTAGTTTCTATAAAAAGAAGAAGATAGAATTTAACATATGCACTAATGAAGACAGAAATATCTACACACAATTTGAAAACTATTCATGGTGTTAGTATAGAGGATGTGCATTGAATGATTCAGGTGGATCTCAAAAATACTATTTATCAATCTATCTATCTTTCATGAAAATGACAATTATATGTAGGAAAATCTAAAAAATGTATCTTAAGCTCCCCTACATTTTCTCTCAACAATGAGGATTTCCCTGCATGTTGAAAAAATAAGGAGCAAAGGGAGAAGTTGCTTTTGCCATAACTTACTAAGCTTTTCCTAAGCTTTTCCAGCCGAAAATGATAGGAACCGTCGATTCTCAATGCTATGAACAGTCTTACCAGTAAAAAATCTTATGCTATGAAGATAAAGCACTAAGAGCATCGGCCCAACCCCAGCACTGGACTTCTAGAGCAGAAGATTCGAGGATGACTAGCAGGCCGATCTTGCAACTATAGCCAAGGCCCGAGGACAATGGCAGCAGCAGATCATGCTGCTCTTCCAGCTACGAAACCCTGCTTCTGGAGTCTGCATGCAATGGGCGGCCGCCGCTGCCGCCCTAAACAGTAAACAACTCCCAAAACCCTAGCCATCCCCGATTAACCCTTGTTTTATAGAAAATTTCCATTGTCTTAAAATTAGAGATATTGATAAATATCATGGATATAGGGGCATGTTGGTTAATATGCAAGAATACAGGAGCATTTTTAGAATTTTCCCGTATAGGTATTTCTATTGTAGCCGACCATCTTGGTTGACTTTGGGAAAATAAAATCAACAGGATAGTCCACTCATCATTCACTATAAATTTTCATCAAGCTGAGTTGAGCAGTTTAAAGTAGTCTAGACAGTCATGCATACCACCAAAGAGGTAAAGCTGTAAGTATCTTATTTTCAATATTCCATATTCGAGTGGTTCTAAGAAAAGTGAGATATGAGCACATATTGCAAAAATCAAATTTAATTAAGGCATAAAGTATTAGGCTAAAAAGTTAATTTTGGAGAAATAAAATCCTAAGGCGTTACATTTTTGGCCCGCCTTCTTTCTTCCCCTCAATTCCATACCACGAGATGATTTCTAGGGCTGTTAGTTTAGGGAAAAGGCATTTGGCATATTGATTTTTCTCTCCAAGTTTTCAGGTTTTCACTTTGCGGTGCTCCTATGATGCCGCTCTTCTCTTGTATGCAGCATTGTGGTTTTTCCATTTTCTATCGGTGTGGCTTATGAGAGGCTTCAATGGTTGCATCAGGGTTCGGAAAATTCCGAGGAACCATTGTAAGCATCCGTTAAAATATTAAAAAAAACACCTTATTATTAAAATAGTCAGATCCCCTTCCTTTTTTATTTTTGGATTTCACGGAAATCTAACGGGTGAATTTTTTTTGGACGGAAAAATAGCTGGAGCCAGGGGGAAATGACGGAAATATTTATGGTAGTAGTAGTGTAATTTTCGATTTTGCCAATAGGTTAAACGTTTTTTCGTATTAGGTTAGGGTTTTTGTTTCTTGATGTTTTGGTGCAACGGCGGCAGCGGCAGAGATGGACGAAATCGACTCCATGATGAAGGGCGGCGCCGGATCTGAAGCTGAACTGCTTTTCTTCTTATTCTTCATCTTTTCCTTGTGGCTATGGAGGAAGAGGCGCCCTCCTTCTCTATCTCCATCGGTTAGGCTCAAGCCACAACTCTGCATTGCGCAGGTATTGGAGCTGCGGTTACTTCACCTTCTCCATCTCGTCTGCCGCCTCAGCCTCATCTTCAGCATGTAGACTCCTCCCTTACCCAAGAGACCACACTGGAAGGTAACGATTTTTTGCTTGAGAAATTTCGGCTGAGAAGACTAGGTTTCGTTTTTTGCTCGAGAAATTTCGGCTGAGAAGACTAGGTTGCTTAAGATTTTTTATTTGATTCATTAGGAGATTGAGTACATTGCCATTGGGCAATTTGGGATCTGGACATTTGCACCAGCAATGAAGCAGTTGTAGATATATTCACGCTGCCAATGCTCAACCAGTTTCTATCATGGTATATTTCTACTTTACATTTTTAGTGCAACAGTTGATGCTATGCATTTGTGTATTGCATTTGAATGCAAGAATGGTAAAACCGTGGATGCTTGCTCATAGCCACTTCTCATTTTTTTATATTCTGATATTTTTACATATCTGATTTTGCAGGCAGATAACCATCATCTTACAACAAGTATAAGCAACTACTGTTAGCAAAATCCAGAAATTTCGTTCGTGTTGTAATCTGCTTCACGATTCCTATCATCAACAAGGGTAATTCATGCATTTCTACTTCATATTTTAGTGCTAGAACAGTAGGCAAGATTAACCAATTAGCAAGTTCTCTTTCAAGTTACAGGAAATTTTCCCTTTGATACTAAAAAGTTTCCCGAACCCTGGGTTGCATGTCTAAGCGATCTACATATCCTGGTGGTAAGCTGCGTTGCACAGACTGATAAGTCTCCTTTCACCACAAGTCTCTCTGGTATCATAAATTTTGTCGTTGTTCTTTATCAGGGTTTAGATTGTGTTATTCAAATGAACAATTTAGGACAGAGGAAAACAGCGCCCAGGGCAATGTTTTCGTGCAGAGTGGCGATGGATATCAGCTTTTTATCTTCATTTCGTCATTCTTACAGTGGTTTCAGCCATGTGTGGAGCGATCTTGACTTACAGAGCTGTTTTATCCTTTGTACCATGTAAAGCAATCAAAGAATAGAAGGAGCATTTGAAGTCTGAAAGGCGGACATGAAAGTCAGTCTGGTAAATCCCTCTTGCATTTTACATGAATAATACAAACAAACACTGAGCTCTAGGCTCTGATTTTAGGGAAGACGCTTACCTGCAGTCCAAATATCTAAGTTGGAGACCAGAACCTTGGTAAATTGTACAGGTCATAGAACCTGCTCCTTCATAGTTTATGCATTTTGGGACCATTCCCCATACAAAACTGGCATGTTCTGCAGTTTAAAATGCTTATAAGACTGATCCATGTGTAGTCAAGTTTCAAAGTGATCACTCTAGTTGCTATTAAAATGTTGACAATTACAATATCCTTACATGCTCCACTTCCGTTCCAGGAGAAACATGGTTGGTCAGCTTCTCTAATTTGCTGTTAAATTGCAAAAAAAGAGTCTTGGCGCGGCATTTCCCATTTCCACTAGTGTTCTATCCTTCTGCTTCAAACAACAACAAATGCTGACGGTGCTACTTGCTTGAATCTTCTTGTTTTCTGATTTTATGTTCCACATTGTTGTAAGACAACAAGAAAATCATTTTGGACATTAACACTCTTTTTCTTTGCTGGAAGCGGGATGAATCTTTGCAGGACAAAGCAAACTTGAATGGGACTTGGTTCCAAATTCAGCCACTAGAAGCAAGATATAAAAATATGATTTGCAAATGAGGTAAGGCGAGGCAGTATCAGTATGCACTTATCGATTTCTCTATGATCTGCCTTGTTTAACAACAAGCAGAAATGGAAAACAGTAAAATTTATAACATCTGCACCATCTTGTTTAACAACATTCGAAAATAGCAGTAGACATTGATTTATCTTGTCTATTTAAAACTGATAAGTAAGGTGGGCTAATATTATCTTTGTTGGTGGAAAAAGCGGAAATACCAGGGTTCAAATCCCTGAGCCTTCTAAGATATACACATTCATATATGAAAATCTCATGCCAACAACAATTGCATTGTCCTAAACACCATTAAAAAACACGGCCAATCTTGCTGATAAAACCATGAGCAATCACCTCATAAGTTTGAGACATTTTATTATGTAAAACATCATTGGTTTTCAAGAAAAGTAATATATAACTTCATTTGAAACCGCATTTAATTGAAATCCAAAATTATTATTGGTCTATGGTCTAGGAAGCAAAACATTGTAAGTTGAAAGCCAAAATTGTTAGTGATTTATGGCCAAGATGTGGAAAACATCCTTAAAAGACCACTTTAAATTGAAAACCAAAGTCGTTAGTGGCTTATGGCCTAAGATTTAGACATTTTCACTAGGAAACCACTTTAAGTTTGGAGATAAAATTATTAGTGGTTTATGGCCTATATTAACAAATAGAGTATGTAAATAAAATATAGCAATTAAGCACTACTAAAAGCCAAATGAAGAAACAACCACAAAGAACCGTGGTAGATAACCACGGTAGCAAACTAGCATAATAAAGAATAAGTGCAAACCACACCATGTAACTAGTAGTGGTTATTCAACACATTAACCCACTTAGTAACATTAGTTTATTATGTTGGTTTCATGTAAAAAATATTATGAAAAACTAGTAATGATTATTTTTTGGGGGCCTTGACGAGTATCCAAACGATGAGACAATCGCCTTTAACGAATCTCTTCATTTAATAAACAACATTCTCACACAACATAGCACTAACATTGTGGCATTTGGTCTCCAACTACAGCCCCATCTTGGAAGAGATGTCATGCATGAGTTGCGAAAACTTTCTGACCATGGACGGTACTTAGATGAGGTAATGCAAATGATGAGCATAATGAAAAATGACCAATAAAAGATATACAGCTTCGTTCGAGAATGGCTTGAAGCCCTAGAAAGCAACCAACCTTTATTCATTGATGGAAAGGCCAGCAGAGGTAAAACATTCCTATTGAATTGCATATGCCTGTCCATATGAGGCAACCAAGGTATAGTTCTTCCATGCGGTATGACCGCATTAGCAGGTCTCCAGTATCCAGGAGGACGAACGGCCCATTCATTATTCCAAATTCCTGTGGAAGAAAATAACATTGGACTTCGTTCGATGATATAGAACATGACTCTGGAGCAGCAGGCCTACTCTAAAATGGACTCTTGACGTGGCACGCTATCTCATCACCCAACCACGAGCCCTCAGCTAAGACACAGCTGCCCCAGAGCTCTCCCACGAGCTACTATATGGCGTGCACGCCCCTTTGGTCCATCTTTGGACCAAAGCCCTCTTTGGACCAAAGCCCAAAGAGCCACATGGCCTAAAAAGGCCTAAAGCTTTTTTGCCCATCCACGTCCTTGGCATATAGCATTCCCCCCCTCTTGACATTGCAACAGTCCTCTGCTGCAAAAGGGTGTCTAAATACCTTTAGCCATCCGAGCATAATCCTTCCTTGGCCCTCGCTTAGGCCGGCTAGTAGAAGCCTGTGCTTGGACTTCCTCTTGTCTCTCGGCTTCCTTTGCTTTCCGATCTTTATATTCCCTAAGAATATCCGGATAAGCTTCTAAAACATTGCCACGCACCCATGAAGCGTCCTCCAAAGGTTTGTGAACAAACTTAACCAAATATTGTCTTGAACCACTAGTGGATTTATCCGCCAAAATTGTTTTCGGCTCTAGAACTTCGGAATCATCAATCAATTCTGGCTCAGTTAACCTCCCAAGTTGAGGTAACTCCTTACCATGATAAGCCTTTAGGAATGACACATTCACTACATCATGCATTTTCCAACCTTGAGGCAATCTTAATTGACTAGTAATGGTGCCCAGCGTTGCTGGGCATCAGTTGGAAATCTGTAAGTGTTTTTATCGCAATGAAAAAAGTGTGCAGTAACCTTCTTATTATAACAAAAGTTTTCAAAATATCCTTTTATCGTTGACATCTTGAAAATTGCACATTGAAGAGGTAGTACATCTTCACTCATAAGAGATCCGGTATTATGTCTTTAGGCAAACCAATGCACAATTTCCGGAACGAAAGCAAAATTGAGGGGCTATAAAGGGATATTGAATTGAAATTTCTAAGGAGGTGTCATTGTTGGGAGCATGGGCAAAGGTCTTGGCAAATGAGTTCTCATTAAAGGTCGTCTATAACAATGGTTTATTTTATATTTTTGTTGACATTGTTTCTTTTCACGTTGTGTATAACTTGTGAATATTTATTGAGGAGGTTGTGAATTTATTTGTCCGATATATGCTATGAATATTCATTGAGGAGGTTGTAAAGTTATCTTGAGGGTCGATATATGTTATGAATATGAGGAGGTTGTAAAGTTATCTTGAGGGTCGGGGAAGCAAGTATTTAAGTAATCTTGTGAATATATGTGGAGGTTGCAAAGTTGCATGAACATGTGAACATGTGTGGAGGTTGTGAAGTTGCATGAACAGGGTATCGATTGCCCTAACAATTTAAGTTCATTCAAGAATATCTCCAAATGAAATTACCATAAAAAACATTACAGCATTTTAAAGTTGACAAAATATAGGCATTATAAAATTGCTGGCTTCACGTAACCACCAGTGCAATAGGTATAGTTTGCATCTCTGGTTAAGTTGTTTGAAAACTTTGGTTTACTCCTATATGCTCCCCATGGAAACCTACTTATTTGCAATGAATGGAATGTATGTTAATCTCAGAATAGAATAGTTAGATCTTACCATGCAAATCGAGTTTTTTTGTGGTTATGAACCGCGGAACCGCTCCAAAGAACTGTACCATACATGTAATATAACAATGCATGCATGTATCGCCATAACTACCTAAGCAAATTTAGAACAACGTTCAGAAAATAGCGTGCCAGCCTTTAACTCATCATCATGAGCACGATGTCAAATCAACATCTTTCCCTACCTCATATGTGACTCAACATGGTACCTAGATTCTCATTTGAGTCTGACCAGAATGCAACTTAGAAATTCCCATTTCTCTTTTGCAAAGAGAATGCATAACTTTTTTATGGTGCCTAGAACAGCTTATTATCTGATATTGGCTCCCATTTTTTGAGGCAGAAAATATGCTGGCAAAACATTTGTAGGGATCACCTAAACAATGATAATGTGGCTACAATTTATGGCGCAAAAAATATGCTGGCAAAACATTTGTAGGATCACCTATACAATGATGTTTTCATGAGGCAAATGAACATTAACATTCACCAAAACAAAATACACTTTTTTATTTAACAATCTGATCCTCACAAATTTTTCAAATGGAGTCGTTTCTAACTCTAGAAGGAGAAATAGGGCTTTATAGAAGGACCTACATACTATGCTTTTATAAAAGTCCTGTAGATCAAGCAACCATACTGTATCAGCAGGTCATACACCTCTGCAGAGCTGGTTTTGGTGCAGATTTTATATGGCTCAACCTTGTTGCTCTGTTAGCGTTGCACCAATATATGAAATCATGATGGTTCAGAAATGATACCAGGAGAAGAGAGAAATGCAAATCCATCTACAACATGAAGAGACATAGTTGAGAAAACTAACTAATATGGATCTACCTGGAAATCTATGCATCTCCAAATGAAACCGCCAGTTATGATTCTAACTGTTAGCATTAGATGCATTGCATTATAGTATTCGCAAGCGAAATCCTATGATCTTAACATATAAAAAAAAAAACTAACCTCAATTCCTCAAATGTGTAGCGTAATATGAGATGCAAAAGTCCAGTATCTCAAGAGCGAGAGCTGTTCTTATTAAACCTGACCCCATTTCTGGCCAGCTCAAGCACCTACACCAACCAGCACATCATGCATGAAATTCATATAGAAAAGGAGAAAACGATACGTTGGTGTAGACTACCAACAAAAATACAAATTCTTACCTGAGTGGCCAAGTATTTTAACTTGGAACAGAATGTGTTGAAACTAATGGTTGCCCATTTACTCCATTTCGTAATGCAACGGTTAAGCTTTGCTCATTTTTATTTGCAAGATAATAACCACCATCATTAGCAGATTTTGCTGAAGCGGCTCTGTTGTTGCCACTATCACACACACCATACATCCATTTAACATATTACTGATTATAACTTTACATTCTTGTTGCCTCAGAATGATATATCCAGCTCTTCCATATCAAACAAATCCTCCATTAGCTTCAAGGCCTCTGGTTTTTAAGTATACAAACTTCACATTCTTAAAGATCTTGGGATCTAGAAATACTGTACCCCCCTAAAAACAACGAAAATCAGATCTGTATAGTAACCACAAATGAACAGGAGCAAAGATTCACCGCTCTGAGGAGTGGGCTTCTCTTCAATGGACTTAGTTGAACTGCTCTTGAAAGTTCACAGACATAAATCAAACAGAGAATAGAAATAACTGAATGCTTGAGGTTCCTTACTTGGAAATTGTTGAACGCTATTGCCGTTTCTTCTGACAGGACTTGGACAACAAATACAATGTAGCCATATTCCCATTCTGCTTTTTCTACCTTTTTTATGCTGTCGTGATTGGCTTTAACTGCATCTGATCTTGGTGCATCTCCGCTGTTGTTAAAGGCAGTACTCTCATTGTAGACCCAAAATGAAGCCCATATCCATTTACAAAAATAACCATATTCATTTGCAGAAATAACCTTCCTTAGAAAACCTAATCTTTGTATTGCACCTTGAATCTCCATAGTTAATTTCATGATAGATCTCTGCTAAGCGTCATCGCCTTGCAGCTGTGAGTCCGAATTTGAAGAAGCGGTTGGTGCAGGACGACCATTTTACCTTGCATATTGTTTCAGCAGAACCATCAGTGTCTATGCTCTGATCCCCGACGACCCTTCCTCTGCCATGCTCCATATCGACCCATCCTCTGCTCTGTTACCATCCGTCCTCTGCTACCGTAAAGCCTTATTAATAGGGCAACGATGCTGCCCATTTTATGTTGAATCTTGATCGTCCAATTAAGCCAATCAAAACCTCGCCGTCCGATTTAGGGCTGGATTGAACACCTTAAAACATTATAATATAGGATATGCATTCTCATTGACCACTTTAATAACTTGAAATGGTCCATGGAAACGGGGTGCCAACTTAAGATTCCTTCTTGCGCGCATCTTTCTTAAAGTGGCCTTTATGGATCCTCATCCATACCCAATCTCCTTCCTTAAAAACCATTGGTTGCCGCAACTTAGATGATTTATTTGCGAAGGATGCTTGAGCATCTCGAATACGAGCTTGTAGCAAGTCTACGAGATCCTTATGCTCAATAACCACATCATCAGCAGCTGGAACATCCTCACACACTCGAAAGAGTGGCTCCCGTACAGGCTGACCATAGACCGCCTGAAAAGGGGTCATCTTTATGGTAGACTGATAGGTATTATTATACACAAATTCAGCAGTAGGCAAATATTCTTCCCAATGACCTTGATACTCATTGACAAACCCCCTTAAGATGGCACAAATAACTTTATTCACCACCTCGGATTGTCCATCAATTTCTGGATGAAAAGCAGTGGAGAACCTTAACTCTGTTCCCAATTGCATAAACAATGCCTTCCAGAATTTACTGGTAAACTTTGTATCATGATCGAATACAATAATCTTTGGCAATCCATGTAGCCTAAATATCTCTTTGATAAAGAGTGTAGCCGCACTATAAGCCGTTAACTTATCCGAACAAGGAATAAAATGAGCGTGCTCAGTTAAACAATCAACAATTGTCCAAATGATAGTGTTCTTGCGAGAACTTGGAGGAAGACCAACAGTAAAATCCATAGTGATCTGCTCCCACTTTGTTTCCGGAATAGGCAAGGATAAAGGAACACCATGAGGTTTCTTGTTCGCTTTCTTTATCCGTTGACAAGTAACACAATGACGAATATGAACCAAGACATCTCTCCGCAATCCAGGCCAAATAAAGTATGGTTCAAGCTTTGCCAAAGTCGCCCCGATGACCCGCAGTAGGTGCATCATGGACTTCTCTAAGAATAAGTGACCGAAAGTCTCGAACAATGCATAGCTTTGGACCTTTATATAAGAACCCATCAACGATCTTATATCCATATGCATTGCCACTTTGAGCCAACAACCAAATATCCTTATAATCATGGTCAGTGGCATACAACGGCTTCATTTCCTCCAAATGGTTGGATTGTGCTACAGAAAGAGAACAAACTGCATAACGCCTACTTAAAGCATCAGCTACAACATTCTCTTTAACAGGTCAATAATCCACTGAGAAATCATATTGCTGCATAAAAGCAACCCATTTCAACTGTCTTTCCGATAATGTTTTCTGTGAAACAATGTGCCTAATGCTTTGGTGGTCAGTCAAAATATGAACCGTCGACCCTAAAAGATAGTGTCGCCACACTTTCAAAGCATGAATGACAGCCAAAAATTCCTTATCATAAACACTATATCGACTTTCCGTGTCAGAAAACTTCTGACTTTCATAAGCAATAGGATGACCATCCTGCATCAAAACTGCGCCCAAAGCCATACCACTTGCATCAACACATAACAAGAAAGGTAGACCAAACTTTGGCAAACGCAGAACAGGAGGATTAACCATGCATATGGCATCCTTCAAAACTTGGAAAGCAAACTGATGATTATGATTCCATTGAAAAGGAATATCTTTTCGTAGCAACAAATATAAATCTGAAGCTAAACGAGCAAAATTCTGTACAAACTTCCTATAATAACTGCATATGCCCAAAAAGGAACGCAATGCAGCAACTGAAGTAGGTACTGGCCAATCCACAATTGCTTGTACCTTACTGGGATCAACTTTAAGACCCTCAGCGCAAACAATAGGACCCAAATATTCAATTTCCGATTGGAAAAAGATATTTTTCTTAGGATTAAGAGTAATAGACTCCTCCCTTAACTGAGGGAAAACCTCCCGTAAAATGCAAGTAATAGTCTTCCTCGGACTTACTAAAAACTAATATGTCATCAAAGAACACGACAACATAAACGCCATGCACATCTTCAAATATTCGTCCCATTAGCCTCGCAAAAGAAGCTGGCGCATTTGTAAGTCCAAATGGCATGACCAAAAACTCATAATGTCCAAAGGTTGTCCTGAACGCAGTCTTATGAACATCTTCAAGCGCAACCTTAAGTTGCCAATACCCTAACTTAAGATCAAGACAGCTAAAAACTGTGGCACCTTGGAGTTGATAAAACAAATCATCCGCCCTTGGTATAGGAAACCGATTCTTTATGGTTATCTTATTCAAAGCGCGATAATCTATACACATGCGCCAGGAATTATCTTTTTTCTTAACCAACAAGACAGGAGCACCAAAAGGTGAAGAACTATGGCGGATCAATCCAGCTTGAAGTAACTCATCAAGCTGGTGCCTAATCTCAACTTGTTGGCCATGCATTCTCTGATAAGGAGCTTGATTAGGAGGTTCTTTTCCAGGAAGAAGATCAATCCTGTGGTCCTCCAAACGTTGGGGTGGCAAAGTTTGTGGAATTTCATTGGAAAAGACATAATCATAATAATGCAAAAAGATTGTTTGACGCTCATTTAATGGGGATACATCAGACTTAGGACGCAAAACCACCAAATACACAAAATGAGTTTTTATTGCCAAACGTTTAAATTGTACAACAGAAACTGTTGGAATGGGGGAAACAATATCATCCTTCACAAACTTGAAGGTCTTTTTACCCCCTTCCAAGGATAACATAACAATGCCCGCTTCCAATCTATAAGAGGATTGATAGCCTTATGCCATGGCATGTCGAGAATAATATCCATACCTCCAAGGTCAGAAACCATGAAAGAACGTTTACATATATATCCCTGCAATTGAAATTCAACATCCTTGACCATAAATGAAGACGGCTGAGGGGCAACATTCAAGAAAGCAGAAGACAATTCTACATCACTTGATAAAGGAATAGAAGTTAATTTTAGTTCTTTTACCAATCAAGCAAAAATAAAATCAAACTCACTGCCCGGATCGAATAAGATATGTACTTTTTGATCTTGAATAGTAGCCCAAAAGCGTAAGAGACTACTATTCTCAACAGAATCCGTATCCGATTTTTCCCGGACTGTAGCCACCTTCATCCCTTTTCCATCTCCGCGAACAGAAGCTACTTTCTTACTTTTGTCCTCTTTCTTAGTTCCAGACTTAAGAAGAGGTGTAGCTTCCTTTCTTTCCCCTTTCTTCTTTTCCAGATAAGTAGGGCATTCATAAAACTTATGATTGGTTGAATAACAAACAAAACACTTATTCTTCCGCATAAGCCGCTTCTTGCGTGCTTGATATGATTCCTTAGGCTCTTTGGCCCCAAAAGGTTCATTATCTGCAACGTCTGTGTGCGGCCGTTTGAAGGGCCCAGACCCTGGAGCGATTCCATTGATTTATCCCAAAAACAATTCGCCTCTTTCATAGAAACTTTGAGGCTACGTTGAGCATTAATGGCTTCCGTGAGGGCCAAACCTTCCTCCTCTACTTCTCTGCCATCTTAAAGAGCTCACCAAAAGAAAGATTGGCAACTTGCAGGTCGAGCTTCGCCCGTACCCAACGATGAACCCCACCCATGAGTTTTTCAGACTTCTTAGTACCATTTTTACTAAGCTGAAGTCCTTTCTTTAAAACTCGCGCGGCGAAGGCTCGAACATTTTCCATGTTTTGTTGGGTCAACATATTCCATTCAGCAATAACATCTCGCTCCCAATTATGACCCAAAAAACGATTTTTGATTTGCTTTTCAAATTCCGCAAAGGTAACAATAGGTTGATCGACTGGTTGGTTCTTCTGGATATCCAGCCACCAGTCCTTTGCAACCCCGTCCAGATGACGCTCAGCAAAATATAACTGAGTGTCTTCCTCATCCTTAGTCTTAGCAAAATAGGAATTCAAATCCCGTAGCCATGCGAAAAGTTCATCCGCATCACTAGTAGCAGCAGAATACGTTTTGAATTCAATTTTGACATTGGCACCCATTTTGATGCCACTACGTGGACATCCTGCAGCTTGCTGCAACTGCGCCACCTACACTCGCAGAGAATCCAAATCTTGCAGCTCAGCAATTCGAGCCTCGGCAGCTGCTAGCTTTTCTCTCATGAGCGAATTGTCATGCTCTAACTCAAAAACTTTTTCCTTGAGTTCCTCATCCTCAAAGTCAACATTGGCAGGCAAACCGGCCATCGAAACTTATTGCCCTGATACCACTAAAATGTACTTCAGTTTAGGGGCATAAATGGGAGATGGCAAGCAGTGATTTTTGAGACACAGGGAAGTAGGTGGGGCCTTGTTAATATCTACGCTTCTAATAAGCCTGCAGAAAGGGCTATAATGTGGAAAGAGATTGAGAGATGGATCCTACAGCAAGAAGTCGAAAACTGGCTCTTGGGGGGGGACCTAAATATGACCGATATTTGGGATCAGAAAATTGGACTCCACAGGAATCTGTCAGCTGAAGAGAATGCTTCATGGAACTCATTACTTGTTAATGTGGGTTTTGCTCTGATTCCGCCTTCAAACACATCCTTCTCCTGGTCCAATAAGCAGAAGGGACATGATCGGGTTTATTGTTTGCTGGACAGATTCTACTTGGCCAACAAGTCAGCTGGCTTCCTAGACAGATGCTTTGTTGAAGGCGACCTGGCTTTCACCCAGTCTGACCACGTCCCACAAAAGCTCACCTTTGAGGATGCTCCAACGAGTAGACGTTCTAGCAATGTTCCCTTCAAATTTAATACTTCACTAATAGGGAAGTCAGCCTTCTGCGATGCATTCCGAGCCTTCCTGATCTCCCATCCTCAGGAGAATGGGTTGCCAAGTATGAAGGCATGGATCCAGTGGGTTGGGAAGATTAAGGCCTGGATTAAAAATTGGGGGCGAGACAGGGCTAGGGAGTTTAAAAGATCAAAAAATACTATATATGATCAGCTCAGAATCACAAAGCAAGATCTTTTAATAGACCCTTTTAATGTTGCCCTACATTCGTTAGAAGCTGACCTTGAGGCCAGAGCTAGGGCCGTCGAAGAGGAAGAGGCTAGGGGGGCCGCTGTAAGATCCAAAACTAAATGGTATACCGAAGTGGATCATGAGAACTCCAGGCACTTCTTTAGACTTGCTGGGGCCAGATTGGCAGAAAATAGTGTTACCTCTATCACTGATGATCAGCAGAATAGGATTGATTCAACCGATGGGATCAGGGCATATGTGAAGGACAATTTTCAATGCATGTTCAAAGAAGACCCCCTTCCCACTAATTACGACTCCGTACTTCAAAACTGGATGGCAAAAATTCCTTGGGGGACTAAAATCTCAGAGAATGACAACAGGGCTTTAATGCGTCACTTGGAGGACGACGAAATCTTCAGGACGTTTTCCTCCCTTGCTTCAGGTAAATCTCCTGGCCCCGATGGTTTTCCACCAGAGTTTTTTGTGGAATTTTGGGATCTTCTGGGGCCGACCTTTCTTCGGGCAATTAGGGGGGCTTGGGAGGCCCGTTATCTACACCCAGCTCTGTCTACAGGTTTTATCTCCCTGGTCCCAAAGGTGGCCAGACCACAAAAGCTAAATGAGTGGCGGCCTATAGCGCTAACTAATGTGCTCTACAAGGTCATCATGAAAATCATTGCCAACCGACTGAAGCCAATTCTCAATAAGGTTATTGGAAGTGAGCAAACGGCTTTTTTACCAGGTAGGCATATTTTGGATAACTTCATAGCAGCAAGAGAAGGATTGCATTGGTGCAAAGTCTCCAAACAGAATTGTGTTTTTGTTAAATTGGATTTTCGCAAGGCATATGATACGCTTCGTTGGAGGGGACTCCAGGATATTATGCTACATATGGGTTTTGATGCGTCCTTTGTTGAGATGTCCTTAGGCTTCAACAAACTTGCTTCAGCATCAGTTCTGATTAACGGGCAACCCTCAGGGCTCTTTGAACTAAGAAAAGGTATTAGACAAGGTTGCCCTCTAGCACCCTATTTGTTTTTTATCATAGCAAATTTACTTACTAAGATGGTGGAATGCAAAATATCTGAGGGCACTCTAAACGGTCTTCAGCTCCCTGACTCCCAGCAAAAGCTTTCAATCATGCAATATGCAGATGATACGTTCCTCTTCCTCAGATATGATGACGCTAGCTCTATAGCCTTCCTTGAAATTATAGATGCATTTGGGAAGATTTCAGGGATTGAGCTTAATGCGACAAAATGTGCAGTTATATGGCCCTTTGATGTGGATGTAGATCCCAGGGATAGGTTCAATACGCTGTACGTTTTATACGGAATACGTATGAATTGTATGATACGGCACAAATTTGCCGTATAAAACGCAAAAAATACGGCAAAAAACAATTCCGGCGTCGGAAGATTTTCGCGTACGCGAAAACAACTATATCGCGTACGCGAAAAATTTTTCGCGTACGCGAAACCTTCAGAACCGCGTACGCGAAACCAAAATTTTTTCGCGTACGCGAAAACAACGCCACAGCGTACGCGGACTTTTTTTCGCGTACGCGATTTAGTTGTTTTCGCGTACGCAAAAATCTTCCGACGCCGGAATTGTTTTTTGCCGTATTTTTTCCGTATTTTTTTTCGAACACCGCGCTGCTTTCGCGTACGCGAAATGAACTGGATAGCGTACGCGAAAAAATTTTCGCGTACGCTATCACGAAGCTTTCGCGTACGCGAATGTCAGGCCTGTCCTTTCGCGCCGCGATTCTTTCTATTTCGCGTACGCGAAAAAATTTTCGCGTACGCTTTCACGAAGGTTTCGCGTACGCGAAGATTTTTTTTTCCGGCCGGCGAGGTATTTATACGTTAAATACGTATTTTATTAAAAAATATGTATTTTTTAACTTTATACGTCAGAAATTTTAATTTTGTACGTATAGAACCTATCCCTGGTAGATCCGAGGGTAAAAGATTTTGGATTTCGAGTCCTTAAAAATGAAGCCACGAAATTGCTTGGCATACCCCTGGTCCTCTCTGATAATCTAAAAGGACTTTGGACCCCTATTATGGATGCCCTGAGAAAGAAAGTCAATTTATGGTCAGCTAAAGGGCTAGCAATTGCTGGAAAGATTGCAGTTGCCAATGCCGTCCTCGCAGCATCTCATGTCTACTACTCCTCAGCTATGGTAGCTCCTAAATCTATTTATATCATCAGGAAGTTCATATGGGGGGGAGGAATGCACAAGGTGGCCTGGAAGGTACTGTGTATGGATCGGAGGGATGGAGGTATGGGATGTAAGGATCTGCATACTCAAGCCCAGGTACTCGCAGGTAAATATGTGTGGAGAGCATTGCAAGGTATTACTTCTCCAGCTCTGCACTTCGTCAAGTATTGGCTTCAACGTTGTACATTAAAAGGTAAGCCATCTTTACCCAGGGAGGAAATGGGTTCCTTTTTTTATAGCTACAAAATTGCCCCAGGCACATCACCAATTATGCGGAAGCTGTTAGAGGCTTGGTTAGAAGTTCAAAGTCTTTTTAAGCCGATGGATGCTCCTTGGGAGGCTGGAAAGCTCAGCATCTTTTGGAACACACAGGTATGGATGAGAAATAACCTCCCTCTCGCTCTCACACACCCCCGCATTTATCTTAAATGGAGGCTAGCAGGTATCACTAGAGTGGCACATCTTTGGGATGGTGTACGATGGCTCTCCTGGTCCCGCCTTAAAGAAAAGGTGCAGGGTGCTGGGGAAGGTGACAGGAAGATCTACCGAGAAATATGTGGTGCATTGGCTAATCTTTCGGGAAAGGAAGGCCCAAGCGACAGATGGGCTTGTAATCAGGTGGAAAAATATGTTGTCAGCACTATCTACCGCCTTCTCTGTGTTGACTCCCCTCTCAAAGCTGCTGACAGGTTGGGAGTTGATATTATACAGGCAAAACAACTACTAGTGAAGTCATGGACTTCATTATGCTCAAAAAGGTTGCAGTTTTTCAGATGGTTAGCTTTACAGGGAGGATTGAGTACTATGGAAAGACTCTATGAAAATGGGATTCTTCTAAGTGACAGATGCCCACTTGGATGTAATACCTCGGAAACCCTCACTCATTTATTCTTTTGCTCCAAGATCTTGGTCTTCTGGGAATGGATGTGTCCGCTCATTGGTACCAATGTTCTACAATGGCCAGGAATAATAGCGGCCACCGATGGAAATATAATCTCTGCATCCCTTGTTAACATAGGGTTGTGGGCAATATGGAAGCACAGATGTGGGATTGCTATAGGTGGAGAACAATTTTCTTTGGACAAGATGAAGAATACTTTTAACATGGAGGTGGCACTCATGGCTCTTGCCCATCATCGGAAGTTTGGGCGTAACTATAACAAAGCTCTAGATAGGATTGGTAGGATCCAAGGATTTTATGTATTTTTCAAGTGTCATTGGTTAGCTGAGGATGATCTGAGCTCGGGTGTGCAAACATTGGCTTTATCTACCCCATAGATGGGACACATGTATAATACTTTTACTCTATAAATTAATATAACATATTCGTACCCTCAAAAAAAAAAAAAAAAAAAAAAAAAAAAAAACATGGACTCTTGACGTGGCACGCTATCTCGCCTCCCAACCACGAGCCCTCAGCTGACACAACTGCCCCAAAGCTCTCCCCCGAGCTACTATATAGCATGCACGCCCCTTTGGTCCATCTTTGGACCAAAGCCCTCTTTGGACCAAAGCCCAAAGAGCTACATGGCCTAAAAAGGCCTAAAGCCTTTTTGCCCATCCACGTCCTTGGCATATGGGTCTAAGTTAGATATTGGGGTACAAAAAAGCGCGACAAGCGGAAGCAGATTAAGCACGCGAAGCAGCTATTCTTCGCACCTTCTCGTTTCCCGCGCGCCTTTTCGCAAACAATGATCCGGGCGCCGACCAGAATCATTCAGCCCAAAATCGATAATTGATCTGCAGACGCGCACATTATACCCTATTTTACGATTCGAATTGTACCCTCTCGCCTTCCGAGATTTTTTTCCTTCCTGGCTTGCTTCATACCTTGCTCTTTGGTTAATTCACCGCTTTTGCGATGGCGGAGAAGGGATTATTCCTCGCCAGAAACCGGCGGTGGCTGCGGGATACCGCGGATCAAGAAGATTGGAACGGTGTATGGACGTAACCATTCAATCCTTTAAAGAAAAAAAGGCAAAATAAAAATTTATTTCGGTCCGCACTCATCCGGCAACAATTGGAGGACTTGGTCGAAGTTCCTCAGATCCGGCGGGGATTACCAAACAACGAATTGAGGAAACTCGTTGCTTTGGCATTTGCTTGGGAGCATTGTGGTCGTGCAGAGCAAGATCATGAGGGTCATAAGATAAATTGGGATGCATACAAGTCACAGGTTACTGTTTGGTCGAGAAAAAAACCAAGGGATGATATGGATGTAAAGAAAGAAGATGTTAAAAAAATGAAAACCGTACATCCTTCAGGCCAAAGCACACCTCACCTTCAAAAGAGTAAGAACACCCTCGGATGGAATTAAAAGCGAAATCAGGTCAGCCAAATGAATTTTCTGTTTGCAATTGTAGTTTCAATATTTCTTTGATTGATGAGGAAGTAAAGAAGTTGGAAACAGAGTTAGATAACTGTCAAACAGATTTGGCTAAGATTATTAGTAAGATTGAGGTTGACAACAACTCCCTAGCACGGGAGCAAGTAATGATTGATATAGCAAAGAAGGAGGTGAGTAGACTACAGAATGAGTTATCTGCTTTGAATGACAAAGCAGATAAAACAGATGAAGATTTGACCCAGATTGCAGATTTGAAGCATAAAATAAGTGGAGAGCTTTACTTCTGCTCCAAACTGGAAGCTTGCCTTCCAAAGGTAAGTGTTGAAGCAGTAGACGAAAGGGAGAAGAAGCAAAGGCTAAAAGCCTCTTTAGAATTCAGACTTCAAGAAAGCAGGGTCTGTTTAGAAGCTGCTAGGCAGTTGATGCACCAGGACACTTCACGAATCTCTATCATGACTATGAAGAGCGATTGCCGTGTTTTATGGAGAACTCATGTCTTTGCATGTGGATTGGTATTCAATCCACAATATACTTTGAGTATGAAGTTGCCATGTGAACATGCCTATCACTTGGCATGTTGCATGCTTCTCAGATGAAAAGAAGGCATGCTTCGGTGCTTAAAGGAAGTTCCCGTGGATTTGTTTGTGGAACTTGGTTTAGAAGTTGGAGCTGAAGATGGAGCCGAGGTAGCCATCAGCAATGGGTTTGGAGCGAGACACTAGTAGTGCTTTTGCTTCACCCTACAAACAAATAACTTCTTCACCAATATTTGTTCTTTGAGTCTCCATTAGTTCCTGATTATACTCTAGCAAAATTGGCATCACCAAAACCTGTTACAAAAGCCGTGGCATCACCAAGTCCCGTTACAACAGCAGCTTGAAGCATTAAAAAGGTAACCATTTGGTGTTTTTATGTGTTTGTTTTGTAAACTTTATTTCATGTCTATTCTAACTAGTTTCCTTACCGATTCAGATTGGTAAGAAAAAGCCCAAAAAGAGAGTGACACGTGCACTAGTGGTTGACAAAGACCGATGAAGAAGAAGAGCCCGAACAGGACTATCTGCAGCTTGTGAGCACCATAAAGTCGAGGTTGAGAAGTAGAACCTGCAGAGAAAGCTCGGGGGTTGATGAAGTTGTAGATCCGGACAAAGAAGTCGGTGGTGCTGATCACATTGCAACAAAGGCTGGCGATAAAGGGAAGAATGTAGAAGAAGAAGAAGAACAAGTACAAGCACCGCAGTGGAGAAGAAGAAGAAGGGTAGGCCCCTAAGAAGATGCCAACACAACCTCCAAAAGGTGATCCTCGAATGTTATTTACAAAATGTTAACCGGTCAATTGTCCGTGTTCGGTCCGAAGTTCCTGAAAACTTTGAAATAACACTTGAAAGTTCTTTGATAACTCTCAAAACTTTGAAAACTTTGAAATGACACTTGTGTTAATTTGTTGAAAGACAACAATTTGAAGTTGTGAACTAATTTGTTTTGTTAAGACTGCTTTTATTTGATGTCGAATTGTTGATGTTTGAGTTTTTGTTTTATGAATGTTGCGGACCCTTAGAAAAGAAAAAACTTGTCATCCTAGACTTAAATGGAGTTCCGGTGAGCACATTCCAAAAAGAACCGAATTAAAATTCCAACAGAGTGAAGAAGCATTATGCGGGGGGAAAGTGGTGTTGTGCGCACCGTATCTGATAAAGTTTTTAGAAGGGTGCTTTGCCGTGATTTGAGGTAGCCATATGGTCTTCTATGATGAAGCACAACATCATAGAAATCCTAAATGTTATAGTGCCACCTTCCTTTATAGGAAGGTTCAAGTTCATTTGGGGTCAGAAAGAGTGCGAGGTGATGCCTTTCAGTTTTCCAGGGAATCCAACAAGCCGGTGCTTATGAAGCCAATTGTAAAAGTGTATGAGGCTTTTGAGGATGTAGGGGAGGTAGTGCTAGTTGATGACTCATTGTACAAGACTTTCTTGTCCCCACAAGACACTTGCTTCATAATTGAAAAATTTGATAATGACATCAATGACAAAGGTTTCAATTTCTTAGTCTGATTTCTGCAAACTTGGCTCAATGCCAAGAATCCTCAAAAGTGGTTGCACGAAAGCAAAGATGTTGAAGATAAAGTTCAAGAAGAGGACATCGACATACTTAGGCTTCCGGGCTGACCATCTAAGTGAACTAGCGAGGTGGAAAGTGGCTATTCTCAAAAGCATTCAGTTAATGAAGGAAATTGTTAAGGTATGTTGTTTAATTTCATTTAGTTGTGTTGTTATGCTATTGAAGTGATTGTAGTAATGTCATTGCTTTCAATTCATTTAGTTGCATTTTTTGTATGTTGTTTGATTTGAATTACTTGGTTTGACAGAACCTAGAAGTTGCTTGGCCTGAGGAAGCAATTGAGGTAACTACTGCTGCATCAGCTCATAATAAAAATGATAGCAACATAGAAACAGATAAGCAACAGGTTGACAAGGAGCATGTTTTGGAGAAAATAGAAACAGAAGTACAAGTTGGTAGCCAGGAGATGTCTAAGCTACAAGGCTTGATAGATGATATAAGTATAAACATACTGATGCAGGCGGGAGATAAAGTACATGAAGATAATAATAACAATCCTGCAGGTAATAATACTGATTTTGTCAATGAACAGGATGAAGAGCCTGCAAGAGAAGATAAAACACAAGATACTACTCTTATTGCTGATACCGGCACTTCAAGTGATGCAGCAACAGAAATTCTCACAGAAGGAGAATAAGAGTCTATAGACTCTTTTCAATATTTATGTAACTTAGCCTCAGATGTAACCGTAAAAGATGCGGCAAGTGAGTTGTACGCTTTGTACATATATTGTAACAATTTTGTATCTAATGAATATAATATTTACACCGCACTTGCGAGTTTTCTACTTGCAAAATTGTTGTCCCAGTTTATATTTGAATGTAATGGTTTCTCCTATGCTTGTCTCTCAGATCCAAAGATGAAGTCCAAATCCTAATTGGTTAAACAAACAAACCTCAGATATGAAGCCAATCTTTGAACATATGCATGTAAAAAGGTTTAAGAGTATTTACTTTGTGCATTGTCTTGAGCAAATCCCCAATTGAACACTTGCGTAAAAGTTTCCACCATTTGTTTCCAAGGACCAAACTGAAGGGATGACGCTTAAGCATAAACTCAAAACAATTAGCACGCCGGCCAGACAAAGCGTAAAACGCATACAAAGCACCAGCAGCAAGCATTGATCAAGTCGGTCGGGGACTACAAATATCCGCATGCAACAAAGAATTTGTTAGCTTCCATTGATAGGTTTGTTAGAAACAATAGGTTTGTTAGAAACAATGTAGCAGCAATGAGCCACTTTACATGTGAATGATGTGCTTCGCCGCTTCGAAGCAGAAGCAGAAAAAACCGATCAGCAGTGTTAGCACTCTACAGGAAGGGATGCCATCACTTTTTGGCATGTCTCTTCACTCATCTTGAACTTGTTGTTGCCAAGACTCTCCATATCAAATTTCACTTGTCTAATAAGGTGACTGTACACACTAGCAACCCCGCTTGTCCACTAATAACTCAAAGTGGAGTGCATCTGTCTGCTTGTAGTAGTGGCCAGAAACTATGACTTCTCCCACACCAAATGCAGAACCCCATGAGTCTTCATATGCATCTAACAATGTATTTTTAGTCTCTGTACACCTAAGAACATAAAAGTCAACTCCTTCTTCATCCTCTGGATCTGCATTTACAGCAAAGTTATCTCCAACTTCTAGAACAGAACTGAGGTATTCATTAGCCTCATCATCATCCTCTTCTTCATCCTCATCCTCATCTTCATCTTGAACTGCTTTTGTTGGCTGATTGTTTTCTGTAGATTTCTTCAACTTCAGTTCTGTTGTGGACCAAGCTCCCAATCGAGCTTTGTTCATGCAATCATCCCATTTTCCATGAAAGCAAAAGGGACAGAAACAAGAGAGGCACCTGTGGGCAACTTTTGCAGGATTTGTTTTGTCACATGGTCTGATGGAATGAAGTTTAGAGCTCCCACAAAGTGATCTCCATTCCCTCTTTTCAGATTTGTCTACATTTTCGGGTTCAATATGCCAAAAAAACCTGCAATATAGAACAGAAAAATGTCACCTCAAATGAAGAAGAATGCAATGGTACTGATTGAATTTACCTTCTTATATTTGGGTCTGGTGGGTTGTTCATCATATACCAATTCCTGAAATCCACAACGTCTTTGGCACGCTCCAATTTCCAGGAATCATACTTCAATTGTTCTCTTGCCAAAATCCTTTTTAGGATTGCACCTTGTCCATCATGTTCTCCTTTCCCATGAGAGCTGGTAAAAAAATTCCATTCATACTCAATTCCTTCACTATTGACATAGTTCCTTCCTAAATACCAAAAAGGTCTTGCTCCTTTGAACTGTGATGTGCAACCATCACTCCAAAAAATATGTTTGTTGTACAAAATATTTTGTACTCGAGCCAGTCTGCATGAACTTTCAAGCAATGGTGTACAAACTCACTTTACTATGATCTCTATCATCCGAAATATAAAATGTACTTCCTTTATGATTCTCCTCTCATTATCTAGCGATGATCTCATTGAAGTTGTCTTCCTCTTTCTTTTGTGCTTTTCCTTCTCTAGTTCCCTTTTTCTCTTCTTCCTTAGCTTCCATATCTTCTATCTCATCCCGTTGCATGTCTATATGTGATATGAACCAAAATTGATGCCTCGATCATGGTGCCGCTGGCAAGATTGTGCCTCTTCTCAATTTTAAAACTGTAATTTTCAGCAAAATCAATAACCGAGACAACCGCACCTTCAGGGAAAAGTATCCAAGCACTTCCCCGAATTGCTTTGCCTGCCAAGCAGTGCAACATAATTGTGTGGGATGAATTGTACCAGTTGTCTTGAAGCATGCTTTCACTGGAATTGGGGCAGGCTCTCTTTCTTGTATGCAAGTCTAGTTACCTTTGTTTGGTTTCTTTCCCCATTTTTTTTTCTTGGTGGTCTCCTTCATGTAACCAACCTCTTGCTGCTTTTTGAAAACAAAGATCACCAAGTAAGTTTGCAAAGACAAGCACAACAATCACAAGCACAAAAATCATTTAAGCACAAATGCCAAATACACTACCTTTTCAAACCTGTTTCCACTCCACTTTGTAATCGGACTCCTCCTTCTCCTTTGGACATATTGGCAACCCGCTTTGTAAGACCACACAGAAATTTGTTTGTAAGATGTTGCATCAATCATCTTAACAACTCAAAATAGAATGTTCAAACATCTTAACATTAAAAAAAGAGTACCTTTTCAATCCACAATCCTTGCATGCCACCTGCAGACAATTATGTTTGTGCCACTCTTCATCTTCATCCTTAGGGCAGATCATTTGCCTCCAAAAATCACTAGTGGATTTATAAACATGGTTCTTGGCTGCACAAAAGTTACCATCACCACAAACAAAGACAAGTACAGTTGCAATCTTTATGCACGCCATTTGGATCTGTTCTGATTTTGTTGAGTGCTTGCATCACATATTCAAAGTGCATGTGATATTGGCAGCAGCAAGTTTCTCTTTCATTTAAGCGCCTCACAAATGATGGCTTCAACAATTCAAATGTGCGCTGGGTAATCTTAATGTCATTGAATTCCTTCTTGAAGTTCATGTAAAATTGCAACTGCAAACAAAGAAGATCTATATAGAAACAGATATATGCAACAGAAGAAACATACTAAGCAGGGAAATCACCTGAGATATTTCAAGCAGTTGTATTGGATGATCAATTTTATCGCCATCTGCTGTAACAAACTTTCTCACATGCTTCCTGTATGGTGAAACTCGTGTGTTTTCTGTCCAGAACTTGTAAACACAATTTCTAACCTCGTCACTCAATGCATCACACCTCTTTTTCCTTGAAAACATTGACCACGGACCACATTCTTGGTCTGCCATTATTCTTCTTCTGGTTGCAGCAACAACAGATTTTCTAGATATATGAAGGAGACGTGCGACAGCAGATTGGTTGATGGATTTTGCTGATGAAGATACCATTTGCAAAGTAGACTTTCTTGCTTGCAATACATCTGTCTTCCTTAATTTCTTTTGTTCATTGAATGTCTCCTGAACATTTTTAATCACATTCTTCATGATCTTGCTTTGTTCATAATCAACAAAATCCACTTCCAGTGGCAATTTCGCCTTCACTCTCTTCACAAATCTGTGCACCACCATTGCTTTATCCCCTTCTTTCAAAGGCTTTGTGATTTCGTTGAAATAATCGTCCATTTTTTTGGACAATTCTTGAAGCCTTCTCGCACTCAGGCCTCGTTCAATTTCGAGGTGCAAGTTTTTCTTTCTCTCTCTCCCTTTCTCTTTTTTTGCTTGATTGCCTTCTCCTCTCGGCTTGAATTTCCCGGAAAAACTTTGAGTCTCTTTTCCTCATCCAAATCAGAAACCCATTGATCCATTGAGGATCGTGATGTACGTAGAATTTTGCGGACAGAGAAAACCGTGATCTACAAAGAACAGTTCGTTTCAGAGGTACAAGCTGAATGATCATTCCCGCCACAAAAGAATTCAAGAAACAGACCCCGCCATCTCAAAACAGACCGCGCCAGATCATTTCGGAACCGAATTTGATTTTCGGAGCAGCCATGTCATCGATCCGGAAGCAATTTGCTAAAAACGGATCATCGTGTTCCCGCTCTCCAAGCACCCCCAAGCACAGCAGATCAAGCACGAAAAGCAGAGCGTCCGGACGGGTGCTTTTGTACCCCAATATCTAACTTAGACCCATATAGCATACTCATTGCAGCTAAGGCCATCATCTGAGATGAATTCCCAATGGCCAATAAAGTTGTCATTGAGAGCACCCATCATCTGTTGCAACGACTGTGCGGGAACAGTCTTCCCTTTGGAGGCAAACATTTCATTGGCTCTGGAGATTTTAGACAAGTTGCGCCTGTCGTCAAGGGAGGGGGTAGAAATGCAGCGTATAACGCATCCATAAAATCCTCGCCACTGTGGCAAACTTTTCTTATAATGAGATTGGAAGAACCGATACGTAATGCAAATGACCCTGAATTGATCATATAGGAGAAAATTGTGAGAAATCTACAGTCTCACTAGACATCTTCAATATAACTACTAGCGTAGAAGATAGTGTTGAATTTTTGTATCCATCCGACGTACTTCGAAATTCAGCTTCATGCAAGAAACGAAATATTTTGTCAACGATTAATCGGAGTGTTGATAGTTTCAATGAGTGCATTCTTGGTAGAGTTCCTAATGACGACAAATACCATATTACTGAGCAAGATGAAATCATATATGACCACCCTTATGCAACCTCAGATTTCCTTAATAACTTCACATATTCTGGAATACCCAATCACGAGCTAAAGCTTAAAGTTGGGGCCATATGCCACATTATGAAACGGTTGGACATGGAAAAGCGTTTGGTGAAAAATGCGAGAGTTATGATCGTGTCAATGCACGCAAAGTTTGTCATGGTGAAGGTATTAGACGAGGCATCTCAGGACGATGCATGTACATACCCGATCTTTAGAACTGACTTCTTCTATCAACCAGAGAACTGGCCTTGGACTATTCACAGATGACAATTGCCCCTCCGGTTATCTTATTCGACCACCTTTAATAGTTGCCATGGATCACGTTGTCATTGACCTGCGTACCGAGGTATTCGCACATGGCCAGTTATACGCAGCTCTTACTTGCATGCGAAAGAGAGAGAACACGCTCATCCTCCTCTCACCAGAGAACACATTGAGGCGTACGAAAAATATCGTTTATAAGGAGCTGCTCTGCTAATGAGTTTTTTTTTTTAATCTCCTTTTTGTACAGGTCAAGCAATAAAATGTAGCAGGATATCGTCTACAAGGAGGTGAGCTTCAAGTAAGATATGCCCTCTGCCTTTCATAGGTAACATAAAGAACACTCCTAAATCACTTCGACCATTATTTACTGGTAGGGTATGATAAGGAATTTCCCTCCTCCCCAACTCCACCCCTCTCCTCTCCCACCCATATGATGCTCATCCTTTTATCTCCAGACAATACAACAAAATTTACTGTGAATGTTGTTTGTAAAGAACTTCTCTGCTAACGTGGTTTTTCTCTGTCCATTATTTAGACAGGCGTAGATGACTTCTTCAGCCTTCTTCTGTAGATGACACCATTCAGAAGGTATTCAGATAAGGTATCAAAAAGAAAAAAAAAATCCCTTTTCTGCCCGTATGATAGATGACGACGACGTGCTATCTGATTACCATGGGATTCCTTTCATTCTTTCTTTTTTAATTTGAGGAATCAAAAAAAAAAAAAAGTTATCGGAAGAATAGACTAAATAATCATCGCGATGCCAGTCTAATGGTCAAGCTATTAGTAATGGGTGACCCCCATCGAAAGCCCAAAACCCGCTGACTGTCATCAGATGCAAAAAAATAAAATGAAATAAATAAAAAGAACATCCATCGCGATAACAGCCTAGTGGTCAAGCCGTTGGTAATGGACAACCCCCATCAGGCCCAAAACCCACTGATCGGATGCCAAAAGAAGAGGAGAGAGAGAGAGACAATAATGGAAATCCCATGGTAATCAGATAGCACCTATCTAGCCTACGGGCACAAAACAGACGGTAATAGCGCAGGTTCAACTCCTGCATGTTCTGAAACTACCTTCTCAAAATTTATAGTAGTATATACGCAACGACTAAATATGAAAGGTAACCTCGTACCTGGAGGATCCTTATAGAAATTTAGAGACACAGTTAACACAATTTTCGCATGTCTCACAATCTACGCATATTCAAGTGACATCCATTTGACTTAGACAAAATTTCTTTTGCAGCGAGTTGGACAAAAGAAATGTTCGCGGCGGCCTTGGCTGCCACGATAAATTTCTTGTAATGGTTATCAAAGAACTAGTAATGGTACCCAACATTGCTGGGCATAAGCTCGACCTGTAAATATTTTTGCTACAATGAGAAAAGCGTGCAATAATAATCCAACTTTTGTAACATTTTAATTTAACAAAAACTTTTCCAAGCTTTAACAACGTGTTAAAGGAAATCTAAGCTCCTTCATGTTAGATAGTGTTGCATCTGTATCTTTTTTAGGTTTTAGTGGCACTTGTTCGTAGCAAATATGAGTGAGTAAAATGTTAATCTGAACATGTTTTGAGGTAAGGCTATAACTATAGATGGATAGATAGGTTGTTAATACGACCAAAAGACACAAAAACTAGTGCACCCACTCAGCATGATATATTGAGGAAAGAAAACATTGCAATCACAATCACAACCACATAAACACATGGTTAGTGATATACCTCTATAGCTTCAATGGAAATGTCGTTTTCCTTCGTTTTAGCGAATAGAAGGAAAACAAGGTTCTAGAAATATGGAGGCAGTTAGCAGTTAGTTAGTTCTTTCCCTCTTTTCCCTATTTATATGCTTTCTCGTCCTTTTCTCACTCATCAGCTCTCTTGGTGCATTTCCTATCCTCTCCTTCCTTCTCCCTACGGTTTGGACTGCTCCAAACGTTTAGTGCATCCTTTGCTTGCCTGACTGTCTGTGGCAGTTTTGTGGTGCATCGATTCCTGTCTGCCAAGGGCTACGGTTTGCATTCACGTTTCCCTTTTGTGGCGTTTTGCTAGTGACCTGGCTGAAGCTATGGCCCCTAAAGCTCATACAAAGTTTGGAAAGAGGCATGGCACAAATTCGGATCGAGTACCGGAATGGCTTAAAGCCATGGAGAGCAGGTTAGAGGCCAAAATTGATGATTTGATCGGCTCCAAGGTGGAAATGGTTGTGATTCTGGAATCTAAGGTTTCATTGCTGCAAGCCGAGATTCAACAGAGGAGCAGCAAAGCTAGAGCCCCTCTCTTGAAGTATCAGGATAATATCAAAGAGTTCGAGTTCTTGAATGAATTTGGAGGATTTATTTGCAGAGTTAGAACGATATTTGTAGGAGCACAAGGCCCTTGATGCAGCAACCAAGACCATCATTGAAAAAGGTACCTCTTCAATTTCTAACAGAAAGAATTTGATATGCATCAGAGATAGAGAAGGATCTAAAGTAGCAGAGTTGTATGAAATGGGAAATTTAACTCTTCCTGAGGTAAAAACTGTGCTAGAATGAGAAGGCCTTGTTTGTTTTGAGGAGATCATTATGATCTGTAGTTGATCTGTGGTAAGTCTGTTCAAGACTTGGGTTTAAAGATTTTGCTCTATCAGTTAACTTGAAGGGTAATGTTTTCCAGTTCTGTGCAAGGCTTGTAGGATTTCTGCTTGGTAAGGATTCTGGTTTATCAGTTAACTTATAATGTTCCAGTTCTGCGCAAGGCGTTTACAGGATTTGGTAAACTTAAAAGGGCATTTTGGTTCTCCTTGTTCTGTTTTTTTTCAACCAAAGAGTGTCAAAGTTGTTTTATTTTGCCTGTGGATAAGAAACAGAGTCTTTGAAGCTTACCACGGGAATAGTTGGCTTTCCTTGGGTTTCTCAGGGATTCCCCATGATAGTGTTGTTGGTTATTCAAATACTGACCGGGTATACTTCATTTTCAACTCATTGGATGATTCCATAACTATTTTCAAGAAAAGACCAGGATATTCCCGGGTTTGTTGTCTCTGTATAAGGGTGAAAGCATGCTAGGGTGTACCATCTAAAGTTCTTTTTAGGGAGTGCAAAACTACCCAAAAAAGTACCCAGCACTGGGTACTGGGAACTTGCATAAATGTCTCAATAAACAATAATTTTGAGAGTTGATTCATTCATTTAGTCTCTAATAGTATTGCTCTCCTCTACTACTATAGATTGACATGTTATTGACCTTCAATTCAAAATTTTTGGATTGATTTTAATGGGAAGAAAGAACAGAAAGTACCAGTTTTAAAAGTACCCAGTGTAGGTACTTTTGAGGGTTCCAAAAGTGGTACACCGTAGCATGCTTTCACCCATAAATCGGTTCCCTTTTGCCTGTGCATTGTCTGGTTTCTTTCTTTACCTGATCCATTCTTAACCCACCTGCTCATGGAGTTCCCTGTATTACAAACTCAGACTGAAGCTAGGAACATGCCATTTTTCGGTGTCTACCCTGGCCGCAGTTCTTCGTCTCATCTTGCCTGCTCCGGTTGCCTTGCCATGCCGCTGCCGTCATTTGCTTGCCACTTCTCACCTCGCCTATTCTTGCCTTGCCCTAGCCCTGGCATCGCAGATCTTGCCGCCTTGCTCTGCCGCCAATCTATAAACGTAGCTTTCCTATTTTGATCGAGGTTATTTTAAGCCTTTCTTGACCTGAACCAAGATTCATATTATTGTCCAATAACTAAGGTTAACCGATAACACTTAACTAATTATAATTCTATTCTATGGTATTATAACTAAGGTTCTATTATTTTCTTAACCATAACTAAGGTTACCATGTTAAGCCCTCTTGGGATCCATAGAGGTTTATTCTTTAAACTTGTTAGACGAAGCAATGGTTTGTTGCCACCTTGACCTTGGGGTCTCTCGACCAAAGTCTATGCTATATCAAAGTTTTGTATGCCCTTTCTTATAACACTGGTCTTCTTCCCCATGGTTGGTGCACCGTAGAAATTGTTTCAGAATTGAAACTTGAATATTATGTGATCTTACAGCATGTTTTTCTATCCCTCAGCTGCTATTGCCCTGCTTAATGGATTTTATATTATTCCTGCCTCTTCTTTAGCATTCTTGTCCATGTCTATCCGTAGTATTTCTAGAAATGTCGTTTTCCTTCGTTTTACCGAATAGAAGGAAAACAAGGTTCTAGAAATACGGAGGCAGTTAGCAGTTAGTTAGTTCTTTCCCTCTTTTCCCTATTTATATGCTTTCTCGTCCTTTTCTCACTCATCAGCTCTCTTGGTGCATTTCCTATCCTCTCCTTCCTTCTCCCTACGGTTTGGCCCACCCCCCCACCCTTCTCCTGCTTATATAACTTGTTTGTAAACTAACACTTTGTTGGAGGCCTTGTGCCTAGTTGGAGGCCTAGTGCCTGGTTGGGGCCTTTGTGCCTGGTTGAGGCTTTTGTGCTTGGTTGGAGGCCCTAGTGCCTGGTTGGAGGCCTTAGTTCCTGGATGGCAGCACAAGATGAAGATCAATGGAGAAGACAATTGAAACATGTTTCGTCTTTGGCAACTTCATTGCTGTAATGTATTTTCACCCAATAAGGCTAGTCAGCATGAGGGTACAAGATCTATTATGTTTTTGGACCTGGCTAGTAATCCCATTATTGTCAGGGTTTTTCCTCGAAAACCCGAAAGGGCGAGGTTTTTTAATCCCGGCTGGTTTCACTAGCTTGCTATCAGTATGTACTTGTTTTGGTTATCAAGGAGATGCCCATGAGCAGCATTAGCATTCTTGTCCATGTCTATCCGTAGTATTTCTAGAATCATCAAAAAATAGGTCTATACCATTATATGTGGTGCATACCAAAGAATATGTGATGCTTCTACATTCAGCAAAATTTTAAAGATTAAAGCCGCTTAAAGAAAGACTAAATAGTAAGTCCCAAAAAGGTTATAATAGTTTGAAGATACTCATCCACGGTTAAAATAGTTATGAGATACTCATCTCATCATCTTTTTAGGTAGCATTATCTTCATCAGTTTCATCGTCCCTCTGCCTGCTGGCCTAGATTCAACCTCCTATAGCCTTTTCCTTACTACAACGTCCTCGAGACATGTTTCTTCTAACAAGGCATGTTGTGCTTTTCTTTCCATATAAAGTTTATATTTGCATGCCCTGCCAAACAATAGAACTTGCTCTGTGCCCACAACAAAGTGAACAATTTCCTCTATTATAACATACAACAGCTTGGCATATTGCAAATGCTCGTAAATATTTCTAACAGATCATATATGTATGCTGCAAAAGGGGATGTTTGCGAATACATCATGTTATCTAGTTATTAAAGTGCATAGTTATATGCTTAGGCCTGATAAGCTATAAAAGTGCAGACTTGTATACTCAGGTCTGGTAACAGATGCATTCAAACCACCAAGGATGGTTAATTGGTTACAAAATTCAAAGGCCAAAATCTTTACATCATGTGGATACGATGCAAAAACATCCTGGTTATATCCTTAAGAACCTGAAGCCATATAGCCTCAGGAAAAAACATTCACATTCATCAAGGAATGAATATGGTTTTTCCGATCTAGAGAGAAAACAATTTAGAATTTTTCTTAGTTGATTTCTCTAAGGTTTTAGGGATTTTCGCCGCCTGAAAAAAAAAACGGTCTTTCAAAAATCGAGAAAAAAACAAGGTGCTGCGCACGGAGGGTTGCCCTCAATTTCCCATGGGTAAAGTGTCTTAAATCAAACCATGTGGAATCAAAATTTCTACTTCAAACCCCCGACCATATCTGTTGACTCAATATTTAAATTAAAATAGACCCCAGACCCCACTAATCAAACATTTTTGGATGTCAGGTCTCAAACATATTGAGATTGAATACAACTGGTGACAACAAGGTCGTGAAGCGTGCAATGCTTGTAACAAGGTAGTGTCAGATAGTCCCTACGACACGTGCGAAAATGACGACATGACAGAAGAGTTAACAATGTTCGGTAACATTGACACTGCATCCAAGACGCCACATGTCACAATGGTAGGAGCATTGCTTGATAAATTTGTTGGTTGTCCATTAGGAGGCGCATTAGCTACAATGAAGGCAGATCCTCGAAGCCGGGGTAAATGCATGTTTGAGCTCAACCACGGACTCTAAATCATTACCTTCGACAGGGCCTACGCTCAGAACATGACCCATAACTATTGAGCAACAAAAGACATGCCTTTGAATTTTAGTAGCTTAAGTTTGCTTGCAACTTCCATGTATTTCATGCTATTAAATTCGTAGCAACCTTCTTTAATTTATAATATCGAGTTCTTGCTTCATATCCTGAACAAAATTGACATGCAAAACAATTAACAGTTCCTAAGTAGAAGAATCCATCTACTTAACTTGCCAATTTTCCCGAAAGTGCTGAAGAGGGTGAAGCGTAGATACAGACCTAGCAATGCTTTTCCAACTCTAGGCATGCTTATCAGACTCATTGAAATTTGCGATTCCTCCACTCATCATTCAAATAGCTTCGAATGTGTTCCTTTACAAGGCATTTTGCTTTCGCTTTCAGAATCACTCTGCTTTCGCTTTGCAAAACTCTGAACAGGGGCGTTGACGTGGAAGATGCGATACGTGCCCAAAAATCATTGGCTACACGTGGCTTACGTTTGGGAACGTTCCACCACTCGGCCGTTTCCAGGTGGGAACCACCTCTTGGTGGAACGTTTCCTAATACATAATGGACTTCTATAATTTTGCCATCTCTAGCAGAATTGGAGATTTTCCACCAAAATATGATCTCATAGCACGAGTGTACATTTGGTTAACATAACCAAACATTTACATTTATGAAACCTCTCTTTCATTGTCATTGCCTGCTGTGATTTGCTTCACAAATAGACACAACTACAGTGATCCGAGGTGAATCTAAATTTTCATTACGCAATGCTCATAAATGTAAAATGAGATATTATTTGGGGACTACTTCCATTTGCATCTTTTTAATCTTGCCACATTCAGAAGAGGATTATGAGGAGAAAACGATTCAACCTTCATGGCCCTCTTGAGGAATCTAATTCAGCTGCTAACCTACAAGCTAGGGAAGAAGAAGGTTCTCTGATTGATCTATCATCGCGCGGGTATTTGAAAATCCCAAAACACCCTCAGATGTTGAAGGGTTGGCAGGTTTGTTATGCAAGGCTCGAGTGAGCTTCCCATATGATCGGCCATATAGATGCTGCACATTTTACAGAAACGTGCGTGTAATTAGAAGACAATCTACTAATTTGTCTTTGCTTATAAATCATCATACAAGAAGTTATCTGCAATGCATGCTTATGACCAGTATACCCATTCACAGCATGCTGCATAACTTCACTTATATCTGGCTAATCAGGTCTCCTCTCAAAGACTTGCACATTGACACGTGGCTTGTCCATATGTAGCAATATAGGCCTACTTTCCTCCATCTGATATTGTTCTTTACTTTGTGCATACAAATTAACGCCTCCCTGACAGAATATCATTTGTAGTCAGGAACAACAAAGCGACTTTTCTAATCCGTACACCTAAAGAACTACACACCTGTAGATGATTGTCAAAAAGTTCATAAAAGTGAGCTTGTATTCATCTTATGTTTTAAGTTTTCTTTTGCCAAATGTGCTAACTCAGAGGCTTTTCCAGCTATTTTTGAATGCACATGGTTGTTCTTGAATGGAATAAAACCCTGCATAATCAATCTTACTCAGTAACCTAAGGACTCATTTGCTACTTGAACAGAAGAAAACAAACAAACAACCATGATGCCTCATATAAATACTTGAGAAGGTATATCACCAAGCAGTTCCACCCAAACCTTATGAACAATAAGGTGCTGGATATATAAACCCGCCGTGTTAAAATAACGTTTGAAAGCTTTAGCCTCAGACATTGTGCCAGGTGCCTTGATGATACTGTCCTTGAAGGAAACCACTAGGGAAGTGCACACACTCCCTATGAAGATATTCAATTTTACCAAGATTATATGATGAAATCTTGTCCAAAAGACAACAACTACATATGAAATGAATTCAACCATACACAACATAGGCTTTTGTAAACAGAATCTTATGCGAAGAATTAGCAGATTTACTAATCGACAGTACATTGACCTCATCGTGCTTGCTTCTGATCTTCAAGGGTCAGCCTTTTGCACTCTTCAACATACAGATATTTGAAGGCAACTGCCTCTTGTATGTTCAAAAACTCGCACGTTGGAAACTGGATAGTACGGGTTGGAGCTATGATACTTCTTCATAATGGTTCTTGTAGGGCCATCCTCTCTAATAAACATGTAATGAATAGGAAAATACGATGTGCATGGCCACCAGTAGAAATACCAAATTTACCTAAATATCCAGCTCTCTATAAAAGGCATGGACCCTGAATCATTATCAATGCCTTCTATGGGGTCTTGATATGAAAGTTTTCTGTTCTAAACACCAGAGCTCAGCAACATCATAAAAGAAGTATATGGTCATGCTTCATCAGAAAAACTTGAATCATTTTGAAGAAACTACCATAAGGGAAGGCACATGTATAGTTTAATATCTTTTATCTTTTATTATTTGCATGTAACATAAAATTAAACAAGCAACAAAATACTTCAGGCCTAAGGTCACTAGTCTCATCTTCTTTAGACCTCATAAGTTTCTGTATGCTACAAATTTATATTAAGCCAGTGCACACAACATGGGCTCAAGTCAGTATTTAACTAGTAACAGTGCCCAGCATTGCTGGGCATAAGTTGGAAGTCTCTAAATATTTTGACTGCAATGAGAAAAGTGTGCAATAACCTTTTATTTAACAAAAATATCTAAAGCAATTTACATTCTGAGCATTTTGGACTCATGCTTCATGTGCATAGTCGGCATTTAGAATGTAGAGTTGGGAATATATTGTGGGTTGAGAATTATCGGCATAAACTGGCCCCACCCTATGGTAGGTTTGACCTTAGATATTGAAACAATATGATCCACATTCTTCAATTTGCTCGATGTTTGCGCCAAAGGAAGCAAAGGCAAGAGCACTATTGTAGGCCCAGATGTGTTGATGAAAGTTAATGGTTTTTGGGCGTTGGTTGTTCAGTAATAACGGAATTAGATGGGACATTGGCTGTAGAGGCTTCAACTTGGTTTGTCCATTGTGGCAGCACTTTGTACCATTGTCCTTGGATGACAATGCCCTATAATGCATACATTCCCGATTGCATTTGCCACCGTGGTGCCGTTCTACTTGTGTGATTCCAAGCGTCCATACTATTTTGTATGTAGATAGGTGGGCTCCCTTTCATGTTCATATTGTGTGTTTTTCATCCAATCTTTACTGACACTCCTCTTCTGTTTCTATTGCTTTCTCGTTCTTTCATCATTGTAAATTAAGTGTCAAAAAGATGTTAAAGTTTTATAAGTCTTTTCACAATCTTTTTAAACCTAGCTAAAGGAAGGAAGGAAGGAAGGAAGAAACTTTTAATGTCCACGGAACCCAATCGGGTTATGGGACCACAAGTACAAAACGGGACCGAAGTCCCTAACCAGAACAAGGGCCGAAGCCCACAGAACAAACCATAATCATCATGGCCCAGATTAAAAACCACCTGGGAAAAAACTGTTGCCAGGATGACTACGCATCCAAAAATCCATGCTATTGCAAGAAGCAATAAGCATACCTCCAACAGACAAGACTTCGCCGAACGCCTCGGAACCGTAACCTCTTCACAACTGGGTGCTGGAAAACCGACGCCCCCAACGCCAATCGCCCAGACGCGCAGGGAAGGCGGCGCTCAGAGAAACCGCTCAGGGAAATCGCCCAGTGAAGGTGCCTCCTCACTACAGCGCTCCACCGATCCAGGCATGCTCTCAGGCGCATACGCTCAGGCACGGTCTCGGCAGGCAGGCGCCACCCATCACTGCGCCTCCCAGGCGCCATCCATCACTACGCCCAGGCAACCCTGAAGGCGCCCAGGCGCTCAGGCAGGCGGCCGGGCCGGCGCTCAGGCAGGGAAGAGGCAGGGGCAGATTCTAAACGAAGAAAGCAGCCCGGAAAGGGCAAAAGGTGGTGGTGTCTTTTTAAGTTCAAAAGTCTTTTTTTTGCCTTTTTTTATTTAGAGCCTTTTTTTTATGATGGGAAAAATGCAAAAAAGTGTTGCTCCCTTTTAAGTTTAAAGTGCCTTTTTTGCCGTTGGTTTTCGCCCTAACTTGATGAAGGTTTAGAAGAAATGAAGGTTTAAATGAAACAGTCAAGTTCAGCCATAAGCAACCATACATGCTACCATCTATGGTGGAGGGCCCGCAACTTTCTTCTATTTTCTTAACATGAACAAATTGTATGGCCAAATATATAATAATAAAAACTAAAGGCACATAGATGACATCGGTAAATGCTAAGCTTATGTTGTACACATTTTGCTTAAGAGACACTTCAAAAAAAGTTTCAAAATCTATTCCTTAGCATAGGGATTCCTTCAACATTGCAAACATTTGAGATTTGCTGAAAGAAATGTACTATTCTTGGCCACTGTTTATGCACTTATCTGCAGCACGATACCGATCTACATCATATGCCATGCAGCCTATTTCTCTATATGTATTTATTATTTGGCTCCATTCCTCCATGCACCCTGAACTTACATCTCCAAGCTCTTGAAGCAACACAACTGATTGTCTATATCCCCTCAATCTAATAAACAACCAAGAAGATATTGATGAATTGAAGGTCTTCATGTATTTCAGTTTGAACTGCTCATGAAGTATAAAGCATGATACAGCTTATCAAGAAAAGATAATAGTGAGAATATGTAAATTTCTGATAGTGATAATACTTATATGTGAGGCAACGATAGTGATAATACTAATAGTGATAACCAAAGAAGCTAGCTGTCACCAAAACTTGAATTGTTGATCTATATGGTATAGACATGCTTATATCTGCACCAAAATGAAGAAAAGGAATTAAGTAGAACATTCTGGAACCTCCATCTAGACAAAAAATATAGAACAATGTTGTATGAAGTGGTCAAGATTGTCTTATAGACACTTCAAACTTAATTGTTGCAGGCTGGCCATGGTTGCCATACAAAGCTTATTAGATGACATCCTTATTATCCAAACCATCGTAAGACGTTCTAAATGAGAGACAAACTAAACCTGCCTTTGTCAAATGACATGATTGCCAAGCTACACATAATGTGGCTACTTAGAATGGAACCAAAGTATGAGAAGACCTCAATAGAAATAAGGAGCTTGTGAAGCATAAATCTTCTTCGTAAAAGGAACAAAAAGGAAAATGGTGCACTACTACTCAAAAGCAAATTTTAAACAGATGAAAGCCACCATATGCCTGATCAGTCTGATTCTTGTCATGATAAAGAAAATGCAAATCTTCATTTGCAGTCCAAAAATCCTTATCCATTAGGGAAGGCCAAAATGGCTATGGCTATGGCCATGGCCATGATTATGGCAGCAGTGCAGAAGCTAGGGATGCCTTCGACCCTAGAAGCGCTTCACATTTTGAGGCTGATACAAAACTACGCTATCACCATGGATAGCTGAACACAAGATGGAAGATGCTACAAATGCTATAGCTGAAGAAATTAATTCAGGATTCTGGTAAAAGAAAAAGCCAACATCTCTACAGAGGACTCAGTATTTCAGGTATAACAAGATAGCTTCAGGTGAAGGAGGAGATTATGGGAGTTCGTTCTGCAACATAAGTGAACAAAGATTATGTTCCTTTTCAGGCTGGTGCCATGGCATATCCTGCAGTTATTATTTCCAAAACTTATCCTTGTTGTCATGCATGATATTCCTTTGGGAAAAAGCCTTGTGAATTCCTGCCACCAACCTCAGTCTAGCTCATAGATTTGATCCTGCATCGAAGAAAACAGAGGCAATTTAGAATGCGTATGGCTATACCATGCCTCTGCAATTTCCTGAGGGCCAGAACTAAGTTTGAAGCTCGTCCATGAAAATGAGCGTTGCTTTGCCAAAATATATTACAATGAAAGAGCACATTTGCAGCCAAGCAGTATCTTCTTTGGCTTGTTCATTAAGCCTTGCTTTGATCAGTTTGAGTTGTCTCGCTGGAGGGGCTTGCAAACGGGGCTTGCTTTCATGGCTCTCAGTGTCAATGTCATTATGCCATGTTACACTGGCAGCAAATGAGCGGATTAGTAGAAAAGATACCTTCAAACTTCATGCTGAATGTTATGTTTCTCTCTCCACAAATGTGTTTGCAGACCAAATGCTTGGCTCCTACAAAATTTGCAGACTTGTCTGGTCCCTAAGACTCCTTCCCAACTTCTGCTTTCTTCTTAGCCGAGATGTTACCTTGAGCGTCCCCTGGCATCATCCAAATATAGACCAGAGTTCTACCAAGTTGAAGAATGAGGGAGGCGCACTTGCATTGAGACATGATTATCTTATGGCAATCACTATAATTCTAGCTATCTCTAACCATACACGAACAATACGTTATAGCTATAGTTTTGACATTAGACTTCTACTAAACTAATAGTACTCTCAAGTGAATAAGTATTGCAAGTACTATGACAAGTTATGGCACTTATTTGCGTCATTGCTCCTAATTCACATTACATGTTCCACCCTCATTTTTTCCAGATTGTCTGCTTTGTCTAACTAGTAGATAAATGTTGATAATCATGCAAGTACTAACCTTCCAGTCCGAGCAACACCATATAGTATATTGCTTGAAATCTTATAGTATTTTGTAAATCTTGTTATACAGTATAACAAATTCTGTACATCCATACCCCACAAACGAGGAACTTTGCGTACGGTGTAGATTAAGGAATAAGGGGTGAATATGCCTATCCAACAGCTTTCGTTGCCCTACGTCACCCCCCGTGTGAATATGCACCCAAACAAAAGGGGGTTTAAGGAGGATTTTAATTTCAATGCGTGTAATGTATTGGTTTGTGTTATAGGTTAAAAATTTTTTTTACCCATTCGGGGACAAAAACAAACAACGTTACATGACACTTGGATGAGTTGATGTTGCGAATGTAAGCAATTTAAGCTAAAAATCCATAAACGTGAATAAAACTCAGAATATGAGTTCTATTATTAAGGGGGGAGTATAATTAGAGTTGGAGATTATTAATGATTTATGTTATCAAAAAATTTGAAAGCAAACAAGAAAATAAAGACTTCAAGAGGGAAATAAAGATTTCAAGCATCTGTTTCAAGCATATGTTACAAGAATATTGAATAGTTCGATATGTAGATAATAACTCTTGCGCACAATATAATCTTTTTTCATTACCTCGATATGTTTCTAATCGATTGAACATTTGTGAATGGTTCATTCAAGTATGAAAGAACTTGCATTGATCCTTTGACATCCACCATAGTAAAGGTCTAATGTATGATAGCCATTTCTATACGATAATATCTAGCATATATTGCCCTGTCAGCAGATCTAATGCTTTACTCCATTATAAAGAAGCTAGTAATTTATGTCTGCATATCATATCATGTCAACGTCCTGAATTGCACTAGAGTTGAGGTAAATTCCCTGGAAAGCTTAAAGACGCATTTGCAAATTACACAGAGATAATCACTCACATGTATGTTTCAACAGGAATGTCAGCAAAGTATGTCTCAACCAAAAGCTTCACACCACTCAGTTCAGTGGCAAGATAACCATAAGCCTTCTCAAAGGCTTGCAATTTAGACGCTTCAAGGTCAAGCACAAGTGCAGGTTCATCAAATCGAATCCATTTTGCACCTGCTTCTTTCAGCTCACCTATGACTTCCCTGCACATATAAGGCCAGCTTAAATAACTTGAAACAATAGGAACTACTATCTAGGATAACAGCTTTAAGATTACCCATAGACTGGCAGCAAGGAGTCAAGCAGAGAAAGAAGATCAAATCCTTTAGCCACACCCTTTGCTGGCTTTGTAAATAACAGATACGTGAATGGGCCAACAATAACAGGAACAGTCTCAATACCAAGCTGTAATAAAATGATATAAATAAGCACATGATACACATGCACGCAGGAAAGGAATGCTTGCATCTTAAATTATTAAGCCACCTGCTTAGCTTCCTTGTATTCTTGAACAACTTTACGAGAGGAAAGGGTGAACATCACATCTGGGCCCAGCTCTGGGACAATATAGTGGCTGCAAAAGCAGTTAATCATTCAGAAACAAGGTTCTGAGTAAGCCTAGAAACAGCTGAGCTTTTGGGATATGTAACTTACTAGTTGGTGTCAAACCACTTAGTCATTTCCATGGCAGGTTGCTTTACATTACCGCGGGCCATAGAGAAGTAGACATCAAAATCCACATCTCCACCTGTCCAGCCATAACGAGGTGCGACAGCTCCAACCAGTGCGGTTGTATCAACACATAACTACCATCTATCAGGCTTCTCAGCAGGCCTTGTAAGATTGTGGCAAGATTTTAACTCTTTAGACTACTTCTAGAGCCTAAAACATCTTCGCCAGTTGAATTTAAGAGATAACCTCTTCTACAATAGTCTCGTCCAATCAGAGGGGCAATGCATAGGAGAAGACAAAAACAAACTAGAATGGAGATGGTTACACATGAAAGGCATAAGACCTACAGGCTTAGAAATGCTACTTGTTGAATGTGACAGGCCCACTCAAATCTTACTGTGGTACATCTCTGGACGGCTTTTTCTGCTCAATAATTTGTCAAAGAGCTCCTCCAGAAGCAACAGAAGCAAATACCTGTATCTCTTCTTCACCTATATGCATGGGAAAAAAATATATGCGAGAAACATTTGAGCAGGAAACACTTAGAGAATACCGGAAACAGAATCTGCAACTCGCATCTCGAACTACGGTCGGAAGTCGAGATCTTGCTTATTTGCTCCTTTGCAAAAAAAAACCTTCCTTGCAAAACAATAACTCTGGCCTGCATTTCGTGCCTTCCGATCAACCAAGCAAACCATTTACCCTAACAAAGCAAACCCTAAAGTTAAGCTATCGAGCCCTGCATGCCTTTAGATTTTTTTTTTTTTTCCTTTTTTTTTAAACATGGGATCAAACCATTGGCAATTGCCATAAAAATAAACTTGAAACTGTACGCGCACTCTAGATGTATGCATTAGTACATCCACGAGATTACACCACCAAATCATATAAAAACCTTAGGGAAAAGAGTATAAAAATACAAAAACAACCCCCTGTTATTGTGCTACATATTTATTGGTGTGTAAACAGAATTTCTTAGCACCAAGATACCAAGATATTTCTCATTTGCATCCCAGAACCTAGCAGAAGTTACAGGTTTTCCAACCTGTACTGCAACGGCAAAAGTTGATTAGTATAAAAGGTTGATTACTGTGCAAAAGAAGCACTACATAACAAGAAAAGTGTTAATTGCGTAAAAAAAGAAGCAGTATATTTCTAGTTAAGCGGCAAAAACTTACTCTTTTGTGAAGAATATCATTGACATTATATGGCAGTGCAAAATCAAAAGCCACTTTGATACCACTATTTTGGTCTGGCCAATCATTGCGCATAAGTGCATCCATCTAAACCAAATATAAGAAAGCCAAAAGATCAGCTAGCTCTTGCTTGTAAGCAAAATATAGGCACTTATTGACCTTAAACCAGCACATCTAATGCTTCTTAAACTACTATTTTCAAAAGCTTTGATAAACTCCTGCATCTTAAAATTATATCCCCTTGTTTTTATTCATGACTTCTAGCTGCAATTCAGGGAAATTACTGTGTCCTGAGGACCAAGTTCTTGTCCTAATGAGTTACATATTGGCTTGTTAGTCTATTTCCAAAGCACGCTATCTATGCTCTTGGTTGAGAGATAAAACCTGATCCCCCGATTGGAAAATTGGCTGAAATAAGTTAAGAGTGCTATCCCAACTTAAATTTTAACATTTAACCTGTATTTTGACAACCGTATTTGGAGGCAACAATGGAGTTGGGCGTCGCATTTCCAGTGGCCACATCATATTGTTAGCAACGACAAAATGCATGAAGTCGGAAGCCAGATTATCAGTCTCTACATTCTCTGCATCTTTGTCTGCATTCCATCAGTTTATGCATCAATTCAATTCTGGTGCCAGAAGAATGCAACCATATTAGCTAACACAGAATTTGAACAGGCTGAAACGCTGCAGGTCGCGATGGACGGGTGCCGGACTTGAGGTGCACGCATGGGTGCGAAAGTTGCGAAAACGAAAGCGGAACTGGAACCAGAATCGGAAGCTTAAATGGAAGATAAGCATGGAGCGCCATAAGACTTCAAAGATTCTCATAAACTCATTCAAGTGCCAATAATCTTACTCCAAATACGTTTTACCCACCCTATTGCTCCCTGCTGTGTTCGTATTCATCATATTGGAGCTGCCAGTTACCCGGTCGAGAACATCCTTGATCCACAACGCAACTGACCGTGCATTTACAGGGAACAAAGGGTTTTTAGCAGTCATCAACATATACTGAGTATATTCTAGCATATACTCAGTATATCCCACAAACCCACGTAAACGAGGGTTTTGCCCCCCTAGGGGCGGGTGAAAATATCCTTACCCTGGTTTTGGTGATTCCATCGCGGTGATACTCTCCCGCGGAATCATTAACCCTCCTGCCCCGTTATCCGTACCCTCCTGCCCCGTTATCCGTACCTGCCCCGTTATCCGTACCTGACAGGCTCCATCTTATACCTTCCGGCGGAATCATGTCTGCGAAATACCGCTGGATGGAATCACCAACCTTTTATTCTATGCGACGGAATCACATGGAATTGATCCTGCGGGGTGGAATCTCTGCATACCGTAATATTCTCCCCCGTAGAATCACCGCGTACGATAATATTCTCCCCCGTGGAATCTCCGCGATAATATTCTCACCAATTTACGATTCTTCGAGATGGAATCACCGCTCATATATTCCACCAGACGGAATCACAACCGTATTATTTATTCCGCGAGACGGAATCACAATCGTGCTATTCCGCCAGACGGAATCACAACCATGTTATTCCGCCAGATGGAATCACGAACGTCTGATTCCGTGAGATGGAATCACCACTTACGTATCCCGCCAGACAGAATCACAACATTGCTATTCCGCCAGATGGAATCACAACCATGGGATTCTGCCCGGTGGAATCACAAATGGAAAATTCTTCAAGATGGAATTACCACGAATGCATTCCATTCAAAGTATCAGACAAAAGGATTCCTTAAAAAATCTTCTCACAGATTCCTCACCCAGATGTAAAAAACCCAATCCCGCCCCTGCTCCCTTTTTTTTATCCTTGGCTTATTTTTTTATCCTTTTTCCGTTTGGGGTTGTGTGAATATAGAAGTTATGTTTAAATTACCAAGAACGGGCTTATTTTTGGCCTCCTTCTGGTTTAATCCGACGAATCCAGCATTTATCCCTCGATAAATATGGTTTCGACCAACAGATTTGATGAATTTTTGATCCAGAAGTTGCATTTGGGTCTTCGAATTTGGATTGAATTCATCATTCAATTGTGTATTCAATTCATCATTTAGTTTTTTTCGTTAAACCCTTTTTAAACCTTGGCCTCCATAGCCATTATGGGCCAAAGGTTGGGCCGCTGTTTTGATAAGGCCCCTTTTTTGGCACAGAAGCTTGCAATTGCAGAATCCAATCCATTGCAGAATGGTATTTTGAGTCGCCCATAGGCTTTGTTACAGGTTTAGCCTGTTGAAAAATAGAGGAAAGCACAGAGAAACAGGGGAAAGCATAGAAGAAGCAAAATTGGAGCTCTGCCTTTGTATATGCATGGCTCTGTGATGGGCTCGAAAAAATCAGTGAGGGCTCGGCGTATTGTCTCTTGTTTTCAACCCACCATGACCTGCAGCAGAAGAATAGGATCAAAGAATAGGATTTTCGTTGAAGCGGAATGCTCTAGAAAGATTCGGCGACAAGAAGCTTTGGCATAAGCTTGGCCAATGACAATCTTTTAGCTGTAGCCGCCATAACAGAAGACCTTGCAAAGCAGAGATATATACCCAAATATACAGATCAACACATGAGCAAGATAAAGGACCAAATCCTAGAAAAATATCAACAGAAACACTCGAAATCTGGCTAGAACTGCAGATTCAACGAGCATTTGAGCCTAAAAATTCTGAGACAGCAAGAGAAGCACCCAAGAATTTGGATAGAAAAAAATCCAGAGTATTTAATAGTAAGAAGATGAAGAAACGCAGATGAAATCTGGAGGGAGGGAAGATTAAAAGCAGAGAAAGGGATTAAGGAGAAATAGGAAGGCGAAGGCGGAATAGTTCAAACTGTGGAAAGAAGGATAAGGAAAAAAGGGAAGGAACAGAGTATTTATAGAGAAGGAACAGGGTCGACCGGTAAGAACTACCAGGGAAGCAAAATACTATACGACGATACGCCCAACTTCCGACCTTAATTTTCTAAGCATTCTTGATGAATAGAAAAAAAGAGTGTCAGTATAACCGTAAGCGCCATTGGCGCAAAGAGCCCATGAACAAGCTCACGAATGTATTCGGCTACTCTGCTCTGCTCTGTCTTGTGCTACCTGCAGGACAGATTCAACTGCCATGAACACTAAATCGCTGAAAGCTTTCGGGTATACCCAGAAATTTCGCCAGAAATGGTTTTTAAGCTTTCGGGTACGGCAGATTCAACCACTTAATCGCTGTTCTTGTGCCTTTTGCCGGATCCTGCAAAGCTAAACCATTAAAAAAAAAACTCGCCTAAGCCTGCGAAAAACTATGGCGAATCGCCTAAACTCTGATTTAGTTAAACCTAGGCTAGAAGCGCAACAAGGATGTGGAGCAGATAACAAGAAAAGAAGAGAAGGAAGATCGCTCGGAGCAAGCCGCCATAGCCGGCACTGCAGTGGCTGAAAAAACCTCCAAGAAGAAAAGGACGTAAAAAATTTAAATTTTTTAGTTTTATATTTCAAATGGTGATTCCGTGGCATGGAATAACAGAGCGGTGATTCCGTCCGGCAGTATTCTACCGTTGTGATTCCGCGGGACGGTATTGAATTTATTGCCGTACTGTCAGGTACGAAAAACGGGCCCTCCGGAACGGATCCCGTTGCGGGAGGGTTAGTGATTCCGCGGGAGAGTTTCACCGCGATGGAATCAACCAAAACCAGGGTAAGGATATTTTCACCCCCTAGGGGCAACCCAAAAATGGTAGATATGAATTTGGACGAAATTAGAATGATAACGTGAACGGCATGAGAGGCATGTGGAAGACAAGGAAATAGTAGTTTTTCTTTATCTTTATGAATTTCTAATGATGTAGCTCTGCTTCTGCAAATTCGGCAAGGTATGGCCAGGGTTTTTTAGACGATGAGCATGCTTCCAGCTTAACCTGATCAGGTAACGAAGTTTATTCCCCTATTTCTTATTTGGTCCGGCATTAACGTACAGTGATGAAGCAGATATTATATAACTCAATCTCTTCTACTTGCCAAAGCGATGCTCCTTATGCGGTGGGAGGAATCCCTAAAACCAGGAAGTATGGAATATTCAACATTAAACATGTTAACATGGGTTTTAATTCAGCTCTTGGCAACAGATCCTCCCATTATTTAGGGGTTTTTGTACATCAAAATCCTTGCCTTTAGAGTGACAACCATTGTGGGCACTTTTCTTAATGCTTATAGATCTTGAATCGTGTATCAGTTGTTCCTCATGCAGGGTTTTTGTGTGCAGCTTTCAAGGCAGTATGGATGAGTTCTGTTAAGACTTGATTATAGCATGTTCAGAAAGAGCTATTTTTTCTAAATTAAGAAGCTATTATGATGTGTAGAATCTTGCATGGTCAGACCCCCGACATTCAATTGTCAATGATAAGTCATGCACAGAATAGCATAAACGAGCTTTTCAAATATGAAAGGTATGTTGTCTTCTCATGCTTCTTTTTATATTGTACCAATTAGAATGATCTAATGATAACTTGCAGACATGTGTCTGAAATTGACTTAGTTAAATACACATAATAGTTTATTAATTTGCTTACTAGGAGTCATGTTTAATGGTCACCTTTCAGACATCTGTCTGAAATTGACAATATGCTTTCCTCTAAAGGCTGCATGTTTGTAAGTTTAATGGTCACCTTTCAGACATCTGTCTGAAATTGACAATATGCTTTCCTCTAAAGTCTGCATGTTTGTAAGTGAGGCTAACTTCAGACATGTATTTGAAATTATTAACTAGTTCAATATGGTCGCCTTTTGGACATCTGTCTGAAAGTGACAATAGTCTTTTTTTTTAAGGTCATAAGCACTTTCAGACGAGTGTTTGAAAGAGAAGCTTTATGTAATTTCAGACATGTTCATCCTTGAGGTTTACGTCATATTTGCAGTCATATTTACAGACAAATGGATGTAACTAGGATTCTTTTAAAGGGCATGTGTAATGATAGTCTTTGAGACGTGTATCTATTAACTACTAGTTTATTATTTTTATAAGATGTAAACCATTTGTAAGCATTTGTAACTGAGATATTCAAAGTCTACTTGTACTTTCAGACAAGCGTGTGTAAATGAATCCCTAGTGATAGTCTTTCAGACATGTGTCTGAAAGCATGTACAGACTAATGTAATAGCCTTTGAGATACATATCATATCATACTTGCATACGAATATCTGTATTGAGATTCTTTCACACGTTAGTATTTACAGACTAGTTTCTATAAGTAACTAATTATTTGCTTTTAATATTGCAGCCCTTATACTAACCAAGTTTCCCATGCGCGAGCTCAATGGATAGCGTTAGGTAGGCCACCAAGGCCTGTGACGTGCAGCTCCAAGGACACAGTTTGGCAGGTATGCTTACATGTAGAATCAAAATCATTGGTCTGTAGGATGCCTTTGTTGTTTTTAGAATTGACTTAATTTGTTTCTATGTGTCTAGAGATTTGAAGATTTCTGCAAATCCCATCGATCCGAGCCATCGGATCGCCATTCTGGGAAAGGACGAGCGCCTATATTAGGCCATTGTCGTTTTCCGCCTGGTTATCGGCGTCTTCTCACAGCAGCATTCTTCGTTCTCGTAGCTTGGCTTCCCTCCCTTCATGCAGCATCTCTTTCCTTGTCCATTGCTTCCTCTCTTCATCATCTTGCTCCTCTTCCTCTCATGTTATCTTCTTCCCCTTTATCCCCATCCTTTCCCGGCTGGTTGTACATCCCTTTGCGGGCCTGTTCTAGACAGGATTGCTTCGCCCATTTCTACCAAATCACTCTGTGTCTTGCTTGTCTTTTTAATGTTGTTGTTTTTGTTTTTTAGAACTTCTTACAGATTGGCATTCAAGAATTCACGCCATATCGCTTGGGGATCCGGATCGACCATTCGTATGTCCAATCCATCAGTTGGGTTGGATTTCGGCCAGGCTGATTGACGTACAGGACAGGAGCAGGGTTGGAACTGCATGCAATCTCTGCTTCTTAGCTTTTCCGTCCTTTGTTTGCTTCTCTTCTTCTTCAATGGGACGTTTGTCCGGTAGAGGTATGGCATTTCCGCAGATTCTGATGCATGCACACAGTCCACAGTCCTCTTGCTTCATGCCAAGAGTTCTATCACTTATGGAGCGTGGTTTTCCTTGAATTCTGAGGCATGCACAAAGCTTTTATAGATGGATTTCTAACGCAATTTGTTTCCCAAGCAGGGTGATCGGATTCAGCTGTATGATGTATCTGCTTCGTTTCTTTTTAATCTTTCCAACGATGGGACATTTGTTGCACCACATGCTTTCCACCAAAGTACATGCTTGGTTTTACGCCTTAGGTTCACTTAGTCCGCAGGCCAATTAAGTTAGCAATCGGTCCCCTTTGCATAGGGAATTGGACACATCGGGACTCTTCTTAGGGATCGTGATGGGTTGATCTGGTAGCTGGACTGCACTCGATTGATCGGCATCCAATCTCTTTTTGTTGTTGTTCCTCCATGGTAGCTTGATTTCCCATCTCGTTTCTCCCTTCTGCCTCTGTTCTAGTACATAAATCAATTTGCCTATTTGCCTAGCCTTCTCGCTTTTGCCTCTTTCCCTATCGATCATCTTTTCGGATCCTCGACCCATTAGCTACTTGCCGCTTCCTCTCCCATACCTCTTCATGATCAATGGGATCTGCATCGTCTTGTTGGAGCAGCTCAGATATCTAACATCTTTCTGCCCAGACATCTAGTTCCCTGCCATAATCGGATTCTTATATTGCAGTGGGCAACCTGGAGTTGTTGAACTTCCGGCTGGATCACATCGACGGACACGAGGCGGAGAGGATCCGCTTGTTTATTTCTTGGTGGCTTTTTCCGCGGGAGTATCTTGAGGAACGAAGTCGGGATGGAGCTGCATCGCGGCATTTCGTCATTGATGGCGACCTCGGCTTTTCTTATTCTTCCTTGTCTTCATTTGCCCGGGCTCTCGCCATCGGTTTGACCCGGCGTTTTTGGTCGACCTTAGCATCTGGTGCATGACCGATTGGCATTTTCCTGGCATCCGGGCACCTGCATGTAAGATCCGGCCTGCCTTCCTCTGGTTTTAGCAGGTCGGCTTCAGATCCGACGATCCTGCTCCTCCACGCTGCCTTTGCAATGGGCTTTCATCGGCCCAGCCAATATTAGCATGCCACGTCACTTCTAAGCCCCTATCCTTTCATAAGGTAATTGTCTAATTTGCATTTTCCTTCTCCTTCGCCTTCATTGAGTCCCTTTTTTCCTAAATCCGCTACTCACGTAGGTTCTGGCACATATGCGTTTAGTCTTGGCAGTGTTTTTATAGTCTACACCGGTTCTATGTGCATTGGATTGGATTTTAAAACCAATTTTTTGGCATACATGCATTCTTCCTATACATTTGACGATTTTGCTTTTTTCCATGATTTGGAAGGCCTGCTTTTCTCTTAGGCCCTAGTTTTTCTATACGCAGTTCTTTGCATTAATTCGTTTAAGTTGGGTGATTCTTTGGATATGGGTTTAAACCCAGTGTGAGCTCCAACCTATAGTTTTTCATTGGGCCATATTATGTTTTTTATGCGTGGACAAACATCTGTAGATTTGTTAAATGATGTGGTATTGTTCCAACATATTCATTTGATGCACGTGTTGACTGGTATCTCATGCATGCCGTATATGGCTCGTTGCTCCATCGTAGTTTATTTGCATTTTGATTTGTCCTTGGGCTGTTCACCATACTTTGGGAATTTACTTGCATTATTCACGCATGATGCTAGTAGACCCTCATTGTGAGAATGGGTGATAACATGTTTGGTATTTGCATTTAAATATGGGTTTGGCATCTTATTCTTCTCATTGGTGCTTACTGGGACTTTTGACTCTACGAGATGCATGATCATTTGCCTATTCATTGGCTCATCTCATTTATCTGGCGTTTGTTCCTCTTTTCAACATATTTTCTCCATCTACATTATTTGTCTTATGCTCCCTATTTTACTTATCATGGCCTTTTCATAGCCTTTGATTTTTATAATGGTTACATAGGTTATCTTATGCCCCTTTACATATACCCTCGGAGGGAATTACTGAATCACATTTACATTATATTTTCTATCATTTGGGTGTCCCTTTTTCTTTTCCTATCTTGGGGGTTCTCGATTGTTATGTTTTTCTCCGTCTTATTCATAATTGCATTAGAATATCGGCATCTAGGGCTTTTGTTTTTAGGGGGTGGTTTTTCCCCCATGTTATCTCTTTCATATGTGATCTTTTCCAAGTTGATGGACATCTAGTTTGTATATATGTGACGTTATCCTTTGAATTTGAGGTCGTTTTTCATCGTTGTTTTCGGATTTTTCTTCTTTGCACTTGGGTTTTATCGTGGATTCGATGCACCATACTATTCTGAGGGTCTATGCTCTCCTCGCGCTATTTTTCTCTTGTTTATGTTCTGGCTCACTTTTTACCTCGTTTTCGTCTTGTGGTCGTTTACTTGGGATGTTGTCTTGTTTTCATAATTCTACGCTGCAGTCTCTTGGTTTATTATATTTTTATTGCCTATAGATTTGTGGCCACCATCTTCGGGGTTGCATTTGTCTTTTTTACATTGATGCATTCCATTTCCATGGTAGGTTGCGGTATGGCTTCAATTGCGTGTTATTTCTCCGCCATGCATCTCTTTTGTATGTTATTTTTTATATTGTGGTTCCCATGTGGTTATATGTGGCATTCCTTTCTGTGTTTAGGATTTCCCCATGGTGGTTTGGGTTTTATTTTTTGCACTTGTGTTTGTATCTTATGTGTGATGCACTACACTCGGCTCAGGGGTATACGTTATTCGGGTGGTATTATCTTCTACACTCTAGGTTGGGTGCGCACTTTGTTGCCTTGGATATATCACATTGTAATGGTTCCTTCATTTGGTATTACGTTATTTTCGATTCTCGATAACTTGGGGGTTTGGCATAAGGGGGTTGCGTTTTATAAAGGTTTCTAATTATTATTGTTGTTCCTCATGTATGAGGCACCTATAGGGGTCTGTGATCGGTTTCATGGTTCTGAACTCAGGCTTATCTCTCTTTTCTTGTGTTACTTTTTTACATTTTTGCGTTTTTCCCTATATGTTGGCATCCTCTTATTAATCATAGGCATTCACATGGTTTTTGATTTTTTAGGTTGGGCATCATTCGAATTTGCGATGTATCGAACTATTTTCAACGTTATAATTTCTATGCATTCTCAGGGTTTGATTTTTCTTTTTTCGTATTGTTGCCTGTGCTCTGGTTCAAGTCGATCTTGTTGCCTATCCTTTTGCAATGTTGTTATCAAACGTTGTTTTCCTTTTTTAGGCATACGGAGCATTACGGTGGTTTCATTTTCTTTTCACGTTATTGCCTATGTCATGTTTCCGATTCTGCTGCCTAGCTAGCTTTTTTTGCGATTTATTATGTGGTGTTTTCGATTCTGCTACCTAGCTAGCTTTTTTGTGATTTATTGTTCATCTGCAAGGTTGCATCTTGTCTTTCTAACGTTTATGCATCTTCTTCACAACCATGGGTTGGCTTTTCCTCTTCATCTTATTGCTTTTGTATTGGGTTATTTATCATTATTGACAACTTGGGAGGTTTTGCATAAGTGGGCCTCATCTTTTTGCATTATATGCATTGACGTGGTTGGTTTCTTCTTGTGTTTATGCATTATCTGCAATTGCATAGCTTGAGTTGTTCCTACTTAGCTGGATATTGCCTTTTATTTCGGGTCGTATTCTCGTTCTTCGGGTTGATTCTCCCGGCGCCGGTACGCCTTTTGGGATTCCTCATCACGAGGACTTGACTTGTTTTTGTCAGGGCGTCCTCTTTTTTCGTCTCAGGGCTGGCAGACTCTTCTTACCATTGTTTTTGTTCTATGATGTATTTCCTTTTCCAGGTTAGTGAGCTGATGTCGTCTATCGCGAACCCTTCCAACTCTTCTCCGGCGAGTTCGCTTTCTCCACCACGACTCGCTCGTGCTGCTGGTCCTCGTCATCAACGCAACGCTTCCCTTTCCTTTGAGCCGGACTCTTTGGACACCAGTTCACTTTCTCCCCCGACCTCTCCCATTCCCGCCTCTGCCATACCCATTCTTGTTGCCCCGTTTCTCCTGATTATACACAATTATTGCAGGAGCTTCAGCAGCAGCGGGCCCCACTTCAGGCACTCCAGACATCAGCAGTTCCGTTCCTATAACCTTCTCGACCCAGCTCGTATCTGCCCCTTCTACCTCAATCTCCTCCCTATTTCATCGCACACATTGGGCGTTCTTGGGGGGTTCCATATCTCACGAAGCATTTTGTCTTCTTTTCTTATTGCAGTTACTTGTTATTCTTTTTTATTATTTATCGTTATTGTTTTTTCTTTTGGGGATCCATGATGAAGGGTTTCGTTTCCTCCGTTTTTTTGCTCGCTATGCAGGGTCCACATGTTGAGGTTCGTACTCACGGTTGATGGCGGTCCTCGTTCTCTCGGGCTTGCTCGTGTTTGCAGCAGTGGGTTGGCGCCCCTCTTGATCTCACCCTCGCTCACGTTTAGCCGTGCCCGGGCTTCGACCCTTGGAGTTTTCAGCGGCTGGCTAGGCTTATAGTTTATGCGGTTCCCCTCATTTTCTTGTTGTGCTCCGTTTAAGCTCGTTAGCCGTGACCCAACTCCGCGGCTTGGCGGTTTTAGTGGCTCTCTCTCTCTCTCTCTCTCTCTCTCTCTCTCTCTCTCTCTCTCTCTCTCTCTCTCTCTCTCTCTTACTTTTGTCGTTTCGCTCTTTTTACATCCCATTCAAGTATTTTGTGACACATTTTCCACCTCGTTGTCCTTTGTGGCTACATTTCTTCTATGTATATTCTATATTTGGTTTGGTCTGATACTTGGACTTGAATATTTGGGGATTGCATTTAAGATTTTTCTTCTTTTTTTTTTTTTTTGATCATCGGGGAGCTCTAGTGTTTGTTGGTTCCTTTGTTCCTTTGTATTAGTGCACTTATTTGTTGTTTCCTGAAGTTGTATTTTCTAATCTTGACCATGGGTGACGGGTGATATTGGTTCGGTGTACCAACTTTATGGATTTGGGAGCTTCTTTGTTTTCGTTAGCTCCACTTTGTCATGTTCGCAGTCGGCTTATTTTTCGTGCATAGCTTTGCTCGCTATATATGATATGATATTCCATAATCATTGTGTCAGTTTCGAGACGTTAGACGTGGTTGACTTTTCATGTTCTTTTAGCCCATAGTTTTTATCATTCTTCCCCGTTTCCTCCGTTTTTTGCTCGATATGCAGGGTCCACATGTTGAGGTTCGTACTTCCGATTGCTGGCGGTCCTCGTCCTCTCGCGCTCGCTACGTGGTGTGCGACTCTCCTCGACATCTCCATGTTTCTCGTTCCATCTTTAGGTCTATGCATTTTTACATTCCTATGCGTAAGTTTTTCCTTTTTGCCTTATTATCTCAGTTACTTGTTATTCTTCCTTCTTATTTGTCGTTATTGTTTTTGGGGATCCATGATGAAGGGTTCCTTTGTTCACTTATCTCCCTCTAGATGTTGACCACCAGTTGGCGGGCATAATGGCCACATTCACGGACTTGGTCCGTCATCTCCATTCATATCATATGTGCATTGCATTTATGCGCGTGCGTGGTTTGTTTTTCATCGCCTTGTTGCCTTGTTAAAGCCCGGCTTTATCATCCTCGGATGTCTCCTTCCTCCATTTCTTGGCCTCGGCGGCCATATCCTTTTCATCAAATCTTCAACCTTCCCCTCCTCGATCCTCCATCCGTGGCCCTCTTCTTCGTTCCTCGCCTTCTTCTTTCGTCCTTTATCTTATCCGATTTCGGGGTGGTGGCGGAGTGTCTTCTAGCTATAGGCTTGCATCCATCCCAATATGGTACTCATTCGGGGCCGTCGGGGGGGGAGCTTCGGGGCCGCGTTCGGGCTCTTCTTCTTCTCACTCGTTATGTGCCCAGCGATCCGACTCAACACTTGGCGGTGTCGCAGCGGCTGGGCTTATAGTGGAGGAAGTCCTTTGGTAGTCGGCCGGTTTTGTGTCTCTCGCGAGTCCTTTCCCAGAATCCCATCGATCCGAGCCATCGGATCGCCATTCTGGGAAAGGACGAGCGCCTATATTAGGCCATTGTCGTTTTCCGCCTGGTTATCGGCGTCTTCTCCAAAGCCATTCATTCTTCGTTCGTGGCTTCCCCCTTCCCCCTGCTGCGTGGGCGTCTACCTCTTTTTCATTTATATATATTTATTTGTTCATGCACTTTTGTGTTCTCCACTTGTGGGTGTGGCTTTTCCACGTTGTTGTTGTTTCCTTCGCATTCTACTATGTTATTCTCCACCTGTGGGTGCTGCTATTTTTTTATCCACCTTGAGGGTGAGGCATATTTTGATATAGTGAATTTCCACCCGCTGGGTGCTGCTTTTTTCCACCCTAGGGGTGATGCTATCTTTTCCTGTTATGTTCTTTTTCTACCTATTTTTATTTCTCATCTCTTCGGTCCTTTGTTGATGCAGTCTTTTTATGGCTATGCTTGTTTTGCGGTTCTAACCATTACGGGTGTTTTTCGGAGTTCTTTGGTCTTGCAGGTTTTCTTATATTCCACCAGTTCCGGGGGACTTGCCGCGTTTCTGTTCGTCCTCCTCTTCGTTACCTTTGGGGATCACCATTGGCTGGGGTCGTGCTCTATGTTCACCTTCGCTCTCGTCCGGTTTCTCTCTGTTCTCCAGGCAACACATTCGAGGTTGGTGGCAACCATTTCTCATTAGGGTTTTCCTCGAAAACCCGAAAGGGCGGGGTTTTTTATCCCGATGAGAAGTTGTTGCCATTGCCCTCCTATATTGCCTTGGCATATTTTCTTATGGGGTAGTCCGATATTGTTCCTATGGTCGGCTACCCCTCTCTCTCTTCCAAACATTGTATACGCTGCTGTGATGAATGACAAGCCTATCTATCTCGGCCGGTTTTGTGTCTCTCGCGAGTCCTTTCCCAGAATATACGATTATAGAAAAGCCAAATAAGTCAGACATGTCTTCAAAAGCAACTCCAAGAATGACTGAGCACTATGACCTAATAATGTGTTCTGACGAAGAATGGAGTAATTGGAAACTAATATGGGAAGCTTGGAAGAACTCAAAACTTCCTGACAAAAATGGAAAACCTCCTACAAGTCCAGCTCCCGATATTTTTGTGAGTACTTATATGCATCCATATCAGGGGCTTTTGCGAGAGGAGATGCTAGAAGTTCAGTCAAAAATTCTAAGTGGTGAAGTGCTGCTTCGAAAGTCGACAAGTAAGTCTTCTAAAAAGATAGTAAATAAAGCAATTCTAAATGTGAAGGATGTAAAGGAATATGCAAAACAGCTAAAGCAAGCAAGGGCTATGCAAGATGGCATTGTCAAATTCTGCACAGATGTATCAGTTCACAGAGGGGATTATGAATTTTTTAAAACAAGATGTGATATTACTGACGAGGACATGGAGAAGCTCAAAGTATGGAGCTCGCAGTACTTAGATACTGCAACAAAAAGAAATGTTAAGACCATAGACCTTCCAGATAGGGTAAAAGAGTTTTTGAAGGAATGTCTAGGTTTTCCAGTTGTTAAGTTTGATCCAGTAACAAGTGAGAGCAGCTATTTAATCAGTATTGGTAGTAAGGGCTATTGTGGAGAAACTTCAACAAAGGCTTCAATTAGCCTATTTGTTTTGAATTTAATGGAGGAAAACATGGATCATTTTGATAATCATGATCTCGAGCAGTTTTGGAGAACTTGCAGGCATATGACAACACTAGAAAAATACACTGTTGTTATATTTGTTAGAATGGGTATGCAATCTGCAAATGTGATTCAAAGTGCTGAGAGCATTGTTGGGGAAAAGAAAGTGGTTTACGGCATCTATGAACATTCTGAACACTATGGAGAAAAAGTGTCTATCACTAATCCTTTCAGCATTGTAGTCACAGTAATGATTAGCAAAGGCCAGAACCCTGCTAGTACTTGTTGGCCTCATGACTACAACTTCCAACAACTGCTTATGAAGGTTCATGATAACTCATTACATTTGAGAGATGTACCATTTATGGAAGAGTATCCTACTTTGGATTATGTGTGCCTTGGCGAGGGTGTTGTGTTGAAGAGGCATATTAGACCTAGAGTTGTCAAGTATATAATTAGTTCATTTTGTTGTGAGGAGAATTCTATGGTCTGTGAATGGTACATGCATGGAACATTTGGGCAAGGGGCATTATGCCTTGGAAAGAAGGTAGTGTCTATTGTCAAATCCACTCACATGGAAGAATTTTGTCATAAATATTTTGATTCTGTAGTATACTTTGCCAAGACAACAAAAAGCAAAGTATCAGAGGTCTTAGCTGATGATGAGGACGAAGCAAATCCTTCTAGCAATAGTTCTGAGCATATTGCAGCTGCACAAAATGATGACAAGAATGAGTACATACATAGTGATACAAATCAAAATGGAGTTACTATCGAAGTTTTAGGAGCAACGGGTCTTGAAGAACCTATGGAGCATATAGTTGAGAGGTTGTCTTCTTCACCTGTTGCACTTCCAGACGAGCGTCTGTAATCTTTAAATCTATGGAAAACCATTTAAGCTCTTCTGTTCTTTTAATGTGCCCTTCATGTTTTAAATTTTATCAGATGTGATGATTCATATATTAACGACACGGGGAGCCAGACGAGCCAGGTAATGCAAAGACATGAAATATCAGGAGTTGGCATTCATATTGTGGTCTCAGATGCAGAAGGTGTCTTTTCTAGTCAACCTGAAGTGGATGAGCAATTAACATCCTCATTGAGCAAAAAGTGGCCAAGAAAGTTACTTATTCTAGATATTAATGGTGTTTTAGCATCTTTAATATCTAAGAAAAGGGCTTCTGCCATCAGGACATTACAAAAGCCTATTGTATCTGAAATGAAGCACATTTATCCTAGGCCACGGATAGAAGACTTTATTGCTTTTTGTCTTGAAAGATTTGATGTCGCAGTTTGGTCTTCATTAACATATAAGAGGGTTGTAAGCACACTTAAAGATATCGGCCTGAAGAAATATGTTCACAAGTTTTCATTCACTTGGTCACAATCTGATTGTATGTGTCTCAAAGACGTACCAATTGATGTGTCTGAAGGGAAGCCAGTTTTTCTCAAAAAATTGGAAAGTGTATACCAACAATTTGGAGGGAAGTACCATGAAGGCAACACCATCTTGGTAGATGGTTGTCCTTATAAATGCTATATGAACACAAGAAACAGCATATTTGTCAAGTTCTACCGCCCGGAAGAACATGAGACAGACGACTATCTTTTCACGGACATCGTTCCTTTGCTTATGGAGCTTGAGAAATGTGATAAAGTTGCTCCAATCATTGACATGTATCCTAAATTCAAACAAGTAGACCATATAAATGCAAATGTTATGAAGGCTTTAGACACGTTATTTCTTGGTATCTAACCAAGAAATACAAGCAAGTTTTGTAATGTCACCACTTATTGAAGGGAAAATAAATGTACTAGAACAATACATTTGTTTAAGTTTTCTAGTGTAAGCATTTGTGCTACTATGAAATACAAGCAAGTTTTCTAGTGGCAGCATTTGTTGAAAAAAAAAAAGGAAATGTACTTTGAGCAATATCCTTGTTCAAATGTTGTATTAAAATAAAAGCTATTTTGTGTTTTACTTGTTAAAATTTTATATAAATGGAAGCTATTTTGTGTTTTTTTCTTAGTAATATTTTGTTCCTTGTTTTATTTTTATAACATAAAAACTTTAATGTTTATTTAAAATTTGTTGATATCTATAGAACGTCTGTCTGTAACCTTAAAAGTGGGAATTGCATGAGTTCCATTTTAATGAAATGGAGCTTCTATTCAATTCTACTCAATGGGTATTAAGACCCTTTATTACTGTGAGTTCTGTTTCTACATTTACTTTTCAAGCTAAAGACAGATGGCTTCTGTAATGATAGATCTGTCTACAGATATCCACATGGATTTAACTGTATTGTAAGTGTGTCTGTTTTCTCTGTGTAAGTTACATTGTCTTGATGCTCTTTATTATAATTGTTACCTCAAATAATATCCAGAATCTCTTAATGAGTATCACTAAGAATTATAAATGTTTTTGTAATACTTCAAGTTATTTTACTTTTATATTGCAAGTATGTCATATTTATAGCCAAATGATCCTATGTCTGTTGATATGTAAACCTTAATTTTGGTATTATTGAGAGGCATGTAATTGATTGATTTTGCATCATTGTTCTATTTTGAGCTCTTTATTTTAATTTGTGCATATAGATCAATTTAGAGAAGAAGGCTGAAAGCTGTATATTAGAAGTTGTGTGCAAACTTCAAATTTAGCATAGACTGGTCAGTTATTTTACAGCATTTAGATGTAGTTTCTAAGAGAATTTCTATGCAAGCTTGGGTCAACTTTGCCTGAAATCGATTGCACCTGCTCAATAATTGACAGAATCACGATGGCAATGATGAGAAGCTATTCATATAGAGGTATACTTTGTGCAAACCCTTTGCTTTTCTAGTGACGATTCACATCGAATACAAGTGGTGAGAAATGAGCTCCACATAGGTCAATAGAATATATATGATGGCACAAATGGATATTCATAGGCTCTAGGATGTTTGATTTTCATTAGAATCTGCAAGAATTGCATCTACGATGCAGTGGCAGAGGATGAGCCTGCTTTGTCAAACTTCGTGGCAGGAATTCGTGACTATCATCATAGGTAGTGAACTGCCATGTAATGAATGGCAATGAATGTCATAGTCCTTTGGGTTCATGCATTTTCCAGCGTGAAAATGTTAGGGAAGTCTAGGCATCTAAGTTTTATTGTACAAATGCAGATAATCATCTAAGCTTCAGATGCTAAGATGCAGTTGAATACTATTTTATCTTGGTCACATAACAACAATTTGCTGCTCTCTTCATGTGCTGCAGATATGAACGTTCAATTTATTTACTTATTCAATTTCCATCACCAACCAGGTTAGTAATTTTAACCTTTTGGTCCTTCTGTCAATACAAACAACTAATGTCTATGATATCATCTACATGATTTAATAGCAATTCATATGAATTTCATTGTAACTCTTCATTTCACAAGCAATGGGATAGCCAAAGAGATTTGGAATCATGAAATTATAAAGCATGAATGGATGAAGTTCTCGGGAAGTCCATCAGCTCTTATAAATGTGGCCATGGAACTCCAATTTATTATAACATGGCAATTTCGACTTGGAACAGAATGAAAGTCTGCTTTTTTTTTCTGCGTCAAACCCTGTGCAGGTCTTTTTACAAGGTAAGTCAGCTCTCTTTCTTTTTTCTATTCAGGGTTCTTTATTGTTTGATGAGAAAATGCTTGATGCACTAACATGGGCCATAACATGTGATATTACGTGGCAAGCAATAACTGCTATGATATTATCATTGATCTTCTATGCATACCTCAATGACGATAACTTAGTGGATGCCGTTACAGCACAGGTAAGAGAATGTTCTCTTCTCAGTAATATAGTGATATCCTAACATAGCTAGGTTCATTATTTTAGGTGCATGTGTTCGACGATTACGTCAACAATCAGCAGGTTAGGTCTGGTAAGTATGCCTTTACAGTTGCATATCATAGAGACCAATTACTCTTTTTCTTTTTGGTGCTCTGCATTGGAGACTCACAATGTTCCCTCCATGGGAAGTTTTTTAAAATGTATCATCCTGGCAGTGAAATGTCATATCTCAGGCCTGCTTAAACCTGAGTTCTCATGCACAATTTCTCCTTCTCAACTGAAAATCCTTCAAGCACGTAGTATGCTGGATATGGTCAATATTGCCCTTGGAACATTACAAGGTAAGAGAGGAGACGTATTGCACATTGTTTAACTAAAGGCTGAGCATTGACGAATCAGTTTTGCTGCGGCCTATTTCATGTAGAAACACAAAGTCGTACTTAGTATCTCATCTGCATGTGGTATATTTAATGAACATAAGTTATAATCCAAATGCCTCTGTATATTTCAGCTTCACAACTCTTATCAGGCGAGTTTGTTAAAATGGGGCAGTAGGTATGCGAACAGGTTTTGATGGTGACTCATATACGTTGCCATCAGTTGAATTATTCTAAACTGCTCAGGTCTGCATTTAATATATTGAGAATACATAACATTAGCTGCATGTAGAGTTTTGCATCGATTTTAGCGCTGCCATAACAATAGCTTAGAGAACTAGACGTGGTATCTTGGCTGCATTGCAGGTTGCCATAGCTTATCGGCAATCATTGAATTGTCCGCCGCCTTAAGTTGTTTCCGCAACCATTTGCTATCCTTTCCATTATCATGTATTTGATTATGTCTTCTCTTGACATTGGTAGCAGACATTGACATAAAAATAAATCAGGATAATTACAACTTCAAAACACCTGTCTCTGTACTTCTACTTTAAATTAGATTGTCTTTGTACTTATACTTTCAAGCCCACATATGTGTGGGAGGACAACAAATGACTTTGCTTCCAAAAAAAACAAACAGCTATCTTTAGGCAGCCTTGCATCTGCAGTCTGATTGCATCCACTATTGTCTTTTTAGATTTAGAACACTCTATTTTCTATGTTATCTTTATTCATACTCATGTGACATTTTCCATTTCTCTTAAGGCAATTACAAAGAAAAGTAAGCCACAATCCACATTGTCACACATGAATTTTATAACATTGGCAGGCTGCTCAAGAGTATGCATGGTCGAGCAATAGGACTGCATTGCAAGAACAATAGAATAGCCAGCGACAGTTCCGTGTTACGACAAGGCCCTGCATACAAAACATTGTATATATTTCTGAACTACTGTCCTTTTGTATTTGTGATTACATGCACAGCAACAGGTCAAACTAGACTTGAATGCCATGAGCTATTTGAAACTTTAGAAAGCACATTCATTTTAAAAGATAATCCATGGACTGATTCTTTATCTCATCTTATAATGTCCCTCTACACTGCTTGACCCCTGTTCATGTGATGATTTTGAGACGTCTTGGTATGCTTCCAATCCAATCTTTGCTTAAAAACACTTTCTTACAGTGACAAGTCTATAAAAGACTCCTTGAAAGTTCCAACTATTTTTTTAAGCTCCATTCCTTGCGTAATATCTGCAATAAGTTCTTGCACCTGCATGTTCAATGTCACCACAGGGTGTTGTCTCCGCTGGATTCTGGGAGAAGGAAAAATTGCCCGTTAGATGGAGATGGCAGCCAAGGATCAAGAAGACACAATGTTAATTGCAATACGAGCATGAGTAATTGCACCCTCTCTTTTGCATAGGAATGCATATACAAGCATTTTGCTCTGCATAGTCATCAATACCATTCTTCATTCTTTATAAATTAGATTAATACTCTTTCAGGCTTTATTCTCCCTGTGTACAAAGTTCAAGAGGCCCTGATGCTACCTTGCTTTGCACGTTGCATCTAATAAGGACCCAACAAGAGCAAGGTATGCCTCATCCCTATTCTCTATGTATACTTTGAATTTGGCATGTTGACATTGCATGTAAGCTTTTTCTTCAAATATAAATAGGTATTCCCACATTTTCAATTCCAGAACCTAACACTAATGTTTTTTTATAGTAAGCAAATGCAGCATGTACTTATAGCTGTGAGGCAGCACATCAATGACACCCGAGAGCTCAATTTACGTTTTCGTCTATTATTATGATGACCACCAGTATGATAGACAATCACATCTTTCAAAGCTCCACTGGACCAATACCGCAACAGCAAGGTGCTTCAACAGGTGCTTTCACCATACAATGGAAAAGACAAACCCATCAACTTTTACGAAATAGGATGCATCATTCTTAAAGTCAACAACACAGACCAAGAACAATGACTTCCTCTAACGATTTATCAAAGCCCTCTAAAGACTCAATTCCTTCGAATTAAGTTTTGAGAAAGAACAACTGAAGAGAAACAACTGAATCTGAGGATGATGTATGTGATTGCCATCCTTGCATAAGCTCCTTGATCTGTCAGTATATTCGATCAAGGTATGTAGCTCGAGCTCGAGCTACATAACTTGATCGAATATACTGACAGATCAAGGAGCTTATGCAAGACATACATACTCTCGAGCTACATACCTTGATCGAATATACTGACAGATCAAGGAGCTTATGCAAGGATGGCAATCACGCAGAGTTATTCATGTTATTCAGTACTTAGGCCTTTGTGAGGCCAAAAATGCTTAAGAGTTATTCATGTTATTCAGTACTTCAGGCCTTTGTGAGGCCAAAAATGCTTAAACAACAAGACATATTAGTAGTCGTGTCAACCAACCACACATATGCACAATTAACTTGGGAGTTCAATGTTGTTTAGCAAATACAACTTCTCCATTCTAACACGCGTAGAGGACTGCACATTTCTATTTCTGCTACCTATAGATTTTGATGTTGCTTGCCTTCTCTCTCAATTTTTCTCTTTGTTACCTATGATTTTGACGATTTTCATTATACCATGGGTAAATATTCTTATTTCTCTAGAGATGTACCTTCATATCTACACAAACCTTTCGAGGTCATTCCATCACTTTAAAAATGAAACAATTTGCAACTTTTTAAAGCACTTATCATCAACATACATACATAAGTCTACCACTCAAAAAGAAAAAAAAAACCCACACCCCCTTAAAATACATCCTTCAAATTCAAGTCATCTTTTCACATTTCCAACACAAAGTCAATTGACTGGACCTTTAACTACGAGCAAAAATAATTTTGAAGCTTCCCAACTACTTTGCATAAATTGACTTAAACAAATGCTCTCAACGTGTCTTACGCAAGCTTGAACAATCCTAGCATCAACATTTTTCCTATATTTATAAACAACATCAATTACTTATCGTCCCTCCCAATACAAACACAATTATACTTATGCCCGGAAACAAACACAAAAGTACTTATGCCCGGCAACGCCGGGCACCGTTACTAGTATTGTATTAAGGGATAACTGCACATTAGCAAGTATATATCACATGGTGACACAACTAATAACTATGTGCACTCTAGGTCTATTCAAATAAGCAAGAATCTAGACCAAGAATTAAGACAATAGTTTCTAACATTTGGAATCAAGAAAGTTGAACATATATATGATTACCAAAGCAATGTTACTTCATCATATCTTATAGAAGAAAAGTTGAACCTTATGCTCCAACTAGCTATGACTCCCCAGACGCAAAAAGACAATCCAATTAATGTTCCTTGAAGTGCAGAAATAGTTGCTCGAGAATAACAAGTTGCCAGAATATGCAGATAATGTAAAGATGAAAATGGTTTCTTGTGGATTGAGTAGAAAAACATTCAGAATATGCAGGCTCCTGTTAGGATTAAATGCAATCGGATATTCATGAAACCTGCAGATGGACACATATGCACAGTTAGGGTTCTAAAGCAGAGACCATAAATTTGATGCCAAACTCAAGCTTCATAAATCTATCAAAGTAAGCAGATATAATCCACAAATCAATTATATCAGATGCAACTTCAATAATACTATTCTATAAGGCCAACTCCTTCCTCTTAACTCATCTATCAAAACAATATCAAATCAATAATGTAGCATAAATCTATAACTGGATTTGAGTGAATAGCAAGAGAATAGAACTTGAAGCAATTTCAGAATCATGGCACGCAGATGCTATGCATCCTCCAATAGCCGAAAGGAAAAATTTCAAACCTCTATCTCAGAGGATTAGAGATACAGAGATAAATAATACAGCATATAAATCTATACCTAGATTGGAGTGAAAATGGGGCTTGAAGCAATTTCGATAGCAAAGATTTGCAAAGACATGGTCGACAAAATGCATAAATTTGTGCAACTTGCATCTAACCCCATGTCTCTTATTAAAGCCGAAGAAACCAACCACCCATATGATATCCTAAAGAGTACAAGGAATAAAAATATATGAAGCAAAATCGGCATGAGCTAATCCATTTCAACATGTAAGACCAAAAACATCAATCTCATGGTTATTAGTATACCCTTTTTTGGCTTTTGAGATGCCACTAATGAGAGCCCAAACAGAAGCCTCAGGTTTTAGTAACAATCTTCTGGCGAGGTGCGGATGTATGCAAGGGGACAGCTGTAATCTGATAAGAAGGTATTGGCCGAAATAATAAAAAAGAAACTGGTCCCAATTTTTAGAAGCACTGAAATATTTTTCTGGCCACCAAAAACACCAACAATCTTAAAAAATCACCCTAAAAAAAAAAACCCAAATACCTTTTCCACCAAACCAAGAAATCCCAAATTAATAAGTTTGGTATCCTCATGTTTTCATGTCACAATAAATATAACACATTAATACACTACATGTTAGTGTCCCACTTTTCATGTACAATCACATGGAATGCCCACTGAAGGTGGGCAATTTTCTGAATAGTTTAGAATAACAAAGGCTATCATGTGATGTGGCATTGTCTAAAATTAGACTTCTGGCCATACAAAGTCAATAATGATGGTATCAAAAGATATGTGTTCTTTCTGGTCAAGAGACTTTGTATAAAATTGGAGGCCTAAAATTGCCAAACAAGATCTACCCACTAAGGTATTGGCTGAGTTACGGAGCGATGGCTCTTATGAAGAAGATTGATAGAGAAGAAGACAATGTCCAGTACTTAGTCTCCATTATGTGCGGAGGTCTCCTACCTGCCAACTTTTGGCCTTAGAAACATATCACTCTTTGTGTTGGACAACATAGATGGAAAAGGAAACATGGGGTTGAACCATAAAGACTATAACAGCTTCTTTTCTTCTTATACTGGATTGATGACTGATAGGTCTCTTACTATTGTAATGATATGCCATTGTCACAAGCTACGAAGGAAGTGATATCCACTAGCGAGCAGCCAACTAAGGGGAGTAGTGCGTAGCCTACGAAAGCTCAATTATTTGCTGCAAGTAATGGCATGCAACAAAATATTGGCAACATCCAAAACTTTTTTAATACTGGTGCTGGAAATGACGTGCTAAAATTTTGCCAATCTTTCTTCTGTTTCTTGTCCACTATTCTGGTTCCAGCCCCTCCATTCTGCTTTCGACTAACACAATATAGCTACAAACATTTACTATGACTCGTAAAATCAAGTGCATGGCAAGAACACAGTAAGAACTCCCCTGTAAGTCTCTGAAAAACCCTATGAGCCCGCCATTGTAAACGAGGTGCACCTGGACTACCACAGTCGTCGAATCCATCGATCCTAAGGCCCATACCATAAATTGGAGCCTTTGGGCACCTCTCTCTTTGCTTATGGTCATTTATGATTGGGGCCCTATACTTTTGAATTATGAAATACGAGTTTGCCTAAGGTTTTGATGGAATATTGAGCCTCTATACGGCTTCACCTAAGGTTTTAGACTATGAATTAGCTCGAACCTTTACCAAAATAACATAATGTTCTAATAAGACTACTTTTACCAATATAACCAGTGAGCTTTAAGATGATTATTTTTTACCTTAAATCTATGTTTTTTTTTTTTTTTATTATTGTTTTGGGGATATGGTCTATGGTTTCAGAAGTTGTCATTTCTACGTCCATATCAAATCCCCCTGGAATTCCCTGTTATTGTTCTATTCTATTCTATTCTATTCTATTCTATTCTATTCTATTCTATTCTATTCTATTCTATTCTAAACTAGGTGCACCTAGACTACCGCAGTCGTTGGATCCATTGATCCTATAGCCCAGACCGTAAGTTGTAGCCTCTCGGCGCCTCTCATTTCACTTTATGATTGGGGACCCTATAATTTTGAATTATGAAATACGAGTCTGCCTTAGGTTTTGATGGAATATCGAGCCTTTATATGGCTTCACCTAAGATTTTAGAATATGAATTATGGGGGCTCGAACCTCTACCAAAATAACTCAATGTCCTAATAAGACTACTTTTACCAATATAACCAGTGAGATAAGATGATTATTTTTTACCTTAAGCTATTCAATTGTTTTGTGGATATGATCTATGGTTTCAGGAATTGTCATTTCTACATCCATATCAAATCCCCCTGGAACCCCTTGTTATTGTGCTACATATTCATACCTCCTTACAGCGCCCCTATTTTGACCCCAATAGCCTATTCTAGCACAAAAAAGATGTACAGACCGCTCAGACATAGATGTAGATAATCTGGATACTCTGGATGCTCGGATTCAATGCTTGACGCCGATAACTCTTGCCAGGTTTCAGATGATATGTTCTAGCACCACTATTACAGGGACCTCCATCGAGTTACCAATGGGGAATTACACCTCTTGGAGCTTGTGATAGAATCAGCAAGTAACATTAATTTTTGGCCATTAGAGTTTGTCACAATGCCCAGGACAAAGTAGACATGGTAAATATGTCCATCCAGACTTTGGCTGAGGAGTGGTTGTGCAACTCCACTCTTGACACAGATATACCGTCAGAGGATAGTATACAGACGTAGAACCTAAATCTGCATATTGTTGGCATTGAGGAAACAAGCATTTGTCTTGCTACAGATGAGGCGGTACATTTCTTTACCAAGGTGATGCACATCCAGGAGGATGGCATCATCTCGGCATAGGGGGTTGGAGCAACATGGCCTGACCGTCCTCACCACCCCATAGTATAGTTCAAAGATGCCATCTCTCGGTTATATATACGGAGGCTTGCCCGCAACAAGAAAGGGGCAATATATAGAGAGGTGCAGACAATAATTAGAGATCAATGGCTCTCTGATCCGTTTTCAGTTTCTATATAGCCTCCAAGGCCCTTTACATGTACCCCTCCTATAACACGCTTGGGTTCCTGTGGACTTAAAAAACTCATATATCTAACTATCTTAAAATATTCATACATTGGTGATTCAGATATGTAAGTAGAGCAATTTGAAGTGACTGGTTTGTATAAGGGAGCACTCTAAGAAATTTTGAAAGATGAAAAACATTCCTATAATGCATGTGTACCATCTTATATGTAAGTAGAGCAATTTGAAGTGACTGGTTTGTATAAGGGAGCACTCTAAGAAATTTTGAAAGATGAAAAACATTCCTATAATGCATGTGTACCATCTTATAGTATAATCTGCTAATGCATTGCATTGAACTTTATCTTTTAATTTGGCCTTTTGCATGCATTCATTATATAATTCAAGCCTTTGAAAGAGGAGGAGGGGGACGAGGAGGGGGAAATGCGAAAGTTGTGAATTGATTAGTGTTGATTTTCTAAAAGACCAAAGAACGAAGGAGATTAATGTGTATTGGGCTAATTATGAAAATGAAAAGCTTGGAAGTACAAAATATTTACAAATATGAGAAGTTGTGAGAGAAGTACAAAAGGTTGGTCGTGGCAAAAATGTTGCATAGGTTACAAAGAGAAAAACAGAGGTCGTTCAAGGTGTTACCATTTTAAGCAGAACTATTATAATTGTTGAATAAATGTCAAGGAATTGAAGATATTATAGATTTAAGATTTGAGATGCCAATAAATCTAGTGGTGACTACAACACGCAGGATGTACAACTTTCCTTCCCAGTTGGTACTATGATTTGCTAAATGTAAGTAAAGACATTGGATACATGTCTGGGTTAGTAAGTGGGAGGCCTTGAGTTCAACTCTTATTGAAAGCAAAGTGGTAATGGTCTGGATCTTTAACGAGTTTCATTTGTTCCCCCTTGTTCGGTTTAGTGGCTAGTCCATTGGGCTAGCAATTAAAAAATCTTGTGTTCAAGTCTGTTCAAGTCTCATGTTCAAGTATACTATATCCCTACTAAAACAATCTGGCATGACCAAACTACAACTAAGACCTCTCAACAGGATAACTAAATGCAAATGGTACATCAAATAATTACATAAAGTTAGAGGGAAGGATTCAGTGCTGAATTATAAAGGTGCAATGACCATGAATTCAAATCATTTAGAGAAACATGCTTTATCAATAAAATGACTTTGATAATGTAATGTGTTTTAAAGATGGAATTGTTTTTTGAGCTTCATGACCATGAATTCAAATCATTTAGAGAAAGATGCTTTATCAATAAAATGACTTTGATAATGTAATGTGTTTTAAAGATGGAATTGTTTTTTGAGCTTCATGCATTTGGCACGCATTTGGAAACTTTTGATAGTAGGTAATGGTACACCAAATAATTACATAAAGTTAGAGGGAAGGATTCATTGCTGAATTATAAAGGTGCAATGGCCATGAATTCAAATCATTTAGAGAAAGATGCTTTATCAATAAAATGACTTTGATAATGTACTATGTTTTAAAGATGGAATTATTTTTTGAGCTTCACGCATTTGGAAACTTTTGATAGTAGGTGCAAGCAAAGCTGATAGTGTTTTGAGCCAAAGGTTGTGATAATGTGAAGAGAGGTCTTGTTACTCGTATGAGATGTTCCTATTGGAAACCATTGCAAGTCAGAGTATATCATATGTTTCTATTTTAAACCATATGCATGTCTAAGGTTTATTTTAAGAGAGTCCATGCGTGTTTATTTTAAGGTTGGCCTGCTCTAATTCGAGTACAGCTCTGCCTTCATGGAAAAGCACTCTAATTCTTATTGGAAGGTGCTGGAAATGTGAAAAATGAAAGAATTCGGTCCTGTGGCATATCCCAATGGGTAGCCTAGTTCTGCTTTACGATTCCAGAACCCATTTTACGGTTTAAGGTTCCTCGCCCCTCAATTTGCTTCACCTTGTCAATGTTAGCTTAAAATTAAGTGATCTGAAACTGACTTTATCTAGTTTTCGACACAGATCACAAGTAGATCTTGCTGGAGAAACAATTTTGTAGCCAACTTCACAAAAAGAAAAATTTTTACTTCTGGGTTCATCTATTATATCCTTTCGCGATTAAACGAGGCAAATAGAAAGCAATCACATCATTTGTAGCAGTACCGGGGAAATGAATAAGTTGTACTTGTTTGCATCAACATTAATTCAAGCAGAAGCTTTTGAATCAAGTGCCCAAAGGCCGGTTTCATGCATTTTGATGCTTTAGAAGCTTTTCTCTCCCCGATTGCAGATTTGATGAAGCCCAAAGTAAAATGCTTCAGCTTTCAACAGAACTAATCCGCAATATCCAGCGCCGGGCAAGCGGATTTCCGGCAGCAGTTTTACAAGCGTAGCTGTCAATCCATTTTATTTTTTTAGCAGAATAATATTGAGACGTGTGTGAATCAAAGAATAACACTGTGTTCAGAATATTGAGACGTGTGCTAAGTGGATAGAGTCAATTTTAGTACTTTTTTTCCCGTCATCTAGATATTTTTCAAGTATTTTTATGAGTATCCACCAAATGGCCTCCTAACAGGCTGGCTTCGAAATCCCCAGTAGCTTCGAAATCCCCAGTAGCCCTAACCAGATAATTTGCCGGTAAGTGTCATGCTCCACTGGATTTTGAATATAAACTCGAGATTATTTCTCGGATTTTGAAGGAAACCCTACAATTTGTTTGCCGGCAAAAAAAAAAATCTAACTAAAAAATATGGATTGTGACGGGAAATTTAGGAGACTAACTAGTTTTTCGATGCCTGCCTCCTAATTGCTAATCCACCAAACCACGAGACAGTGTGCACTGTGGATCATGAATCAAAGAATAAGAATCTTTAGAATTTTGTGATAAGACGTGTCAAAAAAATTAAATTTGTACTAAAAAATGGCAGCTGTTAGTTAATTATAAATTCAAGTTGTAAAGTCAATAGTAAGAAAGAACTAGGAAGGTTGTGGAAGGATATATCATACTTCATGTCAGCTTTCTATAGAGACAAATAGCGGACCTTCAATGTCCGGCTCAAGTTTAGCCTATTTATTGTCATCGGCGTTGCATTGCCTGATCATTTCGAATATGGGCATCGTCTTCTTGTTGTTTTGCTTCTTTCTTTTTAAATTCTCCTCAACTGCTGCCTACTCTGTGATTAGCAGTGGAGACGGGGAATTGGGATGGAGTGTAACCTACTCTGATCAATATTTGTTCAAGAACAGGAGGACCTACTATCCTCCCTATGATATAGGGTTGCATGCCTGGAGAAACAACTCAGCAACTCGATTTCAATTGTCATTCCTGGGGGATAAAGGCAGCGGCCAAGGCAAATTGTCCATAGTGGCCTATGCTATGGATAAATTGGACTATGCAGATGTTATATGGGCAGTTAACAACTCAGTAGGCATCAAAGCCACGGTGCAACTTGAAAGTAATGGGAATTTAGTACTTAGAAATGAGTTAAACGTGACTATCTGGTCTACTCAAACATCTAATCAAGGAGTAAAGAGAATACGGCTTACTGAATATGGAGCCTTGCTTCTTCTTAACAGTACCAATCACATGGTATGGAGCAGTTTCAAAAGCCCACTCACCAAATTATCAAAAGGTACTTCTTCTTGTGAGTCGCCTAACTATTGTGGCACGTATCGTGTGTGTTATCCTTCTAATGATAGCTGCGGCACTTGCGCCTTGAATAAAATCTATTTCACGCCCATAAACGAGTCAAATCTAACTGCAGGTTGCCAAGTTGCATTAGAATACTGCAATAACCATGTCTATTCATATTGCAAGATGATCAGTCAAGACGAAATTGGTTACTATGCTACTGCCTTTTCCAGCCCCAATCGAACTGGCATATCAAAAAAAGAATGCGATAAATCTTGCCTCCATTTTTCTACGTGTAAAGCTGCCTTTTATAATCAGAATACCAGTGAGTGCTTTTGGGTAGATGAAATATACAGCATTATAGCTGAAAACAGAAACTATTCAGCTTCTTTCAAGGTATGCGGCTGCAGTTATTTCTTTGATGCACGTATTATCATTATTGTTATGTTTATTTCAGGAATTGGTTTGCTACTGTTTGGTTAGCGCTGATGCCTTGATGCAAAGGCAACGCCTTTAGGGAAAAGACGCCTATGTCCTTTCCCTTTACCTATACCCTTTCATATGGTGCTACATATGTAACATACATGAATCATAAACCTATCTTGTTTTGTAATGCCTCTCTCTTCGTTGTGTGTGTTTCCTTATTAACTAGCAAGTTTAACATGGTATTAAAGCTTTAGATCTAGCTAGTTTGCTCTATAAATTTTTGAATTTGTGAATCTACCATAGATATTTCTTGCAACGAATTTACCATGTTGAAGCACTCCGCTTATCTCTCAAAATTATCCTTGAAGAATCTACAAGGTTATCTCTAACAGTTCAATTAGAGATGGTTTTGTAGACCAAATTTTGAGGAGTGGACATCTGCAATAAGTCTGGATAAATTCAGATGCCAAATGTTTAGATAATGACTTGGAGACTGAGAGGTATAAGAAACCAATAGCTTTTCTAATCGTAATCTTCAAAGAGAAATTGCTCCATGTTTGTCTTTGAAAATTGCCAGCTGAGGTTGTAGCTAAGTAGCAACATGTGCGCTACTTAAAGAGCAGAACAATGGTAGGAATTAAAGAGCTAAGTAAATATCTTTAAGGAGAGTGCTTGCTATGTAAAGCGTCTAAGAAATAGTAATTTGTTATTGATCATTTATTAAACAGGCTAGGCATATGTATTTTCTATGTATTTAACAAACGTAGGTTTTGGATACTCTACCTCACATATCCCATTCTATATAAAGATTTTATTAATAACAAAGTGTATGACATATCAAACCATTGCAATTTATTTTGCAGGATCCATGCTTATCCTCTATGCATCTTTACCTGTACTCGATTTTTGGTTAAAAAAGGACTGACGTCCATCAACGAAACAAAAAACATTAACCATTGAAAGAAGCATCTCACAAATTAAGAAATTTAACCATTATGTCGATTTCGTCAATTTTAGGCGATCGTGGCCATTGTTAAATGCATATCATTTTTTGGAAAGTTTTTCTTAACTGTAATTAGGAATACATGATTTTGCCAAGGTTGTGGAGTTGGGGATGTATTTCGATGTGTGTACAATGTAATACCCAATGGTGCTAGATATATCTATTGCTTAAATTTGGATTTTCTGATCTGGAGAGAAAAAAATTTAGATTTTTTCTTAGTGGATTTCCCTAAGGTTTTAGGGATTTTTGTTGCCTGAAAAAAATTTCGATTTCCAAAAATCAAGAAAAAAATTGGTGTGATCTATGGGTTCAGGATACGAAGGTATGGATTTAGACAAAATTAGAATGATGAGGATAAACGACATGTGAGGCATGTTGAAGACAAGGAAATAGTAGTTTTTCTTCATCTCTTGGAATTGCCAATGATGTAGCTCTGCTTCTACAAATTCAAGAAGGTATGGCCAGGGTTTTCTAGACGATGTCTTTTCGTCCACATTGAGCAGTGTTACATGATTGCTAGCATGCGATATTACATTTCTGCTGTGCTTCCAACTTGATGGAGTTTATTCCCCTATTTCTTATTTAGTCTGGCATTAATTTATGATGATGAAGCAGATAAGCAGATATTAGATAAATCAATCTCTTCTTCTTATAGCGTGTAAGAAATCCCTAAAACCAGGATATATGAAATATTTTATAGCATTTGGGCCATATAGCATAACCACACAATCAAGCTATTCTTCATTGAGCTCGAGTTGCATTTTATGGGGCACTAGAAGTTAGTAAGAATTTGTATTTCTAGAAGCTTCAATTTGAAGCTCTACAATCTAAAAAGAAATATGTAATTGCATCAACTGATACTTTATCTCTATCTTCTATTCTTCAGGTGGTAAATTTGGATGAGGCAATATAAGGTAGCAAGAAACTATTTATTTGTTTTTCTTGATCCAACTTTATTCAGTATTTTTTATTCAGTGTGTTTCATGTTCTTATCTTCAACATTAAACAGGTTAACATGGGTTTTCATTCAGATTTGGTAGCAGATGGTTTTGTAAATTAAAATCCTTGCCTGTAAAGCCACAACAATTGTGGGCACTTTTCTTAATTTTTTTTTTGTGACATCTTCGATGTGTTCCTCAGGTTTTTCATGTGCAATTTTCAAGGCACGAGGGTAAAATCACGAGGGTAATGATGAGAAGCTTTTTCAGTTTTACTCCAGTTTGACGATTCATAGCAAATAGAAGTACTGAGAAATGTGTTTTACCTAGGTCACTAGAATATATATGATGGCACAAATGGATATTTATAGAATTATGGTGTTTTCTTATTAGAAGAGAAATCAATTTCAGACTTTTGGGGTTCGGATGTTTCTTTTTTTGCTCCTCTTATCAGATGCAGCTGAGAGAATGCCACAATTGATGGATGCATGGATGCTATGTTCTGTTGATTTGTTGCCTCTTTCTATTCCGGGCATCTGGAGCTTTGGATTGGTCTCTTAATCAGACTTTTTCTTTGTATTGGGTTAGCCTTCGAGGTTTGACCCTCTTGAGGTCAATGGCTTTAAGACCACCTTTGAATTTTTCCTTTGGATGCTCTAAGCTGCATAGTCATTTAACCAGTGTTTGCCATTCTACATGAAATCGCTGGTAATTCTGGCACCTCTATACTTATCAGGAAGTTCCGGTCCAAGTCCTGTAGTTTTGCGATTACAGTTACTTGCTCTGCTCGGCTTGATGGCCGCATCATTCATGTCATGGATACCCCAGGTTCATTTGCTTTTGATGTTTTCTGTAAATTATATAAGATCCTTTTTCAGATCTTTTTGCTCCATCCATAGCACCTATTTTATCACCAAGAAAATAATGATGCAGTGGCAGAGGACAAGTCTATTATATCAAACTTCATGCCAGTCAAAAAGGAATCCGCAAGAATTGCATCTATGATGCAGTGGCATAGGACGAGCCTGCTCTGTCAAACTTCGTGTCAGTCAAAAGGAATTTGTGACAATCATCACAAGTAGTGAACTGTCATGTAATGAATGCCAATGAATGTCAGAGTCCTTTAGGTTCAGGCATTTTGCAACATGTTTTAGTGTACTTGATATCCTTAACCTTATACACAAGTACCTATGGTGGGTTGTTAGGGAAGGCCAGGCATCTAAGTTTTATCGTAAATGCAGATAATCATCTAAGCTTCAGATGCTAAGATGCATTTGATTACTATTTGATCTTGGTCACATAACAATAGATTGCTGCTCTCTTCATGTGCTGCAGATATCAACGTTCAATTGATTTACTTATTCAGTTTCCATCACCAACTAGGTGAGTAGTTTGAACCTTTTGGTCCTACTGTCAATACAAACAAGTTATGTCTATCATATAGTCATCCACATGATTTACTAGCAGTACCCTGCTTTTACTTCATATGGAGTTTCATTGTAACTCTTCATTTGACAAGCAAATGGGATAGCCAAAGATTTTTGAAATCATGCATTTCTTTGTAACCATAAAGCATGAATGGATGAAGTTCTCAGAAAGGCCATTAGATCTTATAAATGTGGGCATGGAGCTCCAATTTATTATAGCATACCAAAATGAAAGTCTGCTTTCTTTTTTCTAGGTCAAACTCTCCACAGATCTTCTTACAACAGAAGTCAGTCATCTTCTTTTTTCTATTCAGGGTTCTTTATTGTTTGATGAAAAAAATGCTTGATGGAGGACTAACATGGGCCCTAGCAGCTGATATTACGTGGCATGTAGTAACTGCTATGATATTATTTCTGATATGCTCAGTAGAGCTCAATGACGATAACTTAGTGGGTGCCATTATAATATAGGTAAAAGAATGTTTTCTTTTAGTAATATGGTAAATCCTATCATAGCTAGATGGATTTATTTAGGTGCATGCGTTCTAAGGTTACATCAACAATGAGCAGGTTAACCTTCTCTTTCATATCTTGGCTATGATGAAATGTTTTTCATTGATCAATAATATAAGTTTGCATATATTCCATGCTTCAAAATACACTCATGTCCATCGTTTCAAGCTTATATGCTTTTGAAGAATAGTTAGAATCACATTTTCTACATTAAACATGATGACATGTGCATCTAGCTCATGAAGTTTGTCGTCTAAACCACCGGTGTTGGTAGGTTCTTAAACCAATTAATTGTACTGGGTTGGTGCTGAAACAAAGAATTATTGTCATTTGTTGCCACATCTATATAAGCTTTTATGGCTGCTACTTCTGACGTTAATATTTCTTAACTCTTATAACTTGCCCTTTATAATTTTTCTGCAGAGTGCTTGGAATGTTCAATGACACATTACTATAAGCCTTGAAGTTGGTGATTATCTTCTAGATCTACTTGAAGCTCCTATTTTGCCAGTTCTCTGAGCATAGGCAAGGACAACTGCCACTGATTGGTTTGTGGTCTATTGCATAGGTTCCAAGCATAGATTCAAGATGGAAAGTATGGGAGCAACCAAAGAAAACCTAGAAGCAATTAGGGGACAAGAGTGTTGCAATCTAGATTGTACAATTCAGTATAGTATGGATGATCTTGTGGAAATAAGGTCCCCATACATTGGACAATTTCAGAAAGACAGGATTAATTTCATCTACTCCTTGTATAGAAATTCCTGCTATGATGAAGAAACAAGAATATTACTTTATCAATTGAGTGACCTGAAGGTATGTATGAGAGCATTAAGATAGATTCTTGGCCTGAGCAAGACATCATTTTACAAATATTGGGAGCAGGTCAGAAAAGGGCACAGGTTGTTCCAGCATGGCAATGCCACTGACTTTGAAACCTAGAGCAAATACTTTGAGGGCCATTGCAGTCTTCGAGAGCTTTGTGAGATACATGTCTCAATATATGCTGCATAAGTCGAAGGTGAACGAGCACGGTGTACGAGTGGCCCAAAGGGTGTAGTCGCAGCATTACATCCAGAAAGAGTGCCTTAAAGAGGTCAACTCCATTCGAGAAACTACTGGAGGTCGGCCTCTTTCTCAATCATCTTTCAGTAGGTTATGGAAAACTCACTTCTTAGATGTGTGTGTCTTGCAGCACATGCCATTTTCAAAGTGCAACACTTGCATTCAACTGAAGGATACACTTGCATCAACTGCAATAGAAAAAGAAAGAATAGATTTGCAGATTGTATTGGCAGTGGAGAACATTTTCTCAGATGTAGCTTGACAGATTTTTGTGTATAATTCATGATAAGATGGACCAACACAAGACTTTCTTGCCAAAGCTAGATCCTTTGCCCAAGCATTGTCAAAACGATTTTCAGATGAAAGTAAGCTTGGTGGATGTCTTGACATATGGGCATGGAACTGATACATTGAGCTTGATCTATGGAGGGATGACTCGAATTTTCATGTGAATTCTATTTTCAAGTGTTTTAAAATAATAGAGAGAGGATCGATAGAAGGGTATCAAGGAGGAGGATATCCATAAGACTGCCTTTAGAACGCGATGCAGGCATACGAGCTCACATTCATGCCTTTTAGTCTATCAAACGCTCCAGCAACATTTATATGCCAATGAATGACATCATCAGGGATTTTCTAGACGTTTGTCATCATATTTTTCGATGACATTCTAATCTATAGCAAGTCTATGGAAGAACATGTCATAGATTTGAGGAAAGCCTTAGAAAAGCTAAGAAGGCATCGTTTATACGACAAGCTTTTAAAGTGTCAACTTCGCAACAAGTAGAATGGAATATTTGGGGCATGTGGTCACAGCAGAGGGAATCTCAACGGATCCAGTGAAGACAGAAGCCATTGTGAGTTGGCTAGCACCAAAGAATGTCTCAGAAGTAAGAAGTTTCCTTGACTTGGCAGGTTACTATCGCAAATTTGTAAAGGACTTCGTTAAGTGGGCGTCCCCTTTATCAGACCTCACTAAGAATAATAAGGTAAAAGATTGGGTGCATCATTGGCTTGAGAATGTCCAACTTTCTTTTGAGAAGCTCAAGGAAGCCTTGACAACAGCACCAAAGCTCACCCTACCTGACCCAAGCAAGGATAAGCTAGTAGCAACGGATGCTAGTAAGCTAGCAATAGAGGGAGTCCTCATGCAGAAGGGAAGAGTAGTTGCTTATGATTCCAAGAAGATGAATGACGACGAGCAACGCTACCTAACACACGACCAGGAACTCTTGGCCATAGTGAGAGCTCTGCGTATTTGATAGCATTACCTACTTGGTAAAAAGTTCCAGCTAGATACAGATCATCAAAGCCTCCAATATATATTTACACAACCACTCCTCAATTTGAGGCAAAGGCGATGGATGGAGTTCCTCGAAGAGTATGACTTTGAGATATTCTATAAGCCAGGTAAATTAAATGTGGTTGCTGATGCTCTCTCTCGCAGGCCATTGGAGACTCGAGTGCATTGCAACGCCATCTCCACCTTGTATAGTGAATTCGGCAAAAAGATCGAAGAGGAGGCAATCTTTTGTATCCCCGAATCATCAGAAGTAACGAAGTTAATTCTTCATGATACTCACAATAGCCCAATAGCTGGCCAGACAGGGTTCATGAAAATCTACTTCAAGATTAGAAGTAGTTACTATTGGCCTGGCATGAAGAAGGGGATAGCCAACTACATTCGGCAATGTCAGCTTTGTCAGCAAATAAAGACCGAACAGCTTCGAATTCCAGGGACCTTGGAACCTTTGGCAGTGCCAACCGCTAAGTGGGAGGTTGTAAGCATGGATTTTATAACCGGACTCGCAAGACCAGCAGGGGACCATGATGCCTTATTGGTAGTGGTCGAAATTATCTACGATGGCTCAACTTTTGCCATGTCGAACCACGGATACAGCGTTAGATATCGCCTTGCTTTTTGCAAAAGAAATATTTAGATTGTATGGCATGCCAAGGGAAATTATATTTGATAGGGATCCCAAGTTTATAAGTGCCTTTTGGAAGGACTTCTTCAACACGATCCAGTCCAAGTTGGCTATGAGCACGGCTTATCATCCCAAAACTGACGGTCAAACAGAGCGCACCAATGTAATTCTAGAAGATATGTTGAGAAGCTTTGTGTGGAACAAGCAATCCAAATGGGGGGAATACATCTACTTGGTCGAATTTGCTTATAACAGCACTAAGCAGGAATCTTCCCAAATGTCCTCCTTTATGATTAACTACAGTTATCAGTGCTTGAAACCTAACACTTGGCATAATCCAGTATTTAAAGTAGAAGTTTCTCAACAAATGTTGTCGGATTTGCAGCAGTTAGTGGAAGAGGTGAGAGGCTATCGTCCTAGCAGCAAGAAGTCGGCAAAAGAGTATAGCTGACAAGCATAAAACTGCAAGGGAGTTTCAAGTTGAGGATAAACACGATTGCAAATTAAACGGGAGTGTTGCATCACTCCCGTTTCAAAGATTCCCTTTAAAAAAACACCAAGTTTCTAAAATAAGCCTTTTTTGATAGTTGTTAAGAATTTCTAGAGGTTTGCATTTTTTTTCATGCCATTTTGGCCCATTATTAGACGAAAACTTTGTACTTATGAAACACAAATCATAAAAATAGCAAAATTTAGGCATAGACTTGAAGAGACTGAAAGCATTACAAAAAACAAGCACCAGAATAGAAAGGAAAAAAAAGTACTATGTTTTTAATAAATTGTTGTACATCAATATTGAAGATTCATTGTAATAAATAATGATAATTTTAATATGCAGTAGTCAAAGATCTACATCATAGTCCTCCTCATTCTTTTTGCTGCTCTCTGCCATCTCGTCCTTCTGTTCTATCTGCTCCTTTGCTGGAGACTTGAGTTTTGTATCCTCCTTGTTCTCTGGAATGGTAGCTAAAGCTACTTCTTTAAGCTCTGCAAAGGTTGCCTCATCGTCTAGTGAGCTGGAGAATGGAGGTCAGATCTCCGAGGACGTTAGTTTAGCATAATCAGATGAAGACTTGGCCCCTAACTCCTGATTTTCATCTGGTAAAGTAGGTAAGGCAGCCAGTCTCATCTTCACAAAATGCACAGCCTCCTTATCAATATCCACGGCTACACAGTTGCGGCCCTTCTTAAGTGCACATGCGATAGTAGTACCAGAACCAGAGAAAGCATCAAGTACCCAATCTCCTGGACGCGAGAACATGTCCAGGAGATGGTTGATGAGCTTTTGTGGTTTCTGGTAGTGATTCACAATCCTGCCTTGTGCACTTGGGTCCTGCAATTTCTGTAAGACTGCTGGAAACTCTAGGACGTTTGAAAAGTTTTGACAGGCGGCAGTGTTAAAGTGATCCATGGTCCTCTTCCCATCAAAACTCCAATAAGCTACATGAAGGTACTCTACCTTGCCGAAAGCAACCTTGGTCCTCCACCATGGTAGTTGATGTTCGCTTTTGTACCTAGTGAAGCATATAAAGTGATATTAGCAAAAACAAGAAAACACTTCAAAACCGTAAACGGAAATACTATTCTAAATACACACTACGTAATTAAAGAGAAAAGTAATTGTATTCGAATAAGACTTACCGCAAAGGTTTTCATATCCCCGCCTGAATCGAGAACCAAAGTGATTTTTGAAAGCTGATTCCACCAAGCCAGACTGCATGCTCGAATGGAACGTAACTAAACGCCAATGTTTGGCCGTTGAGATCTGCTTAATTCCTTCAATAAAAGCATTAAACTCTGAAAATTTGAAGGGCTGGTCGTCAGATTCTGCCGCCTTTAAGCTTAAACCCATAGGGAAGATCAGCAATAACCAAAGTAAAGTCCTGTGGCTTAACCGTTCCGACAAGGTTCGTGCAATCACCATGAATGATTGAATATAAATTGTTTTGATCAAACATGCAGAATCTCTCGTAGTCGGATGGTTCTGGCTCAACAGTTCTTCTTTCAGCTAACGACCTCTCTTCCCGTGCTGTTCTAACCAAATTCATAAAGCCCTCGGGTAGGTCTTTATTTTTCTTTTTGCTCTAAGAAAAACAAAACAACAACTGTCAAGAGATCGTTTGTGCGGAGAGAAGGAATTCTAAGTGTAATTACCCAGCCCTCAAAATTTGGTGAATATTGGACAATGCGCCAAATCGGATGTGGCAATTGGGTAGAGTTCCTTGCACCTTTCCCATGTGTCGACGTTTAGCTGCTCCATCAAACATGTTTGACATGTTATGACGTTTTTTTGGCTGCAAGACGTTAAGGAAACAATGAGTTTAAACGAAAGAATGAAGGCAACGTAAAAGAAAAACAAATACAAGTCAAGCTAATTGTATTCTGGAATACAAACCGGTTAACTTGTGATGCTACCTCGAAACAATATGCAGAAAATAGTTCTACTACAGGACAAACACATTGCTTCTCTAAAGGAACGCATGCGTATTCCAGAATACACAGGCCAACATTCAGAGGAGCAATGTGTATTCCGGAATACACATGCCTTCCTTCACACGGGCAATGTGTATTCCGGAATACACAATGCCTTTCTAGAGACAAGCAATGTGTATTCCGGAATACACATTGCCCGTGTAAAGAAAGGCATGTGTATTCTGGAATACACTAGCCACGCCGATGTTTTTGGGAATCTAACATGCAATAACTAATGTTTGTGTCAGAGAACTTACTTTTGTAATTCCTTTGACATTTCTTCTAGGCTAAACTCCTTATCAACAACTTTTTGGAGAAGCTGCTCGAGAAGCTCCGTGTGGAGAAGCCCCATTTCCGCCGCGGTAATGGTCATTTCTTTTTTAGGGTGCGTCTCGAGCTTTTTTTCTAGTCGTCTCCTTTCCCTTGCTCTTTAACTCCCCTCGCTCGAACATTGTAAATATCTGGTCCTGGAGTTCCCAAATCTGTTCAAGAAGATTCACGTTAAATAGTTGATTTGCTATTCTGGAATACATTTTGTGCTTACCTTGCCATCTCTAAAAGCTAACTGGAACCAGTTGTCGTGGCCAATGAGAGACTGCCTTTTGTTGGCCTCGTCATATTTCGAGCAAAGATTCAATAGCACACGCCTCCTTAAGCTCCAAGGAAAATGCTGGCTTCTTCAGGTCCTCACCGTACTTTTCCTTGAATATTACGTACTCCCTGTGCATGAACCGGATCTTGTCGACGAAGCTCATCTTTAGTTTATATTCGTTGTCAGCATTGTGGGTGTTGGCAACGATTTTCGCTTCTTCATCGGTAAGACCACAGTAAACAGCGCAGAGGACGGAGAGGTACCTCGGGTTCTTCTTCTCTTTATAAAGTTGCCTTCTTGCCTTAAAGCTGTGATTGCCTCCCAAGACGTAGTGAGTGTAGGTCTCTGCGTTTTCTCTGTCATAGTCCTGGGGGGTTTTGCACTCTTCCCTGTCAACAAGGACAACTATTGGGGCCACATGAGCATTTGGATTGCTCCTTATTCTGTCTTTCAGGTTCCTTAAGTGATCGGCATAAATTTTGCGAACCTGAAGTGGCCTTTCACCAGCTTCATTTTTCGGTGGAAGCTTCATTGAAGTGACTGGCAAATAAATTACACCTTGCACAAACTTGTGCAGGTTAATCTCTTCCATCTTTTCAGCTGTCTTGTCAACTTTTTTTTCCTTTATAGCAACACCAGGTGCTTTACCCTTCCCCTTCTTCTTCTTAGGTTCCTCGGAAATATCCTCTCGCCGCAATTAAGGCCGTGCTTTTTTTTTAGGCTCTTTAGCGAGCAATTGTGTCCCTTTGGCCGCTTCTTTGGTGGTGGTGGTGGCGGTGGCCTTTCACGGACCGTGATGGACTCCCAGTTGTGATGAGGAACTTTCCGGGCTCGGTTGCTCATCCTCTTCCTCGGGCTCCGGACTCATTTGTAGGGGAAGTCTTCGCTCGTTGTGCTTCGAACATAGTTGATGATGGCACTGAGCGACCTCTTGCTGATGTAGTGAGCAACATACTTGTACAGAGGACGAGGATTTACTTTCACCACTCTAAAATAGGATTCATCAACATGAATAAAGCCTTGGGATGTCTGAAAAGACAGTCTCCCTCGCTGGCCGGACTCCCCAGCTACTTCACTCACGGACTGGATGGTGCCCATGCAAACAAATTCCCTCTCATCGTACCTTTTTGCTCCAGCACTCCGACAGACATGTAGGAAAGTAAGTGTGCTGTACTTTCCAGAAGTACCCCTTGTAAAAAACCATTGAGTTTGAAAGTTTTCGTAGATGGCAGGCGCAGATGTCTCCTCAACCCTTCTCTGTGGGTGCGGTTTCGTTGGGATTTTAACGGTCCTCTTGTGTTGTTTCTTGCTGCCTTCTTGTCTGTGCAAATTGTGTGTAAAGACGATCTTGTTAGAGAAAGCAGTGGCAAAAAACTATTCCAGAATACAAAATGTCTTGCGAAAAGGAAAAAACAAGGGCAAAAAGAGGACCAAAATGCCAAAACAACACTGCAATCTTGACAAAAAAACAGGTCTAAACAAGTTTTAAAAGCAGAAAAAACACCTAAAGTCACTACAAAAATCACGGAAAAACAAACTTACAAAACAAAAGAACACGAATGTGTATTCCGGAATACACTTTCGCCTTTGAGGGAAGGCGAACGTGTATTCCGGAATACACTTTCGCCTTTCCTCCAAGGCGAAGTGTATTCCGGAATACACTTTCGCCTTCTCTCGAAGGCGAAAGTGTATTCCGGAATACACTTACGCCTTCCCTCGAAGGCGAAAGTGTATTCCGGAATACACATTTGCCTTCCCTCGAAGGCGAAAGTCAGAATACACTTTCGCCTTCGAGGGAAGACGAATGTGTATTCCGGAATACACTTTCGCCTTCGAGGGAAGGCGTAAGTGTATTCCGGAATAAGAAACAGACACACAAATGATTGTACCTTGTACTTTCTTACTCACCTCTCCATGTTTTCTCTATGAGTATCGAATCTGACTCTGAATATTATATTCGAGCAGACAATTTGGCGACTTCAGCTCGTGAGACTGAATACGCAACCGGCGCCAAAATTTCCTTTTAAAGGTGTCCATTCCGCCTTGCTCGCGTTTTCTATGTGAAGTGGAATACGCTTTGGCCTTACTTGCTTACGCTCTAGTGTATTCGGGAATAGCTTTTAGTTTGCCTTTCGCTTAATTGTTGCGGGAAGTTCTACTTTTAGTAGGCGGGCTTGTATTCGGAATAAGAAAAGCTCTGCGCAGAGAGAAACATTATCTAAACTCTACAATCGCTTTGCGTTCTTAAGATGACAAACCGCCACAACAAACTTCCACCACCTTTCGTTGTCACAAGCTCGTCTCGTTCTCGAGGACACGCTTGGGACCAACGCCGCTTCTTCCAAGACCGAATTCTCCGACTCCTACCTCTCGCTTCATCGTTCTTGCTTCTCCGAAGACACACCGAGTCCAAAGACGTAATGACTTCCACCACCCTTCCAACCGTCCACCAAGTCCTCAGAGACAAAGACACCGGCATCTCCTTCCAAAGAATCACCACTAGTTCGGAGCGGGCTGCCACCACCCTTTGTTCCATCCCCTGACTGCGAGAAGCTCCACAACAAAGGGTGCTCAAGAACAAGCTACCCCCTTTTGTAGTTTAAGCCTCCTTCCTTGCAAACATACATGGAACACAGAAAACACAGAAGACTGTGAGATTCACTACAATTTCTCTCACCAGGACTTCACTACAAATGAGGACGAAGCTCCAGCATGCACTCCTCTTCACACAACAACGGTTGTGACACATGGATTTGCAGAATTCCAGTCCGCTCTAAAGGAGATGTTTGCAAGAACTCCTTTTCAAGATGGTACAAGAACAGCTGATGCCACAACCTCTTATGGGCCATCACCACCCTTTAACACTGTACCCCCGCCTATTCCGGGAACAACTTCACGTGGTCTGTTTTCCTCTACAAGCACACCACTCAGGACAGAGGAAGTCACCCCCAGAGTAGAAGTTTCATCAGAAGATGAAGACACCAACGAGGAACAAAGAGATTACATGTTCTCAAGCCAATCTTCAAAGAAATTCAAGGTGGATTTTGGTTTGAGGGCTTGCTCCTCTGCAAGAAGAAGAAATCTTATGGATGAACAGAAAATGAGGAGACTTTTGAGAACTAAATGCTGCTCATTGGGTTGCATCAACAGACTTAACATGGCTAAATTACGAAAGCGCTTAGAGACAACTACTGAGTTCCATGACATTGGCGCACCGTAATGCCTACTTAGCTTATCATGTATGTAAGACCAGACCGCAACACCTTCTTGCACTACATTAACCGTCAAGAAGTTTGCCGAAATGTTTTATGGTTGTCCACCGCTTTAGGGTCCACAAGAATGTCTAGAATACACAAAAGATCGGACAAAAATCCAAAGAATCGATGATCATTGTGGACCAAGAAGAGTTGTAACCATGCATGCCCTTGCCGGCTTTGGTCCTGGATGGAGAAATATTTTAGAGAAACATGTGAGAAGCTACCTAACAAAGAACATGTATCATTTAACCGATAACATCACCAAAAAGATGTTTTTAATGAGTACAAAGAGACTTGCACTCAGCTTCAGCACATCTCTTACTCACACTTCACCAGACTGTGGAAAAGTGAATTCGGTCTTGTGAAAATTCCTAGAAAACATAGAATGTCTGTTTGCTCGAGGTGTGCAGAATTAAAGAGTCAACGAGAAACTGCAAAGACAGAGGTCGAAAGAAGTAAGTTCATGTTCTCCAATCTCTCACTTGTTTTAGAGAAAATGCTTTGACCTGATTTCTTCTACAGATATTGTGCAACAGAACCTTGCCGACATATCGTGAACAAACAAGCGTGAGAGAGAAGAAAGCTTGCCAAGCATAGAAAAAAAGCTCTTGAACGTCCACTCTGCAATACATGTCTGTTGTGATTGATGGAATGGACCAAAAAAAAACAACTCTACCACATTTCTTGAACATTCCTAAAGATGTGCCAGAGGAATGTTTTGTTAAGGTCCACCTTGTAGGAGCTATGGTCTTCAAAGGAAGTCTAAGGTGCAAAGTTTTTTTGACGTATCCAAACTTGCATGGTGACCCCAACCTCACAATTACAATTCTTAACAAGGTCCTGTGCGAGCAAGAGCAATTACCACCAGTGCTTTATCTGCAACTTGACAATACTACAAGGGAGAACAAGAATCAAACACTCTTTATGTCATCGTGCCATGTTAGTGGAGCTAGGGATCTTTAGAAAAGTGAAGCTCGGTTTCTTACTTGTAGGCCACACTCATGATCGATTGACCAAATGTTCAAAGAGATTTTCAGGCGCCTTTAGAAGGAAGAAGGCTTTCTGTCTTCCTTCTTTAGTTCGAATTATTGAAGATTCTTACACTCCTACTCCAAAGGGTCGATCTTCTTAAAGAGACCCGCTGATTTCGAGAGTTTGTTTTCTCTCAACGTTCAAACAGAGAACAAGCTGTGAACAAGTTGAATGATCTCACCTTTCAACATCATATCAAGTTCTACTTGAAGGATGGCCAAAGCTTCTTACAGGGGAAGAAGTATACCACAACTAAGGACTGGAGTCCGCCAGAGGGATTACGCTTCCTTAAATATATTCCAGACACTTCCTTCATAGAACGTGCCTTACTGAGCAACTTCCTCTCAAAAATCCTAAGGAGTCCAAGCAGAAGAAAAGTACCCCAGAGTCATCCTTAAAAGCCATTGAAAATGGAATTTCCTCAGGCTTTAAGTACTTCTTAGAAGAAGATCGGATGTGGTGGAGTAATTTCTTTCTCGAACAGAAAATTGTTGTACAAAACATAGCTCTAAGACAGTTGCAAGAACCATTTCAATGGCCTAACACCTTCCATCAACCCCAGCACCAAGCAAGTCCAAGCAGTGCTACATTTGCACCTGAAGTAGAAGACGAGGAGGACCGAGTCATGTACCTCGGACCAAGACGCAGGAATGAGCCCCAAGGTAATATCACAGAAATTACCAAAGGTATGCTAATTGCTCTTCCGACTGAGGAGGATGACAAAGGTCGACCGTTCGATAGCAAAAAGTGCTTGACACACGGTCAAGGAGGAAGGCTTAGTCACTAAACTCAAGATTCATTGGCTTGCAACACGCTCAGAAAATGCTTTTGAAGGTAGATATGAGTTAGAAATGAGAAGCCAAGGAAAAGGGAGAAAGTCCAAGAAGGTGGGTTGTAGGGACGAGCTGAACCTTAATGACGTGACTATATTGTGCTATGATTTTAAATTGAAATCTGACAATCGTCTACGCCAGAAGACTATCAATTTGCTTAAAAAAGCTTGTAATTATGAAGAAGATGATGAAGAAGGTGGTGACAATGCTTCACCGTCTGTTGATAGTGTGATGAGGAAGATAACTCAAGCACTTCCTCGAAAGTGACAAAGGAAAGAAGTGAAGGTGATGACGATGGCATAAATGAACATGAGGACGCCCCGATCCCTCTCTCATCACTCCTCACACTTTTGCACATAACTGAGTCTTAGAAAAAGACTGTAAATTTTGATGTGAATATGAAGATTCTATCTTCAAATTTTGAGAATACTACAGTTTCAATTACAGACTTACTTCAATTTTTTGTTAAATATTTTATCCTCTGAAATTAGAGTTTCTCTCTTAAAACATACTTTAAGAACATTCTTTTTGCTAAGAAAAGTGACACTTTAAAAAAGTCAATTCCTTCGTTGCAAAAAAAATTTAGTCATTTCGGGGGGGGTCAAAATAGAATTTCATGCATCTTTTTTTTTTTTAACCTCATTTTATCCCCTTTTTCGTAAAAAAAAAGGGAATCTTTGCGGAATATTCCTTTTGCTCTCGTTTCAATGATTTGCTCCCGTTTAATACGCAATCTTGTTGATAGTGTGTGCTTGAAGATCAAGGTAAAGCAAGCAAAGCTTCGAATTGGGAATTGCAAGAAGCTTGCTCCAGGATGGGCGGGACCTTTCAAGATCCTAGTGAATAGGGAATCAAGCCTACAAGCTCGATTTGCCAGTCCATCTCAAAGTCCACAAAGTCTTCCACGTAAGCCTACTGAAGAGGCACACTCCAAACCCAAAAGAGATCTTGGAGACTCCAAAATTGTTGGAAATGATGGAGGAGCAGATTGTGATAGTGCCTGAGTTAATTCTTGATAAAGCATTTAAGAAGACAAGAAGGTCCCAGTTCCTCCAATATTTGATCAAGTGGAAGCACTTGCCCGTGGAAGACGCAACTTGGGTATTGAAGCAGGACCTAGAGAATAATACCTGGACTTTATACCCTAACCCTAGGTCATTTTTCTGGCTCCAACAATCTGGGAACCTTGTCGTGCTCGAAACTCTGTTTCGAGGACCGTTTGCTATGGCACAGCATAGCACAGCAGCCCCCAGAGCGTGAGCGCATTAGTAGGAGTGGGAGCTACTTCGAACACCTTGAAGGCCATGAAGCAAGAATGAGTTCTTCAGGAGCAGGTATTTGGAATAGAGTTCTTGGTAGATCATCTGGAAGTTAGAATTCTAGATGAGTTAGCATTTTGTATCTCTACTCGAGCCATTCTAGAACCCTCAGTGTAGACCTTGAACCCTAATCATATGAACCCTAACTGTAAGTTAGATGCATGTGATTAGGTTAGATGTTATTCTCATTATTATTATCATGTTATGTGGATATGTATTGTTCGTTGATCATATTTGCTCCTCTTGTATGGGGAAGGGGGGTAGAGACCTAGCAGCCACTATTAGATATTGCTTCTAGCTAGACCCCTTAGTTCATGTTATATGCGGCCTGTGCATAAGAACCCACCCGGCTATGGGGACTATGGATTGACTAAGCACTGCATATCGAGGATAGTGGCAAATGGATTGGGGTCCCTGCTAAGCGCGGCTACTGGGGACCCATAGCGAGCTAGGTCTATAGCTGGTCACTTCGTGTGGGTCGGGCATGGGTCCAACACTTTCTAGATCAATGGTGCTGCCCTGGTCCTTAGGAATTGTAGGTGTTGGCCCGGCTCCTAATTTTGGGGGGTTCAGTTGGGGAAGAATCGTGTGTCGCCACGATTCTCTAGCTGCCCATGGAACCACTAGCCCTCGGGAAGAGGAGATGGAACTCTTCCTGCCTCATCCAACCGGGGATATGCAGCCCAGAGTAGCCTCGAAGTGTGATACCTCGAGACTGCGTATTTGGCAGGCTACAGTCACATCAGAGCCCGATCTAGCCAGTCTGCAAAGTATGCAAAAGAGGGGCGGATGGAGTGGTCAACCCTAGCCATTGTCTATAGCCAGCCCCGCCATCGTTTATACCTCGGTCTACTCTATCTCGTAGCCTAGCAGTCAATCTACCTCCTTACGAGTCTGAGTATGGGTAGGAGCTCTCATGTTTTATGGCATATTGATATCTATGTTGTATCTATGGATGTATGGATGTGCTACCCTTCGAGATAGTTAGATGTATTGTTGTTGTTAGTGCTGACATTCTTTATGCTTCCACTGTTATAGGAGCACATAGGGAAAGGGCGTAGGAAGTCAGGTGCTTCTGAACATGTTGGTGCTTCAAGTTTACGTCCCCAACCTCAAGATCTACCTCCAAAGTTCCTCCTCCAACTTGACAATTGTGCTAGACAGAATAAAAACAGGTATATGTTCTCATTCCTCTCTTATTTGACAGCTGTGGGTGTCTTTGAAAGAGTGAATTTCTGTGACCAATCTTCCTAGACTAATGGAAGTTCTTAGTGAATGCATTTCACCTTCTCCTATTGGGTTGATCATACAAGAGGTGCCTGATTGGAAAATTTTTATCGAAGGTTATGCTCTTGATATGGAACGTCAATCTAGATCTCTTCAGTACACTTTCTGGGTCATGGGAAATAAGCCAATAATGCAATGGAAGATGAGACGTTCAGATGATAAATGGAGGTCAGATGAGGGAGTACCTATATGGCACGAAGATGAGAATGGTATACCTAAGATTCCTAGGGGTCAACCAAAAGCTCTTAAGCCTTTTGCAGAGGTGGATTCATTGCAAAGCACATTGGACGGCATTTCTGAATACATCAAGTATTGGAAAAATAACCCTCACTGATGATACCAACCTTGCATTGATAGATTTATGGACACTGTTTGGGGTCTGGGTTCGGGAACTCCTGCAAGGCAGCCTCTGTGAGGACCCTTGGATCTAACAGGAGAATCCGGGAGCTATGTCACGCGGGATTTGCAAGAAAAACAAGGAAAAGAGAAGGGAAAACACAAAAGAACAATGAGATCACAATAATGAGCTTCCTTGATGTCAATGAAGATACATGAGCTCTCACAATCGAGAGAAAACAGAAGTGAGACAAGACTCAAAACTCATCTAAAACTCATGTGCTAGCTCTACTCATATATATAGTACAATGGCCTTTGGCCCAATATAGACACTCTGACTGATCTCGGTGCCGACTCCTGGAAGAAGGCCTGATTTGCAGGAATGCTGGCGGTGCCTTTTGAAGTGCCTGAAATCACGCTGATGCTGACGCGGGCGGTGGACGTCATTATTTGTCCGAGCCCTCCTTTGACGGGCAAGCGCGCCTTTGACTGCATGGTCTGCTTGGTCTTCTGCGTGGCCTTTGACGACTGACCCGTGCCTGGTTGTGGATCCTTGGACTTGACTTGGTCTGTCGTACCAGGAGGCACATGACTAACACTCCCCCAAAAAACGACACTCAGAGTGAAGAAAAGGAGGAAGTGTTTCCGAGGGTGGGAAACCAGCAGTCTGAAAGTGATCTTCACGGGAATGAGGACGGGCACCATTATGGTAATTGCCAATGAGGTCCAGGCGTGTCTGAAGAGCATCAGGAGTGTTGAGCCCAAGGGCAGGATCGGCATCAATGAGGAATTGAGAGCGCACCATGTCTTCCAGGGAAGCATGGGCTTCCGAAGGAACGAACTGGCACTCCATGAGAAGACAGGTCTGGAGACCGAAGGCACTGACGCTGGCATTCGGATTGCAGTAAAAGATGGGACACTGCCGATTTAAGGAGCTTACCAGGATGCACTTGAGAGCAGCACAGAAGCCAGCTTGACGGTGTACTGAAGGGTCCGGTGAGGTGGCGGCATTCTGCAAGAAGGTATCAAGGCCATGAACAGCATCAGCGGGTGTTTGCCAACCACACTCATTTGCAATATAGATCCAATTTGAAGTGTCATCCAGGGTGGCACCATCCTCCCAATTGGAGCGTCTGACAAAACGGGGATCCCACCAGAGATCCATCGAGATCTGAGGGGGAGTCCACCCAGCGTGGCCATCCAGGACCTTGGTCCAAAAGGGGAGACGCCAATCGGAGGTGAGGAACCGGGGGCGTGGAGGGACACCCAGGGAAGTATATGGAGAGGGAGCCATGCCCGTCGGCGTGGGCTGCTGAGCCTGCTCCCTGAACTCACGTACAAGGTCGGGATCAAGAGCTTTGCACCACTGATCCCAAGCAGAAGCAGAGAGCTGAGAGTATACAGGAGGGCTATCCCAACCCGTGGGAACTGTCTTGCTATCCAGAAGAGCACGCAGTTGATTGTAACCTGCCAAATGCTGCATATAAACTTGGGCAAATGGAAGAGCCTCAGGATGCCCAAGATTTTTCCGTATCTGTTCCAACGTTTCGGCTTGCCATAGAGGTAAATGATGAGCAAGCTCAGGCATGTACTCCTGATGAAGAGCGTGTGTCTTATCATGATCGGACAGATATAGGTTGTTGTCCAAGAGCAACCATTGAACCTGTGAGTCACCCTGAAAGTTCTGATGTGGCCCATCACGAAATTTGTCCTGTGTATCAGCCAGATAGAAGTCATGGAAAATGTACGCCATCGGCTGAACAACTCTGAAGGTGATCAAATCCAGATCTTCACAGTGAATGAGGTCGAAGACTAAAAGGGCGCAGAGTAAACCTTTGTCTTCAACGGAGAGGTCTGGCCAGATCCGAAGAAAATCCTCAGTGCGCAGGTGGACATCAACTGGACCATCGGCCGCGTACCACTTCAGAAGAAAGAGGTGGCGGCGGGCAACCACATAATCGAGATAACTGGAAGGAATAGCGAAGTCGACTGACATGTTGAAGGCGATGGTAACGTAGCCTTCCTGTTTAGTTTGGGCCTCTTCTGCAGATTGGACAGCTTGCTGGAGCTGATTTTCAAGATCGCGGATCTGGTTTTCCTTTTCTAACAGAAGGCGGGACTGATCACGGACCCGTTTCTGAGGAAGCGTGGCATGTGAAGAGGATTGCCCAGGAGTATTGAGTCGAAGCGTGGCAATCTCGGCGTCATCAACAATTTTCTGTTTCTGAGCCACCGTAAGCCGATCTTGGAGAGGCGTGAGCTGAGAGGTCAGCGTGGAAAGCTGAGCTTCTAAAGAGGCTATTTGAGCGTCACGCGCTGTAAGGGCATGGGCTTGAGTGGTGTAATTCTGAGAAAGCTCTGTATACAGCGTGGTGAGCTTAGCAATGTCTTTATCCTTGTCAAGCAAGAGAGTCTCCCTTGCCTTGACCTGCTCCAATAATTCCTGAATGGTGGTTTGCAATTGAGCCTGTTGATCAGCAAGCAGACTGTTCTGATCTTGGGCAGTCTTGAGAGCTTCACGGGCCTCTAACAGAGCCTCGTGCTTTTCTTGAAGTTTGTCCTCCAGAGTTTGAACTTGTGCGTGGGCAGCTTGAAGGTCTCTTTGAACGGCATCCGAGGCCTCCAGGGACGCTTGAACACCATTCATGAGAGCGTCCTGGGATTCTTGTAACTTCAGGGCTGCGGCTTGAACATCCTGCTGGTACTGATACAGAAGCTGGCGAGGATGGAGAGGTGCAGGGTCTTGTTGCTGCCTTGTCTGAGATGTTTGAGAGACATGACGGGAAGTGGAGGGCATGGATTCAGTGGCGGAAGAGGAGATGGTGACATGCGTGGTGTTGTTTTGAACATGACCAGCGGAAGAAGGGCGTGAAGTGCCAGCCTGTTGATTTTGAGGAAGTGAATGAAGAGACTGGTGAGTGGAGGAATGAGAAACAGAAGGTGAGGGAGGAAGGTAACGACGGATGATGGCTTGAAGATGGCCACCCACTGAGGCTTCAAAGACAGTGGAGGGGGCAGCCCGAATGCGATCGACCTCATGAAGAAAGCGGTAGAACAAAAGCTGTGGCCAATCAATATGGTGATTGGAGCGGATGGCTGTGATCACCATATTATAGAACGGCTTATTGATATGGGTGTTCTTGATAAATACCCAAGCAATTTGCGCCACAAAAACTTGACAAAAGTGTCATGGGACTTTGCAATATTGGTGAGGCGATGCATGTTCGCTTGATACGGAGCGCCGAACTGAGTGACATCTAGGTCATGTAAGGCAGCCCAAGATAAAGAAGGTGTTTGCAAAGGAATACGGAATACCTCAGAAAGCAGGGGCTGAGTAAGCAAGATGGTGGTGCCATCGACCACAGTAGCATATCCTTCCGGGTTGTTGACGATGTGAGCGATGAACTGCTTCAATTGCTCTGGACTTGGTGCAGGGAGGTCCATCTGTGAGAATTCATAAAGCTTCTGGCGTTCCGCGACTTCATGACTCGGGCCAACAAGGGCGTCACGAAAGGTGGGCGTCAAGAAAGACACAGACTCGAAAAGAGCCGGATTCCTTGGAGCAGTAGCTTGAAGGGTGGGAAATTTGTGTGGGGGCATGGCGAAGAGCGTTGGAAAAGAACAGGAAGAACTGTGTTGCAAAGGCGGAGGACGGAATATGAAAACACAGAGAGGTGAAAAGGTTTTAGGGCGCACCAGTATTGGCGAAGGGGCGTGAGGAGGATGAACAGGCAACCGTGGATGATGCCAGGTGGCGACAGATGCGAAGGAGGTGATTGAGAGGCAAAATTTTGGCTAAATCCCCAAACGGTAAAGGGAACGGTGGCGATGAGACGTAAGGGAATGATCTGATGTGGCAGTTGGCAAAAGAACACATATTAATGTTCGACGGGCGTGAAAAGAAGGAATGACATTTAATGCTGGCAACTCGAAGTGGGATATCATTAAAACGAAGGTGTCAGAAGGTACCAGGGTAAAAATTAGTGGCTAAACTTAGCCAAATGGCGAAATTTTGGCCTTACTTGGAAAAAAATCGGCTAAAGTATGTCCCTTTTTGGGCCAAAAAAAAGAAAATATTAGCCAAGTCTATTTCACAACTCACCTCCATTTTGTCCGACTTTAGCTAATTGCAAGAAAGTATAAGTGCCAAAAATTGGAAAGTTTAGCCAAAACTTAGAAGCTTTTACGTCAAAATTTGGTGTACTTTAGCCAAATTAGTCTATAAGCTTTGTTTCTACCATGCTCTATTAATATTTAGGTCTTGAATTAGTGCAAAATAGTCAAATGATAGAAGATTTTTATATTTTTTAATAAAAATTTAGCCAAATGTAAGAAAGTACAGGTCGCAAAATTTGAAAAGTTTAGCTTAACGATAGAAGCTTTCACCTCAACTTTTGGCATACTTTAGCCAAGTCTATTTCACCACTTTGGATATAAAAGTTCCTTAATTTTTTCCCTGGAAGGTACCATGGCTAGATATGCGGTGGGAGAAAAGATTCTGGAATTAGAAAGAGCCTTGCATTGCGAACACGTTGCCGAATTTTCTGATTGGTCCACATCGACAGGGAGGTCCTTGGTTGGCTATATAAGAGAAAGAGTGGTTGAAGCTGAGACACCCGATGGCGCTCAGTATGTCTGCTGCTGGACTTCACGACAAGTGCACCATGCCGTCTAACTGCCTGGAGTGGATAACATGCAAGATGGACTGCTTGGACCTCTGGCGGTGCCACAATCGTGGCATTGCCATGGATGGCTGGTGCAAGGGGATGGCTGAACATCCCGACCCCCTGACCAACGGGATGGAGGTGGTGATTCACCTGCGCTGGGATCCAGAGCAGAACTGGTACCATATCCTTCGCATCACCTCTGCTCCCAACCTGGAGTAGAGGGGGTAAAACTTAGGATTTAGTAGATAGGGCTCTCAGCCAGTTTTTGTAAATAGGGCTCTGCCCATAGCGGAAATAGATGGGCTCTGCTCACATTTTGTAAAAATTTCACCTCTATAATATAAATATGCCGCTTGTTAGTCACTATCTGTTGTGTCTGTGTCTGGAACAGTATCTGGTGGATGATTGTCACTTTCTGTTGTATGAAATGGTTTGAGGCGAAAGCCATTAACCAGAGTAGGTAAGGGAGTGCCATCTAACTCGGCCAGCTTGAAAACGCTGGGTTGTACCACTTGAATAATTTGATAAGGACCAAGCCATCTGAACTTTAACTTGCCCGGAAAATTTTTGTAACGAGAATCATAAAGAAGAACCAAATCACCTTCGTTGAATGTTTTCGTCTTAAGTCGTTTGTCATGCAATGATTTCTGCAACTGTTGTCCGTGAAGAACACGAATGTAAGCATCGCGCCGAAGTTCATCCAACTGTTCCAATTGATAAACCCTTTCCTTGAGTGCAGCAGGTGGATTATGTGCTGTAGCAAGTTGAAAACGGAGAGTGGGAAGAATATATTCAAAAGGCATCAGAGCTTCTTGACCATAAACTAGTTTGAAAGGAGTGTGGCCAGTAGCTATTTTGAAACTAGTGTTGTAAGCCCAAAGAACAGTAGGCAACTTGTCTTTCCAATCGGTGCGAGAAGCGTCACAAATTTTTTTGAGAATAGTGATGAGTGTTTTGTTGGTACTTTCAGCCAAGCCATTTCCTTGAGGATAGTAGGGTGTACTCTTCTGGTGTGGATGTGAAGATAATCCGTCAGCTCTTTGATGGTATGATTGACAAAATGCACGCCACGATCACTAACAAGTTCCGTGGGACAACCAAAACGCGTGATGATATGCGTGTAGAGGACCTTGGCTGTGCTTGCAGCAGTGTTGTCTGGAAGTGCACAAGCTTCTGCCCATTTGGTAGCATAATCCGTGATGACCAGAATATAGCGGGCACGGGTGTGCCGCGCCGGTGGATCCATGGGCCCCACAAAATCCATACCCCATTTGCTGAAGGGATGGGGCGTGGCGACCGGCGTCAAGGAAAGAGCGTCACGGGCCGTGGGCTTTCCCACACGCTGACAGACGTCACACGTGCGAGCATAAGCGTGGGCATCTTTGAAGAGCGTGGGCCAGAAGCATCCTGCCAAAAGAATTTTGCGTGCCGTGGCGTCACCACTAAAATGACCACCACCAAGCCCATCGTGGGCGTGTCGAACAATATCGGGCACCTCATGAGGGAGGACACAACGACGGAGAACCATGTCTTTGCCTCGTTTGTACAAATGGCCTGCAACCATGGTATAGTCACGGACCTCGCGGAGAAACTGACGGTGGCGGGAGCGAAGCTTTTCTGGAGAGAGCGTCGGATCGGCGGGAGGAAGAGCACCAGTGAGAAGATATTGCTGAAAGTTGGGGCGTGGCCGTGACCAGGAACAATTGAGCATCTGGAAAGGCATCAGAAACACCCGTGGAGGGATCGTCCGTGTGGATGCGTGAAAGATAATCAGGCACCACATGAGATTTTCCTGCCTTATGAACAATTTCGAAGGGAGCGAACTCTTGCAGAAGAAGGACCCAACGAGCAATGCGGCCCGTGGGCGTGGCTTTGTTGATTAAATAAAGAAGAGCTTGATGATCAACAAAGAACTTGATCTGGCTACCCAACAGATAATGTCGGAAACTAAACCCAAAGCTTCCCTTTCCGTGGCAGAATAGTTGCGCTCAGCAGGATTGAGTTTCCGGCTGGCATAGCGGATTGGTTTATCCGTGGTGTCATCATAGGCCTGAGAGAGAACAACACCAATGGCAAAAGCAGAGACGTCAACATGAACATGGAAAGGCTTGTCCCATTGAGGAGGAACAAGGACCGGGGCTTGAGTAAGTAACAGCTTCAACTTCTGAAAAGCAGCTTCCGCTTGGGAATTCCAAGCCCAAGTGGATATTTATCACCCGTGAGTTTATGAATGGGGTCAGCTATAGCTGCAAGTCCAGGAATGAAGGTGGAATAGTAATTTACCTTACCCAGAAAAGAGCGTGTCTCTTTGATATTAGACGGTGCTTGAGCTTTCAGTACACAACTGATTTTGGCAGGATCCGTGGTGATGCCTTCTTTACTGACCACATGACCCAACAGAACGCCTAAAGTGACGCAGAAAGTGCACTTCTCAGGATTGAGACTAATGCCAGATTCATCACATTTTTGAAAGACAAGCTCCAATTTGTCCAAGTGATCATCCATGGGGCTGTAGGCAGAAAAATCATCTTGGAAGATCTGAAGAAAAGGTTTATCCTTCATAAAGTCTTGAAAGACAGAGAGCATGATGCGCTGAAAGGTGGAAGGAGAGTTTGACAAGCCAAAAGGGACCACCTTGTAGGCAAAAGTGCCCCACGGGGTGGTGAAGGTAGTTTTGAGTTGATCTTCTTGCTTGATAGAAAATTGATTGTACCCAGAGAAACCATCCATGAAAGAATACATCTCATGACCAGCAACTTCTTCAAGAACCTGGTCAGTGAAGGGAAGCGGAAAGTGATCACGCTCCGTGGCTTGATTGAGTTTTCTGTAATCCACGCAAACGCGGATCTTACCATTGTGTTTGAGAGCAATGACAATGGGGCTCGCCCATTCAGAATGTTTGACCTCATAAATCAGGCCAGCAACCAAGAGTTTGTCAATTTCAGCCTTGACGCGGTCACGATAGTTTGGGTTGAGCCTGTACTGTCATTGCTAGATTGGGCGTGCATCAGATTTGGTAGGAATGGTGAGTTCCCCCAATTCTGTTTTGATATCCCGAAGGTCTTTATAGCTCCAAGCAAAAATATGTTTGAATATCTTGAACAGCGTCACCGCGCGTGCTTTATAGGGAGGCGGAAGTTTAGCAGCTAAGCGGACTGGTTGATCGTTACCAATGTCCACAATTTCCACTTCTGGAGTTTGAATATGAGGAACAATCTCCGTGTCCTGAACCTGGTGAGCAGGAGGCTGAAGCATGACTGGAGGAGTAGCATTTTGTGTGGTGAAGAAAAGAGGCTGCTGAGCGTCATCAAGCAAGGGTTGCTTCATGACGGCATGGACATCAATGGTCTCTGAAGAAGGAAGTGGGTCAGAAAAATGATCCAGACGTTGAATGCGATTGCAGGAAGCCAGGTAAGGGTCCAAAAGAGCCGCCACAGCCTGGTCCTGATCAAGCGTCATGTCACCCCAAGGATCAGCATACTCAGGGTAAGATGAGAGAGGGAGACCCGCTGGAGGAGCTTGAACATGATAAATATTTTGTGCTTCTTCAGAGTCAGTGTCAGAGATGGAAGGTTCAGCATTCTCGACAGTAATCAATTGGCCAGTTTCCAGATCCATTGTGGCATTGAGATGGCCATCGGTGATAACAAGTTGGTCCGTGGCCCAATAATGAATACTCTTTGCCTGTCGGAGAAAAGGTCTTCCAACCAGCATTTCATAGTCACCAGGATCTTCTTCAGCTTTCCAAACACCAAATTCCAAGGGGAATTTGAGATCACCAATGCGGATGTGGAGAAGAGGAGTGACACCTTGAGGACGCGTGATATGGCCATTGGCCAACTTGATGTCATAAGGGGCACGATATAATTGTTTGATGCCCAATTGCTTCCTAAGTTTATCAGTAATGATATTGACGGCACTACCACCATCAATTTGGACATGATTGATGTGGTGATTACCCACTGTGGCATGCACCGTGGGTGTGGAAGTTGCAACAGCTCCAACCAGAACCGTGGGAAGAGGTAACTGATCTTTAAGAGCAGGACAGAGTTTCAAAATGGTGGCCAGGCTCAAAGGAATCTTGATTTTGGCAAGTTCTTCCTGAAGTTCCAAGGGAACATGTGAAAAAGGATCCGCAGGGTCCAGGGGAGCTGGAATCTGTGGTAAGGAAGCGGAGACTTCTTTGAGAAGCTCGACCTCAGCAGCAATATTGGGATATGGCGGAGAGCGTGTGCTGGTCGATAATGACGGCGCAGCCTGGTGCTGCTGAGCCCGAGTGGTGGCGTGAACATTTGCCAAGGTGCGACCTTCCGCAGCCTGCATGAGTTTCAGAATACTTTGTCTCACTTTAGGCATGACGTGAGGCATGAGTGTGTCAAGATCAGGGGCGAAGTGTTTATCATCTTCATGAGGGACTATGTCCACAGCAAAAGCAGGTTGCGTGTCATGAGGAATGATGGTCAGAGGGCGTGAAGCCCGTGTGTGACGTGAGACAAGTCCAACCCAATTGAACTGTTGGACAGGAGGGTTGAGATCCTGATAAATCTCCTCCTGAGCTTGTTGATCCAGAGGATTGGAAGTAGAGCGGCTTGCTGAGGTCGCTGTTGTTGAGGCGGCCGAGGAGGCTTCCTCAAAACAGGACGAGGGCCCTGTTTACCATTGGCCACCCAGGGTTGGTAAGCCGTGAGACGGACAGAAGCTGGTTGATTGGAACCTGGGAGCTGGACTTGAACTTGAGGAAGTTGAGGACACGCCGTGGTGGTATGACCCCATTCATGACAATGATAACATTGAGCTTTTGAAGGATCAAAGGGAGGACGATTGCCTTGTCCCCGTGGCTGCTGCTGCATTTGTTGATATTGCTGAGGTGGTTGAGATGGATATTGCTGAGGCTGATATGACGGTTGTTGTTGAGGCGTGGTCTAGACTTGAAAGACCATTTTATTGCGAAAAGGTGTAGGATGAGAACGAGTGCATTCTTCCGTGGCATGATTGCACATATTGCATCGTTTACAATGAGGAGGTCCATTGGAGGAGTTGCATTCATTTGCCAGATGACCTTGATATTTACAAATAGTACACCAGATGTGAGCTCGTTGTGGATTTGCTTGCTGAGGCTGAACAGAGTTCTGGGGAACCATGATGGGGGGCATGAAAGGGAGTTCCTGCAGAGTGACACCCCGAGAAGAAACATTGACCGAGTGATTGACCAATTCAATGGCCTGCTCCAGAGATTTGGGACGCAGGTATTCCGTCATGAGGCGAATAGCAGGAGGAAGGCTCTGCAGAAACCAGACGAGGATCTGGCTTTGCATGGGGTACTCCTGGAGTTTACTGACGAGAATGTGAAGACGGTCCGCAAAATCCCGGGCTGACTCCGTGGGCTCCTGCTGAAGGTCATTGAGTTGCTTGAGGAGTAATTGATCATCATCCGTGGTGCCGTAATGAGACAGAAAGGCAGTTTTTATTTCTTGCCAACTTTGTTTCCATTGACTCTTATTGGCCATTAACCACTGATGAGGGGCGCCTCTGAGCGTGGTCGAAAAGATATGAAATTTAAGTTGGGGCTATGCATGACCATTCAAAATGGCCAAGGCTTCAAATTCCTCCATGTGTGCCGAAGCACTCTGATCCATAGGTTTGCCTTTAGGGTTGCCAAAAGTGGGATAAGTCAGCTTCAGATTGTGAGTGGGAGATGAAGGCGGAACTTGTGCATAGACAGGTGGATTTGGTTGAGGATATGCAGAAGCATAGAGAGGGGGAACCGCCGGGGACTGAGAGCAAGGGGGTGGGACTGAAAAACCCGGTGGTCCATAGAAAGTAGCATCTGGTGGAGAAAGGCCTTGGGAGCCTTCCTCATTGGGCTTGAGATCAGTGGTTTGATAAACAGGAAGAGCGTGCTGAAAAGATGGAGAAGACTGAAATGCGTGAACATGGGGAGGGCCAAAGGACACTTGATGGTAGCCCATCCCCGCAGGAGGTGAAGAAGGTTGTGATGGGAGAGGGGTGTGGCCTGAAGGAATATTGATATAGGTGCTGTCAGGAGTCTGGAAATAGTGAGGCGTGGGCTGAACAGGGGTTTGGTGTGGAGATTGCGGTTGTGAACAATGACGACACACAGGGGGAGATCCTGGTCGAGAATGAGCACGAAGGGTAGGAGGTGCCAACTGAGCTCCTGAGCGGATACGACCTCCCTCAATGTCATAAGCAGTGTCATACATATCCCGAACAGCCTCACGTCGTTGATGGCGCTCCAGGCGAGCCACCGTTTGGCAGAGAAGTTCTTCAGGAGTGAAACCTCGAGCAGACATGATGGCGGCGACAGTGTTTGGGGTCTGGGTTCGGGAACTCCTGCAAGACAGCCCTCTGTGAGGACCCTTGGATCTAACAGGAGAATCCGGGGGCTATGTCACATGGGATTTGCAAGAAAAACAAGGAAAAGAGAAAGGAAAACGCAAAAGAACAATGAGATCACAATAATGAGCTTCCTTGATGTCAATGAAGATACATGAGCTCTCACAATCGAGAGAAAACAGAAGTGAGACAAGACTCAAAACTCATCTAAAACTCATGTGCTAGCTCTACTCATATATATAGTACAATGGCCTTTGGCCCAATATAGACACTCTGACTGATCTCGGTGTCGACTCCTGGAAGAAGGCCTGATTTGCAGAAATGCTGGCGGTGCCTTTTGAAGTGCCTGAAATCACGCTGATGCTGACGCGGGCGGTGACGGGCTGTCACTTGTTTGAGCGCCTCCTTTTGACGGCAGGCGCGCCCTTTGACTGCGTGGTCTGCTTGGTCTTCTGCGTGGCCTTTGACGACTGACCCGTGCCTGGTTGTGGATCCTTGGACTTGACTTGGTCTGGCGTATGCATGAATAGTCTTGTGCCAGGAGGCACAGGACTAACAGACACAGGTACATGGATTATTGGACAAGTAAACACATCCTCTGATGAACTGAAAGATGGATGGCTACCTAAGTCTCAGTGGAGAGACTTGATAACACCTGAGGAAGTTGATGATGTGGTTAGTATTCGCAAGTTGATGGCTCCTCCAGCTGCTGAAAAATATTATGTTGGTCCTAGGAAAGGAAGGTCTAAATATCTTGGTTGGAGGATTATGATCCCAAAGATGACTTGCTTTGCCATCGATTTGCACTTATAGTACCAGAGCGCAAAGAGATATACCCTGTGTGGATGGGTTACACCATCTTAGATATTTGCAAAGAAGCGGGTGACCGCAATGTGAACAAAGTTCGTGTGGAGTGGTGGTGTCCAGTGCACCAGTTAAATGCAGTGGCAGAGGAAGAAAGATATAGAGACTGTTGGACAAAGAAATGGAAGAAAAACCTTATTGAAGGGGATCATTGGGTCGAGTTAGATACTATTTTGTTTTCATGGAACCCAAAGGTCATCACAGGCAAGACTGCTAGGGTTACGATACCTGTGGAAGTGAGGAAGAAAGCTATGATATCTCTAGGGGTCACTTCTGAGAAGTAATTGGCATTATGTCACTCGACATACATATGTAAAATATTTTCGATTTTTAATGCAATCATGTTGTGCTGTTATAAAAAAAAAAAAGTCAGATTCTCGATGCAAATTTACTAACCCGGAAAAAAGTTGCAGTGCCAAAATGGTCCAAAATCCTGACATAAATCCAATTTAAATGAATGATGGTTTTGAATTTTCTGCTCTGCTCCTATTCGAAATAATTGAGATGGTTTATTTATTTCATGTGAGTAATGGATCTATGTAACCAGTGGGCTACCGGAGCTAGGTTTGGACAGTGAAATCTATGCAAATTCTGGTTAACAAAGCTGTCAATAAATTGGTATTCTAGTTTGCAAAGGGATGGCAGTTCAGAGACTCCAGTTGTTAATCAAGAGCTTATTTTCCCATATTCCCGTATCCAAAGAGCCAGCATGGCAAATCTTAAGGTAAACTTTAACTACACTTCTGCACATAGAACCAATAACATATGGATCTTTCTTTTTTGATAAGAAGGTCTTTTGCAACAGTCGCAATTGATCTCCGTGTTATACATACACAGTATAAGAAGGTTATGAAGCGACCACTAAGTTCATGGCTCATGATGAGAATAATAGCTGCAACTTGGAAGATCAGGTGAGTCTTTCATATATACGACAAAACTACTTCTATTTTGCATTGTCAAAGTAAACATATTCTTGAGCTGAAGGGAAGAAATCAACGAGTAATAAACAACATAACGTTACCTTCATGGAGTCCAACTCCCATATTTTTCTCTGAGTCAGATGGTAAGGATATTAACTTGAAAAATATGAAAAACTTCTTCATGTCCATGGAGTGTAATGATATTATTGCCAATATAGTATACATGGAGCTTCTCGTTGAGAAACTACAGCAACCCATAAATCAGCATCAGGCACTAGGCTCACCCATGCAAAGCAAAGTTGATAACTGCCTAGTATGTTTTGCTTTGCTTTGCTCATCAGGATCATTATCACGATTCCATCGAGCTTTTATTTATTCTATTTTGCTTTGTTTTGCTCGTCAGGATCGTCGAGGCGACCTTGCTGATCTATTCTTGTTTTGTAGGAATTCGCCGCGGTCGCAATGGTCACTCTTAAAATCAAGGAACTGAAAGATGAAAAGCAATTTATCTTTATAACCGAAGCGACCTGGTTTAAGTTAATGGTTGTGACGCACCCTACTAAATATATGGCACTTGGCCATACACCTCGTAGGAAATCCCCCATCTAGCCCTCTGGCCGCATGGGCCCTCCATCTATCCCGCACTCCAGGATGTCCTTAGTGCAGTAAGGGGATACGAAGGTGCGCCTTAGTAAAATTCTCTAAATTATTAGGCTTTTTATCCAGTAATGCATTGAAGAGTGGTTGACTACCACCTCTAGGGTTGTGGAGATCACCAGAATAACCACTCTCATAGTTCTTCAAGCACCTCGTCACACTTCCAATATGAAAATCTGGACCATCACTCCACAATTGCAAACTAAAATGGCCATAATAAATTGGCATTGAGCTACGCACTATTGCACCTGTCAGAAAGACTTGCATAGGATAAGCTCTATTGATTTGCTTGGGTATGTAACTATATGGCAAACAAGTCTTCGATTGATCCATCTTGTCATGTATAATACAAACATAGTTATTGGGTTCCAAACATGATAACATTCTCCACATCCAATAAGTGGATCTACATGATAGTTGGTCTGTCATGTGATCTTTCATTTGCTCCCTTATCTTAGCCCTTTGGCCTGGTTGCTTGGTCTTATCAAGAATCTCTTTCAACTTAGCACACAAGTTGCACTTAGCAAAGTTGTTCGAAGTGTCTATAATGACATGCTTGAAGTGCTTGCTCTATAGTCTACTAAAGTTGGGTTGAGATATTGCAGGTACCATTAGTTTTCGAAGCAAAGCATTCACTTCCTCCAATATATTCTTCTGTGTACAATGGGATGGCAATCTCTTCTCGACAACTATTTTTCCCTGATGATCTTTCCTACTTTTATGTGGCATATTCTCAGCATTGAATTCAACATATTTATCAAATACCTCCCTAGAAGCCAGGATCCTAGAAGTTTGCCTCAACATGCTATTATTTCTATGTAATGCAATTTTGCTCCCCTTTGCATGACTTGCCAATTTTGCCAAGAAGAAATTGGAATGCCATGAATATGTATCCATGCAACTTTACATATCCATGCCCCTAGCAGTGGATATCTTTTTGTCTTTGGATATTTTTCATCTTGAAGTGCAAGCTCATGAATGGAGTATATGTAAGTCCTCCTCTCATCATAAGTATACTCTTGAAAGGTGGCTCTTGCTTCTACCAATTCATCAATTTCAAACTTCTGAACACAATTAGCCCAACAACATTCCATTCCCCTTACCTTAGCCATAGCTTCACGTGAACAATCACTACTTGACTTGGACCTCTTGCTAGGATAATGTTTCACCATTGAGTGTGCCTTCTTTTCTGAAAATGTGGTCCTGACAGCTATTGGAGGTGCATTAAGAAAATCAGTTTCATCCACAACCTCTGGCTCTGGTAAAAGGAAATCTATATAAACTCAATGCAGACTATAGGCGATGGCATGATGCATGGAACCTCCAATTGTTTAACACAAGCAGTGCTTTTTCCTTCCATTTTTCTTCTAAACTTGTTATGGCCACACCCACTTTATCCTCTCCTAACCTTTCATCATTGACAGCTTGGATAGGATCAGCTAGTATGATACTTCCTTCACCTACTAGCTCCTTATTGCATTGATGTTTCACTTTCACCTTCTTATTCTTCCAATCCAACCTACTATAGAGGATAATTTGCTTAACAGTCTCAGCCTCAACACCCTTTGGGTGGTCTACACCATTGACCTACAAGAACAATGTTAACAATGGGGTAATAATGTGATAAGAACGTGTGGTAACAATGTCGATACATGTTGGGGGTGAAAGGCATTACATTTTTACCTTTTTAGGATCCACACGCTTCACCTATATAAATTTAAATGTTCTTAGTATTAGCTCAAAAAATGGACAAAGTAATTATGAGAATAGATTAAAGGGCAACTTTAAAAAATACAAAGAAAAAACCATTAAATGAGTAAAAATAGGTTGTAAGTATAGCTGAGGTATGGGTAATTATCGAGAATTAATGATAATATGTAAGTAATTCTAAAGAATTAAGTATAGGTTGTAATTCTAGAGTATTAAGTATAGGCAAAAATAAGTTGTAAGTATAGCTGACGTGTGGGTAATTCTAGAGAACTAATGATAACATAGGGTGTAATTAACTCTATAGAATTAATGATAGCTAATTCATATAGGGTATAATTCGTATATGATGTGATGGAATCATAATTACAACCACACCTACTAAGCTATACGAAATCTTGCATGCAACTACTATATCTGATATACCCTTCATTCCTTCAAGCGCCCTCGTTTCCTTCCTTCCTTCCTTCCTTTCGACCATCTTTTTGACCATGATGAGCCATGCCATCCATCCCGCTTTATCCTGCCGGACTCGCCTGAGAGAGATGAAGAAGCAGATCAAAAAATTGATCTCGAAATCCCTTCCCCCCTCTCGCAGATGCCGCTGTGGCTGCCTTCCGCATCACAGTCCGGAGGAATGCGAGGAGCTCTTTCTTGAGGGCAAGCTACGCTCAGGAAATTCAAATCTCAGCAGCAGCACCAGTAGCCCTGAGTCCCCCCATACACCAGCAGATTCTGATGAAGAGCTCGAGAAGGAGATCGAAAAAGCAGAAGAAATGGAGGAAGCGGATGAGGAGTGGCGGGAGGAATTGGAAGAAGAGAAGAAGCAGATAATCATTAATGCCCTCTCCTCCTCTGATGATGAAGATGTTGCAAAAGCTATCCTTGAGGAGATGGCAGAAGAAAGCGAAGAGGAAGACGAAGAGGATGAGAGCCCTTTTTTTTTTTTTTTATTAAGCTGGCTAATACGTATTGAACTAAGCACTGTGGATAGTTAAGCTAAAAAAGTGTGCTTAGAACCATCCTGTAGTACAGGAACAAATACTCTATGTTTATCCATAATTACAATAATTTCTATTGATTGTACTTATGGGGAACATGGTGCAACCCCTAAATCATATTATATGTACTAAACTTTGTTAACTGACTTCTTTTTTATTATACCGATCTTGAACTCTTGAAATAAAAACGAAATGGTTTTTAGGGCAAAATCAACTAACTGTTACAGCTCGAAACAAGACGAAGACGACTTAGGGATTGTCTGGCTGCCCACTGGATTAGGACTCACTCCCGGATACCATTGTCTTCATGCATAGATGGAACTGACGTTCCTAAGGACAGGCAAGCAGGCATCTTTGGCTATAAAAATCGGCATGAAAAAGGTAATTTACGTCTATTTTCTGCTCATATGCTTAGTACAAGCCGGGGTGCCTCCCCTGGCTCTGAATGGGAAGGAAAAAGGGAGATCTCAATATGTCCACTAGAAAGAGAATGGCAGAGGTTAAAAGTAAGGAAGGAAGCTCCAAGAAGATCTATCAATATAGAAGAACTGCTATTACTCCATGCCAGAAGCTTGGGAATACTGAAGAAGAAGGAAAAAATTATGCAGATTCTGGAAAGCAGATGGGTGCAAAAGGGACTAATGCTGAAAGCATTGGTGGCAATGCCATTTCTAAAATTGTTGGCACTGGAGTTATTGGCAATAACTCACAAGAAGAAATCCAATCAGCTGCCAAGGAGCTGACCAACATTGAAGATGCCATAGGAGACAAAAATCCTGAGACAACTGGCTACAAAAAGGTTTGAATAGGCTAAATGCATAAAAGCTTTTGTGATCCATGTTGAAATTAGTAAAACCATGTTGGTTTAATCTAGTTACTACTGTTTCACTTTGTTCTTCAAGGAATCATATCAGCTTGAGAAGTAGCATGATTTCAAATACCAGATCTACAAATTAGATGATGCATATTATGCTTGCTGATGAAAGGAAATTCGGCATCACTACTGATAAAGCATGATCAATGTAATAGCTAAATCTAGATATTATTTGTTCAAATGACTAAATAGATTAAAATTACTTCAAAATCCTTGAAATAAAGCCTGCAGCACTGAAAATTTTAAAGCTAATAGTGCTGACATTTTCTTGGATGTGTTGTCTAATTTTTTGCTTGAATTTTGATTTGAATGCTAGCAAGGTGAAGGGGGATGATCCCAGGACAGCCTATGACACCTGCTACCAAATTCATTGCAACCATGTCTAATGCTTGTATATGTTTTGTTGGTGCAGGTAACAGGCTTTCCTGCTCTTTGTTATTGTGTTCGACAAGTATTTCTTGCAACCCTTTAAGATATGATTTGGTCTGAAGATACTGTTAAGACTTCTACATATTTGTTAATTGTAATCAAATTTACGCATTAATGGTAAGTTCTTCTAGCTTCTTTTTGAAAGAAGAACGCCATATACTATTTGCTGTAAGTATTAATACCATTTTTAAAGGTTTTAATAGAATGTTACCTTAAATATATGCGGTTCTTAAATAACAATATAAAGGTGAATGTAGATTATTATCAAGGCCAGGACATATTGGTACCTGTATATGTCTTAGGGCTGCAAATTGAACTATTTAAAAGGTTTTTGAATGGTTAAAGTATTTGGTCTGGTTTCCAGATCAAGTATAAAGGTTTTTTTTCAACACTCCAGCTTATTAGTTATACTAATTTCCTTGATTTTGGCTTATTACGGGTACTTACTACTTCTAACATATACTTTTCATTGGATATTATAGGACTGCATTATTATGGAAGATAACGACATATAGAAGCATTGGATTAAGGAGCTGGTAGGCTATGGTTATGATAAATGCAATATCAGCAGCCCAAACTATGCTGTCCAAACTATCCTTGGCTGCATCAGAAACAAAGACATACATTCCTTCATTACTTTTAATGAGGTAAACTGTCTTGACAAAACGTTATCACCCGTTTCCTACTTAGGATTTAGTGGGTGGTTCAAAGTCTTTCACCTTATGAAGAAGGTTAACTTAAAGATATATTGGCATCCCTTTATGATGAAATGAACAGTACTTTATATCAAAGAACATGCATGGAGGATGAAGCTGCAGAGAAATTTGTGATTGGGATTATTGCACTTGAAGAAGCCAATGATATAAATCCACGCACCTTTGATAAAGAAGAGGAGAACATCTCACATGTAGTAAAGGTGAGTGGAGAAAAATCAGATTGTCTATTTTCTGAATCTGATCTTACTGAAGAGGACATGTCCTTTATGAATTATAAAAAAGAAGTTGTTGCAACTCAATATCAAGCTGAGCCAAATATTGAAGACAAAGTCCCTGAATTAAATTTGGCTAATTCGACCTGTTTTCCCATTATCATTGAACAAACAATAGAATGTTATGCTGCTGTTCATGAGCATGCAATTTGGAAGCCAAAATTTTGGTGCTCTTGCACCTATTGACATGGACACATGGATTGCACTTGCTGGTATCTCCAAAGATGAAATCAGAAATGCTAATTTTGCAGCTTATAAGCTTGAAAAGGCCTTCTATTCTGGATGCAGACTTACCTTTCAAAATGGATTTCTTCGATCAATATTGCAGCAAAAATACTCCCATTGAGATTGCCCAAAAAGGGCATATGGCATTCACTAATATTGATAGGAATGACTATTATTTGAAGAGGATTTGGAGAACTTACTGTCCCTATTTCAAGTATCATTGTGAGAAAAATAAGTTTGGAAACCAAAAGAACCAGAAGAACAATGAAGAGAAATGCAATTGTGGCATCATATGGTTTAACCATGGGATTTGGTACTTTATCAATCATATGGAGGAAATATACCCGGCTGCCACACCTATGCTACGAATGGTTATTTTATCCAAATTTCTCAACAAAACTTTGAGACCAGCAGTTCTGGCTTATACCTCATATCTTGAGGTAAGAAGAAACATGCTTAATATGACAATTGAGTTTGCCAAACATTCGGAGAAAAATTTGAAAGTTGCTTTTGGCAATAACAAAATGGCGGATGTAGCAGAAAAGATGCTCAGGTCATTGGACTCTCTCAAAAAGGGCAATTCTGCAAAGAAGGATTCAGCATGGGAGAAATCATACTCAAATACCAGTCAAAGTAAATTCAAGCAAAATTTCATTACTCCCAAGATGCCACCTAGGATTACCAATGATCCTAAATGCAGGAAATCTGACTTACAAGATGTGGTACAGTCCAAGAACAATATGGAGGAATACAACATTACAAAAGATGGAAACAAAATTATATCTCTGGATGATAATTCCCCCAGTAAGCAGGATTATGTGGCTGATTCGCAGGGTTAACCAAAACAGCATGTGTGTTTTGTAATCCAAAGAAATTTTGCATTGATTCTTTGGAATAAAAATTCTATTAGCCATTTGGCAAAACTGATCTTGGCAAGTTGACCTTTCAACTTCCCTTTACATTATGTAGCATGACCTGATTCCTATAAAAGTATGGATCAGGAGTCTTTATTAAACACGGATTATATATGTTTACACAGATATGAATAAATAGTATTTCCTTACAATATGGTGATTCACAAATGTGATTTATTTTATCTTAGATTTTATCAAAACTACAACAACTAACTTGAACACATTGTTGTAGGTTGAAAACATCAAGATCAGAACTTTAAGCAGGGATGTAAACAACTTCAAGCATTTATGCTGTAAAGGAAAAGATACACCTAAGAAGATTGTCCATATGAAATACATATCGAGCCTTGGAGTCTTTGTCCATTAGGAAAATCTTTGAGACTGTCTTCATTGAGGTAATGCAGCAAAGAGGGGCTGACCTTGTGGAAAATACAATATTTGCTTGGCAATACATAGACCAGATCACCTTTTAAGATATTTGCTGAAGCCACTGCAAACAAATGTCCATGCAGCAACCCTAATCTGAAAAAATTCATTGATAGCAAGATTGGCCACATTAGAACCACTGATTTGACCATCATCCATAGCCAAAAGTTGAGAAAAGCCTTTTCTTATGGGCTTAACCACATACCAGACCAACCTCTCACTATACAAGACTTTAATCAAGAATTTGCCAAGTCTTGCCAGCAATCTTTATGGTCCACAAATTTGATTTACTGGATCTAACTGAAGAAGACATACATAGCATTTGTGTCCTACTGCAAAAGATAGTACATGCTGAAATAACAGAGGTAAAAAGATCTCTACTTCCTAAAAGGTTTCTATGGCAAGATCCTGAAGTCCAAAGAAATGTCAAATGGCTTAACAACAATATGTATGTTGCTGGGCTGGATAAGGCTGGTAACAATGCAGCCTTTATTTGTCCTAAACACATTGTTGAGATGGCAAGGGTAAGGCTGGATAGCCCAGATTTTGAAAAGAGCAAAGATCCTCCTGAAAATATTATTATGCAATGTGTCGCTACAATCAATACTTTCATTGGCGACATGAAAGTGCAATTCAATAAGCTGCCATATTTGATGGCAACCTACAAAGCCCACAAAGAAGACTACAGGTGGCTCACTAATGCACATGGATCCATTTTTACTGAAGTTGCCTCTATTATTACTGCCATCCTCAATAGTTTCATTGAAATTTGGCCCAACATATGCTACAAGATGACAGCAAGATACAGGTTCTGGAATCCAAAGAGAATCAATGCATGTTGGCTGGTTAACTCATCGTATGATGTCATACTAAATTTGCCTAACAGAATATACAATGTTTTCAGTGCTGATATCATGAAATGCTATGAAAACATTCCCATATATGGGGAGGAAGGGATAATTGAAATTTGTGATGAACTGGCAGATATGGTATGGGAATACATGATGGAAGAAAAGTCATACTTCGATCTGCTCATAAAAGATAAATTTGGAGAAATCTGCATTAAATGGACCAGGTCAGCAAAAGATAAAGAAAATGTGAGCTGGAACTTACTCACAAGAAGTGATTTCAAAAGGATGAATTCATGGTTGCTTAGTAACTGTTATATTCAAATGGGAGAAGAAATATGGAAACAGGTAAAGGGTATAGCAATGGGATTTTCATGCAGCCCGGCATGGTGCAATCTTTACTTAGCATGGTTTGAATTGAGATTTATTTTAACCTTAGCACATCAGGGCAGACTTACAGATGTGTATAGGTTCCAACATGTTGCCCGGTATATTGATGACTTGAATGTCATTAATGGAGGGAATGTCTTAGAATTCCTATCAAGAGAGGCTGATTTCCCCATATACAACTTTAAATTCTTGAGTATAAAAGATGAAACTATATATGACATGGGCATAGATGGAAAGAGTCCGCTTGGAGTAAAATGCAATTTTCTGAACATCTCCATTAGTGTGCATGATCAAAACAGGGGAATATTTGACATTACCAGATATGACAAAAGAAGAAAGCTTCCATTTGCAGTCAACAAATACATCAGGGCGGACAGCTGCAGACCGTATGTGCAAGCTTCTAAAGTCATTATCTCACAAATCCTGCCATACGTTTATGCAAACTCAAATGCCAATAAAGCAGCGCTGGACATTCTGGGACTCATTGAAGCATTTGTCAACAACGGTTTTGGCAAGATAAGAATTTCCAACATGGTAATTAACACCCTACTTCGGGAGGAATTTCCAGGTACTCTTTATTCTATTAATGATATGGTAAAAGTCCTAAAAAGCATGATACATATGAGTCAAAAATAAATGCGTAAGAGTAGTTAAAGATAGGAGTGGTTAGGGCCTTGGTGAGACAACAAGGCCCTACTCTCCTTGTTGTTTCCTAGATTATCTTTAGATCTTTTGAAATTTGTCTACTCAGGCCCTGTCCTCCTAGGGTTGGTGGAGGGATTTTTTATTAAGCTGGCTAATACGTATTGAACTAAGCACTGTGGATAGTTAAGCTAAAAAAGTGTGCTTAGAACCATCCTGTAGTACAGGAACAAATACTCTATGTTTATCCATAATTAGAATAATTTCTATTGATTGTACTTATGGGGAACATGGTGCAACCCCTAAATCATATTATATGCACTAAACTTTGTTAACTGACTTCTTTTTTATTATACTGATCTTGAACTCTTGAAATAAAAACGAAATGGTTTTTAGGGCAAAATCAACTGACTGTTACAGCTCGAAACATGACGAAGACGACTTAGGGATTGTCTGGCTGCCCACTGGATTAGGACTCACTCCCGGATACCATTGTCTTCATGCATAGATGGAACTGGCGTTCCTAAGGACAGGCCAGCGGGCATCTTTGGCTATAAAAACCGGCATGAAAAAGGTAATTTACATCTATTTTCTGCTCATATGCTTAGCACAGGCCGGGCTGGGAAGGAAAAAGGGAGATCTCAATATGTCCACTAGAAAGAGAATGGCAGAGCTTAAAAGTAAGGAAGGAAGCTCCAAGAAGATCTATCAATATAGAAGATCTGCTATTACTCCATGCTAGAAGCTTGGGAATACTGAAGAAGAAGGAAAAAATTATGCAGATTCTGGAAAGCAGATGGGTGCAAAAGGGACTAATGCTGAAAGCATTGGTGGCAATGCCATTTCTAAAATTGCTGGCACTGGAGTTATTGGCAATAACTCACAAGAAGAAATCCAATCAGCTGCCAAGGAACTGACCAACATTGAAGATGCCATAGGAGACAAAAATCCTGAGACAACTGGCTACAAAAAGGTTTGAATAGGTTAAATGCATAAAAGCTTGTGTGATCCATGTTGAAATTAGTAAAACCATGTTGGTTTAATCTAATTGCTACTGTTTCACTTTGTCCTTCAAGGAATCATATCAGCTTGAGAAGTAGCATGATTTCAAATACCAGATCTACAAATTAGATGATGCATATTATGCTTGCTGATGAAAGGAAATTCGACATCACTACTGATAAAGTATGATCAATGTAATAGCTAAATCTAGATATTATTTGTTCAAATGACTAAATAGATTAAAATTACTTCAAAATCCTTGAAATAAAGCCTGCAGCACTGAAAATTTTAAAGCTAATAGTGCTGACATTTTCTTGGATGTGTTGTCTAATTTTTTGCTTGTATTTTGATTTGAATGCTAGCAAGGTGAAGGGGGATGACCCCAGGACAGCCTATGACACCTGCTACCAAATTCATTGCAACCATGTCTAATGCTTGTATATGTTTTGTTGGTGCAGGTAACAGGCTTTCCTGCTCTTTGTTATTGTGTTCGACAAGTATTTCTTGCAACCCTTTAAGATCTGATTTGGTCTGAAGATACTGTTAAGACTTCTACATATTTGTTAATTGTAATCAAATTTACGCATTAATGGTAAGTTCTTCTAGCTTCTTTTTGAAAGAAGAACGCCATATACTATTTGCTATAAGTATTAATACCATTTTTAAAGGTTTTAATAGAATGTTACCTTAAATATATGCGGTTCTTAAATAACAATATAAAGGTGAATGTAGATTATTTTAATAATGCCTTATCAAGGCCAGGACATATTGGTACCTGTATATGTCTTAGGGCTGCAAATTGAACTATTCAAAATTCTTGCAAAGGTTTTTGAATGGTTAAAGTATTTGGTCTGGTTTCCAGATCAAGTATAAAGGTTTTTTTTGTTATTTAGTTCTTAGTTCATGAAAGCGAGCCGGGCATCTCCAAAAAAGGCCTCAACTTAAGATTTTGAATGGAGCTAGGCATCTCCTTAAACTGCCTTGAAGTTTTTTTATCTTGAATGAAAGAGCTGTGCAACTCTAATAAAAGGCCCTCCTTATATAATATATTTTTCTGATAATATAAAGACTTAATTTCTGTAATTTGTTTCTACTCTCACTTAAATGTTGTACTTTAATTTCTTCAACTTGCTTTAACTGTAATATATTTTCCTGATAATATAAAGACTTAATTTCTGTAATTTATTTCTACTCTCACTTTAATGCTGTACTTTATGTTCTTCAACTTGCTTTAACTGTCATTTCTACATTAATGCTAAAAAATCCACTTCACAGTTCTGTTCTTAGGCTATGGCAGATCAAGGTAAGTAGTTTGGAGTTGCTGATCAAGATAAACCTGACATCTTTTTAACTTCTGATTTGTTAAACACATCCCAGACAGGTCTAAGTTCAGAAGCTGTTTTAAATTCTTGCTCTTTCAATTTTAGTTTTGAGAGAGTTCAACCTTAGTTTTGAAATCACGCCAGGCGCGAACTAAATTTGTGTGCAAAAGGTTTAAATTGCAAATAAGTCCAATTCACGCCTGGCGTGAATTGCATGCAATAACTAGCTTTCTTATATTAATATTAATCTCTTACACAAAAGACTTCTGCTAATTCTATTAATGCATTAAAAGAGTTTAAACTTTAAATTAGCCCAATTCATGCCTGGCGTGAATTGGGTACAATGGCAAGTCTTCTTAATATTAATCTCCTACATGCCAATCGTGAATTAGCAAATGGGCATAAAGTGCATTCAAAGAGTTTAAATTTTAAATTATCACAATTCACGGGAGGCGTGAATTCACAAATGTACAGTTACTACTATTAATCTCTTAATCTCTAGTTTCCTTCCAGTTCAAATATTCTTTTGTTGTCCCCCCCCCCCCCTTTTTTTTTTTTGAGATCATTAATTATCTCTTCTGCTCAGTAATGCCAAGACTCATGATCGAGAGGATGGAAGAGGCGCCCCCACCTCCCACGCTTAGCGTAAACTCTAATGACACTGAGGTTCAGTAGTAATGAGGAGTTATTTGCTCTGGAGAGGCTTGAAATAGAGAATGCTCAACTGAGAATGGGAATTGTAGAGCTCGAAGCTATTTTGGGTAATAGCCCAATAGTTGCACCATCTAATTTGCCAGATTCTTTTGTGCTAGCTTCTCTTGTTCCAACCTGTACCAGCATTTGATACTACTGATAACACACAGATCTAAATAAAAAAATGTAAAGAGTGTCTAGTGTTTTATAAACTCCTGAATGGTCTGCTCTGCAGGCCTTATAGTTTTGAAATTTTGAATGAACGGTCTGGTTTGCAAGCGTGTTAGTTTTATACATATGACAGAATCAGCTTGAGCATCTTAGTATATGTACTCAATCTACTTCTTCTGATGCATCTTCCTCTATTTCTTTTGAAAAAATAAAACTCTTACCTTTTTTAAGTGAATTACTGGCTATGCAATAAAGGTTCCGATGCTTTCTCCAACTGTGTCCCCATCAGGATGCCTTCTGGGTAAAGCTTCGTCGTTGAAATGGCAACTGGTAACCATTTTCTAGAGGAACTCCATGGCTACTGCTTCCGGATCGACTGATTCTATCTTGCAATTCCCCACCCTCCTCTTCAAATTCATCGTCAGCATGTAACATTCCTCTTCAACGCTGTTCAATCTCGTAAGATTATGGGATTAAATTGCAACGAGCGATCCAGAAGAGTAGCTGAACTTACATGAAGGTGCTCGACATCGTTTAGGCGCATGCATCTTCTTAGTACTTCCGAGTTCTTCCCAGTTCTTCCGAGTTCTTCCCAGTTCTTTGAATGGCAAGAAAGGCTGACGGCAAGATTATGTGGCAGTTTCAAATTATCCGTTAATTGTACTGTTTTTTTAGCAACTGAGTGAAATCTAATTTTGGGTTTCATAATACGGCGGTCGTTGAACCATTAACTGTCGGTCCAATCGCGTGCCATCCATTAGACGCAATCGTAAGATTTTTGACCGTCGATTTGAAGTTCGCGAAATCTAAGTAATTGCTCGCATCTATCGGACCGTCAATCTAAAGTCGATCCGAATGAAACCCGTCGATCCAAAATCGAATCGGCTAATCAAACCCGACTGTGGATTGCTTATGGAAATCTATATAAGTTTTTGAATTTTATTTCTTGCCTTTTAATTGTAGACTTGCTCCGAGGCGCTCAAGAACTCAAGAATTCTGAGGCGCTCAAGAACTTAAGAACTCTGAGGCATTCAAGGTCGTCGCAAAAATGCCGCCCAAAGGTCGTGTTGCTCTGAACTCTGGCTGAGCCATGAGAGAAGCCGCTCAAGGTCAGTATTCTTCATCATTCTGTGTGCCATTCCTTCATTGTTCGATTCTTTATTCAGTGTTTAGGGTTCTGTTCATTGGTCTGTTTATTGTACAGTGTTTCTTCTTTATTTTCTGTCAATAAATCTTCTGCCCAGCTGGTCATACTATGTCTATCATTTCTCTGGCAGTGAGTTAAATCTGCCTTTGCATAATTGTCCTTCCCGTGTTTAATTGTCTGGCCCATGATTAATTGTTCTGTCTATAATTTGTCTGGCAGTGAGTAAATTATTCTGCCCGTGTTTAATTTTCCTGCATGTGAGTGATTGTTCAGCCTTTCCAATTTTGTCCTACCTGTGATCAGTCTGTCTGTGATTGGCGATTGTATGCCATTATTTATAATTTAGTCTGGCTGGAATGGTATTGCACCCTCATTTGCAGGGAAGAAGAGGCAAAACCGATTGGTAATTGCTACACCTCCTTCTAAGAAAGCAAGAGGCTTGGAAGGTACTCCTGCAACCTCAAGCTCACAAAAGAAAGGAAAGCCTAACGAGGATGCAGTATCCTATGCATTGTCGATGGATGATAGCAGATCCATTATTAGAGCAGACACAGATCCTCGATGCCCCGAGAAGAAGATAGATGACAGTGCGGAGTGGTATGTTGACGTAGGCAAAACAAATGGTAAGGTAGATCTTGTTTTACACTCCACGAAGAAAGACACCGATCTCATGAAGGAACAAGGTATTCTTATTATTTGCGAGGAGCAAGATGACATATATTGCTGAACTACCATATCACAAACTCCTAGAACCAACTTACGCACACGCAATGAGCATGAATCAATATCAAGAACTTGTTATAAAATCCTACCGATTCCTTGCAAATCTGGAGACTCATCTGAGTGCATGGAGGACAAGAAGCTACCCCATTCCATATTGATAACCATGGTGGAGGAGTTGGTAGTACTTGGGGGAAGCTTAGGGATGGCGTTGCAATGTTTGACGTAACAAGCATTAGTGCCAGTGCCGAGGATATCGAGTGCTACCAGAAACTGAAAGTACCAAGGTAACCTGTGGCTGAACTGCACGTGATAGCAGAGCCTAATCTTTTAGAAGATTCATAAAGCTGTTTCAATTAGCATGCAAATAGAGAAAAATATAGGAGCTAGACCTCAGGACTCAGAGAAAAATATGGGAGTTGGACTCCATGAAGGTAATATTGTTACTAGTTGATTTCTTCCCTTCAGCTCAAGAATATATATGAAGGTAATATTACACTGTTTATTACTAGTTGATTTCTTCCCTTCAGCTCAAGAATATATACTCGTTTCATCCTCGTTTCATCCTGACCCTTGATTTAAGGAATATACCAAAGAATACATCATATCCTCTAACCCTAGCCGTAGAGAAAAAAGAAGATGGGGTCAAACCCCATTTTCCACGTCAGTCTATGATTTCAAGGAAATGATCCCAAATCAATAATGCAGTCAATCATATAGTAAAAAATACATGATTTGCCTGGAGTGTTTTCATAACAGAAGCCCATCCTCCATAGCAGGGTTGGAAATTGAAGGCTGCAAGCCTTGCAAAACCCTAAAAACCATGCAAAATAAAGTTCAAAAAAAAAAGTAGACCTTTAAAAACAAGTCTACATTTTCCATAGCCTTGCAAAATAAAAGTAAAAAAAAAAAAATTGCCATGCAACAAAAAGTCTACTTTTGGCATAGCCATGCACTTATAACCCTATTTTAAATATATGTATTATATACGTATTATGTATCAACCAACCATTATACTATTACGATATAGATACCATATATACTAGAGAAATAAAAATTGGAGAAATCAAAGAAAGAAGTAAGGAATAATATATATAAATAGTAAGAAATTCATCATTTACATTATAGCATTGTAATTATAGTTTGGTATGGCGGCAAGTAATATTGCCAAAATATTTCATTTGCTTGCTTTATGAAATTGAGGGAAAAAAATTTCCTCTTTTCTTTCTCTGATACTTCTAACGGTGATGATTGTGCAGCTCTAAATTGTGTCCCGAATCATTAGATCATTCCTCGAATCCGTCAAATCATGCCCCGAATCAATAGGATTGGATCAACCGAATCCGTTTGAGCAGCCAGAATGCATGAAACAAACTCGAATACAGAATCTTTGAATCGATTTAGGCAGCCAGAATACAAGACAATGCTTCTTGCTGTCAGAACTGTAAGCGGTCCGGGAAGAGCTGAAATTTAATGATGTTCAAACAATCTTTATATATTAAATATTGCGAGTGCATTATTACGTTTAAGTATTTTAAGGAGAAAAAAATTAAGGCCGCGCATTGTTACTTTTACACTAACAATGCAAATGAAAGTCTAATTTATATTATGCCATGCAATTTGAAAGTCCACTTTTTTAGAGTGACCTTAAAAAAAGTAAGGGCAGCCCTTCAATTTCCAACCCTGCATAGCATACATTGGATTATAACAAGAGAAAACATAATTGGATTACAGGAACAAGAGCCTGACACAACTCTGCCATTATAGAGTCTGATACAACTCTCCTATAACATACCCTCCTACTCCTCTATCTTGCATACAGATCATGCAGAACATCCATACCAAGAACATACAATTCAAATACAAGAACTCTATAGAACAACAACTTTGCCATGACAGAGTCTAATTACAAGCTGTCGTTACATAATCTGATACAACACGGCCATTAAAGAGCCTAATGCAACTCCCTCTTGCATATCACAAGCTGGCATAGAAGCCATGAAAAACAACATCACCATATTGAAAGTACTATTTCTGCAGTCAGAAATGTTTGGGGCATGGAAATGGCCATCCAAAAGCACACAGCAGTGCTATGCATCTGCTCGCTCCTTCGGAATGGATGAATCTACCATGCATCGACATAATAGACAAAAGAGCAACATGGACACTGTATAGAACGGATGACTGTAAAACAAGAAACAACGAAATAGCTGAAGGGATTTCAAACCCTTGCCAACAGACAGTACCAGACAGGCCTCACAAAATCATATGGGCCCTTGTCACATAGAAACAAAAACGGTCTGCTGCTATCTATCAGAATCGATCAAATTATATACGCCCGAATGGGGTTAGGGTCCCAAGAAACGGAAACCTCCCAAATTTTCCTATTGGAAACCTCCAGCTTATTTTTTTTACCAAATTTTCCTCCAAAGCCTGGGGAGGTTTCCACTTTTGCTAACTTGGGGAGGTTTCCAGGCAAACTAACCTGGGGAGGTTTCCAAGTTTGTTAACTTGGGGAGGTTTCCCAAATCTATTATCTTATATTATAATGTTATACCGTAATTCTTGGATTGGATCAAGCCCTAATGTGAGTGGGCGAGATCATCTCGATGCATCCAAGGGCCAAGATTTCTCGCACAACTTCCTACCACCATGATTGGTCATGTTTTGATCTCTTATGGGGAAAGGGTAAAGGAAAGGGGGGGAAAAGAAAAAGGGAGGAGGAAAGGTAAAAAAGGCAGGGGAAAAGGGAAAATGAGAAAATGGTGGATATAAGAGAAGAGAAATATGTATGGGAAAAGGGAAAGGGAAAGAAAAAATCAAAGGGGACGGGGAAGGGAACCTTAGAAAAGGGCACGAGGACAAGGGAAAGATGTAATGGGGAAAAGGGAAGGGGAAATGGCATGGGAAAAGGGGAAAGAATGGGGAAAGGAAGGAAAAAAAAGCCATGGGAAAAGGAAAAGGGAAAAGGATGGGGAGAAGGAAAGGGAACAAGGGAAAGTGAAAGGAGAAAGAAAAAGGGAGGGGCAAAGGAGGAAATAGAACATGGAAAAAGGGCATCAAAAAAGGAAGAGGGAAATGAGAAAATAGAAGGGGAAAAGGGCACAAGAAAAAAAGGGAAGAGGAAAAAAAGACATGGAAAATAGAAACGGGGGAAGAGGGAAAGGCTGGGGGAAAAAGGTAAACACGCATAGAAAAAAGGAAAGAGAAAAAATGTGGAAAGGGCATGGGAAAAGGAAAGGAAGGGAGAAAGGGTGAAGGAAGGGGGAAAAGGGCACGGATAAAAGAGGAAGAGGGAAAGGATCGAGAAAGGAGGAAAACAGAAAGGAAAAAGTTCATTAGGAAAAGGGAAAGAAAAAAGGCCGAGAAAATGAAAAGAGGGAAAGGGTCAGAAAAGGAGGAAAAGGGGTACAGGAGAAGGGTGAGGAGCAAGGAATTGAAAAAGAGGAAGAGGAATGGGAAAAGGGCACGGGAAAAAAGGGAAGAGGGAAAGGGTGAGGAAAGGGGAAAAAGAGCACGGGAAAAGGAAAAAAGGAAAAAGAAAAAAGAAAAAGAGGAAAGGGGAAAGTGCAAAAGGAAAAAAGGGGAGAGGGTGGGAAAAGGAGGAAAAGGCACACATAAAAAAGATAGAGAAAAAGGAATAGAAAGAGGCATAGGGAAAGAGAAAATGAAAAAGGAGGAAAAGAAAGGAAAAAAAAAGGCACGGGAAAAAGTGAAAGGGTGGTGAAAGAATGGAAAGAGAAGGAAAAGGAAGGGGAAAAGGGGGAAGGGAAGGGAAAATGGGCATGAGGAAAAGGGGAAAGGGAAATGGAAAAAGAGAAGCGAAAAAAGGAAAGGATAAAGAGGAAGAGGATGGGGAAAGGAAGAAAAAGGGCACATGAAAATGTGCGAAAAAGAGAACGAAGAAAAGACGTGGGAAAAGGGGAAGTGAAAAAGAAAAGGAAAAGGAAGGGGAAAAGAAAAGGGAAAAATGGGAAGGGCGGGCAAAGGATGAAACGGAAAAAGTCCGTCATAAAAAAGGGAAGGAAAAAAGGGAAAAGGAAAACGGGAAACGGAAGGGAAGAGAAGGGAGAAGGGGATAAAAAAAAAGGAAAAAAGAGAAAAGGGAAAAATAAGATGTGTAGGAAAATGAGAAAAAAAAAGGGAAAAAGAAAAAGGGAAGTATGTAGGGAAACGAGGAAAAAGGAAAATGAAGGATAGAGGAAAAGGCAAAGCGAAGAGGAAGGGTGTCGAATGTACAAAAACCTCTTAAAGCTCAGCAATGCTGGGCTTAGTTTCTATTATATTAGATTTATGAAAATGAATCTGAGCTGAATAGGTTTTCGTCCGCACAGGTTCCCAACTTATGCCCAGCAACGCTGGGCACCATTACTAGTTATTTATGATATTTTTTGATCTACGGATAACAACCATTCATAATAACCTAAAATTAATGTGAGCGTCTAGAATTAATTCTTTCCTCTTTTCGTATGCAGTTCTATTTTTGTTGCATGTTTTCCTTTTCAGTACATTCTTGAAGCTAGAGGAGGAGCGCACAGATCGGATGAGGCCGATTTTGAAGAGCACTTCCAATCTTCTACTGTTGTTTGTTTCTCTGATTGTTCTTGGATACTAGCGCCTGATTTCGTGGGTACATCCGGCTTCCAGGCTTCCGGTTTCTGTTCTCTGATGCCAGCAGACCAATCCGGCTTGCAGTCTAATTGGCTTCTAGTCCAAAATCCGGTCCAGTTTCCCTTTCGGCAGCAAAACGTACCACAGGGCAAGGATTTGAAAGCAGGTAGGACAAGGATTTGAAAGCAAGTTCTGAAGCAGGTTCTGAAGCAAAACGTACCACAGGGTTTCCCATTTTGCCGCTGCCGCTGTTTGCTTTCATTTGGGTCTTCACGAAAATCTTCAGCAGGTTCTGAAGCAAAACGCACCACAGGGTTTCCCATTTTGCCGTTGTTTGCTTTCATTTGGGTCTTCACAAAAACCTTCACGTTGATGCAACTCTAGTTTTGCACAAATTTCGGCAGCAAATCCGTGACAGGGATTATTTTTTGCCAGCAAATCCGTGACAGCTTCCAGAAACATGGCTTATTGACTGCTGAGGTATAATATTTTCTAATACAATTTTTGTTTCTGCGTGCATCTTTGATTCAAGTTTGAATATGCAGGGAGTAACTGGCTGGCTAATTCAAGGCACAAGCTCAAGATTTAAAAGAAAAAAACCAAGAAGATCTAGAAGATCTTGAATCTCTCATTGTTTATTTCTGAGTTCTCCTGTTGCAAGTTTGCCTTCTTAAAAGGTAAAATAATCTTATCTACTGCTATTTTTTTCTTAAAAAATGAGAGAGCAGATTTTGTTTGAAGATTATTTTATAGCTGGAAACACTGGAAATACCTGGAAACACTGTTCTGTAAAAAGGGATTTTTCATTTCAAGAAACTTTCCCACTTGAAAATGCTGTAAACAGGGATTTGTTTTGTCCAAAATTTGTTATATACACAGGAATTACCTATTTTGTTTTTTGAGAAACCTTTCCAAAGTTGCAATACAAAGGGAAATTATCCATTCTTGTAAATTTTGTGAATAGTTATCTTTTGCTAGTATGTTTTTTGCAATCCTAATGAATAGTGTTCATTCCTAATCCCAAAAATGAATAGTGTTTTCCGCAATCCGTAATGAGTAGTGTTTATTCTCAATCCCAAATGAATAGTGCTTTCCACAAGTTCGAATAACCGCAAATGAATGCAAACATTCCACAAGTACTAGTTTATCCCGAATTCATGAATGTAAATTGATGCTTGAAGAATTTAAACTATCTTTATCGTTTACCATGATAGTTCTAAAATCATAGTCGCAAATTGGTAAATGACCTATGATTTTGTGTTTAATTATGCTACTTCGTTTAGTATTCGCTAATATTCTACAATGCTAATGCTTCTTCTTCTTATGGCTTACCTCAGGTATGGATAGGGAGGACGTGCCTCGAGAGGCCGAGGGCGTCATGCCACCACCACCACATGCACCACAGATTAGGACCTTTGCGCCTGACGGCCTTTGCTAGGTTGGAGAAGGAGAAGATTGGCTCCAGGTTGACTTCCACACTCACCCCGGTTTTTGGTCCACTGTTGAAAACATCAGTTTTGGTAGGTCTACATGTCCTGTTTTCAAAGAATCCTACATGTGGATTTGTGGAGGTATGGTTTTGTTCGATAATGGTGTTCTTTTTTCAATGGACTAAAACATCCACTGTTGTTTTGTAGTTTCTTCTATTGTGACATGTCATTTTATAATACAATCCACTGTAGGAAAGAATACTTGAATTTCTACATGTCTAATAATTCTATTGTCACATGTCTTTATAGATGTAGGAAAGAATATTTGATTCTCTACATGTCCTATACTTCCATTCACATGTCTTTATAGTAGTATGACAGAGTACTTTATTTACTAAGGCATTGTAGGAAAGAATACATGAATTACGACATGTGTAATACTTCTATTATCACATGTCTTTATAGAAGTAGGAAAGAATACTTGATTCTCTACATGTCGTATGCTTCCATGCTTTATAGTAGTAGGACAGAGTACTTTATTTGCTAAGGCATTGTAGGAAAGAATACATGAATTACGACATGTGTAATACTTCTATTGTCACATGTCTTTATAGAAGTAGGAAAGAATACTTGATTCTCTACATGTCGTATACTTCCATGTCACATGTCTTTATAGTAGTAGGACAGAGTACTTTATTTGCTACATGTGATGCACGTGCACGATCACATGTCCTTATACTAGTATTCCATGTAAGACAAGTTACTTCAACTTATTCAATTACTTAACACATATTTTGCATAACAAAACCATCAAGAATTTGATTTGTATGGTGCAGGACTGCTGCAACAAATCCCTAAGCATTAATGTCATAGGACCACGCAAAATCCTAACAATATCCTAACATTTTGGATATTGTTAGAGAAAGACCATTAAACCACGCCTACATTTTTGCATAACAAACCATTAAGAATTGTGAGATGTATTTCTTTATGGAGGAAAGGACCATTGCAACAAATCCCCAAAATGGCAAGACCATGCAATATCCTCATTATTCCCCCATTTTGGATATCGTTAGTGGAACACCATTAAACCGTTCCTACATCTTGGTATAATTTAGACCATTAAGAATTTGAGATGTAATTGTTTATGGGGAATAGTAACATTGCAACAAATCCCCAAGCATTATAAAATGGCAAGACTACGCAATATCCTAACATTATCCCCACATTTTAGATATCATTAGTGGAACACCATTAAACCATGCCTATATCTAGTTGGTACTAAGGTTCGCTATAGACGATCCAATAGTTATCCACGTCATCCAATGGTTTTAATTGTATCTAATTTATCTTATCCAATGGTTCTTTCTAAGAATGCAATGGTTATTTGAAAAACAAGATAATTTATTGCACTTAGACGATTTGCACTAAGAATCCAATGGTTCTCTGAAAAACAAGATAACTTATTGCACTTAGACGATTTGCACTAAGAATCCAATGGTTCTTTGAAAAACAAGATAACTTGTTGCACTTAGATGATTTGCACTAAGAATTAGAGATGTAATTGTTGGAGCCATCAAGCAAAATACCACAGCTAACACCTTAAACCTAAACACAAACTCGGGAAAACCTTGCTCGGGAAAACCGTGCTTCCGAGTCATGTGCATGAAGGTATCAGAGCTCCTCTGCATGGTAATCCTCTAAACTAGTGGCTAGACGTTATAGTTTGGCAGCTCCCCAATTCCAAACAATTGCATCAGAATATCTTTGTCATACTTCTGCATAGGAATCCTTTAAATCGTTGACTAACCTTCCTAAGGAGTATGGTGGCAATAGAATTGACAATTCCTATTTGAAACAGTTAACTATCCATTTGGCACTACTTAATTTGTTCTCATGGCTCCCCATGCATGTTTAGAAATGGTCCACCTAGTTATCAAAGAAGTCGACCACGTTTTGGCCTCCAAAACGTAAACCCTGTGCGTTGCCAGGTTATTGTAGGGTTTACGTTATGGAGGTCGAGTTTTATTCAGTTGCACTTGGGACATGGCCGAGAAGCTGCAGTTGAAAACAAGAAGCAATAGAAACTGACGAAATGGGGCTTGGATTTACCGAGGCAGGCTTTCCTACCAGTGCTCCTCCGGGAGGGCAAATGCCAATGCCTCCCTTCCCGGAACCCGGTTTCCCTATCCGACCGCTGAATTCTCCATTCAAGTAACTTGCTTCGAGCAGGCTCAAACAAATTCAAGATCTGTTCGGGAGAACACATCAAACCGCAAAGTGTTCTACAGTCGATCGTGTAGAAACCCAAGTGTTGTGTCGTTCGGGCAGTACAAAGGCTCCAGAATGGAGATTTCACTTCGCCATGTCCGAAACAGCGAAATTACCCTGGGGACAAGGTTACACGGTCATTTTTTGCAGCAAAAGAAACACGAACCCTCTACATGGCAGTATTCTGCACCCTCCGCTAAGGCCAATTCACTACAAACGTGTTGGACATGAGCTACTTTGGCGCTTCCGGGAGCAGGGGTGGTCTTATGTCCACAAAACTTGGTCTCCAGGGTAATGTCAATGTTTCGAGTCCGTTGGCAGAGTCAGATCACAGTTCCGGGGTGGGAGAGTTGCCCGTCCGTGGCCAGGGACCTTCCAGAGAGGACCTTTGGGTCCAACTTCTTCTTGAAGGTTTTAGGGCTCCGTATTCTGGCGTCAATGCCCTCCTACTACCTCATGACATTGTGCAAGATCCTGGTCCAATCTGAATAGGGTATGGCCTCCAAAACGTAAACCCTGTGCGTTGTCAGGTTATTGTAGGATTTACGTTATGGAGGTCGAGTTTTATTCAGTTGCACTTGAGACATGGCCGAGAAGCTGCAGTTGAAAACAAGAAGCAATAGAAACTGACGAAATGGAGTTTGGATTTAGTCGAGGCAGGCTTTCCTACCAGTGCTCCTCCGGGAAGGCAAATGCCAATGCCTCCCATCCCGGAACCCGGTTTCCCTATCCGACCGTTGAATTCTCCATTTAAGTAACTTGCTTCGAGCAGGCTCAAAAAAATTCAAGATCTGTCCAGGAGAACACATCAAACCGCAAAGTGTCCTGCAGTCGAACGTGTAGAAACCCAAGTGTTGTGTCGTTCGGGCAGTACAAAGGCTCCGGAATGGAAATTTGACTTCGCCATGTCGTCCGAAACAGTGAAATTACACTGGGGACCAGGTTACACGGTCATTTTTTGCAGCAAAAGAAACACGAACCCTCGACATGGCAGTATTCTGCGCCCCCCCGCTAAGGCCAATTCACTACGAACGTGTTGGACATGAGCTACTTTGGCGCTTCCGAGAGCAGGGGTGGTCTTATGCCCATGAAACTTGGTCTCCAGGATAATGTCGATGTTTCGAGTCCGTTGGCAGAGTCAGATCACAGTTTCAGGGTGGGAGAGTTTCCCGTCCGTGGCCAGGGACCTTCCAGAGAGGACCTTTGGGTCCAACTTTTTCTGGAAGGTTTTAGGGCTCCGTCTTCTGGCGTCAACGCCCTCCCACTACCTCATGACATTGTGCAAGATCCTGGTCCAATCTGAATAGGGTATGGCCTCCAAAACATAAACCATGTGCGTTGCCAGGTTATTGTAGGGTTTACGTTATGGAGGTCGAGTTTTATTCAGTTGCACTTGAGACATGGCCGAGAAGCTGCAGTTGAAAACAAGAAGCAATAGAAACTGACGAAATGGGGTTTGGATTTACCGAGGGCTTTCCTTCCTACGGTGCTCCTCCTCCTGAGGGCAAATGCCAATGCCTCCCTTCCTAACCCGGTTTCCCTATCCGACCATTGAATTCTCCATTCAAGTAACTTGCTTCGGCGAGGCTCAAAAATTCAAGATCCATGCGGGCGAACACATCAAACCACAAAGTGTCCTGCAGTCGACCGTGTAGAAACCCAAGTGTTGTGTCGTTCGGGCAGTACAAAGGCTCCGGAATGGAGATTTGACTTTGCCATGTCGTCCGAAACAGTGAAATTACCCTGGGGACCAGGTTACACGATCATTTTTTGCAGCAAAAGAAACACGAACCCTCTACATGGCAGTATTCTGCACCCTCCGCTAAGGCCAATTCACTACGAACGTGTTGGACATGAGCTAATTTGGCACTTCCGAGAGCAGGGGTGGTCTTATGCCCACGAAACTTGGTCTCCAGGATAATGTCGACGTTTCGAGTCCGTTGGCAGAGTCAGATCACAGTTCCGGGGTGGAGAGTTGCCCGTCCGTCGCCAGGGACATTCCAGAGAGGACCTTTGGGTCCAACTTCTTCTGGAAGGTTTTAGGGTTCCGTCTTCTGGCATCAACGCCCTCCCACTGCCTCATGACATTGTGCAAGATCCTGGTCCAATCTGAATAGGGTATGGCCTCCAAAACATAAACCCTGTGCGTTGCCAGGTTATTGTAGGGTTTACGTTATGGAGGTCGAGTTTTATTCAGTTGCACTTGAGACATGGCCGAGAAGCTGCAGTTGAAAACTCGAAGCAATAGGACGTGACGAAATGGGGTTTGGATTTATCCTGCTCCCAATGTGGCAATTAGAAATCAAGAGCACCTTTTGCAGTAACAAAATTGTTTGGCATCATTCGGGATGGCTAATAGATCCAAACTCTGTTATTTCAGTTGACATGGCTCCGTATGCATGTTTAGAAAAGGTGCACCTAATTATCTAAGAAAACGACCACGTTTTGGCCTCCAAAACATAAACCCTACAATAACCTAGCAACACACAGGGTTTACGTTTTGGAGGCCAAAACATGGTCATTTTCTTGGATAACTAGGTGCATCTTTTCTAAACATGCGTGTGGAGCCAAGGCAACTGAAATAACAGAGTTTAGAACTATTGGCCATCCCGAATGATCCCAAACAATTTTGCTATTGCAAAAGGCGCTATTGACTTCTAATTGCCACACTGGGAGGAGAATAAATCCAAATCCCATTCCGTCAGTTCCTATTGCTTTGCATTTTTAATTGTAGCTTCTCGACCATGTCCCAAGTGCAACAGACTAAAACTCTACCTCCATAACGTAAACCCTTCAGTAACCTAGCAATAAATAGGGTTTATGTTTCGGAGGCAATATCCTAGTCAAATTTGACCAGGATGTTGCACAATGTCATCACGTAGAGGGAGGGTGTTGATATCAGAAGATAGACCCTTAAAACCTTCCGGAAGCAGTTCGCCCTAAAGGTCCTCTCCCGAAGGCCCTTGGCCACAGACGTGCAACTCTCCCACTCCAGAACTGTGAACTGACTCTGCCAATGGACTCAAAATGTCGACATTATCCTTGAGACCAAGTTTCGTGGGCAGAAGACCATCCCTTCTTCAAGAAGTGCCAAAGTAGCTCATGTCCAACACGTTCGTCGTCAATTGGCCTAAGAGATGGCTGCGGAATACTGCCATGCAGAGGGTTCGTGTTTCTTTCGTCGCCAACTCCAACATGTCACCTAGGCTACATGCCAAGGTGGCTCAAATATGCCACGCGGGCTCCAACATGCCACCTACGCCCAAACATGCCAAGGTGGCTCAAACATGCCACATGGGCTCCAAAATGCCGCCTAGGCTCCAACATGCCAAGGTGGCTCAAACATGCCATGTCGGCTCCAAGATTGCCACCTAGGGTCCATCATGCCAATGTGGCTCAAACATGCCACATGGCTTCAACATGTCACCTAGGCTCCAACATGCAAGGTGGCTCCAACACCACCTAGGCTCAAACATGCCAAGGTGGCTCAAACATGCCACTCGGGCTCCAACATGCCACTTAAACTCAAACATGCCAAGGTGGCTCAAACATGCCACCTATGCTCCAACATGCCACCTTTGCTCCAACATGGCAAGGTGGCTCAAACATGCCACCTAGGCTCCAACATGCCACCTAGGCTCAAGCATGCCAAGGTGGCTCAAACATGCCACGCAGGCTCCAACATGCCACCTACACTCTAACATGCCAAGGTGTCTCAAACATGCCAAGATGGCATGCCACCTAGGCTCAAAGATGCCACGTGGGTTCCAACATGCCACCTAGGCTCAAACATGCCAACTAGGCTCAAACATGCCAAGGTCACGCCACCTAGTCTCCAACATGCCAAGGTGGCTCAAACATGCCACGTGTGCTCCAACATGCCATCTAGGCTCAAACATGCCAATGTGGCTCAAACATGCCAAGTTGGCTCCAACATGCCACTTAGGCTCAAACATGCCAAGGTGGCTCAAGCACGACACCTAGGTTCCAACATGCCATCTAGGCTCCAACATGCCAAGGTGGCTCAAACATGCCACCTAGGCTCCAAGATGCCACCTAGAATCCAATGGGCCACCTAGGCTCCAACATGCCACCTAGGCTCAAACATGCCAACATGCCACCTAGGCTCATATGCCAACATGCCATCTAGGCTCAAACATGCCGACATGACACCTATGCTCCAACATGCCACCTAGGCTCAAACATGCCAAGGTGGCTCAAACATGGCAAGATGGATCCAACATGCCACGTAGGCTGCAACATGCCACCTAACATGCCAAGGTGGCTCAAACATGTCACATGAGCTCCAACATGCCACTTAATATGCCAAGGTGGCTCAAACATGCCACGCGGCTTCCAACTTGCCGCTTAAACTCAAACATGCCAAGGTGGCTCAAACATGTCACCTATGCTCCAACATGGCAAGGTGGCTCAAACATGCCACCTAGGCTCCAACATGCCACATAGACTCCAACATGCCACCTAGGCCCAAGCATGCCAAGGTGGTTCAAACATGCAATGCGGGCCCCAACATGCCACCTAGGCTCAAACATGCCAAGGTGGCTCAAACACGCCACCTTCGCTCCAACATGCCACCTAAACTCCATCATGCCACCTAGGCTCAAACATGCCAACTAGGCTCCAACATGCCACCTAGGGTCAAACATGCCATGCGGCTCCAACATGCCAACATGGCTCAAACATGCCAAGGTGGCTCAAACATGCCTCCTAGGCTCAAACATGCCACGTGGGCTCAAACATGCTACGTGGGCTCTAACATGCCATCTAGGCTCCAAGATGCCACCTAGATTCCAACATGCCACCTAGGCTCAAGCATGCCAAGTTGGCTCAAACATGCCACATGGGCTTCAACATGCCAAGGTGGCACAAACATGCCAAAATGGCTCAAGCATGCCACCTAGGTTCCAACATGCCACCTAGGCTCAAACATGCCACGTGTGCTCTAACATGCCACCTAGGCTCAAACATGCCAAGGTGGCTCAAACATGCCACCTAGGCTCCAACATGCCAAGTTGGCTCAAACATGCCACCTAGGCACCAACGTGCCACCTAGGATCAAACATGCCAAGGTGGCTCAAACACGCCACCTAGGCTCCAACATGCACCTAGGCTCAAATATGCCACGCGGGCACTCTGTCGCCTCCACCTTCTTTAGAAAAATGCCTGCAATGCAAGCACGACACCAAGCATGCATGCCTATACAATTGCATTGCTTTTGGATGAGGCATAAGGCTGCTAGAATATAACAGACTTAAGCTCAGTCGTGCCTTCTTTGCCCTCCGCCTATGCTTCTCATTCCAAACTTCATTCTTCTCAGTTTGCACAACACAAAACATGGATCAATTGTGCATTGATACTGGAGAGCCATGGTTGAAGGAGACGGGGAGGCTAATTTCATGGCTTTTCTAATTCCGTGGACCGTTGATGCAAAGTTTTACAGATCCAACGGTTGGAAACAATATCAAGTGACATGGCAGGCAATGTGGACACCTTAGAATTCCAAAAAATCTAGCACCTTGGGCCTACTAAATAAATAAATAAATAAAATTAAAACAAAAAACAAGAAAAACTAATAGGGGGTCTCTATTTTCCTTAGAATAAAAGCACCCATTAATCAAAAAATAATATTTTTATGCACGCGTGGTAAACTGCATTTTACTCAATGGCCAAAATGAACGGTAAAGATCTTGATCCATGTCCTATGCTCTTATTGGTTCTGAAACTTAATGGTTGAGATTGAGGGCTGAGATCAACGGCACAGATTGAAGGCTTAGAATGAGTTTTCGCGCCTAGTTTTGGAGGAACAGAGATCCGTCCAGGTTTCGTAGTATGGCTATGGCGATGGGAAGGGTTTCGGCCAGTAAGCTTTTTGTATGGCTATGGCGATGGGAAGGGTTTCGGCCAGTGGCTATGGCGGCCTGATGGAAGAAATTGACAGAAAAAGCGTAGCAAATGTTTTTTGGAAGAGCTGGAGGAATTGAACCTCCGGGCCAGAGTGGCCTCACCAATGCCACCTCCCCTGTTACTTTACAACCCTATGACTGCAGAAATTTTGAGCCGACTTTAGATGGAGAAGACAGCTATTCTGTTGCCAGTAAGCCTCAGCCTCCTTGATCTCTTCCCTTTATTCTACGAAATCAGAAGCCATGGATCATCTGCTGCTGATAAGGCTTGAGTTAAGGTTATATTATTTATTCTTCCGCAAAGCTTTTTCTTGTTCAACATTCTGTTCTTGCTTTTGTTCTCTAGCTATGGTGACGATGACGCAAATCCGGCAGTGCTCTTGAACGCAAGCCAAGGGAACATTGATCCCTTATTTTTCTTGTCCAGCTTGAGTTTTAAAGCACTCTTTTGCGGTGTTTGAAGGCGTTCTTCTAGGATCCAGCTATAGCACGAAACTAGTGGCAGATAAGATCTTTTGGGGCCCTGGTTGAATCATTATTTCTGTTTTTTTTTTCTATCTGACCGACATTTTCATTTACAGGGTTCCTCTGAACAGTAGCAATGGCCAGAGCTTCATTCCTCCACGGATTTAAAATCTCTGTATGGGACGATCCAGAAGAGCTGTTTTTAAGCAGGCAAAGTAAGAAAACTGCACTCTGTCAAATAAATATTTGCAAGCTTGAAATTATTTGCTCATCTCCACCTTGATTTTTTTTATATTTAGGAAGTATGAACTTTAGCCTTCTGCAAGGCCGGGCACATATCAAATGCTGCTGTTTTCAAGCAGAGTAAGAAACTATAAACTTCAGTTTTCCAGATTATATTATATATCTCTATTCTTGTTTTTTTGCCGAGGTTTTTGCTATAGTTCAGGCTTCAGTAAGGGATTTCTACTCCTATTTCTGTTCGTCTAGATTTGTTGCTTCTATGATCTTCTGTTGATCTTTCCTTCTCCCTCTTCCCATATGCCTAGTTCTATACCCAATTATTTAGCTTTAATTTGACTCTTATACTATCTCATTTACGTGTCAGGGTAGTTCAAAAACCATAAAGCTTCTTGCTCTACTCGTCTTGCATTTGGTCCAACATCATTGTGCTTGATAAAGGTAGAGGATAAGCAAGCGGTGGAATTGGCCTAGCCCATATTTTTAGAACATTGTTACTCCCATGGTGCCTATACGAACATCATCTTCAATTACGAGTAATTTATGTTCTTGTTCTTAACTTTTTTTTTTGTTTCTCAGGTCTTACAAGGTTATGCCGCAAATAGAAGATCCAGTTCCAAGTTATCAAATATTGTCACACTGCCCTTTATGATGCAAAATAAAAAATAAATTGTATTAAAGAAGAACATATGATCTTGTGTTCACTTTTCTTTATGATCATAGTCTCTCTGTGTATAATTAAGAATGTATGTTCATAAGGCATGGACACTAAATGAAAATGTCGCATCACGAAATATGTAACAGAATCTAAAAGTGTGAAGAATACAATACCAAGAAAGACATGTGCAAAAGAAAAAAAACAATACACTTTTTCCATACAACATTTCATAACATCACGTGCTTTTAAATAAAAACATTAGAAACCACAATGCTTTTATCTGTAGCATTGTTTCTCCACGTGTAGTATTGCTTATGAAAGGCCATGTGTGTGTGTGTGTGTTTTTTTTTTTTTTTTTTTTTTTTTTTTTTTTTTTTTGGCAACAACAACACTTGGAAATAATAGCCACTTTAAAGGAATGGTGTGTCTATTTTCTAATAACTACATATTGTATCGAGGAAAACAACATTTGGAAACAACAAATATCTTTTAAATAATATATGTGGATTCATGAAAACTACGTATTATTTTTTAGGAAAACAACGTCAACTTAGAAAAACTACAAGTAGAGGAAAAAAACAATACACATAGAAAAGGAAATTACCTATATTTTTATGAATAGAATAGAATAGAATAGTTTTTTTAACGTCCACGAAGACCAATAGGTCATGGGACCCATACAATGGGCTAGTACAATCATTACTACTAGGATTAAAAAACCCCTGCCTCGAAAGGTTTTCAAGGGAAAAACCTTTGTAGTAATGATGATACTAGACAAGCTTAGATAATGACTACTGAGGGCTCAGTAATTGCAGACGTTTATCTAGAACCTCAAGTATGTATAATGCCAAGTCATGCACAGATGGTGCGCTGAGAAGTTGTGGAAGCGTGGAATGGAATGCTAAGGTCGAAAAATGATTCCGGACTATCTCAAAAGCAGGGCAACTCAGAAGAGTATGGCTTTCATCTTCAATAACCTGTAACTGGCAACAGGCACATAGTCTCGCTTCTCGCGGCAATTGCGGCCGCTCCCATCTACCTGTCTCAATCCATTATTGTATGAGGAAAACAATAATGGAAAACAATGGCACCTTTTAAAAACTACATATGGAGACAAAATATCAACATATAGAAAATTGGAAACATTTGAATACAACAATTATTTTTAAAATAATACATATGAATTTCTTGAAAATTACATATCCTTTTTTGGGAAAACAATGTCGAATTTAAAAAACTACAAGTGGAGAAAATAAAACAACACATGTTGAAAAGGAAAAAACAACTATTTTTTTTCGGTTTTTCACGTGTACTAATATTTAAACCTACATGTGTTTTTTGGAAGATAAACAATGCGTAGCTCCTCAAAAAACAGAAAAAACTACACGTCAAAAAAGTTCGATAAAAACAACACTGAAAAAAAGGACACGTTGACAAAAAAACAAAAAAGTGCCAGAAAAACCACCGTGGGATTTTTTTTTGCCAAAAAACCACTGTCTCTTTGTGCAAATCCGGATAAACGGGCCACGTGGACTTTTGGGGCCTTTTTGGTGTTGTTTTTGGCATAAAACAACACTTCCGTACAAGTAAAAAACAACTGTGGACCAAAATTCGGGGTCAGTGTGTTCGCGGTACCCAAGGAGCTCAGATGTCGGGCTCATTGATTTTTTATGCCTGACAGACGTGGCCTTGTGCTTGGCAAGACCTATTTTGATGTACGTTTGTTGTTATAAATATTATTAGCATTGCATCCTGTTAACAAAAAAGGTATACCATCATATTAACACTTGTCATCGCATATAGGATGCCACATAGAATAGCACTACCATAGTAGGACATAGGCCGTCACAGCCCTTAGGGGCTTGGAAATTGGACACGTGCGCTAGATCCACCCCTTGGCCTACTGCCGGTTTGCAAAGGTGGTTGTTGTCGCAGTGGACCTGGTTGCCTAGCCTGAAAAAGGGGTGCACGAGCAGCAGCCTGTGACTGTGCATATGAGCCCTTAAACTTCACAGGCGTAGGGTTATTTACAGATCCTAATAGTCTGACATCTCGTCGAACATCTTGGATGATCTGCTGGAGCTCTTCCTCATTTGCCACTGCAACCCTTGCAAGTTGTGTCGTCGTAATCCCGACCCACTTTTCAAGCGTATCTTGCTTCTTCTTCACAAGTTCTAGTGCGACTTCTCGAAGCGTCATTGTTGAACTTACTCACAACAAGAAAAGGGTCATTTAGCGACGTCTATAGCGACGTCTGAGCGACGTCTGACGGCGTCGCACAGACGTCGTTGCAGACACGTCGCATGCGACGTGCGTCGCATGCGACGTCGGCAGGCGTCGCTCAGACGTCGCGCAGGCGTGACTCAGACGTGACTCAGACGTCGCTCAGACGTCGCATGGGATCAGACGTCGCATGGGACGTGACGTCGCGTGCGACGTGGTGTACGAAAAAAAAATAAAAAAAAAATAAAAAAAATAAAATTTAAAAAAAAAAAAAAGGGAAAGAATTTTAATAGTTAGTTACAATATCATATACAAGAGGCAAGAGGCGAGTAGTGGCTATCTTTACGTGTTCCCTGTTAGGGAAAAACCCGTATAGCCAATTCTATAACAATACGACCTTAGACAATGACATTGAAAGTTAACGTGAACTAAGAGTTTATAGCACTTACGAATCTATGTAAAAAGCCTTTTCGGCCGCCAGAACCCAAGTGAGACGGAATTCGTTTGCTTGAAGTTGCCTTGGCAGTCCGTGAGGCAGATGTTTTTTCTTGGAATCCTTTGCACGTTCGAAAGTGATCTGATTGCAAGGAATACAACATGACAAGTTAAATGTCTTATTTCGAATTGAACGAATGGCAACAAATAACAAATACCTTGATATCTTCCTTATGGACAGATTAAGTGGTTTAGGGACCTTTGACCAATTGCCTCCCAATTTTTTGGCATTCGACTTCAATTTTGCAATCACTCTTTGCCTTTTCTATAAATCGATAGATTAACACAAAACAAAAGAATAAAAATAAGACTATGACTAGGTCATGTACCTTCTTTTTCGAAGCAGCTCCCCCCATCATCGAAATGAGCCCCTTCCAAATCTGGATTAGTTGGATTAAAAGCTAGAGTTGGCTAACATACGCTTTAGGGTTATAAGCTAGATTTGGCCACCTCTACCTAAGAATTACAAGAAAAGTCGACTTGGACCCGAACACAGGGTCGTCTCCACTCGTAGTGGAGCCTACCGTGCCCTTGAACAAGCCACTACAATTTTATTTTAAACCTAAAAAATAACAAGTGGTCAGGACTTGAACCCGGATGCACGGCCCCTCCCACTCTAGGTGGAGCCGTAGTGCCCTTGAACAAGCCACTCCTTAACCTAGGAAAAATATATGATCATAGTGAAGTGGACTTCGAACCCGGTACATGGTCCTCCCCACTCTAGGTGGAGCCGACCCGTGCCCTTGAACAAGCCACTCCATCAATTTTTTTTAACCTGCTTAAAATTATAAAAATAAAATGCAAGCGCGATCAACTTCCCAAAAGAAGGACGTGTGTAACAAGATCCTGACGGGTCCAAATCGAAATAGAAAGCAACAAAGAGTTAGAAGAATAAGAACAACGGAAAAAAAGATCGAAGAAGAAAAAAAAAAAAAAAAAAAAAAAAGAAGATGAAGAAATAGTAAAACAAGAAAGAAAAAAAATGAATGAATCAAAGAAGAAGAGAAGGGTGGGAGAAAGAAGAGAAGGGGAAAGAGGAGAAAAAAGAAATTAGGGGAAGAAAGAGAAGAATGGAAGAAATAAGAGAATGAAATGGAAGAAGATAGAAGAATGGAAGAATGGAAGAGTGAAATAAGGGAAGAATCGAAGAAAGAAATGAGGAAAGAAGGAAAAAGAAGAAGAATGAAGAAACAAGAAGAAGAAAAAAAAGGAAAGAGATAGAAAAAAAAATTTGAAATCTACACTAAATCATTCAATCCAAAAACCATTCAATCCAAAACCATGATCTACTAACCTTAAAAAGAGTGCTTGCAAGTCGCTCAAGGTCGTGGCGCGAAAGATAAGCCCAAAATAGTCGATAGAAGGAAGCCTAGGAATGGTCCCGAGAAAAGACGGCCCAGCGGATCAGAAAAACACTGGCGTCGCATGCGACGTCAGCCGCGACGTCATCTTGACGTAATTTTGAAATCGTATATACGATTTCGAAATCGTATATACGATTTCAAAAATCGTATATACGATTTCAAAATCGTATATACAGTTTAACGTCGCATGCGACGTGCCCGCGACGTATTTTGTTATAGCGACGTCTAACACTTTTTAATTTTTTTGGTGCCTTTTTTTCATCTGATGGTCATGAAAGTTTGTCCTTATGCTATTTTGGACATTCCCGAGCCATATATGCAGTCAAAATCGCATTCCGGATTTAACCAATCTTCTATTGCTACTACTTACGAATGTTTGAGCCTGGGGTGGCATGTTTGAGCCTGTGGTGGCGGTTTGATAAGTTCTCCCGGACGGATGTGCCCTTGAACGAAGGATTCAACGGTCGGATAGGGGAACAGAGATCCGGGAGTGTGGTCTTTAGCGTACGGCCCCCCGGGGGAGCGCTGCCAGGAAAGGCTGCCTCGGGAAACTTTTTGGGGCTCGCCTCTTGGGGTTCGGACTCTCCCCTCTAATGAGATGGCCTTGCAAGGTCCTGGCCTTGTTTGACTTGGGCAAGTGTGCCAGCTCGGCTGCCCAACAACAGGCTGCCCGGACCGTTCTAATGCAAACACTTTGATCTAAACCTTGTCCGGAAATTTTGAAAACTGGCATGTATGTTGGCGATGACTTAGGAAGCCTGCTGACAAAAAATCAGAATTTAATTCCGTACTATGCATTAATTACGAATTTATGAATGTCTTGCTACTGGGTGTAAATTTGATAGTGGTACCCCAAAAGCACTGTCCGGACACTTGCTTTAAGTGCTTTAGGTGCTTATTCCTCGATCAAAATTTAGAGTAACGAATTATGAGGTTGTTATTCCAGAAATAGCAATCCTCTTCCGAGGAGGAAGGGATCGATGACATGGATTGATTCTTTGGGCGGGGGAATTGATTTCTTAGTTGATTCTACCGGATGGCGGGATTTCTTGGATGGCGGGAATTTGTATCAGTTCTTGCTATCATTCTTCAATTCCGGAATAAACTAGTTCATTTCAATTGCAATTCTGACAAATTAGAATTGCAATTCCTTGATCATATCAATTTCATGGCAAGTTCTCCTGAAAGCATTGATTCTGCTAAACGAAGAATTTACTTGGAGCTAGAATCCAGGAGAAAACGAGAATCCAGAAAGAGGATTAGAGAATTGGAGAAGGAGAACATTGCACCTTTAGTACAGAAGAGAAAAAGAACGCTTCTCGAGTCAAAGAAGACAACAGAACTTTCAAAAGAGTTAGAGGATTCTTTTTTTCACATTGTAAGGAATTGTGCTGATGATGATTCAAAAGGAAGAGTAGCACACAGTTTTTTAAAAAGGATCAAACATTTACCACATGTTACTATAGCAGATCCCAAGGAATTTCATGTGATGAAAGATATGATTTCCAATGTGAGAGAAACCATGCAGGCACAAAAATTTCAAAGAAGTACTGATGTACTCCAAGCAAGGAAGACTACCCTCCAAATGGCAGCTTCCACCACGTTAGAGGGACTAATCGAGAGCAATTTCAAGGCTTCTTTCAATTCCCAAGAAAAACTGTGAGCCTGCATTTAGAAGACGAATATGTGCGAGTTTGATGCTGGTCCATGGTCAATGCATGCAAGGAAGAAGAGATTTGATGCACTTTCCCCAGAAGAGATAAGTGTTGTGAGAAGGTTTTGGCATGAGAATACACGAGTTTCACCTTATAAAAAACATGTTAGAAAGCATGTAACTGAGAGTGGTGAGAAAATTGATCATCTAAATACATTTGCTAGAAGTGACAATGTATTCCTTGAACCATTTATTTGTTATTCTCATGTTTTTTTAGTTTCTATATTTCTTACATGGTTCTGAAATCTATTTTTTTTTTTTTTTTTGTTCAGTTGCAACTATACCTTGCTTTTGAAAAGGAACATCCTGATATGAAGATATCCCAGCAGACTTTTGAAAGATTGAAACCAAGCTATATTAGGAGGCTTCAAGAAAGAGAAACATGTTGTTGCCAATACCATCTCAGATCTTGAGTTTGCCATGCAAGCCATAAATAACATGAGGACTGATCCTTATAGTGTACACAAAGATTGCAAGTGTAAGTGCAGAATTTGTGGTTCGGGTCCAACATGTATTGCTAAAGAAAACACAATCAAATCAACTAGTGATTATTGGAGACAAATTGTGTGCGCTAAGGATGAGAATGATGAATGGCACAAGCATGCATGTCTAATGCAGACCTGTACAAAGTGTGGTTTGAAGAGGCAAGTGTGGTTTCCTTGCAATTTCCAGTTTTGATTGTTGATTTTAACATATTTGATTGCTTTATATAGGCTGCCAACATGCCCCAGAGAGAAGGTTAAGAATAATAAGCAGGATGTTAATTGGAAAGTGTTTGAACAGGTAAAAGTAGTTTAGATTTTACTGAGTTGGGTGTGTGTTAGTGTAGAGGTAAATTAAAGCTTTATCCTCTTCTCAAGCAGAAGAAGTACGTAACAAGAAAACTAGGGTCGGGCAAGAAACCTTCAAAGGTTACAAGATTGGCATACAAATCAGGTTCTCCTTTTGAATTCCATCAGCATGCAACTAAAACTCAAGACATTTGTTCCACATAATTACAGAGCTCATTGGCAAGCAAAACAATTCAGGCAATGTTTGACAAAGATTTGCAGATGATACTATTGTCTCTCGTGATAGATTTTGCAGAGAATTATGGATTTAAAATTCAACAAGAAGCTCAATCCTCGCCAATCGGCATACCGATCAGTCTCCATTCTTGTACACATCACTTATAGAAGAATGAGAAAATCAGAGGCGTAAGCAAGACGTAAGAAGGAAGAAGATGACAAAGAGATTAAAAAGAAAAATGCCGCAAAAGAGAAAAGAAAAAAACTCATTGAAAGGAATTGTGAAGGAGACTCACTTCTATATCGCTGATGACAAAACTCATGATACCGAAGTTTGTCCAAAGATTGTCTCCATAATCATGCATTGGCTAAAATCTATGGGAATTAACTATAACAAACATGTTTTCTCGGAGTGATGGTCGTTTTTCACAGCTTTAAGTCCGGTAAGACCATTTTACTTCCTTGGTAGGTTTCACAAACATCTTCAAAAGGATATTCTCTCGAATTTTTTTTTTGCTAGCTCACATGGAAAAGGTGAGCATGATGGTGCCGGAGCTGTCATCAAGAGGATTCTAACAAAGGAAACAGATGAAATATGATGGAAAGAAATTGCAAAGGTGCAAAGGAGGTGGTTGCATTTCTTAGGTGGTACTTCAACAACAATCCCAATCGATAATGACATAACAAGGTATACTTTACTGGTTTTCCTCTGATACAGATACTAAGCACTTAAGCACTTAAAGCACTTAAGCACTTAGAAATTAAGGGCATGAATATATAAATTGTTTGTGTTTGTGGTTGTTAATGGGCTACTCTATTATGTAAAACATGATATTTCCCAGCCCTAAATCAAGATTGTCTTTTTTTTTTTTTGATATGGATATTCTTCAATTGTTTCAAAGACCGAAAGCACTTACAAAGACTAAGCACTTGTGCAGTGTACTTCTCGGGAAATTGATCCCTCAAAAATAGATAGATCCGAGAGATTTGACTGCCACACTTTGAAAGGAACTACACAACTCCATTGCATAAGACCATGTGACAAGGACAACACTCTAAAGGTAGCTTATAGACCTCTCTCATGCTTCGTGAGAATTGTGTTCAATTCCAATGGGACTCCCCGCACCACCTAAGTCACGATTGGTGGTTGGGAAACCAACAAACTAAAACCGAAGGAGATTAAAGCAACTAATGATGCTAATAAAGCATCGATGAAGACTTGCAGATAGAAGTAGAAGATGAACATGAAGAAGAGGAAGATGAGGAAGACTATGACATAGCTAGTTCTATGGTAGAGGTTGGAGATAATTTTGTTTGTCAATGCAGGGAAGGTAATGAAGAGGGGGTTGATTTTTATGTATTGAAGTGCAATGTAGCAAAGAACACTTTGCTTGAGGATTATGTGGATGGATGGGGAAATGTATTTGGAGTTGAATCATTATTGTCTCGTGATATTACTATAAACAGTGGGTGGTCTCAAATTTGAGCTACTCTTCGATGACCAGCCCGTGGCTAGTGTGTATAGCCACCTTGTAAGATTAGCTAACTTTGAAAATGATTGCAGATGAAGAGGATGGTATGTTGTATACTATGGCTGAAGACACTTGCCAACAGATTATATGTAGCCTCCCAAACTCAGCTTTTAAATTCTATGGTCAAACTCAGCTTAAATACTGTTCATATGGTATTGACTCAATTATTATTCATAGTTTGACTATTAAAGCAAAAGCACTCACACAAAAAACATCAATGCAATTGTAACCTGAAAGTCATGTATTTATGTTCCTGTATTACATCAAAATTGTGGCATATCCGCCTCAGATAACATGTACAAAATTGTGGCATGTCCGCCTCGAAGTTATATATAAGTCTTCACTATTTCAATATACAACCTTGTAAACCCGCATGAATCTGGTCTCATCTTAACCTGAATTCTGAATCAACTTCTCGTGATTCTATCTCAGGTGTCTCAAGTATGAAAGGTCTCCCTTAACCATTGTAGCTGACCTTTGCAATATTGTTTTACCATTTCAGTGGTTTCCTTTCCCAATTCAAACTCTGACATTGTTTCTAGAATTCTGAGAGCATCCTCCTCGTCTTAATCGACCGCCTACAATGATCCTTTAGAATGTTAGAGAAATCATCAACCATTGCCACATCCTTAAGTACTCGCGCAGAATTGGTCCAATACATAATCATCTCATCCAAATTAAAGCCTGGAATCAAAAGAGATGTGAAAGGTGGAGAGGCAAATGTTTTATGAATGCTATCATCCAACAATATGCAATTGCCCTCATATTGTGGGTATTCACTAAAAACTGCAGATAAAGGTTTTAAGTACAATGGTTTTTCAGATCGGATGGGCCACTTGAAAGGCATCTCTAAGCAATGGGTCTGATCCCAAATAAATACAAAGTCATGCCTAATAACTGGTGCTATGACATCCACAACTTCATTTACATTAACCTTGTTCATGGATGACCAAATTGCTATGTCAAAGTGTGCCATTGTCGCCTCGCAAATTCCTGCAGCATGAGGCCTTAAAACAACCAATTTCTTGCTTGTTTTTGTAATCCACAATCTGCTGTCCACACGTACAGGATTGTTCCTACTGTATGTACTCACTAGAACACCATTCACATCTAAAATAAGAAGTTTCCTCTTCAAAGAGGACTTTGCTGTACACCTATCATTCAAAAAATAAAAAGTAAACACCAACTCAAGCACAAACACAAACAGAAATTTAAAATACTAAATTAATAATAACCTGTCAACATTTTGATCAACCATTTGTTCAACATATTGGTCTTGAAATACAATTGTACCTGAACATTCAAACATCTATAGTTAAATCAAAGATTTTATAGACAAATCTGAATTGCCTCTTAAAACCTCCATAATTGCATTCATTTTGGTACTGTTATCTTCCTTTTCTAGTACTTCCTTTTCTGGCCCTTCCTTTTCTGTTTCTGCCTTTTCTAGTTCTTCATTTGCTGTAATTGTTACAACCTCAACTTCTTTTTACTGATTCCAGCTCATTTGCCAATGCCCTCCTTCTAAAATTGTACTTCCTCGCCTTCTTGACTGTGTTCTTTGCCTTTTTAATGTTTTTTCCTTCTTTGTTGCAACCTCTCCATCTTTCCTTTTCCTTTTGTTGGCTGCTTTCTTCTTTTCAAGGGGTAATTTGTACATCCTTACTACATCCTACACCATCCCTGCTCAACAACAGTTTCATCCTGCTCACTTGCATATCCTTCAAAGGGATGCTTTTCTAGCCCTTTGCCTTAACTCGCTTTTTAGGACTACACAATGCATCTTTCAAAGACTTTTTCAATTCCGTAAGGTGGCACATAGTCTTCAAGAGCGTAAGAGGACCTACCAATTGAATCAAGTTGATTTGTAGGTATATCTACTGTAGGCATATCAACTATTTTATTTACTTCTCTGTCTGTCACATGCATGCCAAGCTCAAGAAATAAATGATGAATTACACCCCACATACCTTGCATTTACCTTCCTTCAATAAGGTCGCACAAGCCACATGGTACTCATGATCACAACTTAAAATCAAAGACAATTTGTACCTATCATGAAAAAGTAGGCCACAAGCACAGCAAGCACCAAAGTTGCAGATTCCTGGTAGTCTTCTGCTGATAGTGTTGATGCTGAATGGATTAAAACTTATATTCTTCAATTCTGTAAGATTACAAAGATTAGCTCTGAGTTCTGAAATTCTGGCCTCTTTCTCTTTGATCTCACATTCCAAGGTATTCTTCCTCGAAGCTGCTCCCTTTCTCAGATCCGAGACTTGAAAAGGTTTTTTAACTTCGTACATGATAATATGTCTCCATTTGTAGTGTCATCTCCAATTCCTTCCTCAGATCAGATTCCTCCCGCAACTCAGATATTGTGGTCTTCAAAGCCTCAACTTTCTTCATGCTCTCTTCAAGTTCCACACTGAATTTTTCATTAGACTTAGCCTCTGCAGCTAAACTAACCTCAATTTCATGCACCTCTTCTAACATGCTTGCCCTTTCATTCTCAAGCTTATTTACGACTTCCTTAATCAATTCAAAGTTCTCTTTTAAAGCAGAGTGGTCTAATTTTGAACTTTCTAAGCAAGTAACTTTGCTAGAAGTGGCAACTTGGACATCCTTTCCTCTACTAGACCTGCAATTTCTATACTTCATAACTTGAGCCCCAAAAGAGGCCCAATTGATCTTGTGCTTTGCAGGGTTTGAAATGGCAGTATCACAATTTTCCCATGCAAAAGCATAAGCCACCTGCTTTCTCACTTCATTGTTTGGCATAGTTTCCTTCTGATATAATTTTTTCAACAATCTGTCCAATTTTTCTAACCGAGGCCGGATCATGGAAACTTTCATCTTATTGCTTGGGCCTTCTTGCCAAACCGAGGCCCATTGTGCATCCGTTACATTATCTTCCAACCATTTTACTTTTAAAGCGGTACGCAATCCTTCACCGTAAAGTCCATGAATGTCTATGAAATCTTGCTTTCGGTCACCGCTTCGCCCATTGTAAATTGAACGGATCAAAGGATTGTGTGACGGAATTGGTGATCAAGGAAGAGGATTTGGAAACAGGGATTCAAATTGGGGCGAAATAAAGAAAGGGCGCTGAGGGAAACGAGGCAAAAATGATGTCCTCTCGAAAAAAAAGCGATCGCTTTCGAATTTAGGTGCTTTAAGTGCTTGGTGCTTTCGGCGCATTTTGGGGTACCACTATCAAATTTACACCCTACCGCAAAAGCGCCCTTTACTTCTAACCGCCACAACGGGAGGAGTACGAGATCCAAACTCCATTCCGTCTGGGCCCCTTGCTTCGCGTTCTCAATCAAGCATCTTATCGGCCAAGTCCCAAGTGCAAAGACCAAAACTTCGGCACCCAAAACGCAAAACCCTCGCTAGAACCCGGCAACTCATAGGGTTTACGTTTCAGAGGCTCTATCCTTGTCAGATTCGACTAGGACCTTGCGCCGTGTCTTGACGTAATTGACGCCAGAGCACGGACCCTAAAACCACACAAGCGGCTTGCCCCAAAGTCCTCTCCCCGGCGGCCCCGGCGATGGGCGGGCAACTTCCCTCTCCCGGAATCGTGGATTCGGCTCGCCAATGGACTCTAATGTCGACATTGTCCCGGGGACCAAGTTTAGTGGCCGTAAGACCACCTCTTCTCGAGGAAGCGTCAAACTATCTCATGTCCAACACACTTTCGTGAGTCAATTGGCCTAGGAGGTGGTCATCGAATCTCTGCAAACGTAGGGCGTAAGTGTTTCTTTCTTTTGCAAAACTGACCGTGCAACTTGATCTCTAGGGTAATTTCGGCCTCCCGGACGATGTGGCGAAGTCGAATCGCCATTCCGGAGCCTCCGCAATGTCCGAACGACAAAACACTTTGGTTTCTACACGGTCGAGCGTAGAATGCTTTGCGGTTTGATAAGTTCTCCCGGACGGATGTTGGATTTTGTTGGACCTTATCGAGCCAGGGCCCTTGAACGAAGGATTCAACGGTCGGATAAGGGAACCGAGATCCGAGAGTGTGGTCTTTAGCGTACGGCCCCCCGGGGGAGCGCTGCCAGGAAAGGCTACCTCGGGAAACTTTTTGGGGCTCGCCTCTTGGGGTTCAGACTCTCCCCTCTAATGAGACGGCCTTGCAAGGTCCTGGCCTTGTTTGACTTGGGCAAGTGTGCCAGCTCGGCTGCCCAACAAGAGGCTGCCCGGACCGTTCTAATGCAAACACTTTGATCTAAACCTTGTCCGGAAATTTTGAAAACTGGCCTGTATGTTGGCGATGACTTAGGAAGCCTGCTGACAAAAAATCAGAATTTAATTCCTTACTATGCATTAATTACGAATTTATGAATGTCTTGCTACTGCCCAACAACAGGCTGCCTAGACCGTTCCAATGCTACCTATTTGATCAGAACTTCATCGGGAAATTCTAAAAATTTGCATGTATGCTGGGGATGACCTAGGAAGCCAACTGACAAAAAATCAGAATTTAATTCCATACCATGCATTAATTACGAATTTATGAAGCATCAATGCAAAAGAACGCATAACTAAAAAATTCTGCATCGAAAAAAGGTGGCAACGTGCCGGTGCGGACATGAGAAAAACATTTCACTAGGATATGCAGTGTTGGTGCCGATGAAATAGCTCCGAGTCTTCCAGAGCTCACATGCTGCCACAAAAGTTCTCTTACGAAGGCCCTGGCAATGGACGAGCAATTTCCCCTCTCCAAAACCATGATTTGGCTCTTCCAGTGGACTCAGAATATCGACATTACCCTGGGGACCAACTTTCGTGGCCAGAAGACCACCCTTGTTCTCCAAAAAGAACAAAGTACACTAGACGTCCAGCAGACGTCCCGCGCGACGTCACGTCGCACGCGACGTCACGTCGCACAAAAGTGACGCACGCGATGCGACATGGTCGTAGACGTGGCGCACCTGGCGTGACAGATCTGCCACGTCACGGTGTCAGACGTCGCACCACACGTCGCATGCGACGTGTCTGCAACGTGACGTCGCATGGTGACGTTATTTGCGACGTCACGTCGCACAGACGTCGCAAGCCCACGTCGCTAAATGTCCATTCTCTTGTTGTGACTGGGGTTTCAACCACCGGAAAAGCAAATGGATCTGCTGATGGGTAGAGCTCCCGAATTGTGTCAGGATGGTGCTTACTAAGGTAGTATTCAGCCGCCAAGAGGTGCTTGCACCTAGAAACAATACTTGGACAACTACAATACATAGAGTGCATTTCAACATGGTGTTGCAACCCTGCGGTGGACTCGGACTTGACTAGCAGCACAATTGCCTCTTTGTCTGCCAAAACAATCACTCCTACAAGACGGACACAGGGGAAACTAGTTAGATAGATGTGGTGTGCGAGGGCAAGAAGAGATTACGAACCTATTTCTTGTCGTTGTTTGCATAACTCCAGTAGTTTGCATTACATTCACATGTTGCTATGCATTGCCTCACATAATCTTCTGGAATGCCATGAAACTTGGCTCCAAACTGCCATATATTTTTTATATTATCTAGGGTAGGGCATATAGGCAAGTGCCCCAAATCCGGATCAACATGGCCTTTAAAAATAATCTCCTTCCACATCCATGATGGTGGGATATAGAGCCACTTCCCAAAAGTCATGCGTATGAGAAGATTAGTTTCTGGATCAACTTCTAGTTTTTTTTGGAAACTCAACCACCTTTCGATTATCTGTGTGCTTTGTGACTTTTGCGACTGCCGAACATACCCAGGAGGGAAACTTGGATTAGCGCCTAGGATATCTTCGATGGAGGGCTGGACACGAGTCTTGACGCATTGCACCATCAAAGAGTATGATGCTTCCGTGAAAATGTAACCTTCCCTTGAGTTGATTGAAGGTATAGGTGGATATGATCCAACAGAGTCTCCCTCATTCGAATGATTGTCATAATCACCAGTAGGTGTTACATGGTCTTCATCATCTACATCCTCAAAACCTACTGCATTGTCAATATTATCAAAAGCGAAATCACTTACAGTTGCTTCTGAATCATATAGGGATAAATCAGTGGAGATATCATCTTCAACTCCCTCATACACGTTACGCTCCAAATCCATGAGATAAATCACAACATCAAAGGAACGAAAGATGAAATAGTCGATGGGAATCACTCAAAGAGACGATTTGCTTGAAGAAATAGCTCGCTTGATGAAAGAAGAACTCAAAACGATGATTTGCTTCAAGAAATAGCTCACTATGCTTCAAGAAATAGCTCACTTGATGAAAGAAGAACTCAAATAGACGAAATGCTCAACTTTGAAATTTTATAGACATTTTGTGGAAACCTCCCCTAGTTTCTTTGGAAAGTTGGGGAGGTTTTTATAAAATATTTAAAAAAAAAAATAGTCATTAATGTTGGAAACCACCGATGGACTGCAATGCACGACGACCGAGATGCACGGGCGCTAGTCTTGGTCTTCGTGCAACTTTAGAATTTTTTTTTTTTTTGGAAACCTCCCCACCTTTCCCTGGAAACCTCCCCTGTTTTCTTAATTGGAAACCTCCCCAGGTCATCCAAGAAAACAGGGGAGGTTTCCATGGAAACCTCCCCTGTTTTCTAATATGGAGAAAGTTGGGGAGGTTTCCAGGGAAAGTTGGGGAGGTTTCCAGAAAAGGTGGGGAGGTTTCCAGGGAAAGTTGGGGAGGTTTCCAGGGAAAGGTGGGGAGGTTTCCAAGGAAAGTTGGGGAGGTTTCCATTGGAGCCCAACAGGCCTCGACAAAAATGCCGCCCTTCATCTATACTAATCGGATTTTTGAGAAAAACACCCCTAATTTGCCGGATTTTACACTAATTTTATAAAATTTCGACCGGAAATTTGCCTGCATCTAGTTTATCAAATCGGATATTTCTAACTTTAATCGGAAATTCTGGGGAGGAACCCCCCTAATTTCGACCCTTGGAGCCCAACCCAAAACGGGCGTAGAAAAAACCATCGTATCAGAATGCTCCGAAAATAGGCTCTTCTTACTATGTATGCATAACACGAAGATCAAAGATCAACTACGACTGCAAAAGATCTTCTTATCAAAAAAGAAAGAAAGATCCGTGTGTTATTAATTCTATGGGCAGAAGTGTATATAAAGTTTAACTTAAATGTAGATGGTGTATTTAAAGTTTACCTTAAATGTAGATGATGTAAGCACAGGACAAATCTTGAATTTTTGGATCATTTTTTGAATTCATGCATCAATGAGGTTTTTCTCACATTAATTACCATCAATGAGGTATAGAAGTTGCAAGGGTGGTATAGAAATGTCTGAAATTCTAGAAGGATTAACTAATTAGGAATTTATAGCTAGGTTGTGAGCCAAATACAACTATCCTTAGATGAACCATTTCATTCTTTCGTGTTGTCCATTTTTAAACACAATCATGGTTGAGCTAGTCTTCGTTGAGACAAGATCACGGTTGAGCTAGTCTTCATTGAGACAAGAAGATATAAGCTCGCTTTCATTGAAGATTAGTTTAAACAATGCTTGGGTGAGGGTAGCACAATGATGCACATGTATACAAAATTAAAGGAGTCATTCAAAGTCCAACAATTTTTCAATTGGCCCCGATGGTGCAAACCTTTAGAACACTTTTAAGAGGATGCTATATGACATTTAGAACACTTTTAAAAGGATGCTATATGAACACATAGAATCACATTCGTCAACATCGTGGAGGCATGTCCCACTTCTTGATCTAGGATCAATTTTGTTAGTAAATCGTTCAAAAGGGCACGACATCATCTATGCAAATGAAAAGATTAAAGAGCTAGAGTTATCATCCAATAACAAACAAATATAAAAGATTTTAATCCTTGATTCACAATTCATTCATGATAAAAACCATGATTAGATCGATAAATGCGAAGCAGCTATTAATGCAGCTCCAATCCCAGATCCATCCTTGGTGAGAGCTATACTCACATGCTTTGAAGCTTCTGTATCCAACAACTCAACAATGGCACTATTCATATAGTGCTTATACTTTGTATAATGTTCATAAAGGCCACCATCCATTGCCACAATTGTTCTTTTACCATCAACTCTGGCAATTTTCTTAAGAACACCCACAATGCCAGCAGCAGCAAGGCGGGCAGCGCGCTGAACTACCATATCACAAACTTCTAGGACCAACTTGCGCACACGCAATGAGCATGAATCAATATCAAAAACTTGTTTTAGAACCCTACCAATTCCTTGCAAATCTGGAGACTCATCTGAGTGCATGGATGAGACATCTGGAGTTCCTAAAGTGGCAGTTCCAAGGTTATGAGGAAAAGTGTCACCAAACAATGATGTCCCTTGTGCTATTCTAAAGAGGGCCCTTCTAACAATTTCACCTAGATACATACCAGCAACAAGCTTCTCAAACCCTTGATCGCCTGGATTAACACTTTCAGCATCTAAAGCTATATCTAGGTCAACTATAGGGAGATGAGAGGAAGAGAAGCTACCCCATTCCATATTGATAACCATGGTGGAGGAGTTGGTAGTACCGGGGGGAAGCTTAGGGATGGCGTCGCAGCGTTCGACGTAACAGGCATTAGTGCCAGTGCCGAGGATAACACCGAGTGCAACATCATTGTCAAGGTAAGCACGACAAGCGAGGGTTCCAACAGTATCATTAACAAGGGCAGAAACATGCAGGTGCAATCCTTGGCGGATCATGGCAGCGCGAAGCTCCTGAACAACATCCTTGCCAACAGTATCATGGATGGCAAACCCCTTGGTCCACTTGATTAGGGTTCCTGAGTTGAGGGCGGTCTGGTTTACAGGGAACGAAAAAGTGAAGCCGAGTTTTTTCCCGGCGGCCACGTCAGCACCTTCCGGCGCAACAAAATTCTCCGATTCCTGTTCCTGTTTCTGTTCCTGTTCAACAAATTGCTTCAGAGACTTGGCAATGTAATCGAAGAGCTCTTGGTTGGATCCAAGCATGATGTGGGCCGGAATTGAAAGCTCCTGGAGATTCTGCTCGATGGGGCGATTTTTTCCGTTCAATTGGACCCTCAGAACCCTGAAATTGGTGCCTCCTAAATCCAGAGCATAGAACACCCCTTTCTCGTCCCCTGTTGGTAGCGAATCTACGTAAGACAGCAGCATTTTGAGCTTGCTTCCGTCTTCCTTTGCCAGCCCGGCATGCATCTCGTCCACCATTGCTTCTGCAATTTTTTGTAATCGATCCACCGGAGTTGCCATGCCTTCCCTGATTTCTTGCAGAATTGATTCTGCCTTTTCCCAATTGGGTGTTTGCCTCTTGCCCGCTTCGCATACTAACGAAATCGTCATTAAAATTTCTGTCACTCTACTTCGATGCAAAATCTACTTAGATGGAATTCTGTGCGCTTCTGGATGAAACATTAACGGGCAATGCAAAATATATTGACGGCCTTTATTTCACCTTTTTCGCTGGCTTTGAAAAGGCATTTAGCTTATCTAGATAAGCTTCAATAAGTTTATCTTCTTCCCTTTCAAATTTAAGTCGCATATTTTTTTTATCTCCTATGTTTATCTCCAGCAGGATGTGCTATAAATATAAATTGCAGATTCTTTTTATCACCCTGTCTATCTTTATTTCCAGTAACATGGGCTATAAATATAAATTCCAGTTGTTGGTTGCTCGTGGCAAGATGGAATCTTAAAGCGCTATTTTATTATGCTGTGAAGTTTTCTTTTTCGTTGCCCTCTGGAATCTAAAACTTATCATGTTGTCAAGTTTTTTTTTTCGTTGCCCTCTTTTTGTGTTTGAATTTCCTAAGAAGGCTTAAAAAGCCCCTCAATTAATCATCGAAGCCCATCTTTGCTATCAAAAATACTTCGGGATCATATGCATCTCCAAACATGCTAGCAAATGCTTTCGCAGCATGCATCAGTTCGGCCTCAGTTAGACCAAAATGGATTTCTGCAGAAGTTAAGAATGGTAACATAAGCATGCCCACTATTATTTGAGGGCTTTCAATCAATTTAAAGAGTTTAAATATGTCTCTTTTTCGTTCAAACAAGTTTTGTTTTAGTTTTATACATATAGACTTCAAAGCTTTTGTGCAAAAGGCTTTCGAAAATTACTCTTCAGAAATAATTGTTCTGATTCAATGGCTATGTTCAAAACGAAATTGAGTTGCAGAATTAACCTCTTGGAAAGCTCACAATCAGGGCTTCACAATATCTTAGGTAGCGTGATCTGTTCAAAGTGATTTATAGATAGAAGTAGATACAGAGATGTGGAGAAAATATCACCAGATCTTGTGCTCGTGCAAAGGTCACATGGTTTACATTACCTTTCGATGTTTTTGGACTACTTGTCTCCTATGTTAGATGCAAGCTTGACAAAATCAATTACTAACTAAAGAAAGAAAAGGTGACAAGCATCAAGCTAGCTCAGCTAATATGTACACTTTTTATTAGGTACAGATTCAAACATCTCATGTAACAGATTTGGATCTATAAGCCATATTTGCATGACAACATTTATGCTCTTCCATTTCATCATCCCTCAGATCTGCTTTTCCTTATCATTTCAATAATGTCCTCTGTAGTTGGGCGCGGACCATCTGGAGGGTAAACAACATATGACCTCTGTATGCAACAAAGACTTTTATTAGCACCAACTCTGCACGCAAGAATTTACAGTGCAAACATCTAAAATGGCAACTTGCTAGTCGATGATGGAAAATAGAGATCAGGCTAAATTTCCTAAAGGGCAGAGTAAAAATGTTGCTAAATCAACTTGGTTTCAGAGTGAAAGCAGCTCAAGGTTTGCTTTCCTTCCTGGAATACCTATGAAAACATGAGTTGAAATAGCTATGCTTGTAAAAGCACATGTGAATAAGCGTTCTAAATGAAATTAGAGATACGTGCAGGAGTGCATTTAATAAAACTATCAGATTGACAGACTCATATGATATTGTGCACCATCAAGTACAAGTTTGCTGTAATATATCTTGCCTACTCCAATGCTGGTAGACATTTCAGCAGCACAAGGGAACTTTCTTATAACAAATATATAGGCGTATGAATGCAAAGTTAGTATATACTATAAGAGTACAGCATGTTCAGCCTGTAGAATCCTCTTAGCAGCTTGCTTGGCGGTCTTTAGTTCTCTTGGACCCTAATATTATACATTGAACGTGAATACAAACATGAAATGCAAAAGCACACAAAATGTTGATGTGCTATTCAAAGTACAATCGTGAAACTAATGTCTGGCTTAATGACCTTTAATTTGCTTAGGAACCAATAAAAACTGCGCAAAAAAAACTACATGAGGATGTGAAAAATAGAAAATAGCACAGAATTTTATTGTAAAGACTTACAGAATACAATAGCAGTTTTGCAACAATTTTTACCAAGAATTCCTTTGCCGGATGAAGTACGTTGATAAAATAAAGGAAGGAGATTTAAATGAGAACCATTAGAGCAAGGCACTCTAAGGCAACAAGACAAGGGAAGCAGAGAGCTCACATTACGAATGATTCGAGCTAGATTGTCGGAATTGTTGGCGAACGCAGCCATCATGGAAATGGGGATGGCCACATAACACCCAAATTTGAACACCTCCAGAACAGCCTTGCGCGCACCCAGAGCTCCTGCCATTTCTACCTTTAAATGTATCTTATTTAGGGCTGATTCTAAAAACCAATCTTTTGGGTGGGCATTGTTTGGTTGAATATTCTAAAGTATTCTGCAAATAAGTACTCTCAATTATGCTTCTTGTATGGCGGCATGGCCACCGGGACCACATTCCGGTGTGGACCGGTGGGGCCCCGCGACCGGCGGAGCCGGGAGCGGGTCACCGGCCACACCGGAATGTGGGACCGGTGGCCATGCCGGCACAACATGGAAGGGGGAAGCCAAAATTTACCCCCTTTTTGGTCCTCCCCTGTTTTCGTCGAAGGCGGAGCTCTGGCTATGGCGCCGAAGGAGGTCCTGCTCCATCGTTTTGTCTTCGTAGAGCCAAGGCGTTGTTCATTTTGTCTTCCTAGAGCGTAAGGAGTTGTTCAGTAGTTTCTTTTCTTGGTTGTTTCTTCCGCAGTTGTAATGCAAGGCACGTATTTGATCTTTTTTCTTCTTTTGATCTTTTGCAGATGATATTACACGGATTTTGATGACCTACTGGCTGCACTAAAGAGTAACTTCTGGTTCTCAAAACAGAGGAAGCCTCTTTTTCCCTGCCAAATGCATGAAGATTCAGTTGCCAAAGAAACAGAAAGAAAGAAAGAAAAGGATTTAAGCCGGAACGGTTGCATAATATGGTAATACCTTTCATAAAAATCTTCTGCGGGCAAAGATGCTTGATTAGGTCTTCAATACTGCATGTCGAATCCATAACTAGAGCAAGAACAATAAATATATGGCCGGTTTAGCGTGAAACAGGAACGCAGAAGAAGAGGGAACGCAGAGAGATGTTTACCTGTTGTAGCCTGTAAAATTTGATGTTGTCGGAATTGTTCTCCCCCTTTCCATTCCGAGTTGTAGAGAGGTGCCAGGTGTCAGCACCTGAATGACATTCAGACAATTTTGGCGACCCCCTTTCCATGTTGTTTGTTTTCCACCGTGTTATTTTGTTTTCCTCTTTTGCAAATAGGAGAGGATGGCCACCCAAGGCGTCATTGCCATTTGCGAATGTGGATAATTGCTATTGGCTCGTCTAGAAAATGGCCACACAAATTATTTAGGCTTCTAAGGCTACGCACAAAACGATGGAGGCTCTTAGCAGCACCATAGCAGGCCGCGCCTGGAAGCGACCACCATAACCAGGCTTTATGCAGCTGTTTCTTTATCAGCTTATCAAATTTTTCTTCCCTCTGTGGTGGTTTTCTTCCAATAGGATTGCATTTCCTTCACTGGTAAACTTGAATTTGCTTATATTTTATTTTTTTCTCTGCATTTTTTGACCGGCATGCTACAGCTTGTGATTCAGGCACAAGCAAAATTACTTTTAAATATTTATTGTGGTGGTCTTCTTTGTAGCTTGGGCACTATAGAAAGAAGTTGGTTCCTAATGTTCTTCTGTTAAGTCACATTTTTTCTTTAGAAATGTATTGGGTGAGAACTAGATAAGGAACTCTGCTGCAAGTTTTCATACATCTTACTTCTTTCTTCACGAAAACTTAGAACTATATATCTTAATTCTTCCTTTACGAAAACTTAGAACTTTAACGAGTGGCTTATTAGGATGATGCAATGTCACTTGTAAAGATAGTGTAAAAATAAAGGTTGATGGTTTCATTGCATCTATTCTATCTTGCATGTATATAGGAAATAGGATCATCAAACTTGCAAAAGAAATACAGAGTTTTGAATGGGATCACAACTAAACCATTCTGTAGTTTTCAGAACTCATCTGAAGTTTTGTGCTTCAGCTGTGAAAATGAGTTTGTCTTGATTTCTTTTGAAGATTTGAATTCTTCTGAACACTTGATTCCTTTGTTTGTGAGATGAATTGAATATGAATTTTCATTCAAATGAATCGAGATTACAATAACAATTATGTACATAAGAAAGATATATAATGATTTAAAGTATCAGGTGACTCATGCACCTACATACTTCCCAATACATATGTTCCTCTCAGTTCAAGCTTTTGTTGCTTCTAATCTTAAAATTTCAAGCATGAACACTCTAGCATCAACTAAATCCTGGTCTGAAATGTCCACAACCTACAGTTAACCACACTTTGTCAATAACAGAGTTTGGTTTGTCTGCTGCATTTGAGTTGACTTACTAGATCAGGCAACAATATATTCACTCCTTTCATATACCCTCACAAATTTGTACATAAACGAACATACGGCAGGGCCACATGAATGGCCATCGGTTTAAAGAGGCGTTCTGGAAATTTTCACAACATCTAAGGTTGTAAAGCTTAAATTATTGTGTCCAAGCAATTCCAGGAACCTGCATTCAAAGTTTGTTGTCATTGTGCCACAACAGCAAAATGCAATGAGCAAGCACTAACCTCTCAATATGTCTGCTTCTGCCATGCAAGCCCGAGCTATCAAAGTGATATATCCCTGGTTTATATCTCTGTGCGAGACACGCGTGGCTTACAATCAGAAAACAGGTTCAGTGACGTCCATCACAAGCAGGCAAAAACATGTATTGGCACTTATCCAGATTCACATGTTTCCTTATTGTTTTGTACTTATTTGTGTCCTTGGACAATGTCGAGTGAAAAAGAGGGTCAAAGAAATGAAAGGGATGGCTCATTCCTTGGAGCATCAAGTAGTATTCCATGTATCTACAAACATATGCATATGATGGCACAATCCTGATGATCACAAATCAGATGAAAGTATCACCTTGAGAAGAGGAGGATCAATTGATCATTGAACCACTGCGTATCAGCTTCCAAAATTTTGATATCGGTGGAGCTAATCACGACAGTTTCAGTTCCACTCAGCACCACTTCCAAATGTGTATGTGGCTTTAGATAGACAGGGACTGCCGAAGCTCTGTCATCTCTAGTTCTAAATACACACGAGAACATTTGCTCACAATCCATTCAAATTACAACACATATCATAGAATTTTTTTTTACTTATATTGACTTTTCAAAGAGTTTTACAAGATTCATTTATGAAAATACTTGTCGAGCATTTTCATGCAGTTGCGCGACTCTTCAGAATCCCACATGTTCCATATTTGATGTTCCTTCACATAAGCGGCACACTTTATGCAGCCAGAAGTCCTTCCAGCCATGGTTTAAGTTGCTCCAAAAGGAAATTGGAATCCAATCTGTCGGAGCAAAACTATTTGGACATATCATTGTGTTCGGCTGGTTGGCAGAATCCTTATATCTGTTGTCATCTATCAACAATGTGTTTTTCACTTGGTATTTTCAGTGATCCTTAAGAAAAATTGGCCTATTAACCACTTTTAATTTTGTGTTGGTGCAGTCATCCTGATTCCAAATAAAAAAAAATCCGCCCTTATATTCCTGCAGCAACTTTCTCATCAACAAGTCAACATTACTCTTAGCCATGTTGGACCACAATGCAATCTCAAATTTTGATGTACACCATTCTAAGAACACGGGGGGTTACTCCGGGCAACGAGAGCTGTCGGATGGGCATATTTGCCCTTTATTCCTCGATCTGGACCGTACATAGCAATCCTCGTTTGTGGGGTATGCTTGTACAAATTTTTGTATATTGTATATTGAGATTTGCAAAATACTATAAGGTTTGAAGGAATGTACTTAATGGTGTTAATGTTGTACATGTATTGTAAGTTTTTAGAGGCTCTCGCTGCCCTACATAACCCCCCGTGTGAATATGCACCCAAACCAAAGGGGGTTTTAGGGGGATGTTAATTTAAATGTGTTGGATGCAATGGTTTATGTTAAATAATGTTGATTGTAGTGATGTGTTGGTTGTTAATGTGCTATATGTTTATATTAATAAAAAAATTTTGGGCCCTTCGGGCCCTAATAAAGGCGTTTGGGCACTAAGGATGGCATAACTTCACGTACTATTTTTACAAACACTTATGCATGTAATAACATTAGAAACACTTGTGCAATGGTTTAAGTTAATGTTAATGGTAGTTGTTGGTTGCTATATTAAAAAAAAAAAATCTCAGGCCTTTAGGAAAACATCTAGTTCCATACAAAGCGTTCAACGAATGGGAGAAAATGACTTATCATAGCGTGGATCTTAACAGCCCCAAGAGCAATGCACAGTGTTTTCCCATTGCATGCATTAAGAGCAAAGAACGACTGATCATATTCCGTAGATCTAAACAGCCCCAAGGGCAATGCTCTTGCCTACAGATTTCACCAATAGCCCACATAATACAACTCATAGACAAGAAGCAAAGTTCATTGTAAATATACCATTTTGATATCTTCTCTGTTTCTTGCATATGATAATGAAACAAAATGAACATTATTCCGCAAACCCCATGTCAAAATTATCTGCATGGAATGCATATATGATTAACTAAATGTAGAAGCACTTAATGCATTATAAGAAAACTAATGTTTTCCAACTAAGAGAAAGAACACGAAGATAGATAAAGTACAGCTTTAAAACAAAGTGCATTTTCTTGTAAGCAAGTGAAAGTGCAACAATTCAAGTTTTTATATGATGCATGTAACATCTTCCAACCTTTTTGTCGTCTTCAGATTAATGTTGGTAGGCCAATACAGACTTCTGTAGGATGAACACTGAATAGATTCCATGTGAGAGCATTGCACTGTTTTTTGCCTTGCAAATGACATCCTTGCATGTTATCCAAAAACCTGCACAATTATATAGGGGCTAAGTCCAGCTATTGCTAAATTCAATTGTTTAAGTAATAGTAAAACAAATTATTGACAGTTATTTACATACCCTTGCCACCAGATGCCGCAATTACAATTCATTTTTCCCTTTTGAAAAGCTGATGTTGCATAAGATCAGAGCAGTATTTGAGAACAATAGTGCCCTCAGAAATACGCATAGAAGACAGCGTTCTTCATCAGAGCCTTCAAGAAGCATCAAAAGGTGCAAGCTAGATTCAACCTGAATTAAAATTTCCAAGCTTGGCAGGTCTGGAGTTGAATGCCAACGAGCTTTTAACAGATACAAACAAATGGACAAATGGCTATGGAGTCAGTGTCTGAGATCAGACATAACATTGAGGGCCATAAAATATGGCAAAAAAAGAGATGTTGAACTGCTGTTGGTATGTGAGGATTGCCATGACTTTACTGGGCGAGGTCCAGTGTCAAAATCCCGGAATAATCAAGTGGTCGAGAAAAGAGGGGCATGATTTTTGGTACTCCAAAACCGGCATCAAACCAAGCCGGATTATAAAATGCATCGATCCGGCAGAAGCCGCCAATCCCTGTTCCTGGAGCGAAAAATATCCCAAATCCGTGTTCCTTTCTGGCTTGAATTGTGGGAACATCAAAACGGGCGAGATATGGAGGCAAAAAAAAAACCAACAGAACGAGACCCAAATGCAAAGAACCGGAGCCCAGAAGGTCAAATGGATATGGCAGAAAGGCAGAAATAAGGAAGAAAACCCACGTTAGGGTAAGGTAGATTTGAAATATAATCAGCATGTTCATGACTGCGAGGATAAAATGAAAAGAACAGAACATGATTCCCAGTCGATTTCAGCTGCTGAAATGGATAATGCCTAAACTCTTCGTCTTGCTCATTCTCTCCCAAAAAAAATGGCTCGGCAGTTTCTTCAGAAAGTTTCTTGGAGGCCAACCCTAATCCACACAACCCTAAAAAAACCCACAAAAAAGCCTCCACCACAGGATTTGCCCCTTTTTCTAAAATCAACGGCTAACAAAAGGGTGCACTCCAGAAATACTATTTAGTACACCTGGATGAATACGGCCACCAAATCATATGAAAACCTTAGAGAAAACAGTACAAAAACACAAAAAAAAAACCCCTGTTATAATGCTACATATTCCAGGCCTAGAAACTGCTGCCTTTTGAAGGTTCAATTTCTTGAGGGTCACTTCTGGCTCGGCCGATGCAGGGATCCTCTTTTTCAAGTCATAAAACTAGCCTAAAACCCCATTAAAATCCAGAACAAGGAGAATTTCAGTTAACCTCTTGGTTTTTCTTGGTTGAGGTTGTATTGGACTCGTTGAGCAGTCTGCATCTTGTCCAAGATCCGGGGTTTCTTTGTCAACTTCATCACCTGCATCCGCATTTGGCTCATGTTCAGCACCAAAACTTTTTTCTGGTGAAGGATCCCGTGCAGAATGAATCTCAAGGGAATTAATTTTCCCCTTTAAAACAGATGCACTAGGAATCTCTTCGTGATGGCTTCCAGTTGTAGTAGTGTCTATCTCTGTAACATAATTGAAATGAGGAAGACCATAGAAAAATACAAAAAAATAAATCATGTATGTGGCATCGGTACTTACTTGATACGTCTGCATTCAGTTCATTGACTTAGTAGTATCAAATGGGCTGAATCCTAGGTACACCCGGGAGGTATCTTGCAGTCTCATAACTGATCGAGGCGTGGATAACTGTTGGGTATCCTTGGTCTCAAAATTCTGCAATTCTGCAAACACTAAGTCAGTAGACCTGTGACAACATCAGTAAACATTAGTTAAGGCACTTACTTGTGTCTATTGGTTCTTGTGGTACCACTCGAACACCAAAAGCCAAAAGCCATGTCTTAGTCATAATGTGGGCACAACTGGGGCTGCAGTTGTCTCCAAAACAAATTCAAAATCAATAGAGTCTTTAGACGAGGGTTCTAGAGATGATAATATTTACCTCAAATGGTGTGATAGACATGGAATGTGATACTGGTGACTGCATTATGCTATCACAACTGGCAACATTTTACCCTCCCATTTCAGACAATGTCCACAACAGTTTCTGCTAGTTTCTTATTTAATTGATTCAGCCCAGGCAACACTGTACCATTTAGCTCTTCATCCTTTAGTTCGCTTACAACCCGAACACCCTCTGCTGCTTTCGGATTTGCTGTCATGATTGATTGCCATCTGTGCAAATCAGCTCTAATTTATGATGCTTTATGCTCCATCAACTCAATCAGTAAATGGCACTAGTATACAGAATCAGGGTATTTTTTAAGCGCCCTATATTTTTATAGGGCCAGAAACAACTAGATACTGGCCATGTAGAATAAATAACTTGGCGTAGTTTGGCCTGGCGATATTTTGCACCTTCTTGCTAAGATGGCGTAACTGAACTGGCACAACCATGATATTTGTATTTTGCTACATTAACAAATTGGCTACGAGCAAATTTGTGTTGGTTAAGATAGGAACATGCTTTAGTAGTGAAAACACGACATTGGCCACAACCACCTAGGCGTCTTCCCCAAATAATACGTTCAAATTGCTTTGGATCATACCCTTCATCAAGACCCTCAATTTGGCCTATGAAAGTGGACGTAGACGATGATATAGTGATGCGCCGCTTTGTCCTTGATGCCACAGGTCCCAAGAACTCATTTATTCTCTTTTGTGAAGCCCCCTCCATGCTGCATAAATTTGATGATTGGCATCAACAACTACTTTTGCACATCTGAATAATTTTGCACAACTAAATAGGGTAAAAACTGAATTGATGAAGCTAAAGCTTAGATTGTAGATGGTAATGGACCTCCATCTCAACCAAATCGTGAATACAAATCGGGAGTGCTCTGCAAATGACAATAAAATATAATATTAAAATTATCATCCCATTCATATTCAGAGACTAACATCCCATTTATATTTATATTCACATGAATAACGAAACAAATGCATACGAGAAGGACAGGAAAAATACAGGCTTGACAGGGTAGAATAAACTAAACCTGTATGAAAGGGCGGTTTCGGATGCTAGCTCGGTCAAATTAAAAAATATATATGAAACCCTAATTCTAGAGGACTATAAGTGGCAAGTCTTAGATGGACATGTGATCGAGATGTAATATGACCACCCCCTTACCCATTAAATTTTACCTTAGGTCCTAATTGGCTACCTCGATAAGTTTTTTCCCACGTACAAAAAATCGAATTGGCCACACCCTGCGCCTAGCCGAATTTAGTAAATGTTGAATTGGCTACTAAACGAGTAAAATGTACATACTCTTATACCATCTAGAATTCTAGTTACATTCCTCGAGACCTAGTCTTACTTCTTCCGAGCTTTTAATTTCGCTCAAACAAATACCAAAATATTTCTAATAGAGAAATTAGACTAGTTCTTACTCATTCACTCAAAATGAACAAAATGAAAACACACAGGCTCCAAGAGAAATCGGAACCGTGTTCTGATACCAATTTGATACGATTAGCTAGTCTCCAAAGATCTATTGCAAAAACAATCATTAAAAAACAAGTCAAGTAAGCACAAATCCACCCTTCCGGGTAAGCTCTCCACCCAACCGGGTTGTCCTTGAGCAAGAGACTTCCAAAGAAAGGCAATAACGCAAGTTAGCCACTACAAATCCTTTGTAGCAAAAACATAAATTTGAGGAATAGGCTAGGCTTAGGATTTGGCTTAGATCTTCAATTGGGATAGAAACAAGCTTCCCTCCACACGCTTAATAGTTGCCCCCTTATATAACATTCACTTCCTTTATAAAAAGGTAAAGGTATCCCTTATTAAGCCTTACTTGAATGACGTCCTTATATTTAGTCCAATTCCTTTTTTAACATTAAAAGTACCCCTTTGTGCCCATCGATATAATAGATGCATATCTTTCTTAGCTATAATAATAGTTTACTATCTTTTCTAAGGTTCTTAGATTAGCTTATAGTTAATAACTTTTCCTATCTTATATTAGATAAAGATATCCACCAATGGTCTAGCTAAAGATAATTGCTAACTTAACTTATTGTATATTCACTAAGATACTTGGGTCCAAGGGTTAACATAAACATTTACAGCTTTCTTTCTCCTACACTTGCTCCCGAGCGCCACCATATCAGACTCCGAGTTCAATAGTTGCTTGCTTGTCGTAGAAGATTCCAAGGAGAATGCTAGGCTCTTGGATACCAGAAGGTACTCCCGACCCGCCTAGCCCAACAATAGGATGGATGTCAACTAAATGGGGACTGAATCTAAGATCCGTGCTGCCTGAAAGGGCTAAAAAACATGGAGAAAAAAGCCGATTCATGCAAAACTAGATTGCAAGATTAGACTAGAAGAATCGAGAATAGAAGAAAACTGGTAATAGGGAACATAAAGAGCCAAACGAAAAATCGTGGACAGATTAAAAGAAAAGCAAAAAAGGTCTAATAAGTAGGCTAGCCTTTGCAAATAAAAAGAAGATTAAATAATTTCTATCGCCTGCATGGGGCAAATGCCACGGCAAATGTCGATGAGTTACATCACAACCAGATACATCAAAAATAATCATCAAAGGACATACCTCCTCAGTGACCAACAACTCGCAAGCTCAAATCCACAGGCGTACAGAGGCAAATTATCAGAGATGCTCCAGAACTAATACCAAAGAGCTTACTTGAGCTAAGCGAAAAAACTGTTAGAAACAACCAATAGGAAAAGGCTCAAACCATTAGAAGACGTTCAGTCAGATCTGTGGCAGAGTTATAGAGAAACAAGCTTACAAACTGTGCTGGATTCCGATCCACTCAGAAAGAAAAAAGCTTCCCTGCAGATGCCAACATATTGCTGCCCTTGATGAGATCGTTTGAACTTTCAAGAAGCAGCACCGCTCAACAAGTACCAAGCATCGTTGCAAATTGATCTAAGCACTGTTGCAAATCGATCTGAGTCCTAATCACCACAAAAAACCCTAGGTTGTCTTTCAAAATTTCCCAAACTGGCTATATCAAACCGTTGGGTCGCAAAGGAGTGCAACAAATCAAGATATTAAAACATCAAAAGCAAAAAGTTGAAAATTTAAGATAAATAAAAACCGGTCAGGGCTACAATCATCGATTCATGTCAAGCCGTGATCTGCATCTCCAAAGGGAAACCGTGGCTTGGGATCAAGCCCTATACCAAAAGTCGTACTATAGCACGAGATTGAAGCCAGTAACAAACATAAAACCCTAAAAATTTTCTAATAGTAGACGATTGACATGAAACTGATAGGACAGAAAAGGAGGGGAAATAATAGCTCAAGAGAATGCCGATGAATGAAAATGAGAGAAGAAGCAGAATAAATAAGAGAGATGAGATAAGGCGTTCCCATCCAAGGAATGTCGGTTCTATTGCTAACGCAATAGAATCATGGCATTATTAGATACAATAATGTCTAGAGAAAACGTTAGCCTCAATACATTCACAACTGAACAAATCAAGCAGAAGTGTCTTCTGTAGAACTCAACACAATTTTCCTATTCAGATTCATTCGCTTGGCAAAAGCAGACTTTATTTGCATTTTATCTATGATTGGGAGTTGTAAGATATTTACTCTCTTCACGATCATGATGCATTGTGATGCAATTATTTGCTGATGGAGTACGTAACCATTAACATGATGTTATATTAAGTAATCATTCATGGGATGCTAAGTAACCACTTGCTTGGAAACCGAAGCGATCAGTATCAAAAGTTGGTTTGATTGACAACTCATTTATTGTTGTGGTCTGGCCGTAGTTTTGGTTTCTAATGTTTTTGTTTGGTGGTTTCAGAGTTTTGCACTCCGTCTGTTGAGAAAGAACTGCACCCTAATATCCATTATCTAAAGAACAGGCTCAAGGAGCACCTCCCTTTTTGGTAGCCTTTTTGCTCATCTGTTATGGTCTTGGAATGGATGGCTAATGGTCATAAACTACCTTGGTTAAATGGCCCTCCCTTTTTTTCCTAGTTTCAACCTAACCATAAACCTGCGATCACACACGCCAATTTTATACGCTCTTCTACTTGCGACTTGCTTCATCTGGGTGCTGCAATCCCTACCACATCTCGTATATTCATATATTCTCCCCTTAGTGTGGTCACGAAGGCTAATAATAAATTTCGCTTGATTCTGGACCTTCATTTCATGAACTCTTTCCTATTACAAACCACTTTTACGTATGAAACAATTAGGGAAGTGCCTTCTATTTTGCACCGAGGGAATTTACTTTTCACCATTGATTTACACTTGGGTTATCATCATGTTGACATTACCCTGACTTTTGGACTTTCCTAGGTTTTAAATTTGAAGGCCGCTTTTATATATCCATATCCCTTCCAATTAACAGCTTGTTGTGTGTTTACCAAGCTCATGTGTTAATTGGTTCATAGGTGGCAATCCTGGAGCTATCGATGCTCGCCTTACGTTGATGATTTCCTTTTTGCGGTTTGTGCTGCTAAATTTTATCATTCTCAGGCTCGTATTTTGCATGACATTGAGGATGCAGGTTTTGTTCTAGCTCTTTATAAATGTCAACTTCGACCATCCAGTGAGGCTAATTAGTTCTTGGGCTTTGTCTTGAATACGTCCACAGGTTTTCTCCCCATTGCTTCTTTCAGAAGAGAGAAGTTTACTGCTTTTAGACTCTAAGTTGTTGTCTTGCTCACGTGTCCGTGCCCGTAGCTTGGCCTATTTCATGGGCATGTTGGACTCTTTCCACTTGATGTTTGACCCATTCATTAGGTTGCTCTCCTTTCATTTGTCGAATTGGTTCGATATCTTGAACTCTGCTTACCTTTGGGAGCCCGTTGCACCTATGATGCTTGTAGTTTTGGTTTGGGTGTGTGGTTACACGATGCCAGTTCCTGCTCCAATTTTTTGGGCCTTCTTTTCACTTTTGGTAAGTTAGCATCCTCTACTTCCCGCGAACTTCAAGCTTTCCTTACTTTTCTTAGCCAGCATGAGCCCGCTTTGAGGTCTTCTCAAGTTGTAGCCTTTGGAGACCCTTTTAATGCTTTTAATATCCTTAACAAAGGTGGTTCTTGTATTCTGGAGCTATATTTTCTTCATTGGCGCATCTATACCTTGTGTCTACATTATCGAATTTCTCTCAAGCCTGCTTGGATCCCTAGAGACTTAAACCAATGGGCTGATTACCTATCTAAGCTACAAGATTTCGATGACTATAGTCTTTCACATGCCACTTTTTGCATCATTGATGTAGCCTGGGATCCTCATGATATTGATCATTTTGCTAACCTTTCCAATCATCAGCTTCCTAACTTTAATTGCTGGCACCCTATCCCCGATTGGCCTTCACCTCCAAATGCCTTTTCTCAGTCTTGGTCTGGTTTCAATGATTATGGCTTTCCTCCCCCAGGACTGGTGCCTAAGACTTTAGAGTTTGCCTTAGCTTGTGAGGCCAATATAATTTTGGTCATTTTCTATTGGGAATCAGCTCCCTGGTAGCCTATCTTGCATACGGGTTCAGTAGTCGATAAGTTGAGCATGAAGCCCAAGAATTGTGCCATCTGTGTTGTTTTGGCTCCTAAAGGTGGAGCTATGATTCAGGATAATGTGGCAAGGATTACATGCAATTGCGATCATCATGTTACATTGATTCTTAAGTGAAAATGCTGGGTTTTGAGATTTTCCATTAGTTATAGAAAGTAGGTTTATAATGAAATATATTAAAACCATAGCTAATGATTGAATTGTAACTATTGAGATGGGATGGAATTCATGAAGGTAGGGCATGGTATGGGATTGAATAATTTGGCCAAGAGCGTCATAGGAAGCTTATGGGAGCTTTTGAGTACGGCTATGAGATGGAGCAGTGTTGGCATAACAGTTGTACATAGATGTGGATCTACATTCAATATGACAGCCAGGCTCGTGACTTCTTCGACGTGTGGGATTGTGATCATGATCTTCATCACTGAGTTTGCTACCTCGACATGGTATTGGATATATGAGTAACCTCGGCAATCATAGCTAATAGATTATCCTCATGAGAGAATGGTTCGGAGGTAAGGTTTGCATTGTATGGATTGGTAGTATCTTTCCTTGTCATAGCTACATCAATGATAGTTAGACTTATGGCTTCCTCGACATGTTTGGATTGCGATCATTGTCTTCGTCAGTGACCTAGCTACTTCAACTTGGGCAGGTTGTATGGGCAACTTCAGCAGCAGTATAATGTAGGCACATGTTTAGCAAATATTGTAATGAACTTCACATGTCTTGGTCTTTGCATTGCTCTAATGTTGTCTTGGTATTTGATTATGTCTATTGGAACCTCCGGGGTCGGACTTCTAGGTTCGGTGGTCAGGTTTCTTCTGCATGCTCATGTTCATTTGTGAATCTCTGTGGTATTCTTGTGCTCTGTGACACCGGCCGTAGCTTTCCCTGATCAGGATGCTACGTCAACTCTTGTGACTCCATGGTAAGAGGTCGTCCAGCGCCAGACGTGAGCTGGGAAGGGTATGCGCGTACGAGGTTCACCCCACCAACTCTACCAACGGGGCTCGAAATGTGAGTTGGCTGGGCATTTCTCTGTTAACAGGGCCTGCTTGTAGGCTGGCTGAGCTTCCCAGGCTTCCCATTGTCCCAGAGCTATGTGTCATGATGGTTTGGTATTTTGACCATGTTCTTTGCTTCTGATGTTCATGTTTGATATTTCCTTGGATTACATTGTCATTGTCTTAGCATTGTACTCACGTAGGATTTTCTGTCTGTGTTTGTGTTTATCCAAGATTTCCAGAGTATTTCCGTGCATGCGGTGGCAGCCAGGGATCCCCACTTAGTCACGAGGACTAACCCCAGTGAGTGCATGCGCAGTGAAAGAGCAAGGCGATGGCACCAACGCTGTTTTGGCTCATGGTTGAGCGAGAAGCTTCTAGGGTTGAGTTCTTAAACATGGATATTGTAACCATTGAGAATATGGATTCTCTGGATGTCAATGTTATCTGATTATATTGAGATCTCGATTATTTGCTCATTGAGTTTTGAGTGTGCAATTTAACTATGCAAGAGGAAGATTCAATTCTTCACCATATTCAATTGTTTGTTACGCCAACCTAGAATTAGGGCAATATTGACAAGATCCCCAGTTGCCCGGAGGGTCAACTCGGCAGGCTCGTCACAGTTGGTATCATAGCAGGTCTCGAGTTCGAGTCTCCATGGGTGCCTATATGCATGGGTAATTTGCAAAGACTTGGTAATCATTGTGACATGGTATAGCCTTGGATGCTCGAGGACGAGCATAATTCTAGTGGGAGAGACTGTAACGGGCCCATGGTAGACCGCTCGAGTATTCGAACCTTGAATGTGCATGTGGGGCATTCCCGAGACACCGGCATAAATGGGTAGAAGTGACTACTCATAAACGTCTAGACGGTTTTGCCCAGTTGGTTAAGGGCATATCGGTTAGGAACGTTACAGTTGGTATCAGAGCAATATTGGATCTTTGGGAATTAGCTTATTTGGTTGTGCCATTGTAATGCTAATGGTTTTTCTTTCAGACACAATTAGAAATGGTATCCTCAGAAAGAGGAGCAATATGTAGATGCTTGGAGTTAGCATGAAGGTGCTGAGGGAAGCAAATTTTGACGGATGTTGAAGGTAAGGGTTTTCTTGTGGCATGTGCAGTAAGCTAATAGGAATTGTACTCTAAGGCAGTGTTGGTAAGATTGGAATATGATCTTGGTAAAGTAAGTTGCCATACGAACATAAGTTTTGAGTTGAGTTGAGCTATGATTGATCTGATGGATCACAGAAATGCTTCAGTAAATCTATCACGACCCATGAGGACATGGGTTAAATTTTAGAAGGGGAGACTGTAACGGTCCTGGCCACCTGATGGGTCAATATACGTATTTGTGTACGTCTATACATATTCATGGCATGTATGCAACATGAGATTAGGGTTTTGTCTCTTTGGAGAAAGGATTGTTGTAGAGCATGAAGGAAGGGAGCAATTATGGGCAGTTTTGGAGCTCTAAATGTGGAGCATCATATCTCGGCGGCCCGAGATCCTCTTCCGGTGATTTTTCTTTTGTTGGAAAGATATTCAAGTAAGCTTTCCGGAATTTCTCTGATCAGGCTTATACTCGTGCATATGCAAAAGTTATGACAGAAATTGTGATGCTGAGTCAGAATTGACTGCACTATGTATGTTCTTCTGCAGTTTCATTCTTGGAGCTTGAAGACGATCTTTTGAGGCGCAAACAATTGCAAGGGAGTCAAGAGGATCTATACATGAAGAAATTATCAGGTGGGGTTTACCTTTTGATCAATTGAGGTGCTATGAGTTGCTGTGATTAGTCTGTACATGAGTTTTGCATGTGCATATGATAAATTATGAAATTGTTGGAGACTCATACGGCTATGGAAGGTAACCAGTCATTTGGAAACATATCTGGAGGGCTAATTCTAAGTAGGTCTGAAATTACTTGAGAAGTGCCGAGATGGCTTGAATCCACAGAATTGCTGGACGTCTAGTTTTGGAACTAACTAATTACGTTTCTTTTTCTACTATTTGAGAGAAAATGTGTTCATATCAAATTTCATATGGGAACCTAAATGGTATCATTTGGCTTAAGGCCACAAATAGGAACCTAAATGGTAAAACGCTGATGTTTGGTCTAAGACCACATATGGGAACCTAAATGGTAAAGCTTGGTATAAGACCATGTTCAGTATAGGAACAGACAGATGTTTTACTGAGGCAGTAACTTAAAGAAATTTAAATGGTGATGACAGGTTTACATCCTTTAAACTTCACTTAAGATGTGAACATACATATGTTCAAATGGGCCAGTTAAATTTTATGAGGAAGATTCGAAAGTCAGGGTTTGAGAAACATGATGCAGGAGATGAATATATTTATTGGCTAAGCCTAAACCATTCGAGTAATATGGGATATTTCATATTAATGGTTAAATGTGAACCATTGAAATTATGAAGGCGTGTGAAACAAAAATTCATGTGGGATATTGTTGGAAAGTTGAAAATGAGACCAGAGACTTTCGGGAGGGAACCGAGTTTTTTAAACTCGGTCCAATGCCGTGGAGGCAAGCTCATCAACCGACAGCAAAGATCGGCAATCGGTTAGGCCAATCGGCCGGACTGATTGCTATAAACTAATGCAAGAAGAATGGACAGTCAGTGGTGAATATTAGAGGGGAAGCCGATTGAAGTTCTAAGTTACAAAGGTCTGGTTATTGACCTTAGAAAAGTTTATGAGTTAATTCGGATATTTAAGTTCATTACCTTAGATATTGAACTTATTTGATTGTTTATGTGTAGAAGGTTGAATTGAAATGGGTAGTTGATTTAAGGAAAACCTTTAACATTATAAGGTGTATTTATTTGTGAAGTAATGATTCTATCTGGAATATTGTTCAAGAGGAGTACAATGCCAAACAAATCTATTTCTGTTTGTTAAAGCAAGATTGTATTTGACAATATTTTACATTGGTATCAGAGCCAGGTTGAGATCACAATATGGCCAGCAGATTTGGTGCAGGTTTACTTGGTGCAATTGAAGTCTTCAAAGGGGATTCTGGTTTTCAGGTGTGGAAAGAAAAGGTGAAGCATGTTTTGCAGGTTGAAGATCTATGGGATCTTATAGAGGAAGATAATGTACACTTGAGAAGCTCAAGTAGCAGAAGTGGTGTAGCTGGAAAAATTGGAGCTGTGGCAGCAGAGGGCAGTTCTTCATCAAATGAAGAACAGACTGAGGTGCAGACACGAGAGGTTGTGTCTAGAGGAAAAATATTTGAGGATGCTTCAAAGATAAGGGAAGCTCAAGGGATCATCATGAGCAAGGTGAGCTCGAGCATAGTTCTGAAGTTAAGAGGTATGACTCCCAGCCAAATGTGGAAATATATGCTCCTGACTTATGAAGAAAAAACATCCTCTCAAATAGATGTTTTAGAAAATGAGTTGAGAAGGTTAAAGTTCACTGACAAAGATAATGTTAATGAGTTTTTCCAGAACTTTGACAATATTGTGGCTGATTTAGAAGGGGCAGGCGTATTGTACACTCAACAACAGCAAATATTGGCTATTTCCAGAGCAGTTGCAGGGCTAGGAAATGTAGCTATATTCATAAGAACTATTGCAAAAACTAGAATTGAAGGAGAAAGAATGCTTAAGACATAAATAGAGCAAAACAGAGTTATGGAAGATGAGGAGACCTTTCAGATTTTGTTTACAAAGAATAGAGGTAAGAGAGAAGATAGATCAAGTGGAAAAATTGGCCCTTGCTACAATTGTGACCAATTTGGACACCTCAAAATTAACTGTCCTAATTTGATGAAAGAAGTAAACAGTTACAATTGTGGAGGTAGAGGACATTATGCACCTAGTTGTTCTACTCCTAAAAATAATCCCAAAGGAAAGGGAAAAGGAGGCAGAGGAAATGGTGGTTTCAGAGGAAGAGGAAGGGGAAGAGGAAGAAATACTTACCATGAGGCAAATGTAGCTGAAGAAATCATGCTTGAGGATGACACGGCAGAAGAGATTGAAGAGGTATGCTTAAGTAAAGTTTTTTCATGTCATGACAATATTGACAATGATGACTTTCTGATTTTAGACAGTGGAGCCAAAAAAACAATTGCTTGCAACTCCAAAATCTTGAAGGAGAAAAAGGAAAGGCAAGGAGGATTCATTCAAGTGGGAAATGGGAATTTGCAAAAAGTAGAAGATGTTGGAATACTTGAGTTGTTTAGTTTAGATGGAGAAGTTGTGAACCTTCAAAATGTACTTTGTGTACCAAGCTTAGTCATAAATTTGATATCAATCTCTCAGCTTGTGGATTTAGGTTTCAGAGTTGTATTTGAACAAATGCATTGCAAAATATATGAAGGGAATACATTAAAGTTTTTAGGAAGACGAGTTGGAAACTTATTTGGCATCAATGCAAAATGTGTTAGTAGTGTAAACTTGTCTACTGTTCCAAATATTGCAACATGGCATGAAAAACTCGGGCATGCAAATGTTAAAACCATAGAAACAATGATCAAGAATGGGTGGATCAAATCAAAGGATTGCAGACTTGAAAATCAAATTTGCAGGGGTTGTATGTTGGGAAAACATTCTAGACTTCCTTTCTCCAAAGCAAAGGGGAGATCAAATGAAATCCTGGGACTAATTCACACTGATTTATGTGGTCCCATAAACATAACAGGGCTAACTGGAAAGAAATATTTTATTACTTTTACAGATGACTATAGCAGGAAGACAAAGATATATTGCTTAAGGACAAAGGAGCAGGCTTTTGAAGCTTTCAAACAATATATGGCAGAAGTGGAGCTTGAAACAGGAAGAAGGATCAAGTGTGTACGCTCAGATCGAGGAGGTGAGTATCTATCTTTCAAGTTTAAGAAATACTGTGTAGATAGAGGCATAAAAAAACATTCTGGGAAAGGACTCGCGAGAGACACAAAACCGGCCGATAGATAGGCTTGTCATTCATCACAGCAGCAGTATACAATGTTTGGAAGAGAGAGGGGTAGCTGACCATAGGAACAATATCGAACTACCCCATAAGAAAATATGCCAAGGCAATATAGGAGGGCAATGGCGACAACTTCTCATCGGGATAAAAAACCCCGCCCTTTCGGGTTTTCGAGGAAAACCCTAATGAGAAATGGTCGCCACCAACCTCGAATGTGTTGCCTGGAGAACAGAGAGAAACCGGACGAGAGCGAAGGTGAACATAGAGCACGACCCCACCAATGGTGAGATCCCCGGGTAACGAAGAGGAGGACGAACAGAAACACGGCAAGTCCCCAGGAACTGGTGGAATATAAGAAAACCTGCAAGACCAAAGAACTCCCAAAAACACTCGTAATGGTTAGAACCGCAAAACAAGCATAGCCATAAAAAAACTGGATCAACAAAGGACCGAAGAGATGAGAAATAAAAATAGGTAGAAAAAGAACATAACAGGAAAAGATAGCATCACCCCTAGGGTGGAAAAAGTAGCACCCAGCGGGTGGAAATTCACTATATCAAAATATGCCTCACCCGCAAGGTGGAAAAAAATAGCAGCACCCACAGGTGGAGAATAACATAGTAGAATGCGAAGGAAACAACAACATGGAAAAGCCACACCCACAAGTGGAAAAAGTGCATGAACAAATACAAATATATATAAATGAAAAAGAGGTATACGCCCACGCAGCAGGGGGGGAAGGGGGGGAAGCTACGAGAACGAAGAATGCTGCTGTGAGAAGACGCCGATAACCAGGCGGAAAACGACAATGGCCTAATATAGGCGCTCGTCCTTTCCCAGAATGGCGATCCGATGGCTCGGATCGATGGGATTCTGGGAAAGGACTCGCGAGAGACACAAAACCGGCCGACTACCAAAGGACTTCCTCCACTATAAACCCAGCCGCCACGACACCTCCAAGTGTTGAGTCGGATCGCGAAGCACATAACGAGAGTGAGAAGAAGAAGAGCGCCAGCGACCGTGAGCACGCGCAGCCTCATGCGGAACTCCCCGAGCCACAGCTGCTGAAGCTCCTCCCCGACGAGCCGAATGAGTACCATATTGGGATGGATTCAAGCCTATAGCCAGAAGACACTCCCGCCACCACCCCCGAGCAGTCGATAAGATAAAGGACGTGGCCGAACCTGTGGTCAACATCTAGAGGGAGATAAGTGAACAAAGGAACCGCATAGGAATGTAAAAATGCATAGACCTAAAGATGGAATGAGAAACATGGAGATGTTGAGGAGAGTCGCACACCACGTAGCGAGCGCGAGAGGACGAGGACCGCCAGCAATCGTAAGTACGAACCTCAACATGTGGACCCTGCATATCGAGCAAAAAACGGAGGAAACGGGGAAGAATGATAAAAACTATGGGCTAAAAGAACATGAAAAGTCAACCACGTCTAACGTCTCGAAACTGACACAATGATTATGTAATATCATATCATATATAGTGAGCAAAGCTATGCACGAAAATTAAGCCTACTGCGAACATGACAAAGTGGAGCTAACGAAAACAAAGAAGCTCCCAAATCCATAAAATTGGTACACCGAACCAATATCACCCGTCACCCATGGTCGAGATTAGAAAATACAACTTCAGGAAACAACAAATAAGTGCACTAATAAAGTGAACAAAGGAACCAACAAACACTAAAGCTCCTCGATGATCATGCCAAAAAAGAAGAAAAAATCTTAAATGCAATCCCCAAATATTCAAGTCCCAGTATCAGACCAAACCAAATATAGAATATGCATAGAAGAAATGTAGCCACAAAGGACAAAGAGGTGGAAAATGTGTCACAAAATACTTGAATGGGACGTAAAAAAGGCTTAACGACAAAAGAAGAGAGAGAGAGAGAGAGAGAGAGAGAGAGAGAGAGAGAGAGAGAGAGAGAGAGAGAGAGAGAGAGAGAGAGAGAGAAACCGCCAAGCGGGGAGTTTGGTCACGGCAACGAGCTTAATCGGAGCACAACAATAAAATGAGGCTGAATCAAGATAAACTATAAGCCTAGCCGCCGCTAAAACCCAAGGGTCGAAGCCCGCACGGCACGAAGCGAGGGTGAGACGGCGAGGGGCCTAACGCACTGCCGCTGGCCGCAAACACGTAGCAAGCCCGAGAGGACGGGACCGCCAAGACCGTGAGTACCTAACCTCAACATGTGGACCCCGTGATAGCGAAAGCAAAAAAAATCGGAGGAAACGGAACCCCTCATCATGGATCCCAACAATAACGATAAATAATAAAAAAGAATAACAAGTAATCGCAATAAAAGAGCACAATTTATAGTGAAAAAAATCGCAACAACCAACTAGAAAGGAATTCCCCAAGACTAGCACCATGCACAAAAATAAAATGCGCCCAAGATAATACCTCATGCACCATCCTAAGAACCCTAACAAGCATGAAATTTGTGAGGAAGGGAACGTAAATGTGGAATAAAAGCCCTAGGCACCAAGGTTCCAAACACAAGAGATTGACAACATCTTAAAATGTGCGAGAAAAGGTCTAAAATTTGTAAAATCACAAAAGTTATATCCCAAATAAAAATGGCAATTATATCATAGCTCAAACTTGGACCCCATACCCTATTAGAAAAAGGCAAAGTGAAATGATGCCTAACATAAAAAAAGTTGAAATAGATCACATGAATGCAATATAGGGATAATATCAAGGTAAACAACAAGAATGACGAAAAACATAAGGTGCCGAGATGAAAAGGACAATACATGTAGGATAATATGCCACACGGACCAGATTCGCCCCTATGCTAACAAAGAATATACACGCAAAAACACACCTTATGAAAAAACACCGAATGATCAAGTGAAACCCATACAAATTCACCCATAAGTGCAAAAGGCCAATGCTCTCCCATCATCCTAAAGAAATTCCAAACCAACAGAAGGACGATGTCCGCACAAAATTGAATCAGAATAAGATGAATCGTAACAAATAACCCCAAAATATGATGCTAAGGATTACTTAAATGAAATGGACATGGGAACAAATGCAAAGCAAATAGGAAGCACGCTAAAACTGCATTTGCACAATGAAAGAGAGAGAGAGAGAGAGAGAGAGAGAGAGAGAGAGAGAGAGAGAGAGAGAGAGAGAGAGAGAGAGAGAGAGAGAGAGAGAGAGAGAGAGAGAGAGAGAGAGAGAGAGAGAGAGAGAGAGAGAGAGAGAGAGAGTCAGCCAAAAACCCAAGCTGAGTTGGGTCACGGGCATGTAGCGAAAGTGAGAAGAGGAGGAGCCAAATGAATCGTGAAGCGACGCAAAGATCATGTGAAACCCCCAAGAACGCCAATGTACGCTGGCGAAATAGGGAGGAGATTGAGGTAGAAGGGGCGATACGAAATGGGTCGAAGTTTATAGGAACGGAAACCGGGCCATGTCCGGAGTGCCTAAAGTGTGGCCCGCCAAGGTCAAGCTCCCGCAATAAGGAGAAACGGACAAAAGAATGGGTACCAAGCAGAGGCGGAACGGAGAGGTCGGGGAGAAAGTGAACCGTGTCCAAAGAGTCCGCCTGTGGGAAAGGGAAGCGCTATGCCTTGACGATTGAACCAAAGAAGACGAGCGAAGTCGTGGTGGAGAAAGCGAACTCGCAGGAGAAGAGTTGGAAGGGTTCGCGATAGACTAAGATCAGCTCACTAACCCGAAAAAGGAAATACATTATAGAACAAAAACAATGGTAAGAAGAGCCCCGCCAGCCCCCGAGATCTAAAAAAAAGAGGACGCCTCGACAAAAACAAGTCAAGTCCTCGTGATGACGTATATGCACTCGGCCACGGAGAATCAACCCAAGAAAGAGAATGCGACCAAATAAAAGGCAATATCCAAAATAAGTAGGAACAACTCAAGCTATGCAATTGCGTATAATGCATAAACACAAGAAGAAACCAACCACGTCAATGCATATGATGCAAAAAGATGAGGCCCACTTATGCAAAAACCCCCCCAAGTTGTCAATAATGATAAATAACCCAATACAAAAGCAATAAGATGAAGAGGAAAAGCCAACCTACGGTTGTGAAGAAGATGCATAAACGTTAGAAAGACAAGATGCAACTTTGCAGATGAACAATAAATCCCAAAAAAGCTAGCTAGGTAGCAGAATCGAAAACACGACATGATAAATCGCAAAAAAGCTAGCTAGGCAGCAGAATTGGAAACATGACATAGGCAATAACGAAAAGAAAATGAAACCACCTTAATGTCCGTGATGCCTAAAAAAGGAAAACAACGCTCGATAACAACATTGCAAAAGGATCGGCAACAAGATCGACTTGAACCGCAGAGCAATGTGCAACAATACGAAAAAAAAAAAATCAAACCATGATAATGCATAGAAATTATAACGTTGAAAATAGTGTGATACATCGCAAATTCGAATGATGCCCAACATAAAAAATCAAAAACCATGTGAATGCCTATGATTAATAAGAGCGACATCCAAAAGAAAAACACAATTGCAAAAGAGAAAAAATCCGAAACCACCATGGGAAAATAGAAAATGTATAAGACCATGCGACATATAAAGAAACCTCCCCGCAACTAAACCCAAATGGAAAAGGGAAATGATGAAAAGATATACACCACCCAAACGAAAACCCATTACAAAATCTCCTCAAGCAAGATCAACATCCGATAGAAAACACAAAAAATGCAAAGGAAAAAATCGAAACAACCATAGGAAAACACAAAATTGATAAGATCGAAGCCACGATAAATGAATATGTAAGCAAAATAAACCAAAACCTAAAACGACTTGAACAATATAAAATTGTGAGCTAAGGAAACATAAAAGGCTAAAGAGACACCTGGACGAACCCGTGAGCCACCTAAAACAAGCGCCACATTGGAATTAACAAAACAACTTTCAAATCTATCCGCAGAAATCCGAAAAAGAGAAACATACAGATAATCGCAGAATATTGCCCTTGAAAATATTCAACAGAAAGCGCATATATCGGGCGAGTCACCGAGAATGAAGCGAATTCGATGGAGCGATTCGCTGAGGAGAAGCAGATTCGCCATGGGAAGGAGAAGTTCCGAATTGGTGGCACCCGCCTCAAGTTGCCCGTGTTCCCAACGAGATGTTTTCCCCGCAGTCCCTAGTCTTACCTTTTGCCCCGACCGAGCCAAGCAGATCCGCCCGATCGAAAAGTGCACACCGGATCGATATAGGATATGGCGTAACCCTAGGCTAGAATAGCCAATAAAGAACCAATGCCAAAAGAATAAAAACATCTAACACATAGAAAAAAATGCCCGCATTTAAGCAAAATGGAGGAGCCACCAAAAAATTGTGTCCATTGATCGTGATTCTAAGACAAGAAACCGACAAAAGTAGGTCCCATTACGCCTAGCAATGTCAAGGCAACTCTAGGTGCATAAATGACGAGGCAATTAAATTGATAGCCGTGTGAAAACAAGAAGAGAACACGTGATAATACTCATAAAAAACCCTCAATAATCGTAAAAAGAATTCAATGACATATTGCTAGTAAAGAAATTTAGCACACAAAGCCAAATGCAAAAAGAAACGCAACGATGGATAAGAAAATTAGCCCGAAAAAACAGAAATGATGTCAACCGAGTTGAGCAAATGGAGCTCTAGAAAATAGGGCGAAAAGCGGTGCGATGCAAGAGGAACCTAGTACACAAGCTGAAAAAATATCATAAAACCCTTTCATTGTAAGGAAATCAATGCCCACAAGGCTATGCCCAAAAATAGGTCCGATTACAACATAGAAATTGAAAAAATAATGATGAAGTAATGAGAAACAAGGAAGACGCCAATACAAAGGGCAATGCATGAAGCCAAAAAGAAAACCATACCCAAGACCCGAACATCTTCCGTAAATACATAATAAAGAGATCGAATTGACTAGAGAGAAATGAGGAAATTCATCAAATTGATACCGATAACCCTAACTAGAGTAGTGTTCCAGCCATGTGGTAATAGCATAACCTCGCCTTCTAAGGTATCTACACCAGCTTTCAACAACATTTTGTAACCTTTCAAGCAAATCCCACTATAACCCATCTAGAAAATGCAAATCGAGCCATGTATATATTCAAATTGAAATGCGATTATAGAAGCAACAATGCAAAGAAATCTGCTCGAGAAAAAACAATAGCCTAAAAAGAAGGTCGTTATAATCATTGAAAGAAGCTTACCCAATCAAATGATCGGTCCAAATGACGTGTCTTTGCAAACCCGATCAAACAAGGCAAAGCCATATTATTGCCCGAGGCAAGAGCCATGGTGGATCTGGATGGTGTAGAAGCAGTCCTGATGGTGTAGAAGCAGTCCTATGGTTCGTGGCTGCAGATCGCTTAATGAAGCAATCCTAAAATGCTCACAATGCAAGATGGGGTGATCATGATCTCGGAAGACAAAGAATTTAGTTAAGGAAAAGTCCGCGTGATTAATCGATAGCATTGAACCGCCGCAGTTGATGAAACCATGAAATCTAAAGATCAATGGGATGTCTACCGCCAAAAATCATACGATGTTGGCCGATGGGAATGATTACCATAGGACAATCCGCCTAGCCATCGCATCCTCGCATGCCGAATGTGCCGCCCGATCCAAATCCAACAAAGGGATTATCCAATCAGGTTTGGGTCTCAAGATGTCCGCTCCCAATCGCCGGCCCCTTCCGGCTGTTGCTCGCCTCTTTGCCAAGTTCATATTACCCCAAGACGTTTTCCTCACAACCGACCGCTATAGAATGGGTGGACCAGAACGATTCAAAGATAATGGGTTCCGGCTCTAGAATATCCGTGGCAAGGGTCGCCTCCATGATCCAAGTGGATGGGGCCCGAAAAGCATGGCTTTGGCCGGATTCGACCGCACTAATGTTGCATGGTAGACCTCTGGCCCAGAGCTCCCGCCTGGTAGCGATCGCATGTTGGAACAAGGGAATCCAAACGCTCCTTTCGCCCCCGCCGAAAAACCGCCCCTTCTTGCCGCAAGCGTTGTATCAACCCCGGCTTCCATGTCAAGTTCAGCCCCAGCTTGGTTCGATTAACATCGCCTCGCTCACGCATGAAATCTAAAGAACGTGCAAATAAAAACACAAGCAAGATGCACAATTGCATTATAATCCCTGAGGCAATATGCACAATTGCATTATAATCCAGAGTCGCAAAAACCAGGGCCATTGACAAATTGGCTATAAACCTCGCATAATATGGCTTCTCCAAGAAACTAGAAATAAAACATGCATGAGAAATCAAGAAGCTGAGAGCCCTACCTCATAGCTGATTTGGCCAAATCGCCCGAAAAACATGTGAGAGCCATACCTTGCCAAATCGCTGCGATGGATGTCATAATAACATGCGTAAAATCCAAAGAAGAAGATACCCAAAAATGCAAGGACGGACTGGGTCATGGTGGAGTCACAGGAAAAAAGGATTGAAAGGGAAGATTGGACAACCCAGAGTCGTGGAAAAAGGATTGGAAAGGAAGATGGGATCATGGTAGTGACACGGGAAAAGGATTTGCAAAGGAAAATTGAAGCTACGAGAACGAAGAATGCTGCTGTGAGAAGACGCCGATAACCAGGCGGAAAACGACAATGGCCTAATATAGGCGCCGTCCTTTCCTCAATGGCGATCCGATGGCTCCTGGATCGATGGGAATATACATGTAGCTACACACCTCAGCAAAATGGAGTTGCTGAGAGGAAAAACAAATCAATTCTTAATGCCACTAGATCAATGCTTAAGCAAGCTGGACTTCCAAATTTTTTATGGGAGGAAGTGGTGAAGATGCAGTGATGATACAGAATGCCTTGCCATCAGTAAGCATAGGAAGAAAATGTCCTGATCAAATATGGTCAGGGAAATTACCTAATTATGAAAAATTTAAAGTGTTTGGATGTCTAGGTTATACTCATGTTCCTCAAGAGTTAAGAAAAAAATTAGATGACGGGTCAATTATGATGAAAATTCCAAGGGCTACAGAATGTATAATCCTTTGAGAAGAAATATCATGATAAGCAGGGATGTAAGTTTTTCAGAAAATGTTTTGTATAAACCAAGTTTCAACAAAGGAGAACAAGAAGAAGAAAAATCTGAAGCAAACTCAAATGAGTCAAATCTGATGCATTATGAACATGAAAATGGAGAAGGGGACGTAACAAGTGAAAACATTGGTTATGATACAGAAGGAGAAGGTGATTCAGAAAAGGAAGAGGACATAACCAAATCTATAACTAGTGTACCATTAGAAACTGAAAATGAAAGGTATGAAATGATTGAAAACAAGAAAGCAAAAAGAAGGAAAAAAAAGCCAGAAAGGCTCAAAGCAGAGTTTAATTTGGACATGACCGAATATGGAAGAAAAGCAGATGGAAAAAGCAACAGGCTATTAAATGAGCAAACCACAAACGAGGCTCTCATGGTCTTGCAAAAAGGGGGTCCCGAAAACTTTGAGGAAGCAGTTAGTGGAATAGAAGGTTACAAGTGGAAAAAGGCAATGGAAGAAGAAATGGACTCCTTTGATAGAACAGGAACTTATGAGTTGGTGAATTTGCCAAAAGGAAAGCATTCAATAGGAAATAAATGGGTATATAAGCTCAAAGTTAATGCAGATGGAACACCTAAATACAAGGCAAGGTTAGTTGCCCAAGGGTACTCTCAGAAAAAAGGCATTGATTTTGAAGAAACTTACTCTCCAGTGGTAAAGTTATCTAGTATTAGAATGATCATTGCCATGTCAAATGCCCTAAATTTGGACCTGCACCACATGGATGTATATACAACATTTTTGAATGGAGATCTAAAGGAGGAAGTCTATATGAACCAAGCTCAGGGCTTTGAGAAGGGATTAGGAAAAGTGTGGAAGCTGAAAAAGGCTGTTTATGGTCTAAAACAGTCACCTAGGGAATGGTATTCTTGCATAAATGATTTTCTGAAGGAGCAAGGATTTATAAAGTTGACAAATGATGGGAACGTGTATCTGCTAAGGGAAGGTGAAAGTTTTTGCATAATGGCAATTTATGTAGATGATTGTGTGCTAGCTTCTAACAATTCTGATTTTTTGAAAGTTTGCAAACAAATGCTTAAGGGAAGGTATAAAATGACAGATCTTGGTGAGTTATCACAGTACCTTGGTGTAGAGGTGAAAAGAAATAGAGAAAGAAAAACCATATCATTATGTCAAAGCAGATACATTGATACAGTTTTGGAGAAGTTTAATATGCAGGACTGCAACACAGTAAAGGCCCCTATCCTTCCAGGTTGTAAACTCTCCAAACATATGTGTCCTCAGACTGAAAATGAAATTGAAGAGATGAAGAAAGTCCCCTACAGACAATTAATAGGGAGTCTACTATTCATTGCTAATAATAGCAGGCCTGACATTGCCTTTATTGTGAATGTCCTAAGCAGATATAACAATAATCCAGGGTTCGAGCATTGGTTAGCAGCAAAGAAAGTTCTAAGGTTTTTAAAGGGAACAAAAACCACAGGGATAGTCTACAACACTAGTGATTTAGAATTAAAATGTTACACTGATGCTGACTGGTGTGGAGATCTAGATGAGAGAAAATCTACCTCTGGGTATATTTTAATGCTTGGAGGAGGACCTGTGAGCTGGAGAAGCAAGAAACAGTCTTCAATAGCTTTGTCAACTCAAGTAAATCTGAATATGCAAACTACTACACTTGCCGCTAAAGAGATCATATGGTCAAGAAGGTTGTTGGATGAGCTAGGGATTTTTCAAAAGAACAGTACACAATTGTTTTGTGATAACCAAAGTTGCATTGCTATGACCAAAAATCCTATTCTTCATGAAAGGACTAAACATATAGAGATGGAAATGCATTACATTAGAGATATGGTCAGCAAGGGGCACATTCAGTTAACATACATAAATTCAGGAGATCAAATTGCAGATATTCTAACCAAAGCTTTAGGTTGGAAACGATTTCAAAAACTAGCTGGAATGATGAGTTGCCAAGATGTTATGAAACTTTGATCTGAAAAGGGGAATGAGAGAAAATGTGTTCATATCAAATTTCATATGGGAACCTAAATGGTATCATTTGGCTTAAGGGCCACAAATGGGAACCTAAATGGTAAAACGCTGATGTTTGGTCTAAGACCACATATGGGAACCTAAATGGTAAAGCTTGGTATAAGACCATGTTCAGTATAGGAACAGACAGATGTTTTACTGAGGCAGTAACTTAAAGAAATTTAAATGGTGATGACAGGTTTACATCCTTTAAACTTCACTTAAGATGTGAACATACATATGTTCAAATGGGCCAGTTAAATTTTATGAGGAAGATTCGAAAGTCAGGGTTTGAGAAACATGATGCAGGAGATGAATATATTTATTGGCTAAGCCTAAACCATTCGAGTAATATGGGATATTTCATATTAATGGTTAAATGTGAACCATTGAAATTATGAAGGCGTGTGAAACAAAAATTCATGTGGGATATTGTTGGAAAGTTGAAAATGAGACCGAGAGACTTTTGGGGAGGGGACCGAAGTTTTTAAACTTCGGTCCAATGCCGTGGAGGCAAGCTCATCAACCGACAAAGAAAGATCGGCAATCTAAGTTAGCCAATCGGCCTGACCGATGGCTATAAACTAATGCAAGAAGAATGGACAAATCGAGTGGTGAATATTAGAGGGGAAGCCGATTGAAGTTCTAAGTTACAAAGGTCTGGTTATTGACCTTAGAAAAGTTTATGAGTTAATTCAAATATTTAAGTTCATTACCTTAGATATTGAACTTGTTTGATTGTTTATGTGTAGAAGGTTGAATTGAAATGGGTAGTTGATTTAAGGAAAACCTTTAACATTATAAGGTGTATTTATTTGTGAAGTAATGATTCTATCTGGAATATTGTTCAAGAGGAGTACAATGCCAAACAAATCTATTTCTGTTTGTTAAAGCAAGATTGTATTTGACAATATTTTACATTTGCTTATATTTGTTTGGTTGAGTTGTCTCTATATTTTCTTGGTTTTTTTTTTTTTTGAAGAACTGTGTCATCAATATATTAAAAGAATGGTAATGTTACAAAGCAAGTGAGGAGGAAGGAGAACTGCCCCAAAGAGGCAGCGATACCTCGACACTCCACAACAAACTCACAGAAAAACTGCAACTCTACTGCTGTACAAACCGACCATCACCATCTACAACACCCAAGAAGTCCCGCCAAATGGCAAACTTCCGCTCTACTACTCCCCCTGAACACCGAAAAGCTTTGAAATAGCTTGTAATGAGAACCCGTGAGCCGCAGAGACCACTTGCCGAAAGGGGGCAGTGTGTCATGAATAGCCAGCACCCGGTAAGAAGACCGCACAAAGCAAGAAGTCACAACATCCGGATGAACCTTCCAAACCTGCACCACCACATCATCCTGAGGGGCTATAGGTATGTGTAGCGGAATAATCCCCGCCCAGTGTTCCCGTGATAGCCCTACCACGCCTCGTGAAAAGCGAAGCTCGAAAGAACTCCCACGGCTAGCTGACCACCCCAATACCAATCCTCCAAGGTGAGCACAGCAGCTCGCCTCCAACGGGCCTGTGTCCGAGCATGCATAGTGGCAGCCAAGGGCAAGTGCGCAGGGGGTAGAGGAACCCACAAGAAAAGAGAAGAGTGGTGATAAACTGAGGCATAATCTAGCTGGAAGAGTACACGCATTATGATCCCAAGCCCGCAAACACTCCCGTGGAGAAAAGGGGATGCATGTGGAAAAGGCCGGAAAGCATACAACAAAGCCCGTGACAACTCCACATGCACAGCACGGCTTCCCAAACGCCACACAATGGCTAAGAGATCGCAACAACAAAGGCCGCACTGGAGAAGATGCTCCATCCCGCAGAATGCTCCAAACAAACTTCGAGACCAACACCTTACTATGCAAAGCCAAATCCGGAATGGCCAAGCCCCCATCCTCCCTGGGTGAGACACTTCCACCAAGCCACTTTAACAACCGCCCCTTCATCATCCCCGCCCCACACAAAATTTCAACAATCTTATCCAAAGCCCGTATCTTACCCTCGAGCTAGCATCGCAGATGTCAGATACACATGAGTGCTACAAAGTCGACTTGGCAATAGTAATCCTACACGCCATGGACAACTTGCTACCCTTCCACCAATTGAGGTGTTTCGCAACCCCCGCAAAATCTTTTTTTTTTTTTTTGCAGCCCTAACCAAGCGTGCAACCCTTCTTGCAATTCTAGGCTATCCATAACATCTCCACATCACCTAAACCCCGACGTGGCCTTGTTAAAAACCGTTGGATTATCATTTTCTAAAATCCACGGTTATGAAAAATTAGAAAATGGGTCGAAAAATGCTACGCGAGATAGCCAAGGGCGCCGCAAGAGCAATCGTGTCTTTGCCCTTTTCCTCCATCTTTTGCCCTTTTCCTCCATCTCGTTGTCTCGGATGCCTCCTCTCCGATCTCCAAATCCCGCCATGCACGCTTCAAAGCATTCACCAACCCAAAAGCCGGTATGGTCCGGCAAAGCAATCCACCTGCGGGTCGTGGAAGCCAAGAACAAAAAACCTGGTACATTCTTATCCGTAGACGAAATCAAGTCCCGATTAGAACAAATTAAGGAACCCATCGGTAAAAACGGCCGAGTTCATATGAATTCCAATTAGTTTATCGAAATCGATAGATTAATGGAAGGTTTTGACTCTGGGTCTTTAAATTTCCCCTTTTTAATATTTTTTTTTTAAGCGTAACTATCGGGCTTGCTTACGATGAAAAGGCACTCGCTCGTAAGGGTTTGGATACACAAGTTTCAGATTTTTGCCGCATTTATCTTTTAAGTCTTTGTGAAATCAATGAAGGGAAACAAAGCCGCCATTGCTAGCAATATCATGTAAGCCATACCCCGACGCAAACGCCTTTTTTGCTTGTTGTTCTTGATGGATGGTTGCCCGCCGTGATGGATCCCGTCTTGGGGGCTATGCAAGAAACATTCCGATGGCATGAGAGCCCAAGTTTTGCCAATCGCTTGCCACCATAATTAGTAAGTTTGTTTCTAGCCTAGGCTTTCGTTTCTTTGTGGTGGTTGTGAGTTAGCAGGGTTTTGGATTCCAAAACTCAATTGAATTCTTTCCATGCAGGCTTAGAAGTGCCATGATTGAAGGTGTACCTTGCATACTTGAAGCTGTATTTGCTTGGACATTAGAGGTTAGTCTTGATGTTCTTTTATTTGTTCTCGTCGATGCCATGTTGATAACATGGAGCAATATATGTATTGTAGATGATCACAAAGAACTTTGAGGATTATCCAGAACATTGGTTAAAATTCTTTTCTTTATTGCGAGCAATTGCAAGTCATTGCTTCCCTGCTGGATTATCACATCAGGTACATATTATTCAACAACTTTGTGGTCTTATTAAATAGGAATTTGAATGTGAAAGATTGGCGTGATTCTTTTTTTCAACAACTGAAGCTCGTTATGGGCTCTATTATTTGGGCTTTCCGCCATACCGAGAGGAATGTTGCTGAAACAGGTCTTAATTTGTTACTAGAGATTTTGAACAACTTTCAGGTGATGCAAAGTGCTTTCCAAGTTGCATTGTTGGTGTTTCTTGAGACACCTTGTTCATGTGCTGTGATCATATCTGCAGCCATGCATCGCTACGCTACCGCCCACCAAGCATAATTTCTGGCAATTGACCAGGAATCTTTGCTGTGCTAACTGATACGTTCCACAAGCCAGGGTTTAAGCTGCACGTGAACAAGCATAAATGCAGCTTCCCAGAATTTGTGGAATACAAATGCGGTAGGTGCAAACACATATCCAAATAATACATTTTTTGTCCATGATGTTACAATTAAGCTTCTTGGATCATCATTTTAAATATATGATCATTCTTCGAGGTAAAATGTGAACTATAATTTGTTTAGCTAGGTTTTGTTTTATGAGCTTGATGCCAAATGGTTATCTATTCAATTGCAGGTCACAAACTTTGTCAATGGTCTTTTTGAAACTCGCCACGATCTTGCATCATTTAAAGACCATCTGCGAGACTTTCTCGTTCAGTCCAAGGATTTCTCAGTGCAGGTACAGTTCACAAACCAGCTTAAGGTGAATGACCTAGCCTGTAACTATTAACATTTTGGAGTTTTCATATATGTAGGATAATAAATCTGTATTCGGAAGAAGATGCTGCCTTGAGAGAGGCAGAAAGGCAACTGCTGAGAATTCCTGGATTCATTGCACCAAGTGAACTTCAGGACGAGATGATTGATACTTGAACATGCTTTTATGAATTTGGGGAAGAAAACATGAATGATAGCATTATGAATCCCACTACATATCAAGTTTTGCAGTTACTGCCTGTGGTTCTGCAGATACATCTTTCTGGAACTACTAGTGATGCTTCAAGAAGTGTAACGAGATTGCGGTTCAGGCTGCCCTGGTAAAATACCCTGTCTTTTGACATTCTCATAAATCACTGTCTTTGTGGTTGAAGTAGGGATTGCTTCTGCAATGCAAATTCTGCTACTGATGTCAAGCTCTAACACCTCCAAACCAGTGAGTATCAGCAGGAAATATGTTTATTTTTCCACAGTTCCAAGATCTCCTGGCGGCATCAACATCCGATAGAAAACACAAATGCAAAGGAAAAAATCGGAAACAACCATAGGAAAACACAAAATTGATAAGATCAGGCCACGTATAAATGAATATGTAAGCAGCGAACTGAAACCTAAAACGACTTGAACAATATAAAATTGTGAGCTAAGGAAACATAAAAGGCTAAGAGACACGGACGAACCCAGAGCCACGAAACAAGCGCCACATTGGAATTAACAAAACAACTTTCAAATCTATCCGCAGGAAATCCGGAAAAAAGAGAAACATACAGGATACTGCAGAATATTGCCCTTGAAAATATTCGAACAGAGCAGACATATCGAAGCAGAGTCACCGAGAATGAAGCGAATTCGATGGAGCAGATTCGTTGTGAGGAGAAGCAGATTCGTCATGGGAAGGAGAAGCTCCGGAATTGGTGGCACCCGCCTCGGCAAGTTGCCCGTGTTCCCAACGAGATGTTTTCCTGCAGGTCCCTAGTCTTACCTTTTGCCTGACCGAGCCAAGCAGATCTGCTCCGAGATCGAGTGCACACCGGATCTGATATAGGATATGGCAGAACCCTAGGCTAGAATAGCCAATAAAGAACCAATGCCAAAAGAATAAAAACATCTAACACATAGAAAAAATGCCTGCATTTAAGCAAAATGGAGGAGCCACCAAAAAATGTGTCCATTGATCGTATTCTAAGACAAGAAACCGACAAAAGTAGGTCCCATTACGCCTAGCAATGTCAAGGCAACTCTAGGTGCATAAATGACGAGGCAATTAAATTGATAGCCGTGTGAAAACAAGAAGAGAACACGTGATAATACTCATAAAAACCCTCAATAATCGTAAAAGAATTCAATGACATATTGCTAGTAAAGAAATTTAGCACACAAAGCCAAATGCAAAAAGAAACGGCAACGTATGGATAAGAAAATTAGCCCGAAAAACAGAAATGATGTCAACTGAGTTGAGCAAATGGAGCGCTCTAGAAAATAGGCGTAAAAGCGGTGCGTATGCAAGAGGAACCTAGTACACAAGCTGAAAAAATATCATAAAAACCCTTTCATTGTAAGGAAATCAATGCCCACAAGGCTATGCCCAAAAAATAGGTCCGATTACAACATAGAAATTGAAAAAATAATGATGAAGTACGTAGAGAAACAAGGAAGACGTCAATACAGTGGGCAATGCATGAAGCCAAAAAAGAAAACCATACCCAAGACCTGAACATCTTCCGTAAATACATAATAAAGAGATCGAATTGACTAGAGAGAAATGAGGAAATTCATCAAATTGATACCAGATAACCCTAACTAGAGTAGTGTTCCAGCCATGTGGTAATAGCATAACTCGCCTTCTAAGGTATCTACACCAGCTTTCAACAACATTTTGTAACCTTTCAAGCAAATCCCACTATAACCCATCTAGAAAATGCAAATCAGAGCCATGTATATATTCAAATTGAAATGCGATTATAGAAGCGATCAATGCAAAGAAATCTGTTCGAGAAAAACAATAGCCTAAAAAAGAAGGTCGTTATAATCATTGAAAGAAGCTTACCCAATCAAATGACGGTCAAATGGCGTGTCTTTGCAAACCCGATCAAACAAGGCAAAGCCATATTATTGCCCGAGGCGTGAGCCATGGTGGATCGGATGGTGTAGAAGCAGGTCCGGATGGTGTAGAAGCGGTCCGGTGGTTCAGTGGTCTGCGAGATCAAGCGAATGAAGCAATCCTAAAATGCTCAACGCAAGATGGGGTGATCTGCGATCTCGGAAGACAAAGAATTTAGTTAAGGAAAAAGTCTCGTGACAATTGATAGCATTGAACTGCCGCAGTGATGAAACCATGAAATCTAAAGATCCGAATGGGATGTCTACCGCCAAAAATCATACGATGTTGGCGGATGGGAATGATTACCATAGGACAATCCGCCTAGCCATCGCATCCTCGCATGCCGAATGTGCCGCCCGATCCAAATCCAACAGCGGGATTATCCAATCGAGGTTTGGGTCTCCGAAGATGTCCGCTCCCAATCGATCGGCCCCTTCCGCTGTTGCTGCGCCTCTTTGCCAAGTTCATATTACCCCAAGACGTTTTCCTCACAGGCCGATCTGCTATAGAATGGGTGGACCAGAACGATTCAGCATAATGGGTTCCGCGCCTAGAATGTGGTGGCAAGGGGTCGCCTCCATGATCCAAGTGGATGGGGCCCGAAAAGCATGGCTTTGTCTTTGGATTGACCCGGACTAATCTTTGCATGGTAGACCTGCGGCCCGGGAGCTCTACCGGTAGCGATCTGCATGTTGGAACAAGGGAATCCAGCCCGCTCCTTTAGATGCGCGAGAAAAACGCCCCTTCTGCTGCAAGCGTTATTGTATCAACCCCGGCTTCCATGTCAAGTTCAGCCCCAGCTTGGTTCGATTAACATCGCTTCACTCTCCGCATGAAATCTAAAGAACGTGCAAATAAAAACACAAGCAAGATGCACAATTGCATTATAATCCCGGAGGCAATATGCACAATTGCATTATAATCCCAGAGTCGCAAACAACCGGTTCTTTGACAAATTGGCTATAAACCTCAGACAATATGGCTTCTCCAAGAAACTAGAAATAAAACATGCATGAGAAATCAAGAAGCGGAGAGCCCTACCTCATAGCTGATTTGGCCAAATCGCCGCAAAACATGTGAGAGCCATACCTTGCCAAATCGCTTGCAGATGGATGTCATAATAACATGCAGAAATCCAGTAAGAAGATACCCAAAAATGCAAGGACGGACTGGGTCATGGTGGAGTCACAGGAAAAAAGGATTGAAAGGGAAGATTGGACAACCCAGAGTCGTGGAAAAAGGATTGGAAAGGAAGATGGGATCATGGTAGTGACACGGGAAAAGGATTTGCAAAGGAAAATTGAAGCTACGAGAACGAAGAATGCTGCTGTGAGAAGACGCCGATAACCAGGCGGAAAACGACAATGGCCTAATATAGGCGCTCGTCCTTTCCCAGAATGGCGATCCGATGGCTCGGATCGATGGGAATATACATGTAGCTACACACCTCAGCAAAATGGAGTTGCTGAGAGGAAAAACAAATCAATTCTTAATGCCACTAGATCAATGCTTAAGCAAGCTGGACTTCCAAATTTTTTATGGGAGGAAGTGGTGAAGACTGCAGTGATGATACAGAATGCCTTGCCATCAGTAAGCATAGGAAGAAAATGTCCTGATCAAATATGGTCAGGGAAATTACCTAATTATGAAAAATTTAAAGTGTTTGGATGTCTAGGTTATACTCATGTTCCTCAAGAGTTAAGAAAAAAATTAGATGACGGGTCAATTATGATGAAAATTCCAAGGGCTACAGAATGTATAATCCTTTGAGAAGAAATATCATGATAAGCAGGGATGTAAGTTTTTCAGAAAATGTTTTGTATAAACCAAGTTTCAACAAAGGAGAACAAGAAGAAGAAAAATCTGAAGCAAACTCAAATGAGTCAAATCTGATGCATTATGAACATGAAAATGGAGAAGGGGACGTAACAAGTGAAAACATTGGTTATGATACAGAAGGAGAAGGTGATTCAGAAAAGGAAGAGGACATAACCAAATCTATAACTAGTGTACCATTAGAAACTGAAAATGAAAGGTATGAAATGATTGAAAACAAGAAAGCAAAAAGAAGGAAAACAGAAGCAGAAAGGCTCAAAGCAGAGTTTAATTTGGACATGACTGAATATGGAAGAAAAGCAGATGGAAAAAGCAACAGGCTATTAAATGAGCAAACCACAAACGAGGCTCTCATGGTCTTGCAAACAGGGGTCCCAGAAAACTTTGAGGAAGCAGTTAGTGGAATAGAAGGTTACAAGTGGAAAAAGGCAATGGAAGAAGAAATGGACTCCTTTGATAGAACAGGAACTTATGAGTTGGTGAATTTGCCAAAAGGAAAGCATTCAATAGGAAATAAATGGGTATATAAGCTCAAAGTTAATGCAGATGGAACACCTAAATACAAGGCAAGGTTAGTTGCCCAAGGGTACTCTCAGAAAAAAGGCATTGATTTTGAAGAAACTTACTCTCCAGTGGTAAAGTTATCTAGTATTAGAATGATCATTGCCATGTCAAATGCCCTAAATTTGGACCTGCACCACATGGATGTATATACAACATTTTTGAATGGAGATCTAAAGGAGGAAGTCTATATGAACCAAGCTCAGGGCTTTGAGAAGGGATTAGGAAAAGTGTGGAAGCTGAAAAAGGCTGTTTATGGTCTAAAACAGTCACCTAGGGAATGGTATTCTTGCATAAATGATTTTCTGAAGGAGCAAGGATTTATAAAGTTGACAAATGATGGGAACGTGTATCTGCTAAGGGAAGGTGAAAGTTTTTGCATAATGGCAATTTATGTAGATGATTGTGTGCTAGCTTCTAACAATTCTGATTTTTTGAAAGTTTGCAAACAAATGCTTAAGGGAAGGTATAAAATGACAGATCTTGGTGAGTTATCACAGTACCTTGGTGTAGAGGTGAAAAGAAATAGAGAAAGAAAAACCATATCATTATGTCAAAGCAGATACATTGATACAGTTTTGGAGAAGTTTAATATGCAGGACTGCAACACAGTAAAGGCCCCTATCCTTCCAGGTTGTAAACTCTCCAAACATATGTGTCCTCAGACTGAAAATGAAATTGAAGAGATGAAGAAAGTCCCCTACAGACAATTAATAGGGAGTCTACTATTCATTGCTAATAATAGCAGGCCTGACATTGCCTTTATTGTGAATGTCCTAAGCAGATATAACAATAATCCAGGGTTCGAGCATTGGTTAGCAGCAAAGAAAGTTCTAAGGTTTTTAAAGGGAACAAAAACCACAGGGATAGTCTACAACACTAGTGATTTAGAATTAAAATGTTACACTGATGCTGACTGGTGTGGAGATCTAGATGAGAGAAAATCTACCTCTGGGTATATTTTAATGCTTGGAGGAGGACCTGTGAGCTGGAGAAGCAAGAAACAGTCTTCAATAGCTTTGTCAACTGCTAAATCTGAATATGCAGCTACTACACTTGCTGCTAAAGAGATCATATGGTCAAGAAGGTTGTTGGATGAGCTAGGGATTTTTCAAAAGAACAGTACACAATTGTTTTGTGATAACCAAAGTTGCATTGCTATGACCAAAAATCCTATTCTTCATGAAAGGACTAAACATATAGAGATGGAAATGCATTACATTAGAGATATGGTCAGCAAGGGGCACATTCAGTTAACATACATAAATTCAGGAGATCAAATTGCAGATATTCTAACCAAAGCTTTAGGTTGGAAACGATTTCAAAAACTAGCTGGAATGATGAGTTGCCAAGATGTTATGAAACTTTGATCTGAAAAGGGGAATGAGAGAAAATGTGTTCATATCAAATTTCATATGGGAACCTAAATGGTATCATTTGGCTTAAGGGCCACAAATGGGAACCTAAATGGTAAAACGCTGATGTTTGGTCTAAGACCACATATGGGAACCTAAATGGTAAAGCTTGGTATAAGACCATGTTCAGTATAGGAACAGACAGATGTTTTACTGAGGCAGTAACTTAAAGAAATTTAAATGGTGATGACAGGTTTACATCCTTTAAACTTCACTTAAGATGTGAACATACATATGTTCAAATGGGCCAGTTAAATTTTATGAGGAAGATTCGAAAGTCAGGGTTTGAGAAACATGATGCAGGAGATGAATATATTTATTGGCTAAGCCTAAACCATTCGAGTAATATGGGATATTTCATATTAATGGTTAAATGTGAACCATTGAAATTATGAAGGCGTGTGAAACAAAAATTCATGTGGGATATTGTTGGAAAGTTGAAAATGAGACCAGAGACTTTCGGGAGGGGACCGAGTTTTTTAAACTCGGTCCAATGCCGTGGAGGCAAGCTCATCAACCGACAGCAAAGATCGGCAATCGGTTAGGCCAATCGGCCGGACTGATGGCTATAAACTAATGCAAGAAGAATGGACAGTCAGTGGTGAATATTAGAGGGGAAGCCGATTGAAGTTCTAAGTTACAAAGGTCTGGTTATTGACCTTAGAAAAGTTTATGAGTTAATTCAAATATTTAAGTTCATTACCTTAGATATTGAACTTGTTTGATTGTTTATGTGTAGAAGGTTGAATTGAAATGGGTAGTTGATTTAAGGAAAACCTTTAACATTATAAGGTGTATTTATTTGTGAAGTAATGATTCTATCTGGAATATTGTTCAAGAGGAGTACAATGCCAAACAAATCTATTTCTGTTTGTTAAAGCAAGATTGTATTTGACAATATTTTACACTGTTTATATTTGTTTGGTTGAGTTGTCTCTATATTTTCTTGGTTTTTTTTTTTTTTTTTTTTTTGAAGAACTGTGTCATCAATATATTAAAAGAATGGTAATGTTACAAAGCAAGTGAGGAGGAAGGAGAACTGCCCCAAAGAGGCAGCGATACCTCGACACTCCACAACAAACTCACAGAAAAACTGCAACTCTACTGCTGTACAAACCGACCATCACCATCTACAACACCCAAGAAGTCCCGCCAAATGGCAAACTTCCGCTCTACTACTCCCGGGAACACCAGAAAGCTTTGAAATAGCTTGTACGAGAACCCAGAAGCTGCAGAGACCACTTGCCGAAAGGGGGCAGTGTGTCATGAATAGCCAGCACCCGGTAAGAAGACCGCACAAAGCAAGAAGTCACAACATCCGGATGAACCTTCCAAACCTGCACCACCACATCATCCTGAGGGGCTATAGGTATGTGTAGCGGAATAATCCCCGCCAGGTGTTCCCAGATAGCCCGGTCACTGCCCCTCAGGTGAAAGCGAGCTCGAAAGAACTCCCACGAAGCTAGCTGACCACCCCAATACCAATCCTCCAAGGTGAGCACAGCAGCTCGCCTCCAACGGGCCTGTGTCCGAGCATGCATAGTGGCAGCCAAGGGCAAGTGCGCAGGGGGTAGAGGAACCCACAAGAAAAGAGAAGAGTGGTGATAAACTGAGGCATAATCTAGCTGGAAGAGTACACGCACATGATCCCAAGCCCGCAACACTCCTGTGAGAAAAGGGGATGCATGTGGAAAAGGCTGGAAAGCATACAACAGTGCCCAGGACAACTCCACATGCACAGACGGCTTCCCAAACGCCACACAATGGCGAAGAGACTGCAACAACAGTGCCGCACCAGGAGAAGATGCTCCATCCTGCAGAATGCTCCAAACAAACTCGGAGACCAACACCTTACTATGCAGTGCCAAATCCAGAATGGCCAAGCCCCCATCCTCCCGGGGGCTGAGACACTTCCACCAAGCCACTTTAACAACTGCCCCTTCATCATCCCCGCCCCACACAAAATTTCGAACAATCTTATCCAAAGCCTGTATCTTACCCTCAGGAGCTAGCATCGCAGATGCTGTATACACATGAGTGCTACAAAGTACTGACTTGGCAATAGTAATCCTACCTGCCATGGACAACTTGCTACCCTTCCACCAATTGAGGTGTTTCTGCAACCCCTGCAAAATCTTTTTTTTTAGCACGCCAGCCTAACCAAGCGTGCAACCCTTCTTGCAATTCTAGGCTATCCATGTAACATCTCCACATCAGCTAAACCTGACGTGGCCTTGTTAAAAACCGTTGGATTATCATTTTCTAAAATCCACGGTTATGAAAATTAGAAAATGGGTCAGAAAATGCTACGCGAGATAGCCAAGGGCGTCGCAAGAGCAATCGTGTCTTTGCCCTTTTCCTCCATCTTTTGCCCTTTTCCTCCATCTGTTGTCTCGGATGCCTCCTCTCGGCATCTCCAAATCCCGCCATGCACGCTTCAAAGCATTCAGCTGAACCCAAAAGCCAGGTATGGTCTGGCAAAGCAATCCACGGCGGGTCGTGAAGCCAAGAACAGAAAACCCAGGTACATTCTTATCCAGAGACGAGAATCAAGTCCTGATTAGAACAAATTAAGGAACCCATCGGTAAAAAACGGCCTGAGTTCATATGAATTCCAATTAGTTTATCGAAATCTGATAGATTAATGGAAGGTTTTGACTCTCGGTCTTTAAATTTCCCCTTTTTTTTTAATATTTTTTTTAAGCAGAACTATCAGTTGCTTACAGATGAAAAGGCACTCTGTTCGTAAGGGTTTGGATACACAAGTTTCAGATTTTTGCCGCATTTATCTTTTAAGTCTTTGTGAAATCACGAAGGGAAACAAAGCTGTCATTGCTAGCAATATCATGTAAGCCATACCTGACGCAGCCGTCTTTTGCTTGTTGTTCTTGATGGATGGTTGCCTGCCGTGATGGATCCTGTCTTGGGGGGCTATGCAAGAAACATTCCGGATGGCATGAGAGCCTGAAGTTTTGCCACTGTTTGCCACCATAATTAGTAAGTTTGTTTCTAGCCTAGGCTTTCGTTTCTTTGTGGTGGTTGTGAGTTAGCAGGGTTTTGGATTCCAAAACTCAATTGAATTCTTTCCATGCAGGCTTAGAAGTGCCATGATTGAAGGTGTACCTTGCATACTTGAAGCTGTATTTGCTTGGACATTAGAGGTTAGTCTTGATGTTCTTTTATTTGTTCTCGTCGATGCCATGTTGATAACATGGAGCAATATATGTATTGTAGATGATCACAAAGAACTTTGAGGATTATCCAGAACATTGGTTAAAATTCTTTTCTTTATTGCGAGCAATTGCAAGTCATTGCTTCCCTGCTGGATTATCACATCAGGTACATATTATTCAACAACTTTGTGGTCTTATTAAATAGGAATTTGAATGTGAAAGATTGGCGTGATTCTTTTTTTCAACAACTGAAGCTCGTTATGGGCTCTATTATTTGGGCTTTCCGCCATACCGAGAGGAATGTTGCTGAAACAGGTCTTAATTTGTTACTAGAGATTTTGAACAACTTTCAGGTGATGCAAAGTGCTTTCCAAGTTGCATTGTTGGTGTTTCTTGAGACACCTTGTTCATGTGCTGTGATCATATCTGCAGCCATGCACGTTCTGCTACCAGTTCCACCAAGCATAATTTCTGGCAATTGACCAGGAATCTTTGTTGTGCTAACTGATACGTTCCACAAGCCAGGGTTTAAGCTGCACGTGAACAAGCATAAATGCAGCTTCCCAGAATTTGTGGAATACAAATGCGGTAGGTGCAAACACATATCCAAATAATACATTTTTTGTCCATGATGTTACAATTAAGCTTCTTGGATCATCATTTGCGAATATGACTGTTACTGAGGTAAAAATGTGAACTATAATTTGTTTAGCTAGGTTTTGTTTTATGAGCTTGATGCCAAATGGTTATCTATTCAATTGCAGGTCACAAACTTTGTCAATGGTCTTTTTGAAACTCGCCACGATCTTGCATCATTTAAAGACCATCTGCGAGACTTTCTCGTTCAGTCCAAGGATTTCTCAGTGCAGGTACAGTTCACAAACCAGCTTAAGGTGAATGACCTAGCCTGTAACTATTAACATTTTGGAGTTTTCATATATGTAGGATAATAAATCTGTATTCGGAAGAAGATGCTGCCTTGAGAGAGGCAGAAAGGCAACTGCTGAGAATTCCTGGATTCATTGCACCAAGTGAACTTCAGGACGAGATGATTGATACTTGAACATGCTTTTATGAATTTGGGGAAGAAAACATGAATGATAGCATTATGAATCCCACTACATATCAAGTTTTGCAGTTACTGCCTGTGGTTCTGCAGATACATCTTTCTGGAACTACTAGTGATGCTTCAAGAAGTGTAACGAGATTGCGGTTCAGGCTGCCCTGGTAAAATACCCTGTCTTTTGACATTCTCATAAATCACTGTCTTTGTGGTTGAAGTAGGGATTGCTTCTGCAATGCAAATTCTGCTACTGATGTCAAGCTCTAACACCTCCAAACCAGTGAGTATCAGCAGGAAATATGTTTATTTTTCCACAGTTCCAAGATTTAAGCAGGTAATTTCTAACGTTCATACTTGTGAATGCCAGAAGAAGAGCCAGCACGTAAACACAGCTTCTTCAAAGTTGGAACTTTTTCCAATTTTTATAATAACTAATGTCCAACAAAGTTCATTTCGTTTTACCTTTGCATCATATTAGGTAGCTGTGTTTCTGACTATTTGGTGTAAGGTTTTGCTCCATGAAATTGCATTGCAAGAGTTTAAAGGAAACTATGAAAATGATAGAATATATTTGGTACTTCCAAGCTCCTGCAGATGAACTTGTGCAGGTCCAATTGGAACGTTATTCAACCAGGATATCAATCTCGCATAAATATTGGCGCTCCAATTGTCAACCACATTGAGGACATTTTTCCTCCCTTTTTGGTTTCTTCATTAAAAACTTTAGGAGTTGGCATTATTGACCATTTACATCTTCGCACTATCCTTATTGTTTTTCTTGGATGATTGGATCCAAGCATAATTCTATGAATATGCCAAATGAAGGGCTGTGGAATTTCCACATCAGACCCACGTATAACTTTGTGCACCCTATATTGCTATTATACGTATATACATATAGGTATACTTCAATCTATACACTAAAAAAATGCACGAACACCATTGCATTCACAAAAGAGAGATAAGAACAAAGGAGACTGAAGAATCGACAAGAACTTGGAGTACTGCAATTTCACCACAAAGAGCACTGCAATTTCAACAGAAAGCACATGCTTGAACAACGAAACTCAGTAAACTAGGTTCCCAAATTTGGTCGAAGAACAACTACAACACAGAGGCAGTCCTGGCTTATCTCCACCCGAACAATCCCTGGAAACCACAGCCATAGCTGGAAACCGAGTAGCCATAGCTAGAAACTGAGTAGCCACAATTCCAGAGCCTATCTCTGCCTGCTATTTTACGTCGCCCAAGCATCACCAATCTCCAAGCATCTCCACGCATCACCAAGCAGATCTCCTACAACGGCCTCGTCTATGTTACCCTGCGCCTACATCGCCTCATCTGGAACATCTCCCAGCCTTATCTGCATCGCCTATAGGAGCGTTGATCAGCCACCCAACATGCTCGAACAGTGCATGCCACGACTTCCCAGCAGATGATCATGGAAGAGAATAAAGCCTGAACAATTTTTTTAAAACCCTAACCCCTATTTGTCGGGCAACCATTATCAAAATCATACTCCACAAATAATTTGCAAACCTTATGGGGGTCAGAATTTCCACATTTGTCGAACTAACATTCCACATTAACTCACGTTAAGTTCAAAATTTCTATAAAGTTTCGGACAATGATTAAGTTTTTATAGAGATCACAGGTTTTGACAGAAGTCAAAATTTTCAACACAATAGAAATTTATTTCAATCTTTCTGTTTTGATTCCAATTTTTAAGCACAGCCAAACCACTTGCATTTGCCCATGGTTTGATTTAACATTGCACTAGCAAACCTAATTTGCAGCAAAGTAAACACTAGAAACATTTTGCTGCATCCATGGTAGGGCAATGCCTTTTGGGGCATGTGTCGGAGATATGATTCAAAACTAGTCGACAACTAGTGGTCCTTGAAAAGTTCCTTTGAGCTTGATTTTGTCTTCTAAAAGCTTATGACCAAGTATGGATGTGGGTAAAAGCATGTTAGGGTGTACCACTTTTGGAACCTGCAAAAGTACATACACTAGGTACTTCAGAACTGGGTACTTTCTCATTTTTCTTTTCATTAAAACTAATATAAAAATCCAAAATAAAAGTCAAGGACATGGTAATATTCAAAGTTAAGATAAAGATAATGCTATCGGAGACCAATATATATATAAAAAGTTCTAAAACATACCTTATATTGAGATATTATACAGGTACCCAGTACCCAGTCATGGCTACCTTTTTAGGTACCTTTTTGGTCACTAAATAATACTTTTTAAGGGACACCCTAACATGCTTTTACCCATGTACTTACTCACATGAGCTCTAAGCGCCAATGGGTGGAAAAAGCAAATCATATCTACTCTCTTTTTTTCTTTTTTTAGAAACATTCTATGTTTTTTTTGTTTTTTTTGTTTTTCCCTTTTATTAAGCACGCCTAGCCCAACCAAACCTACAACCTTCTATGCAATTTAAGCTATCCGCGTAGCATCTCCACATCAGCTAAACCTGACATGGCCTTGTTAAAGGGACCTCTATTACATTGCATAACTCAACGACAGCCCCTGGCGTGCCTTTTTGCTAGTTTTTTTTTTTTTTTTTGAGAGTAAGAGGTGTTTTTTCCATTAATTAATTAAAGCCATACATAGATGTGACATGTGGTAGAAATCCACATTGTCAGCCACCAAAATATTGAATGAAGTTAAACAAGTTTATGAATAGATCTAGTAGGAGGAATAATAATATGTATCCTCTAGTTTGTGAAGGAAACTTAGCACTAGCTTCACCAGATTTAAGAAAGTAGATCTAGTAGGAGGAATAATAATATGTATCCTCTAGTTTGTGAAGGAAACTTAGCACCAGCTTTACCAGATTTAAGAAAGTAGATGAAAATATGAAATATCTTGCCCAATGTGATGGAGCAAAATCATAAATCCCTGCTGCAAGTACAGTCCATAAACCTGCATGAACAAAAAGCCAAGCGAAATGCTAGAGCATGAAGTTAAACAAGTACTAGATAAAGTATTGAGCATTAGCAGATGACTATGTGCCAGAAATTTGGATATGGAGGAGGAAGTGAGAGAGTGAAGCTTGGAGAGTCTGTTTTGGCTGTGGTAGCTCATTTGTGCATTATCTGGTCGAAAATGGAGTTGTAGACCCAGTAGAAGCCTTTATCTGTACCAAACTTATAGCTGTTGAATTCTGATCCATTCTCCATCAACAAGAAATGAATATCTTCTTTTCCCATCAGCAGTAACAGTGTACCATATAAGTCTGCCAGCATTTTATGAGAATAGTATAATTCCCTGTATCTGCTGAGCTGCCTATCAGTCAGGGAATAGTGGTACATGAACAGGAAGTTGAAGATACAATACATCTGCACGACCTCTCTACAATATATCTTTGCCCAAGAACTTTCATTACTGTTAATTCTGGCCTGGTGTTTGGGGTCTGGGTTCGGGAACTCCTGGAAGACAGCCCTCTGTGAGGACCCGTGGATCTAACAGGAGAGTCCGGGGGACTATGTCACGCGGGATAACAAGGTTGCGTATTAAACGGGAGTGTTGCAGCACTCCCGTTTAAAGATTCCCTTCTAAAAAACATATCAATCATTTGAAATGGCCCTTTTAGGGGTTAAGTCCATAAAAACATGGTGATTACTATTTAATATGTGCTATTTTAGCTAAATTTTATTTTTCTTACCATCGGGACAACGTATCAACAACTTGAAATAGCACTTTTAGGGGTTAATTCAAAATCATCATCATGATTATGATAATATATATGCTATTTTAGTTGCATTTATTTTTTTGTCCCAAGGTCATTGTGAACACACAAAAAGAAAAGGTGGAATTTGTAATAATTAAACTACAAACATTGATATTAAAATTGCAAGTTGTGATAAAACAAAAAATACGAGGTGAAAAGTTTTTGTAACTATTATAACCATTGCAATTCTTACAAAGTCCAACAAAAAATTAGGCCCTATTGTAGAGGAAGAAAACTTTCAATTGTTTCTAAGATTACTCCCATAAATCCAAGTCCCATAAATCGGAAATATAACCAAGAAAGAATTAAAGTATGAAATTGGATATGTTATTGGCAAATTGTGGCAGATAGAGTCACATGTCTCTTCACATGTCCCTTCACGGACAAAGGTATAAATGGGTTAGAAACATCAATGCAGCTTGTCTTGAATACTTGTGAGCATGAAGCCTAAGCATTGAACAAGTCAAGTTATGATGTATATAATGTAAAGAAGCTTATAACTTCGCCAAGAAATCTGTATGAGTATCACAACAACAGTAGGTTGTTTATGTAAGTATACTTGTAGAAGCCTTCTTGCTATAATAAGTAGCAAGAACCATTCCTATGTATCATAAATTTTGTGAAAATTTTCCAGTGTGATTTTACTAATCCTCAAAGGAGTTTTCTGGAAACCATCACCTAGTGCAGCTTTTGCAAGGTCCTTTAAGAAAAGGTTCTCTGCTCTTTCACTATGGTATATACAGCCCACTTTAGAAGCCTGTCTAACGTGCCCAACAAAGCCAGGTGTTAAAATTCTTGAAGCAATCCTTCACCTCTGCATCAAAGACCAAGCCTCTTGATTCCAAGACATTCCAATTACTCTGGAGCAGAACACAACCTGATTTCACTTCACCTTGAGAAACATAGACATTAAATCTGAAAGGCAAAATTAAGGAAATCTCATTATGTGCAACCATCTATAATAGAGAAGAGATTGATACTCACGGATTGAAGGATATATAGAGCCTCTGACCAAAAACCATGGCACTGCATTGCCGACACCATCAACATATTACATTATCAGAGGGACAATTTCATATTTCGTTCACCACATGATAGAATTTGCTGTATAAACAGAAGATACATGATACATTTATATAGACCTTGTCAAGAAAGTCAATTCTAGCTAGAAAAAGATGCAGGAAGGAGAGGAGACATAGCTGCAAAGTGAACTTCCACGATTTTTTCATCTTTGTGCATGATTAACAAACTCATTTTTTCTTTGTTAACAAGCCCAGAACGGAGCATACCTGGTTCATATGAAGGACCAAACGGAAGTTAAAAAGGAAAAATCTGGCTCTAAGTTGAACATCCGACCAGTTTAATGCATCGCCTGCATGAACAAGATCTGCAATAAGAAACTATCTTGAAGAACTGGAATAGGAAACCAGAATAAGATACTACTCTGAAGAACTGGAATAAGAAACTACCTTGAAGATCTGGCTTCCTTTGGGATCCAAATCCGTTTGGAAAATCATGCCCTATTCTGCCAAATACTCTTTCCCGTCAAAAAATGCTCACAAAGTTTTTTTTCAAAAAAGCTTCTAGATCCTTCTCTGGTTCTTGACGCAGGAAGATTCAGGCAAAAAGAAGAGGCAAGCAGAGATTCGAAACCCTAAAGGCAGAGGAATGAGAAATATCAAAACGTACTTTACCTGTGGAGATCAATATACGTGCTACGGGACTGATTCGAAAAATTACAGACTCTTTTGATATTCTCCAGCTTGTAAGAGATGCAGACAAGAAAGATCTGGAAACAAGAAATATCTTCAGAGATGGGAAAACAACCGGCCATATGTGAAAATCACAGGCCAGAAACCTTTGTCCCATAACCCAAATCCCAGGCAAAACTAACTAAACTGGCAAAAACGAAACTGGCAAAAACGAAATTTGAAGGCCATGTGCCAGCGCCATGGCTCAACCTGTAGCCAGCACCAATGCCAATGCCATTGTCACTTTGAAATGGTAGCCCGAGGTCTCCAAACAAAGATCGCCTTGAGCAAAAGCACAAAAAAAAAACATCAAAACGTATTCCGGAATACAAAGTGTATTCTGGAATACATTTCCCTCTTATCATTTGAAACCAAGATCCAGTATCCCTGGTTTTAAAAATAAAAAACTTAAAAATCCCTTTATTATTTAAAACCATGACCCTGTATCCACACAAAACAAATAAAATAAATTGAAAGGCCATCAAAATAATTTGAAAATGCCAAAAAATCTAGTTGTTCTTGGTTTATTTTTCCCTTTCGCTAATCCCTTCATTATCTAGAACTATGTTCCTGTATTCCCACATAAAAAAACAAATAAAATCGCAAGATCATTCAAATCAACTGAAACAAAAAAAATTGCAAGGTCATTAAAATGCCATAAACCCGAAAACCTAAAAAATTGCAAGATCACTGTTGAGTCTCAAAAAATTGTATAGCAAAAGTGTATTCCGGAATACACTTTGGATTTTGAGCAAACCCAAAGTGTATTCTGGAATACACTTTGACTTTTAAGAAAAGCAAAAGTGTATTCCGGAATACACTTCTGTTATCCTCGAATAGCAAAAGTATATTCCAGAATATAATTTTAGTACTTTGAAATATTATATCATTAAAAAAATGACTCATTGTAACCTAAAAGTACCTTTTCTAGAATACAATCTAAGCTAACAAAATGTTGTGTAGGGCGTACACTTAAATTAGATGTTTTCTCTAAAAACACACTTTAGGTAAATTCTAATTGTTAGGAAAAGTGTCACTTTGACATAGTCAATTTTCTCTTTGCACTAAAAAATGAGTGATTTTGGGGGGGTCAAAATGCAATTTTATGAGTAAAATAATTTTTTTACCTCATTTTAGCTCTTTTTTTTGAAAAAAATGGGGAATCTTTGAGGAATATTCCTTTTGCTCCCGTTTTGATGATTTGCTCTCGTTTATTACGCAATCTTGTTGGATTTGCAAGAAGAGAAGAAGAAGAAGAAAACAGAACAAATGAGAGGAAAATGATAAGCTTCCTTGATATCAATGATGAACATACATGAGCTCTCGCAATAGAGAGAAAAACTGAAAGGAGACAAGACTCAAAACTCATCTAGCCATCATATGCTAGTTCTACTCATATATATAGTACAATGGCCTTGGGCCCAATATAGACACTCTGACTGATCTCGGTGCCGACTCCTGGAAGGAGGCCTGATTTGCAGGAATGTTGGCGGTGCCTCTTTAAATGCCTAGAATCACGCTGACGCTGACACGGGCGGTGACGGGTCATCACTTGTCTGAGCGGCGCCTCTTGTTGACGGACGCAGGCTTTGACTGCGTGGTCTGCTGCTTGGTCTTCTGTTGAGCCTTTGATGGCTGACCCGTGGCTGACTGAGGATCCTTGAGCTTGACCTGGTCTGTCGTATGCATGAATAGTCCTGTACCAGGAGGCACAGGACTAACACCTGGTAAATTTTCACTTCATCTGCTGATGCATTAGGCCCTGGGGGCTCAATATCTGTAACACCTGTGTTGTTATAGCACAAGGTTGCCTCATGATAGCTCAACATTGTGTCAAATTTGTTCTTGCCTTCACCCTTGAGAAATTCCAGGTACTCTATCAATGACATCAGAAAAAGGGGCATTAGAATTAATGACATGAAGGTCTGAAACAAAGATGTTAAAACCACCTATAAATTTACCAATTGCATCCCATTTCCTGTCATAAGAATCTGCAAATTTACTTTTGTGAGCAGTAACAAAAGCTTCTAGATCCAGCTGAAAATGCATTTTAATCCAGAAAGAAGAGAAACTTTTATGGCCATGCACAATCCTATTCCTTGCTTTCCATATGTTCCATAGAGCAGTGAACATGATAGTATTTTTGAAGGCATCATTATTCTGAATGCATTTCAACAAGTTAAATTGATTATGCACATCGAAATGGTTGCCAAATTTACTGTAGAACCAACACCAGAAATGAGTAAGTTTGGGACATTCAAAAATATGCTGCATGGTTTCATCACTGGAGCAGTTTGAAAGACATGTAGGCCTAATAGCAGAATTTCTATTGGACAAGGACACAAGATTTGGAAGGCTTTTTTGAGCAATCAACCAAACAAAGTAATTCACTTTAGGAGGACAATAAGAGTTCCATATGTTATTAAATAAACTGTGGCATTCATCATCTGTTAAAGACCACTTTGTCTTGGCTTTCACATTAGTTATCTTGTGATCAGACGAGCATAGACTTTGCTAACTTTATACTTGTTGATCCCATTTATTTTCCACATCAGACCAGTGCAACTATCAGCTAAATTAAAGTTATTGCTGAGAATATTCCTGAAATGAAAGTAGACAGATTTATCACTTGAAGTGCCATGAATTTGTCTCCTCAAATTGGTCCATGAGATGAGATGACCATTAGAGTACAGATTCTTGACATGTGTGATGCTATGGTGAAGCCATTTTTTATAGATTTTGGGATGTCTCAAAGCCAGAGTATTCCCATTCGCCTTTTGAAACCAAAGAGACCAAAACAAAGAAGAGTTCATATGATGATCTTCCATACTAGGCTCATCAAAGCAATTTTGGACAACATTCCAAGCTCTAATCATGTTTTGCATTAAAGGAGATGTGTTGGTACCTGGGTGTAAAATGCAGAAAGCAGATTCAGGCAGGGAATGCTTTATTGAGGGGTGTCCATCTGGATAAGAGCTGTTGAGCCAGTGCCTGATGAAAATTGAAGCTACAGAATTGTTTCCCTCTAAAGTTCTCCAGATAAATTTCCCAGCCAATGCACATGCTTGAAGGTATAAGTCTTTACAACCTAGGCCACCATATTTCCTGGCTCTAGTGACAGTATCCCAATTGACTGAATGTGAGCCTTTCCAAATGAAATTTCTAATGATCTTCTCTAGCTCATTGTAAATGCATTTGGGTGCCACCAAAGCAGAGGAGAAGTAAATATGGGAAGCTGACAAGACCGAGTTTGCAATTAAGGTTCTGCCAGCCAGAGATAGAGAGCTCCTGAAGAAATTTAGCTTTTTCCTAATCCTCTGAATGATAGGGTCCCAAAGGCCCTTAATACTAGGATTGAGAGATAGAGGCATACCTAGAAGCTTGGTTGCTTGCATGACATCTAGAATTTTAATGCCACATAGATTGTCATAAGGAGAGTCACCAATAATAATGCTTTTTCCAATGTTTAGATAAATTCCAGAGGCAGAAGAAAAGGAATCAATAATATTCAGGAATTTTGCAATGTTCTCAGAATTAGAGTCTAGGAAGGCAAAAGTGTCATCAGCATATTGTGAGATAATGAGACTGCCATTATTTTCTGGAAGATCAAGCCCCTTAATAACTCCATCATTTTGATAAAAGACAATTGCCCTAGTAAGCATTTCAGCTACAACTAGGAATAAATAGGGAGCAAGGGGGCAACCTTGCCTGACACCTCGAGATAATTTGAAAAATTTGGAAGGGGAGCCATTAATCAATACTGCAGAATTTGCCATGGAATTAAGGCCAAAGATCAAGGAGATTATCTTTTGATGGAAACCAATCCTTCTTAAAGCAAATTCTAAGAAATCCCAGTTAACAGAGTCAAAGGCTCTCTTGAAATCTAACTTTAGGAGAACACAATTTTGTGAAGATATTCTATTCCAATGCAAACCTTCCATGGCCACAATGTAGTTGTCCAGAATGAATCTATTGGGCAGGAAAGCAGATTGCTTGATGTCAATGCATTTCTGTAGGAAAGGTTTCACTCTGTTAGCAATAATCTTGGCACACAATTTATAGGTGGAATTGGTTAATGAAATAGGCCTCCAATCAGAGAAAGAAATAGGCTTGTCAATCTTAGGAATGAGAGTGATAAAGCCAGCTGAAATGGACGAGTGCAAATGATCAGCCTTCCAGAAACCATGGACTAGCTTAATAATATCATATTTTAAAATCTCCCAGAAATGAATATAAAACTCTGGAGGAATGCCATCTGGACCAGGGGATTTGCCTTTACTGAAACTCATAAGAACACTATGGATCTCTTGCTCTGTTGGAATGGCAGCAATGGAGTCTTCCATTAGACTATCATTATTAGGGATGATCTGAGAAATTTGAGTGAGGAAAGCATTCCTTTTTGAAAGATCTTGAGCAGTAGTGACACTCTCTTTAAATAAGGCAGCATATTGATCATGGAAGAAATTCTTGATCTCAGAAGGGGTTTCAATATTAGTACCATTCTCAGATTGGCATTGAATAATGGAATTATTGAGCAATCTATTTCTAGCAGTTCTGTAAAAGAATTTAGAACTACCACAGTCCATTTCCTTGTTGTACTTGATTTTGCATTTGATAGCATAACTCTTTGCTTCGATCTCCTCAATAGATTTGATTTTATTTTCTAAGATTTCCTCCCCCACTTGAAGATTAATGTTGTGAGGGTCCCTTTGGAGCTGAGATCTAAGATCTCTCATTTGACTGTAAAGATTGTCTCTCTGTCCAGACTTCACATTATAATTGGTTTTGGACCAATTTTTAATCCAAGATTTAATCTGCTTTATCTTCGAGTAGAAACATTTCATAGTTTGGGAGCCATTAGCAGAACCATTAGCAGAAGTGTCATTGTTCTGACCATTATGCAGGGAATTGAAGTAACTCTTGAAGTCATGGCAAAAGTGCTCATTTTGCAATAGAGAGCAATTAAATTTAAAGGGGACATTCCCTCCCTTGGAAGATTCGAAAGGTGGCTAGTGTGAAGGAATTGAGGTTGGTGATCAAAATGGAGGTGGCCTCGTCACTAAGCACATAGCAATTATCCCAGAAAAGAGGATCTGAGAGTTGGAAACATAGAACCCGCCGAAAGTGTGCACAATGTAGACTCTATCAGAGTTCTTTTGTTTGTTAGACCAGGTATAGTTTGCAGTTGAAGATGGAACATGGATCAGGTTGGTATCAGAAATAAAGATGTCCCAATTCTCTCTCTCAATAGTTGACATATTGATTCTATTTCCTAGCTTCATATTCCAGTTTGGAGTGTTATTGAAGTCCCCAGAAATAACCCAGTCCATATGAGGTTGAGTAGAGATCCAAGCTTTAATGTCAGGCCAGATAACCTCTCTATCTTTGGGATTGGTGGGAGCATACACATTAATGATACCAAAGCTAGAGTTATTAACAGAGAAAATCACAGCCTGCCAACATTTACTAGGACTATTGAAATAAGAGACATGGGACAAGTTTTTCCAAATTGTAATCAAACCTCCACTAGTTCCAGTAGCCTCAATCCAAATAGAAGAGGAACCTGGATAAATCCACTCAGATAGGTTGGAACTTTCAAATTTAGGGAGCTTGGTTTCTTGAAGTAAAATTATATCAGCTTTATATTGACCCCTGCAAAATCTCATCCCACACCCTCCCCATGGAAACATCCCCTCCAAATGGAATACCCAACAGCTTAGTACACACATTACCTGGAAGCACCTTCCAAGGGAATAGAGCCAAACAAGGGGGAGGCGGAGTCAGCTGGGCCCATAATGCGGAGCACTTACCCCAATTTAGAAGAATGTCTGAGGCCAAGGAGAAAGTATCTAACAAACCCTTCACATTCCGCAAATTCCTCTCTTCTGCCACCAAGAAGAGGAAAGTGTTATCGGCAAACTGGTTAATAATCTGCTGGCTACCATCCTGCATCCGAAGCCCATCCACCACTCCCTCCTCCACCGCAGCCAAAAACAATCGACAAAGGTGCCTCCGCCACAATCGTAAACAAAAGCGCCCAAAGGGCACCCCCTCGCGCCCCTCTGCCTAAGGAGAAAAAGGCGGAGGGTTCACCCTAGCACACCACCAGAGTAGCCCGTGCTGACCTATGCGACTTCATGATCGCTCTCTCAGAAAGCATGGACCACGCCCCAACGCTAACATCATGGCATGCGCATAAGAACTCCCAATGCATTACTATCGTAAGCTTTGGCAAAGTCAAGCTTAAGATAGGTAATGCCTTGACCTGTTCTTCGGCCCAATAAAGGCCCTCATAAGGCTGCTGCAACATTAGTTAAAATGTTCCTCCCAGGGGACAAACCCGCATCGCACCTTACTAATGGAAGAAGTCAACACCTTCAACTTCTCTGCCAGGGGCTTTCGCAATAATCTTATACACGAGGACAACAAGGAGATAGGCCTCCAATCATTAAAGTAGAAGGCTGCTTAACCTTAGGAATCAAGGAAATGCATGCGGTATTCAAGATCCTATCCATTTGAGAAGACTGCAGCAACTCAAGATACACCTGGTACACTGACTCACCAGCCCACTCCCAATAACTCTGAAAGAACTCCACAGGGATGCCATCCAGCCCAGGACATTTATCCTTGGCCATGCACATACATGCCGCTACTAAATCCTCTCTGGAGAGCTCCTTCTCCAAGCTCTCACGCCGGTGAGGCGTAATAGATGTCTTAATGGCCCCCAAAACAAGCTCCTCATCTCTCCGCTCATAGGGAAGAGTCTTATTTGTCGCGAAAAATCCCGAGAAATGGACATGCACATACCTCTGCAAATCAGCGGGATCCTCCAAATTCGGCCATCGCAAAGCAAGGGGCGCCATAGATCTTTGCGTATCGCCCATTTGCCTAAGCCTCTCAAGAACACCGAGCGAACTTGTGTCCCCCTCCTTCAACCCCGGTAAGGGCCGCCTTCACCGCGTGCCTCCCGCATTTTAACCTGCTCGAGAGCAACAATACGCTGCAACACTTTGCATTCTCCCCTCGATGCCATCGAAGGGCTGCTCCGAATCCTCTCCAACTCCTGATAGAGACCATGCAATTCCTGCCGCTCCTGCTGCACACGCTGCCTACCAATCACCCTGGCCAATGCAGTCACCATACCAGACATACCCTTCAGAGATGAAAAGGTATCAAGCCACAACTCCTGGCACTGGGCCGAGAAATCCGCATCAGCTAGAAGCTGGGTGTTCAAACGGAACACCGTCCTAGAGGGCCGAGAGGCAACTGCACCCTAACTGGACAAAACCTGAGGGTAATGATCAGAAATGGAGGTAGACAGAATGTTACTCCGGCGCAAAGCGGGCACACCATCCAGTGCGCATGGGGGTTTAATATTTTGTTACTAACCTAAGGAGTTAATTAAAGAATAAACCTTTTGAATGGGGCTCAGTTGCCTTGCATGTGGATGGAATCAGTGAAGACTGCCACATATTGCTCAGCATAGTCACAAGAATTGTAATAGTAAGGAAATGCATTACTTTGGATGATTGTAATCTAATTAAATTAGTATGAAATATAAGGATTGATAACTCTAAAATGGTAAAGAACCTGACAGATTGACCTCTGAGATGGCTCTTAAGTAGATAATCCGTGATAGAAGTAAAGGAGAATATGAGCATCTGGATAGCTAATCGGTAAGTTGAGGATGAAGCCCAAGAATTGTGCCATCTGTGTTGTTTTGGCTCCTGAAGGTGGAGCTATGATTCAGGATAATGTGGCAAGGATTACATGCAATTGCAATCATCATGTTACATTGATTCTTAAGTGAAAATGCTGGGTTTTGAGATTTTTCATTAGTTATAGAAAGTAGGTTTATAATGAAATATATTAAAACCATAGCTAATGATTGTTGTAACTATTGAGATGGGATGGAATTCATGAAGGTAAGTCATGGTATGGGATTGAATAATTTGGCCAAGAGCGTCATAGGAAGCTTATGGGAGCTTTTGAGTACGGCTATGAGATGGAGCAGTGTTGGCATAACAGTTGTACATAGATGTGGATCTACATCAATATGACAGCCAGGCTCATGACTTCTTAGACGTGTGGGATTGTGATCATGATCTTCATCATTGAGTTTGCTACCTCGACATGGTATTGGATATATGAGTAACCTCGGCAATCATAGCTAATAGATTATCCTCATGAGAGAATGGTTCGGAGGTAAGCTTTGCATTGTATGGATTGGTAGTATCTTTCCTTGTCGTAGCTACATCAATGATAGTTAGACTTATGGCTTCCTCGACATGTTTGAATTGCGATCATTGTCTTCGTCAGTGACCTAGCTACTTCAACTTGGGCAGGTTGTATGGGCAACTTCAGCAGCAGTATAATGTAGGTACATGTTTAGCAAATATTCTAATGAACTTCACATGTCTTGGTCTTTGCATTGCTCTAATGTTGTCTTGGTATTTGATTATGTCTATTGGAACCTCCGGGGTCGGACATCTAGGTTCGGTGGACTAGGTTGCTTCGGCATGCTCATGTTCATTTGTAAATCTCTGTGGTATTCTTGTGCTCTGTGACACCGGACGTAGTTTTCCCTGATCAGGATGCTACGTCAACTCTTGTGACTCCATGGTAAGAGGTCCTCCAGTGCCAGACGTGGGCTGGGAAGGGTATGCGCATACGAGGTTCACCCCACCAACTCTGCCAACGGGGCTTGAAATGTGAGCTGGCTGGGTATTTCTCTGCTAATAGGGCCTGCTTGTCATTGTCTCCGAGCTATGCGTCAAGATGGTTTGGTATTTTGACCACGTTCTTTGCTTCTGATGTTCATGTTTGATATTTCCTTGTATTACGTTGTCAATGTCTTAGCATTGTACTCATGTAGGATTTTCTGTCTGTGTTTGTGTTTATCCAAGATTTCTAAAGTATTTCCATGCATGCGGTGGCAGCCAGGGATCCCCACTTAGTCACGAGGACTAACCCCAGTGAGTGCATGTGCAATGAAAGAGTAAGGCGATGGTACCAGTGCTGTTGTGGCTCATGGAATGAGCGAGAAGCTTCTAGGGTTGAGTTCTTAAACATGGATATTGTAACCATTGAGAATATGGATTCTTTGGATGTCAATATTATTTGATTATATTGAGATCTCAAGTATTTGCTCATTGAGTTTTGAGTGTGCAATTTAACTGTGCAAGAGGAAGATTCAATTCTTCACCATATTCAATTGTTTGTCACGCCAACCTAGAATTAGGGCAATATTGACAAGATCCCGAGTTGCCAGGAATGTCAACTCGGAAGGCTCGCGTCACAGTTGGTATCAGAGCAGGTCTCGAGTTCGAGTCTCCATGCGTGCCTATATGCATGGGTAATTTGCAAAGACTTGGTAATCATTGTGACATGGTATAGCTTTGGATGCTCGAGGACGAGCATAATTCTAGTGGGAAAGACTGTAACGGGCCCATGGTAGACCGCTCGAGTATTCGAACCTTGAATCTGCCTGTGGGGCGTTCCCGAGACACCGGCATAAATGGGTAGAAGCGACTACTCATAAATGTCTAGAGGTTTTGCCCAGTTGGTTAAGGGCATGTCGGTTAGGAACGTTACAGTTGGTATCAGAGCAATGTTGAATCTTTGGGAATTAGCTTGTTTGGTTGTGCCATTGTAATGCTAATGGTTTTTCTTTCAGAGATAATTAGAAATGGTATCCTTAGAAGGAGGAGCAATATGTAGATGCTTGGAGTTAGCATGAAGGTGTCGAGGGAAGCAAATGTTGATGGATGTTGATCATGAAGGTAAGGGTTTTCTTGTGGCATGTGGAGTAAGCTAATAAGAATTGTACTCTAAGGCGGTGTTGATAAGATTGGAATATGATCTTGGTAAAGTAAGTTGCCACACGAAGTGAAGTTTTGAGTTGAGTTGAGCTATGTTTGATCTGATGGATCACAGAAATGCTTCAGTAAATCTATCACGACCCATGAGGACATGGGTTAAATTTTAGAAGGGGAGACTGTAACGGTCTTGGCCACCTGATGGGTCAATATACGTATTTGTGTACGTCTATACATATTCATGGCATGTATGCAACATGAGATTAGGGTTTTGTCTCTTTGAAGAAAGGATTATTGCAGAGCATGAAGGAAGGGAGCAATTCTGGGCAGTTTTGGAGCTCAAAATTTGGCATCATATCTCGGCGGCCCGAGATCCTCTTCAGGTGTTTTTTCTTTTGATGGAAAGATATTCAAGTAAACTTTCCGGAATAGGTCTGATCAGGCCGAAACTCATCCATATGCGAAAGTTAAGACATAAATTGTAATGCTGAGTCAGAATTGACTGCACTATGTATGTTCTTCTGCAGTGTGATTCTTGGAGCTTTAAGGCGATCTTTTGAGGCGCAAGAAATTGCAAGGGAGTCCAGAGGATCTATGCATGAAGAAATTATCAGGTGGGGTTTACCTTTTGATCAACTCAGGTGCTATGAGCTGCTGTGATTAGTTTGTACATGAGTTTTGCATGTGCATATGATAAATTATGAAATTGTTGGAGACTCATAAGGCTATGGAAGGTAACCAGTCATTTGGAAATATACCTGGAGGGCTAATTCTAAGTCAAGAAGGTCTGAATCACTTGAGAAATGCCGAGATTGCTTGAATCCACAGAATTGGCATGTCTTGAACCTTCTTGGCTGGATGTCTACAAGTTTTGGAACTAACTGATCACGTTTCTTTTTCTACTGTTTATATTTGTTTGGTTGAGTTGTCTCTATATTTCTTGGTTTAGTATTTTGTTACTAACCCAGGAAGTTAATTAAAGAATAACCCTTTTGAATGGGGCTCGGTTGCCTTGCATGTGGATGGAATCAGTGAAGACTGCCACATATTGCTCAGCATAGTCATAAGAATTGTAATAGTAAGGAAATGCATTACTTTGGATGATTGTAATCTAATTAAATTAATATGAAATATAAGGATTGATAACTCTAAAATGGTAAAGAACCTAACAGATTAACCGCTCTTAAGTAGATCCTCCTTAATAGAAGTAAAGGAGAATATGAGCATCTGGGTAGCTAATCGGTAAGTTGAGCATGAAGCCCAAGAATTGTGCCATCTGTGTTGTTTTGGCTCCTAAAGGTGGAGCTATGATTCAGGATAATGTGGCAAGGATTACGTGCAATTGTGATCATCATGTTACATTGATTCTTAAGTGAAAATGCTGGCTTTTGAGATTTTCCATTAGTTATAGAAAGTAGGTTTATAGTGAAATATATTAAAACCATAGCTAATGATTGAATCGTAACTATTGAGATGGGATGGAATTCATGAAGGTAAGGCATGGTATGGGATTGAATAATTTGGCCAAGAGCGTCATAGGAAGCTTATGGGAGCTTTTGAGTACGGCTATGAGATGGAGCAGTATTCGCATAACAGTTGTACATAGATGTGGATCTACATCAATATGACAGCCAGGCTCGTGACTTCTTCGACGTGTGGGATTGTGATCATGATCTTCATCACTGAGTTTGCTACCTCGACATGGTATTGGATATATGAGTAACCTCGACAATCATAGCTAATAGATTATCCTCATGAGAGAATGGTTCGAAGGTAAGGTTTGCATTGTATGGATTGGTAGTATCTTTCCTTGTCGTAGCTACATCAATGATAGTTAGAATTATGGCTTCCTCGACATGTTTGGATTGCGATCATTGTCTTCGTCAGTGACCTAGCTACTTCAACTTGGGCAGGTTGTATGGGCAACTTCAGTAGCAGTATAATGTAGGCACATGTTAGCAAATATTCTAATGAACTTCACATGTCTTGGTCTTTGCATTGCTCTAATGTTGTCTTGGTATTTGATTATGTCTATTGGAACTTCCGGGGTCAGACTTCTAGGTTTGGTGGCCTAGGTTGCTTCGGCATGCTCATGTTCATTTGTGAATCTCTGTGGTATTCTTGTGCCTTGTGACACCAGATGTAGTTTTCCCTGATCAGTATTCTACGTCAACTCTTGTGACTCCATGATAAGAGGTCCTCCAACGCCAGACGTGGGCTAGGAAGGGTATGCGCATACGAGGTTCACCCCACCAACTCTACCAACGGGGCTTGAAATGTGAGTTGGCTGGGCATTTCTCTGCTAAGAGGGCCTGCTTTTAGGCTGGCTGAGCTTCCCATTGTCCCGGAGCTATGTGTCATGATGGTTTGGTATTTTGACCATGTTCTTTGCTTTTGATGTTCATGTTTGATATTTCCTTGGATTACGTTGTCATTGTCTTAGCATTGTACTCACGTAGGATTTTCTGTCTGTGTTTGTGTTTATCCAAGATTTCCAGAGTACTTCCATGCATGTGGGGCAGCTAAAGATCCCCACTTAGTCATGAGGACTAACCCCAGTGAGTGCATGTGCAGTGAAAGAGCAAGGCGATGGCACCAGCACTGTTGTGGCTCATGGTTGAGTGAGAAGCTTCTAGGGTTGAGTGTTTAAACATGGATATTGTAACCATTGAGAATATGGATTCTTTGGATGTCAATGTTATCTGATTATATTGAGATCTCAAGTACTTGCTCATTGAGTTTTGAGTGTGCAATTTAGGAAGATTCAATTCTTCACCATATTCAATTGTTTGTCACGCCAATCTAGAATTATATTGACAAGATCCCGAGTTGCCCGGAGGGTCAACTCGGCCTCGTCACATATGCTAAACGAGGTGCACCATGGACTACCACAGTCGGATTCGTCGATCCTACGACATAGATCGTATGTTGGGGCTTCTGGGCACCTCTCGTTTCGCTTATAGTCATTTATCATTTTAGGCGCCTCTGATTTTGAAATATGAAATACGAGTTCGCCTAAAGTTTTGAGAGAATATCTAACCTCTATACGGCTTTGCCTAAGATTTTAGAATATGAAATACGGGGGTTCGAACCTCTACGAAAATAACTCAATGTCCCATCGATTATGTCCTTGTTGCTTGGCGCACCCGAGGGTCGAAACTGAGTTTCATACATTTTTAGAATGTCCATCCTTTGACCACATCAGACAGAAATTTGGTATTTCTTGTAAGAACTTGCAAGAATTACTGGGCATTGGTCCGCGAGTACTCAGTGCATATGTAAAGCAGGTATACAAGGAAAGGACAGAAGTAATCAAGCTCTACGAACACATGGAGAATTTACAAAAACAGGGTGCTTTTAATTTTGACGATTGAAGCGTCAATGTTAAACTTTTATATCTGTTTTGCCATATAGGCCTTGTTGGGTCTCAAATGGCGTGATTAATAAAGTAAAGTAAAGTAAGACTACTTTAACCAATATACCCAGTGAGCTAATGTGATTATTTTTGGGTTGCCCCTAGGGGGGCAAACCCTTGTTTATGTGGGCGTTTGGCATATCCTAGGTATATGCTAGAATATCCCTAGGATATGCGGGTGACTGCTAAAAACCTTCTACGTCCTGTAAACTGGCGGTCAGCTGGGAAAGAACTCGACGTCTGTGCAAACCGGGTAACCGGAAGAAGGAAGGATGGAAGCCATCGGCAAGGTAAGCCCATCTTTTTCCTTTTTTTCCTTGTTATACCTCATTCCGGGATGGCCTAGGGATGATTACAGATGACTTTGCATGCAATTTTTGCTCTAAAGTTTCGATCAGGTTCTCTCAATTCTCCTCTTGCTATTGATTCTCTCTAAAAACCCAAGACATTTCTAAGTTCTCAACCATAAGACTGGGAGATTGGCATTGTGTCAATGTAAAAATTTTATTGTCTGTCGAAGAGGTGTCAATGTAAAATATTTTAGTCTATCCACTGGTCTGAACGGATGCAGCAGAATGGGAGAGAGGCCATTGTGAATATCCAGGCTGGAAGTGTCAGGGTTTTTTTTTTCATCGTTTGTAGCGCATGCATTCACGTACATTATCAGCTTTTTGTTCACACGATGCCATAGAATTGAATTTGCGGCCTTCAATGCTGAGATGAATGTCAAATTTCCTTCAGTGATAATGAGCAGGGGAAATTTAATTATCTTGAGATATTGGATGGTTAGAGCCCATTGCTTTGTGGTACAATGGGAATACATTAGCATGCAAGTCTTTCGAATGTTATAGGATGTAACTTTGTGTAATTATCATCATTGAGATAGGTTTTTCATGACTTTGATCTGAGCCCGATGTATATGCAATGTGCAGCTATTGGAGCTATATTTTCTGCAACCGATACTGTTTGCACTCTTCAGGTACACATTCTTTGTTTCTAGTGTTTATCTAATCCAAGAAGGTAAGTTCTATACTTTGTCCAGGCTTTTTCCATGGGTGCCTAGCTCCATATTGTGAAGATGCCAGTTTTGACCTCTGACACTGAAATAGAGAAAGAAAGTTGGCCTTAATTTCTGTTTCACTGGGTTCGTTATGTGCCCTTTCATTGCATTTATGTGTATTGATTAAGCTATTTAACTTTTGTTACCTTAGGTGCTTCATCAAGATGAAACTCCTACGCCCACAAATAAGTGATGTTGTCTCTTGGACTACCATGCTTTCGGGTTATGCACAACAAGGGCACTTTGAAAAAGCATGCGAGTTTTTTAGACATATGCCTCAACGTAATGTGACATGGAATGCTATGCTTGGAGCATATGTTCAACAGGGCTATACTGATGAGGCCATAAAACTTTTCTATGAAATGCCACAACGTAGCTTAGTTTCATGGAATGCAATAATTTCTGCTTGTGCAAGCCAGGGAAAGCCAAAGGAGGCTTTTACCATTTATAATCAAATGTTTTAGCGAGGGTTATCTGACAGTGGCGTTTGTTAGTATTTTAGATGCATGCACCCAAAATGCGACTTAGCTGCAAGTAAGCAAATACATAATCTAGTAATGCGCCTAGGTGCGGATGGGGATCGATGCGTTCAAAGTGCGGTTGTGGTTATGTATGCTAAATGTGGCACTCGGATATTGCACGCCTTGTCTTTGGCGATATTCCTCAAAAGATGTGGTTTTGTGGACTACTATGATCACACTCCATGCTTTCGGCATGGACATGGAAAGGAGGCCATTCAAAATTTTCAACATATGCACAAGGAGCAAATGAAGCCGACGTAATAGTATTTGGCATTTTCCTTTCGCATGCAGCCATCTTTGGCTTAAGAAATGAAGGTTGCCACCGGTATGTCTCCATGTGTCTTGACTATTCTATTACGTTGACATTGGAACATTGTACACGCATAATTGATCTTTATGGGAGGCGAGAAAAGATCAAAGGAGGCGAAGGATCTGATTAGTCATATTCCATTTGAACCCGGACATGGTATCATGGACAGCACTCTTTGGTTCATGTGCATATCGTGATGCAATGTACATTTGGGTTGCATCTTGAGGAGAATGCTCTTACTAACGGTTCCGCGTGTAAGAGGCGTTAGTACAATGAGACAATTACGGTTGACCAAGATGTCAATATTACAATGGAAGTCTGATTTTGCACATGACACTTCCCCCAATGATCGAACATTGGTATTTGAATGCCCTTCAATCAGCGTGACTAGTACAAAATGAGATTCAACAATGTTGAGGAACTTCTACCTGTTATTATACACCAACGGTAGGAGAAGTCTACCAGAGCCAGCAATATGTTTTGGTGCCAAAGGTCAGTAAGCAAATTACTTTGAGAGGTATTTGCAAATGTTTTAGGGTTTGCATGGAACGGTTGGAAGTTTGCCCCAGAGAAAAGACAGATGTTTTGGTAGATGTCTAGCTACATGTCAGCTAATTGAAATCAGGAAAACATGTACATAATATAGCCACTGCTTACAACATATTATATTCTTAAGAACAATCCTGAAAGTATTATTCTCAAAGTCATGAGCTTTTGTGCAGAATCCAGAAAGATGATCAAGAGCAGTACAAGGCACATGAGATAAAAAAAAAAAAACATGTACACATAGCCAAGTTGGGAGAAAAATACTTTTAGAAACAATATGAAATTCTGGTCCTAAATGCATAATCTACTCACGTAACCGTACATATCTCATTCTTTCATGGTTAAGGAGCCTTTGATGAAATGTATGGGAAGGAACATTGTGCTGTTTAAAGCAAGAGAAGGCAACCAAAAAGGGTGAAAGTGTTCAGAACTGATTTCCTAGTTTGCTGGTGTTGATAATTTGCCCAAAGCTATCTTGATTTGTTTTGATGCATTGATGCCTGCAACATCTAAGGATGCATTTTTATATGAAAACAGGAATTATATATCCTTCCAACTTACTGACCCTAGAAACAAATACACAAATGCAATGCCATTGCTAGTATCAAATTCCAGTTAAGCAATATATGAAATTTGAAAAGTGAAATCTGAAAATTTGACACTTGCTATCATGGAATATGAAAGGAGTATATCTTTCAATCACGTGATTGGGCAAACCATTCATGTATACAACCTATTCGTTTGATCTTCTTCTCGATCTCTATTGAATGGTTAAGTCTGACAACCTTTATCACACAATACCTAATGTCAAAGTAAACACCTGAAATTTCTTTAAGGTAAACAGCTCGTAAGTAAACAACAGCAGAGCTTATTGCAGAGCATTTTACAGAACTTCTTGCAGAGCTTCTGGATCTTCTTGCAGAGATACACTCCTAGCAGACCATCGTTGCCAATATACACACTTAGCAAAACTTCCAGTTGAAAAGCTTCTTGTTGCCACAAATATTTTTGAGCAAGGCTTCTTGTTGCCGCATATGTTTTTTAGCAGAGCTTCAATTTGCAAAGCATATTAAGTTGGATTTTTGTGCCAAAACTTGCAAAACTTTTAATTTTTGAGCTGTACTAATGTGTTACGAGGAGGTAACATCTGTATTTAACATTAGTTTGTTGAGATCAACTAAGTCAAACAATCATGAACTTATTCTTAGTTCGGAGCACTACGCATCAAAGACTATGTGCACATTCCCTTCAGGATACCAGAGGGCAACCCTTCGTGCGCAGCACCTTGTTTGTCTTGAATCTATGTTTTTTTATTTTTTTTATAACCTATTCAATTGTTTTAGGGATATATGGTCTATGGTTTCAGGAATTGTTATTTTTACATCCATATCAAATCCCCCTGGAACCCCTGTTATTTTGCTAGATATTCTAAACAAGGTGCATCAACAGTCGTCGGATTCGTCGATCCTACAGCCCAGATCGTATGTTGGAGCCTCTGGGCACCTCTCATTTCGCTTATAGTCATTTATCATTGGAGGCACCTCTGATTTTGAAATATGAAATACGAGTTCGTCTAAGGTTTTGAGAGAATATCTAACCTCTATACGGTTTTGCCTAAGATTTTAGAATATGAAATACAGGGGTTCGAACCTGTACGAAAATAACTCAATGTCCTAATAAGACTACTTTAACCAATATACCGAGTGAGCTAATGTGATTATTTTTTGTCTTGAATCTACATTTTTTTTTATAACAACCTATTCAATTGTTTTAGGGATATATGGTCTATGGTTTCAGGAATTGTTATTTTTACATCCATATCAAATCCTCCTGGAACCCCCTGTTATTTTGCTACATATTGGCAAATAGTTTTATCGTTTCTAGTACTAGATTGTGATACTTGCATGCTGCTTGTTCCTAATTTTCTTATAATGGTGCAAACTTGTGGTCATGTACTTCTGCTTGATTCTCATTTGCTTGATATGTGGCATCCTTTTTGCTGCTATCAATCCTGGGGCTTTGCATGACAGCCTATGAGCTATATAAAGAGCTTCAGAATAAGATCAGCTCCTTCAAGTACTTAATACTGAACCAGGACTAACATGTGAATCATATTGTAAAGCCACCATTATACCCAAGGGATGCCATAACATCATGTCAGTTGTTTATAGTGAAAAACCCTGCAGATTATGTTATCTTCATGCCAGGCATATGTGGACCACCCCAAGATGTTATAGGAGCCAGGATAGATGTTTTATGATAGATTTAGAACCAGGAAAATTGGAAATCTGATAAATGTCATAAATAAAACTTAAGTTCAAGTATACGCCAGATCAGACCTTGCATATTGTACCAGATCAGACCTTGCATAATATGGTCTATAATGTGGCTAGATCAGACCCTGCATATTTTGGCTAAATTTACTATAGCTCTAGAAAGATTTCGTGAAGCCAAAGCTCGATCCTTGTCTTTGGGAACTTCTTTAGCCAAACATTAACATTAAAAGTCGATCCCATCCAAACATAAATTATGAGGCCATAATATTGAGCCCATTCTATAAAACAACCGAAGCACAAATGCTATGATATCTATGCAAATTAAGTTGCAACAGAAGTTTGAAACATTTTTTTTTCGTGTATTGAAAAGTCACCTGACTTTGGAATATCATGCATAGGAATGCATTCCAGCCAAATATTTGCATGATATGTATAATCCAGTCTGGCCGCACAAGCTTCGCAAAATCGGCCATATCCTTCAAGGCAAGTACTAAACATGTTGGTTTTTCTTTAAAAGGTTTTTCCATTGTTTGCTTTCTAAACTTTGAGAATGTTTTTTAGTTGGCAAAGTTAGCAGAAGAATGCACTCAAGAGTCCATAAAATAGACCAACTGTGTGCACAGTGCACTCAAGAATCTCCATAAAATAGACCAATTGTGTGCACAGTGGCAACTGTTGTGACGCTCCCCGAATCTATACGATGCTCTCATCATACAAATATGGGAAATTTCCCTTCCATGGCGACTACATCACTATGAGAGGCCCACCATCTAGCTCGGACCACTTGGAATGGCCCAGTGTCTGGGTGAAGGGCATGAAGGTGTCATTTGTCCCAAGCCTTCTATGGGAATCCTATACAGCAGAAGCGTACATACATGTTAGCACCTAGAAATCATAACAAAATAATATACCATCACGAAGGTTGGTCTATCCATCTTCCTACATATTCTAAACGAGGTGCACCCTGGACTACCACAGTCACCGGATCTGTCAATCCTACGGCCCAGACTGTATGTTGGAGCCTCTGGACACCTCTCGTTTCAATTATGCTCAATTATGATTGGGGACGCCTATGATTTTAAGATGTCAAATACGAGTTTGCCTAAGGTTTTGATAGTATATGGAGCCTCTATACAGTTTCGCTTAAGCTTTTAGAATATGAAATACGAGGATTCGAACCTCTACCAAAATAAACAAAGTTTAAATTGAAACGCACTAATTTGCTCCAAACGCACTTCAAAAGGAATCTTTAAAAGATTCCCTAAAATTCCCCAAAAAAGGTCCATTTTCACGATCTATTTGTGACAAGCGTGACATTTTGGACATTTTAGGTACCCTTTTTGAGGGGGTAATTGAACTTAGCTTACATGCGAAATTGTTTATTGCCCCGTTTTGCCCCCCTAGTTTGGTATAAAAAATACTAACAAATCTAAATACAATAAAAAATTTGACATTGAAACAAATAGCAATTCCACTAGAGCAACAAAAGCATATAATATTCAAAGTTTTTAAAACCATTACAAATTTTTAAATAAAATTGTAAAAAATGTAATACATTTGACATTCTGAACAAAGTTATATTTCACGGCTTTAATTTCCCCCACATTTGTTGGACGATATGAATTTGAAGCATAGGTGAGCTAAAGAGGCATATAAAAATATAAGCTCAAGCAGTGCACGGAGAGACAACTCGAGCGGTATAAATTTATACCGCTAAGCTCAAGCGGTATAAATTCATACCATCACCCCACAGGAAAAGAGCGGGAGCAGTATAAATGTATACCGACATTTTTTTACACGGGAAGCCACGGTATAAATTTATACCGCGAGCTCTCTTTAGAAACGTTTTGCTACAACTCTAGTATGCTATAACACACAAAAAATCATTTATATAAAACTATCTTCATGGTTATAACGTGACATTGCATAGATATGACATGCCATGGGTTGGTTAAAACAAGGCAAAATATGTTCTACATCTCGTTTTCAGCTTGACGGTATAAATCTATACCGAGACTAGAAAAAGTTTTTGTGAAGGAAGCTTTGGGATTTCTATATTGTAACGAATGCAGGAGTTTGTTGATGCTGGAGTTTCTTAGAGCATGAGTTTAGAAAAAAGCATTTAGGGTTTTCTTGATGCGGCCAGTTTAGGGTTCGTGCATATGCATATGAGGGACAGAGGCGCTGGATCAGAATGAGAGATGGAGTAGCAAAGTAATGTTGCTTGCTCCTAGATCTTCTCATAGCTACTAAACGTTCCTTTTCATGCCTACAAATCTTGCATCAGTTTATACGAGTTTTGCATCTTGGCTCTGTTTTGGCACAACCCTGAGTTTAGTTCCTGCCCATTCATGGATCTCTTGTTATATAGAGAAGAAATAACATTAGAATAGCCGAAGATTCACAAAAGGCCACTGGAAATTTTAATAGTTGGAACCCTGTGCAGCCATGTGTTGAGGTGCTGCTCTACGAATCAATGATGCTTCAGGAATAGGAGGAGCTTTTTCTTGTTTTTATGCTGCTCATTTTGGAGACTATTGCTAGTATATTCTGCGGGGCTGAGTTCATATTTTGGCAGTCGCTGGAGAAGAGCCCTTCTAAGACAACTATCCACCATAGCTAAGAGCTCCAGAATGCCTGAGAAGAGCCTTTTTCTACTTAAAGGTAAAAAAAGTCGGATGTTTTTTTTGTAGTGCACTGTCCTCTGAAGTTTAGGCATATGCAGAACCTGTAGAAGTAGCAGTTGTGGAAGTAGCTCCTGTTGAAGCAGCTGTGGAAGGTGCACAAGCTCCTGTTGAAGCACCTGTCCATTGAAGAGCCTGCCCAAGTGACACCAAAGGAAAACGGTGCAGCAGTGCCCTCTACTCCTAGACCTTTGTCTCCCTATGCTAGATCTGTCTAGATTAAGATCATTTTGAATCTCATTAACCAACTTTGGTATGCAGTATCCTGAGTTGAAACCCCCATCTTCGCCAACTCCTTCCAAAGTTTGCTCGAGGTAAATTTTTACAAAGTTCTCATCTCAGCTCTGCTCCATTAGTTCTTGCAGTAGGAGAGAGATTCCATTGAGAAATGGATCAACAAAAAATAGCTTTAACACTAGAGTTGTCTCAGGGACCTGTTTGGGTTCATCAACCCGTATGGGTCCCTCAATCCCTTCTCCATATTAGGAACTAGTTCTTCATGATACTTATGAGATTTTAAATATGAACACCTGAATTGTAAGATTAACTCGAAGTTGTACCACCATATTCAATGGCAAAATAAAATTCTTCACAAGTTTGGCACAATCGCACTTTGAAATACACTCAATTCAATGGTTCCGATGATATGATATAATCTCATGACACTCAACATGGAATACAAATTTCATGATAACATTAATTTTCTATGAACTTAGCCTACAAATGCTACTCAATGTTCAAATTTCATGTAATTTCATAAACATTTGATGTATCAATGAGCAAGTCATAATTTCAATCCTTGAGAGACCCAGTCAGGTCCCTACGGAATTTCTGAAAAACAGACATCCAGGAACCATTTCATATCTATGATATTTGAATCAGAATATGAATGTGAAGATACTATTATTTTTCAATGGAAATAGATACTAAGTACTACACATCTTGCTAAATGGATTTCATTTTTTCAAAAAGTGGAGTAATACTATGAATTTTCAAAATTTTGACCCTTGGGGGACCTAACTAGGTCCATAAAGGGTTTCTGAACTTCAAAATTTAAGGAATTATTTCTCAAAAATTCTACCATAGATTTTTCTAATGCTTCTTGTGATAGATTTCTCATATCATGATTTACAAGATGGAAGAATTAGAATTCCTAGGAAAAATCATTTTTGCAAAATAATGTGAGAAATGTTAAAGACTTTGAGAGTTGTTTCGTAATAGAAGCTTTCTATATTTTTCATAAATTTTTCCTTATATGTACACTCATGGAGGACAACATATTGTGAGTATGTAGACAAATTCTTTATCTCAGAGCTATAATAGAATTTCAAAAAAAGTGTACGAATGAACCCATTTGGGTTCATCAAGGGACAACTCTAGTGTTAACTTTTCAGGAGAAAGACCTTGGCAGCGTTAAGTGAGATTGGCTTTTTGAAGATTCAAGAAGGTTCCACTTATACAGACATGCGCAAGGAGATTGAGAATGATGTAACTATGTTGTTACTTTCAAAAACTCTAAAGTTACTTAAGGTGTAATAATGGTCTCAATCCTAGTGTAAACCTTCATCTCAGCTGTGGCACAATGGTACAATCCAGGACGAGAAGTTTCGCATATGCTAGCCAAAAGGAAGCATGGCCCATCTGCAAAAGTGTTACTGCCATGTGTTATGTGCTTATTCAAGGTTCTGCGACACTGCAACTGCCAAGGAGTTGGCACTAATTGAAAACGATCACATGTTCTTTTGATTCAAAGTAATATGTGTGTTGGGTTTTGTAAGAAAAGTTTAAGGTTCCTTTCTAATAAAAACTACAGAAGATTTAATAGGGTTCTTCCATTGTAGTTTCTTGGTAAGCTCTTTTTGTCGTCAGTAAACTTTTTTTGCATGTCTTGATTGTCGATTTGATAATTTTGTGTAAACTTTGGTCTTTCAAGCTTTGATTGTGATTGGATTGACCAAATTCAAATTTATCATTAAGTTCTGCAGTTAATTGGTAGCTAGAAAATATTCATATTAAACCTGAAGATTTAATCAAATTCAAGATGTCTTTCACAAGCTCCAAAAAGTGCTAAATACAAAAAAATGCATACAGAAGGAATGCATACAGAAGAACGACGCTGGAGACATCAAGGAAAACAAAATCTCAAGGTGATGAGAGTCTTGTGGACTAGGTGGACCCACCACCTGTGGTATAAATTTATACCGATGGGTTTTCATTTCAACCTGTCGGTATAAATTTATACCGCTGCACCTGACTATTTCTTACTTGAAACATTCTCTGCAAATTGGCTGTGACATGCCCTGTTATTTAAAGACCTTATACAGATAGTGCTATGTAACAACTTTTGGTAACACTATTTAATATGAATACTTACTTCGAATGCTTTCTTCTCTGTTAAAAGTTTAAAGAATTTATTTCTGCTAAACGATGTGTTCTGCTACAGTGAGAGTATTCATGCACGCTTTGCAACACAACCTACTTCAATTGCATGTATTTTGGCAATGGAAATTCTATGGCTCCCGTGAAATTCTGCTTGACCCCCCTAAATGGCTTCCTTTTTTTTTTTGGTCCTATGCTTTTAGAGTATTACTCTTCAAAAGTGTCGTTTTGATGACGGCTTTGCAAAAATCATATCCAAAAAACTTGAATGCCTCTATTTTTCGCTCTTTTTAAAAATTTTCAATTTTTTTGAGGGAATCTTTCAAACGCACTTCTTAAATAAGTGCGTTTCAATTCAAACATTGTTAATAACTCAATGTCCTAATAAGACTACTTTAACCAATCTAACCAGTGAGCTAATATGACTATTTTTTATCTTAAATCCATGTTTTGTTTTTATAATAACCCATTGAATTGTTTTTGGGATATGGTTTATGGTTTCAAGAATTATATCTATATCAAATCCCCTTGGAACCCCCTGTTATTTTGCTACATATTCTGAACGAGGTGCACCCTGGACTACCACAGTCGTCGGATCTGTCAATCCTACGGCCCAGACTGTATGTTGGAGCCTCTGGACACCTCTCTTTTCAATTATGCTCAATTATGATTGGGGACGCCTATGATTTTAAGATGTCAAATACGAGTTTGCCTAAGGTTTTGATAGTATATGGAGCCTTTATACGGTTTCGCTTAAGCTTTTAGAATATGAAATACGGGGATTCGAACCTCTACCAAAATAACTCAATGTCCTAATAAGACTATTTTAACCAATCTAACCAGTGAGCTAATGTGATTATTTTTTATCTTAAATCCATGTTTTTTTTTTATAATAACCCATTGAATTGTTTTTGGGATATGGTCTATGGTTTCAAGAATTATATCTATACACCCTGGAACCCCCTTTTATTTTGTTACATATTCAATAATACACGGCTAATATATCATAAAAAATATGCCATAAATAAGGGCTCTACCCGGGATCAGACGCTAGGGGTTGACTGACGGTCAAGGTCTCCTGATAACAACAAACAGAAGTATAACATGGCGTTGGGTGGTATAGAACTATGGCTAGGGTAGTCCACTCCATTCGCCCCTCCTGTGCACACTTTGCAGATAGTCTAAAACATGCTATGACATGATTGCATTCCGGAAATACAATCTCATGGACTCACCCTATGAGACTACTCTGGGTTACATCCCCCGGGGTCCGATGAGGCAGGTTAGGGAGGCGTCCCCTCCCCAGGCACAATGGATCCCTGGGTGTACTAGAGGATACGTGCCACCTCGATGCCTACGCATCCGTACCTGACTTAAATCCCCCAAAAATCCATACTTTAGAACACCACGCCTATCGAGCCAAGGCATCATAGCCTTAATCACATCATAGCCTCCACAGCCAGGTGGGCTCTTGTGCACATGCCACATTTACTGGGTCTTAAGGGTTCAAGCTAGAAGCATATCTACTACTAATGAGCTTTTTAGGCCTCTACCCCCCCAATACCAAACACATAGGAGGAACAGAGAGAGAATATAATCATAAACAAAATATCCATCATAATCTTAATAGCACAAAAGAGAGAATTTAACCATCCACCTAGTCATACAAGGGTTAGCTGAAACACAAACTATCTAGAGACTAACCGGTCTCTTGGCTAGAGCCATTATCTCGAAAGGCTTCCATTCTTCAGGTCAGGATACAGTGGTGAGTAGCTCCTCCCTTATCCAACTCTTCCCAAATCAATTTGGGGCAGAATTGGGGGTAAGGTCCCAACTTGCACCCTAATCTTAGTAAGTCTTCCCTGGCCAATCGACTTGGGCCAGGTGGCTCTCCCTAGTTAGCTTACATTTACTAATTAATAACATTAATTAGTCTAATTGGGTTAATTAACTTATTAACAATTTAGCATAGCTAATAAAACCCTTTTAGGTTAGTCCAAGTTATCCCCTAATGACCCATAAGGGTCTAATTATACATGGGTGATGTGTCATAGTATTTATACATATACCATATAAATACATGGAACGTCACAGTTGCATTAATGTCATTATCGTCGTCAATCTCTAGCTAGCGAGCGAGATCTATGTTAGCTAGATAGTGAGTTCATTAGACCTCATGTTCTTCAAGATACTATAAGAGTTTGTCATGCCTTCACCATAGTCTTTGATTGGCTATTATTGAGATATTCTAGAAGTAAACAAAGGGTTAAATATAAAAAATACGATAGTCATTGTCAAGACCTACAACAATAGAGGACCGCTTTGTGTTAAAGCATGTTCAAGATTGGTGCATGTATAAAGATTGCTATTTTGGTTTTCTAAGTATTTCAAGATTCTAATATATATATATATATATATATATATATATATATATATATATATATTTTTTTGCAAATAGATGTATATAACTAAACCTAGAAAAAGAGGGTTTCTTTCACGTAGAACAAGAGACGGACTTTGAAGCCATCACATCAAAGGAACGAAAGAATTTAGATGAAGTTGCAAAAGCGCTAGCAAATCAGATCCGAGAGCGTTTCCCAAATGATGCGCTACTAGAAGCAATGTCAATTGTGTATCTGCGGTTTTGGATGAACTTCCAAAGAATTGAGAAGGTTCATTCTGAGTTTAAATGAATATTACATATTTTGATAGCTCATTTTGCACATACCAGGATATTAAACAGTATCCAGGTACATGGCATATTGGATGAAGATAAATTGTTGGTATAATCACAAAACTTTAGCACAACCATGTGCGAACATGCTGGTCATTTCACTGATAAGTGGATCACTAAATTTGGATGCATCACAAAGCTTTAGGACTTGCTTGGTTACAATCAAGTTCTTCATGAGCACATGTCTGAATATTTTAAGCTTGTAGATTTATGTCAAACAATGATTCTGGGGTCTGTGAAAGACGAGAGGACTTTCAGCGTCATGGGGATTCTGAAAAATAAGGTGTGCAATAAATTGATTAAGCATCTGGACCTTTGCCTGCATGGATATGGATGCAAGTATGACATTGCGGGATTTCCATATGAACGTGTATTGGCAATTTGGAGTTCTAAAAAAGAATGAAGAAGCCGTGAGGAGGAAGTTGCAATACCAGAACTGCCAAAATCCATTGGCTAGAAAGCATAATATGAGTTTTTCCCCTTATACTCTTTCTATTGTAAACTAGTTATGAATGATTAGAATATGTGCCTCAGGTTAAAAGAATTGTATAGCTGTTGTATAGCGGTGCATTGAAACATTGGAGCATTGTTTATATTTGTGTGCGTCTTAGGTCCTGGCTGCATTCTCTTTTTGGAGTATCTTTGGATAGTCAGCACTTTCTTTTGGGTATTTATCCAAATCAGTGGACTGCTTCTAAAAGGATTGCATTTCACATGGCAAAGGAGTGTATGGAAGCGAAGGCAAAGAAAGGTCTTTTATGATAAGCATATTTCTTCTCAGGTGGTGCTTCAAGAAATTTGTAAGAAGTTGTATAATTGCTTTCAGATCTCCAATTGGCCTGGCCGTATTAAAATTCCAATATGGCGTGATCATCTAAAAGTGATTGATGCTTCAGGGACATTTCTTACTTCTGGAAGTACTTTGTAATATTTTGAGTGTATAATATGAAGTAAAACACGTTCTTCAAAAAAAAAAAAAAAAAAAAAAAAAAGTAAATAAATAAATAAATAAATCAGAGTTTTATTTGATCTTAAGTTTCAGGTCTGATTAATTTAATGTAAAAGGTTTTTTCTGTGAAAAATTTTAACCTATTAGAAATACTCAGATCCATGTTTATTTCAATCATAAAATAGATAGAGGATAGACTTTGAGTTGCAAAAACAACAAAGCAATTCCTAGTATCTAGACTTTGAGTTGCAAAAGTTGAAACAAGGTGACGGTGCAAATGCACTAATGACCTGTGGTGCAATTGCAGATTCCTTTTTCAAAAACACCAAAATTTGGTACTTTTGGCATATTTTTTAAAACATAAGAACAAAAAAAAAGGTTGCACATTGAAAAGAACCATTTTTGGAGTGCGTGGAAATATTGTGGTCAAAGTAGAACAAAAAATGGGCTTTTATGATACAAGATTGCAAAATACATTACACATAGCCTATGCGCACATAGAGAAAGACACATTAGTTCAAATATGTAGGAGAGATATAAGCTCCTGAAAATGTAATCATCACATTTGCATTAAACAAGGCCAATTTCGTTTTTAAGCGTCAAGCGGAACCTTTTTAATTAGCGATTTGTCTATGCGCGCATAGACAAAGATAGTCAATTTTAAGTACAAGTCAAATAATAAATAATAATGGCACTTGAACTCGATTATGTCGAAGAGTTTTAAATATCAAGTGGAACTTGCTTAGCATGAAGGTTTTCTTTGTTGTTGTCATCTTCGTCAATCGTTTTAACAGTGGTATCAAGTGGATTCCCTTTTCAAATTTAAAATTCATGCCTGTTTTAGGGTCTCAGATGTAAATTTTATTTAAAAGGACTAATTAAACTTTGTTTCACCAACTCTGGTGTGCATCCTTTCTCTGCTAATCCCTCAAAGACCTTGTATGCAAGGCTCGCAGTGTCCTCAAATATTTTAACAATACCCTTAATCTTATTTGCTTCGGCATAATTTTTAATGAGAGCTTCAAAATGTTCTTCTACTTTTGCTACTTTACCATGGCATGTTAATAGCATCTTGAACATTCTGTAATCTGGCTTGCATTGATCATTCTGCATTTCATTCAGCAAGCATTCAACTAACCCAAACTTCTGTTCTGCAACCAAATATTCCAACAGCACATTGTAATCATATATAGCAGGTTGATATGCAAGCATCTTTTTAGTCCATTCAAAAAAATTAAATGATGCATCAACATCCTCTTGGTTTTGCATTTTCTTCCAAATGTTTTCTGCGCTTAGCCCTGCAAACATCTGTTCTGCTGCAGAATTTGTCACTCTCAAAGCAAGTTGGGCAGATTCGTCCCACACGTGTACCTGTCTTATGACAAATGAGAAATCTGCAATGCGTATAATCTGACAAACAACTCCGGAGAGTGACATGCATACCAGGAAGGGGCAATAAATGTAGCCGACAGAACTTGACTCTGCCCTATTAGTTCGTGGCTTAAGGCAGCTGCATCTTTCAAACACTCTGGTGCATAAGATTGTTATTATTAGAGCTTACAGCAACAGTGGAACATGCCAAAATTCAAGCTCATTAGAAATATTCTACAAATAGCAAACACGAATGCCATATTCCTGCCTCACTGCTTCCTAAAACCAAATACTTAAGAGCTCATGACTATGCAAACTAACCTGTTTTGGTCAAGTTCCAGAGGCCTTCCACAATTTGTACAACCAATGCAGACCATCCTTCCCATGACATCAAAACTTTCTTTAACAAATGGAAGTTTGATTTCTCACAATCTGACCAACCTGAAATAGTGTAAAGTTCAAGCTCTTGAGAACCACTTGGGTTTCTGCACACCAACCTTTCTGATTAACTTCTGCTGCAATATTCAAAATGGCTCTATCTTCTTCTGAAAACCCCTTGTAATCTTGCACCTGTTTTAATGTCTCAAATGTAAACGCTTTTAAAGGCAAGTCCTTGTTCCAGAAACAAAGCAAGTACAGGCATCTGGCTCTAGAAATTACTTGCAAAGAGAAGAAATAACTCAGAATATCTCAAATTTTTACCTGAAAGTGCTTGCAAAATCATCAAAATCCACCTCGAAATCACCTTCTAAATCACCTCAAACCTCATTTTACAAAAGAGAAAGGACCAAATTTATCTGCAAGATTGCCCCATAATGCTTTTCCATAAGTTTTCAGAGTAGAAACGGCAGAACTATGAGATCAATAGCTAGAATCTTCTTACCTCAGAAATCATGCTAGAGTTAGAGAAATACAGAAGTAATCCTGCTGCAAAAGCTCCGGGTAAGAGGTGTGATTTCAAGATCCCGCCCTCCAAAGCCCTACTACTACATTCGACCTGCTTTTCTGTGAACAAAGCCTTAAAATAATATTCTGAGCATAAGCACAGCAAAGAAGGAAGAGCTCGGCCAAAGCTTTAGATCCTAGCAAGACCTTCCCTTTCAAGACTGCAAGACCTCAAGACTGCAAGACCTCCGACTGCAAGACCTCCAATTCCTGTGTCTTCCCGAAAGATCTTCCTCCGATTCAAGATCCCTATGTCTTCCCGCAAGATCTTCCTCCGATTCCTGTGTCTTCCCGCAAGATCTGCCTCCGATTCAAGACGTCCCGAAAGCAAGATGTGCCGATTCAGCAGAAAGCTATGTCTGGCAGAAAAAAAAAAAAACTTTGCCCTATGCACGCATAGCATCGAAAATTTGCCCATGCGCGCATAGCCCCTACCTACCATGTTACCTCCTACCTACCCATTTTTTCTACCATGTTCTTGTTTCTACCTACCTAGTTTCTTTTTTTTTTTTTTTTTTTTTTTTTTTTGTGGGCAAGGTGTTTAGATTTTATTAATAAGAAAACCAGTACAAGGCCTTAGGACCTTATTTCGGGCTCCACAATAGGCCAGATAGGAAGAATTCATATGCCCATGGTCGCCAGATGGGAAGTATTTACAAAAGAAAGGAAACCCAGATGTAGATCTAGGAAGTACCAGTGCCATAAAAGACCAGATTAAGGTGAGATCCGATAAAAACCTAGAAACAAAACCACAATGCGCTCCTGATCCGAAAGTACAGGCAAACAAGAACAAGCAGTAGAGAACTTCTTCCCACGCGTTAACTCGGCCTTGATTTGCAGAGTCTTATAAGGGTACTACAGGGAGAATAGTCAAATCCTCACCATCTTCCCATTATAGAGACGTCCATCAGAGCCTCCCCAAAAGGGTAGTCCATTACTCCACATTTCATTCGGTCCACCTGCCTGGGTTCTGTCTCTATCATACTCTACTATAGCTATGATAGCCCTCGGTTCTCCCGTACCGAGGGCCTCCTGGACCTCTTCCCTTTCAATGATTTCCCTGCCACAGACCACTTCTAGAGTCTACACCTCCTCCTAGTTGGGATAGGAGAGGGCAACACAAGGGAGGCATGCCACCATATGAGATAGATATCTGCCATGGACGAACTAGGGAAGAACCAAATGCCGCCCACAAATCCAGCCCATTACTACAAGAAGCAACAACCTTAGATGCTTGGCTGCCTTCAATCCATCAAGCAGAAATAGAGCTAGCTACGGAGTGAGGATACCAATAGAGAGAGCATACCTTTCCTAAATCTTCCAAGGAGTAGTACTACAGGGAAAATTTCCTTGAATCATGACATAAGATCCTGAAGCACAACCCGGGGAATATACCTTTAGTTACTGATATACAGAAATTCTTCAACCCTCTTCTTACCCTTCAGAATGCTAAAGGTCTGGCATCCATTTCCTGCAAAGTATCCATCTCCAAGCAGCTCCATCATGTTTGAGAAGAGGGCGTCCTCCCAACCTACCATTATTTTTTTATTTTTATTTTTTATACAAAAGGTTGCAATCTAGGTATCCTAACAATATCTTCTTGACTAGGCCTACTATGAGCACTTAGCTTGACAACATTTTGGTGTTCAAAGTGACAACTCGTATCTTCAAGTTGGTTCTACTTAGATAGCGAAGTAACATTGTCTTCCTTAGCCAGGGGTATACAAATGCATAACGTTGTGCTAAGTCATGATATTTTGCATTATTGTTAATTCTTTAACACTCTTTCCAATGGTTCACACTCTTGTGTAGTCCACGATTTTTTCGCGGATAGCCTCACAATGCTTTAACAAACATCCACTACATCACATATTGTTGTGTAGTCATAGTGCTATGCACGCATAGCCTCACAATAATTTTAATATTATAATAGCTTATTTATGAGCCTTGTTGCCACTTTCAACGTTGTAAAACGTAAAATTATGTGACCATGAAATGCTTAGGACATTCATCTGAACTTTTGGCAATGTGGTGATTTTTGTAGTCTCCCAGATTTAGCATGATATCTTAAGTTTGCAAAACACCTAAAACTTAAGTTTTGATACACCAGTATGCATATTGAAATCAAGAAATTCATGTTATGGCATCACACCCAAAAATGGAAGTTTGCATTTAAAATGGAGGGCAATTTTAAATTTGAACTACAAAAAATGGTAGATGTTTAAGGTGATGACCAGTCTGAAGGAGTTGATGAGTACGACGACATTCCAATACCTGCTCTTCTTAAAGGCCGTAAGCTACTCGTGTAATTTGAGTATTTGTACAACTGTACATGACTAGTTTGTACAATGTTTGTCTTTCAAACTTAGGATCCCTGCTATGCGCACATAGCATTTTGCAATTTTTGTTTCTTTTGTGTTTTTTTTTTTATTTTTGTGCCTTGCCCATGCACGCATAGCATGTGTGCTGCTCCTTGAGCAATCAAAATGCATACGGCTCCATTTTAATGTTTTTGTCTTCAAAATTTGTCAAGAATTTGCTGGTTGTTTCATTTGGCTCCATTTTAATGTTTTTGTCTTCAAAATTTGTCAAGAATTTGCTGGTTGTTTCATTTTGCCACTTTTTGTATGTGTCCCGAAAACAACTAAATTAGATTATTATTTTTCTACCTAAAATGGGGATGTCAAATTAACAAGACGCCAACTTTTTGGTAATTTTGAGCCCTAAAATAGCTACCAAATTCGTAAATTTAGGGTCATTTTTTTAATTGACCCCCCAAAAGTGGCAGAATTTAAGGGTATTTTAGGGAATCTTTAAAAGATTCCTTTTTGTGGTGCAAACGCAGGTCATTAGTGTGTTTGCTAGGTCACCTTGTTTTGAACGATACTATACTAGAGATGCAAATAACGTAGACCCCCAAGTTTTGCAACTCAGCATCTAACAATAAGTACTAGCGATTGCTTTATTGCCTTTGTTTCGCATGAATGACGTTTGTGGATGTGCATTAAAATATTACATAGCTTGATGTGCTTATTTCATGTCATCCTTATAGAATTCCAAAAAAATAAAAAAAAAATAGCAATCACTTATTTACTTTTGCTTCAATTTGGTCCTTGTGTGCTATTTGTATCATTTGAACAAATCAATATTAGTTGACAAAGACATCAAAAGATAACAACTATGCCAACCCCATTATGAAAACACTGAACTTGTGCCTCAGGGTAAATTTTAACGGCCCTAAATGTTTTTCTATTCAAATTAAGGTTGGCTAAACCTATGAAAATCAAAAGTTCTTAGATTTTTTTCTTGGCGAAATTTCATAAAATAAAGCCCTTTAGTTATCTTCCCACTTGGCAAAAATGTAAAATTTATATGACATGAAATTCTGATGTTGGCGAATTTTTCTTGGTCCCCAGCTAAATTGCAACTATTTAACTTCAAACTTTGAGCACTGATTAGTACATGAATGACATTGATTCAATATGCTTCTTTTACAAAATGATAACAAAGTTCTTTAAAGTACATTCATAAGGAACAAACAATATCGTTTGAAGGAACATGCATGTTTAAGTTGGGGTCAAATGCATCCAAATGGTGAATTTGGTAACGAAGCCGTTTAGGGTCAACAATTGCAAGAAGGGATCACTACTATTTAAAGCTTAAAATGCGCATCATATAACATTCTTCATCGCATTTAACCTAAACAACATATAGATACAATTTCAAAATATGATTGAGGTAGCTAATGGCAATTCCTAAATGAAAGAGGTCCCTGAATAGAATTGGCATGGCTATTTGAATTAATCAGGATTTCCCTAGTCAACTTTAGAGAAGGCGATTCAGTACACCATGCAGCAAACAATCCTGGCTAAACTCTAAGCATTCAGAATTTAACCCCTTTTGGAGTGACTAAATTATGTTTTTTCTAAAAGAATTGCCTTTATAAACTTTAGCCATGAAATTTGACTAAAGGTCTAAAAAATCGCCAGTTAGCGAATTTTAGCCACTCTTTATTACCCTGCTTGTGCCTGCCCCCCTTTGGACTTCCCCATTGGTCATTTACTTTCTTTTTTTTTTGTCTCCAGTTCAATCTGAACAATCCAAAGCTGGTCAGAAACATTAAAAGATAGCAACTATGCAAAATCCACTATGAAAACACCGAACTTGCTCCTGCCCGCCTTTGCACCACCTCATCGATGTATAACTTATATATCTATCTAACTAACATATATATGTTCTTATGTTTGTCGCCCTTATCCGACCATCCGTTCGAGATCCTAAGGCTCACGTGGCTTTAGGACGTATATTACGGATCAGATGGCGTGGGAGTTTCTATATAGATTCTATATAGACGATTCTACGGTCCAGGTTGATTTTTATCCTGATCGCCGGTCCGAGATCCTACGGCTCACGTTGCTTGGGGACATATCCTATGGAGCACATGGCTTTGGGAATTATATGTAATAGATCCTACGGTCCAGGTTGTTCTTGATCCTGATCATCGATCCGAGATCCTACGACTCACGTTGCTTTGGGACATATCCTATGGTGCACATGGCTTTGGGAATTATATGTAATAGATCCAGATCATCCATCCAAGATCCTAAGGGTCATGTTGGTTTAGATTTTTGCCACGTGGCACGATCTCGACCCTTGATCAGGTCCAAGATCCTACGACTCATGTTGAATGCTCGGCCCTTTAGGAGAGGCCTTTAAAAGTTTTACGTTGTTTAAGGATTCAAATCCTGGTCATTGCCCTCCAAACCCCCTATTCTAACCACTAGACCAAGCATTGATTTAATAATATAATTAATATTTTAAATATACTTAAGGGTAATAATACCTAATTAGGATAAAATAGATTATCTATCTATCTATCTTGTTAATTTGGGTTTTTCTGGTTTGAAGGAAAATATTTTTGGAATTTTTTTTAAGTCATTTTCTAAAGGTATTGGAGAGTTTAAACGCCGGAAAAAATTCTCGATTATCCAAAAATCGAAGAATTTTCTTTCGTATGATTTTGAGTTTTGGGTTGGGGCTCTTTTTATCCGATTGCAGGTGGCGAGGTGGAGGTGCATGCTGATTCATCGCTTGCCTGCTTGGTTATCGTCATTCTCGGCCTATGGCAGACGTGGATACTATGATGCGCCAGAGGGTTTAGAAGAGATGATTTTTAGAATACATGCATCCGGTACAATTTTGGCCCACAGCTTCAGAGCTATCTCTCTAAATTCGTCTCAAGTAATTTCGTTTTTGCCTTCTTCGTCTTTGAACCGAATGCATTCTTCTCTAATTTTTAGAACTTACTACTTGAATGTGAGCTGGAGTGTAGCATCGTTGAAGTTTTTCTTTACTTGGAGCATGAAAACCCAGCTTATTCCTCTTTGGCTGCTTCTGTGTAAAACATTTGTCTGTCTCTTGGCAAGAGGGCAACATCTGATTCTAAGCTACAAAGAACTCATGCTTACTTTGAAAATTGCTCCTCTATTTTTCTAACGAGAATGTACTCTAGAACATGTTTCAAATTATGCCAGAAGATTTGCTTCACATTAATGCACATTAATATGCAGGTCTGAAGTTTTAACTGGCTTTGGCTTTGATGTATCTGCATTTCTAGGAATTTATAGAGAGATGTGCAACGGGGCTTTGCAAGCATTATTGCAGGTGAATCTTAAGCTTCATTTTTAACTTTAAATTTAATTTGTTGTTGAAGCAATCTATCTAGATGGAGGCCATATAGGGTAAAAGCACGTTAGGGTGATAAAATATTGGGTCATTTTAATACATATACATTTTTAGAAATGTATAATAATTACCGTGAATTTTGGTTTTTTTTTTCGACCGAAAATAGGCATATCGAAAATTCCCTCCAATTCTTTCTTCCCCGTTCTTGTTTCTTTGTCATTTGATCTCTCTGCTTTTACCCTGCGATCCAGCACCTCGATCTCTTGCAAGCGACTAAAGCACGCTCTTCCGAAGTCGCTTGGCCATTCTCGACAAATCAAAGGTACAATCGTCTTCTTCCCTAGTTTTTTTCTTTCTGCTTTTAATTTATTACTTTAGGTTTTTGTTTACATGTGCAAGCTCAGATTGTTGCACCTTTAGGACAATTAAAAGATATTTCTTGTTGCATTGCAGGTATAGACAATGGCAAAGACACCAAAGAAGAGTGCTGCCCCGCATCGGTCCGAAAAATCTCCCGGGGCTTCCAAAGCGGGGACACATTTGAAGTCCGGAAGTCCCGGCCGCAGCAAAGGAGGACCGCGATTTTTCTACAAGGGATCCGCGCGAATATGAAATTCAAGGAAAAATTTGCAGAGTACAACTCTTTAGTGACGAAGTTTGGGGATCTAAGGAACCTACCAGTGCACGGGTACAAGGATGAGTGGGTGAAGTTGGAAGACCCAGCAGAATTTTTTAAGTGGTATGAGTTTGCATTCGGTAGGAAAGATGTACGTAATCACTATGTTCCCCTCAGATTTTGCTAGAGCATTTGCCTTACACTTAAAAGGTGAATCAGTTGATTGGGATGATGTTAAAAACAGCCACGACTAAAAGCAAGGTCAAAGAATCCGAGGTTTTGATGAAGTTGTAACAGATCAAGTCCAAAGAATGCCAAGGGCCACAAGTCCTATGATACTTTCTACAAAAAAGAGGATCCGGACAGTTTGAATGTATTTCTTGAGAGCGATCCTCTTTGAAGGAAAGCATATGTAAGGAGATGCGAGAATTTCTGAGGAGACGAGGCTAGCAGCCTATAATGAGACTTTGAAGCATAGGGAAGGGGAAAGGGCGAGATATTCTAAGCTAGTCCATGAGGTCGAGACTAATTACTTGAATCGATGTCGAGTTGGAGGCATTTCAACAAAGCCAGATGGATGGAAGTGACCGGTAGTGCTATGAAGTTTGAGCACATAAAATGGAAGGTGGAGGATGCAATTGCTGCTGTAAGAGCAAGCGGGGCAGGATCTAGGCTGAACTTAGCAAGGAAGTGGAAGCAAAAGCATCTGAGTTGAGGCAGCTAGATTCTGAACTCAATTTAAGGTCTTCAAAGAAGAGAGCAATTGAGGAGGGGGACGCAAAGATTTTGGAGTTGAGGGAGTTCTTAGATCACTCCTTGGTCCTTAGCTTGCGACCTCCTCCTCTTTCTTTGGTTTCGATTACAGAGCGACCAAATGTTGATTTTCAGTCCCCGCACAAATTGCGGCAAAGTGTTTTTTTGGTTCCTCCCAGTGGTATTGGCATCTTGCGTACATCCCATCGCCTATTATGTATCTCCTATCTTGCTAGCACAAGGAACAACTGCGAGGTACCAGGCTGCACATGGGATGTGAATCTACCTCGTGCATTGGGGCTGATTGGAAAAGGTAAGCATGCATAATCGATTTCTTTCATGTCTTTCTTTATTAGTTCAGGTGTAAGATTGGTAGATGGATATTAGTTAGAAGTTGTGCATTGATTGTGCATTAATTGTTCTGTAGTATATTAATTACATTTGGGTTTTAAAATGTAGGTTGAAGTGAAGATTTGTAGGGTTGGATCATTTTGCTTTTCTAGGCTGGTGTAAACATCATGTTAGTACATGCATATTATTAATGTGCATGATGTACAGTGTTGCCAGATAATATTGAGGAGTTACTTTTATGTACTAAGAAAATAGGATAAGTAGGTAACTGCCTGTGTGTACATTTGTATAACATGTGGTCTTCTACTGGGGGACATTTTAATACATGCTGTACTCTATGATACATTTTAATGCAATTACAATTTTCCAGTAAGCTTTTCTACAGTTGGCTCCAAATACATATATCTAATATATCTAATACAGCTACATGGAATGCATTTATGAATTTTTTTTTCTAGGAAGCTTTCTACATTTGGATGTGGGTACATAAGATTGTACATAGTTCTCAATCTCTGAGATACATGGAATACATTTGGAATTGGATTGTACATTGCTTTTCCTCGATTGTACATTTCTTTCACCATCTAGTTATTATTGGTAATGCTTTCATTTGCGGTGACATGGGTAGTATAAAGAAGCCGAGAAAGGTATGTGATATGTGGTTATGGTATTTTCATATGTATTTCAATTTCACCTCGTATGCAGATGCCGGCAAGAACAGAGTAGATCCTCCTGCAAAGACACTTGATTTTTCAAGTTGTGTAGATGATTATTATGGAGGGAAGCATGATAAGTCAACCCCGTCCACATCTAGGTCACCTCTGAACACATTCAACACATTTGTAGCAGAGCATGAGAGAGGAGGAAAAGGAACATCAAGTAAGTAATTAGTTTTAAATGAATTTGCTGGATTTTATAAGGAAGCAAATTGAGCTCATTTTTTTAATAACAGATACAGTTGTCACAAGCAAAGCTACAATTGTAGCTTCATATGCACAACAAATTGAGCTCCTGAAGCAAAGGGCTGAATGTGGCAACACAGATGTGTGTCCATATTAGTTTAATTTCTACATTTTCTTGATGTTTATGCTGTTGTTGACAATGAGTTATCTTGTAATCTTTGGAACCAAATGAGCGAGGAGAACAATGAAGTCGCTCTCGACACTCTAAAGAAAAAAGATATTATTGTAGAGGTCTTCGACACTCCAAAGAAAAAACGATTCTGCACAAATGTGCGAAGGTACCAATTCTAAAGCCAATGCCACATCATCGACCCAAACTTGAAATGTTTGTTTTCAAGTGGTAAGTCAAAAACTACTTATTGCATTTAGTTATTGCATGTTCATACATTTTATTATTCGCAGAAACAGAGGAAACTAGTGGATCTATGGCCTTAGTTGGAACTACAATCGAAAAGATTGAAGAATCATGTAAGACAGGGACATATACAACTGGTACTGAAGAAATTTTAGTGGAGAATGTGGCTACAGATATGAAGCAGGTGGTTGTGGTGAAGCAAGAGAAGGAGGAATCTGAAGATAGAAACAGTCTGAGATAGTGGTGTGAACGAGAAAGAGTCAAGAAAAAGAAAAGATACAAAGGTGTCGCGCCAGCTAAGAGAACTAGAAGCCGGACATCGGTTGAGCAACCTGTAAAGTGTAATTGGATTAGTAAATATGTGTTTTATGCTAGTTACCATTGATGCTTGGTTTGCAGTGACATGGATAACCTTCAGACAATGGTTCCATTCTATCCGTTCCAAGCTGAACCTCTGATTAAGGTCACGAAATACTGCGTGGAGACATTAGGTACATGTCTAACAGACATTTAGACATATTCGGAAGGTATGTGAGCAGCACATTGACATCCAAATGGCGAGATGTCTTCTTTTTCTTCCCTTCAGAAAACTTTTTGACTTATCGGGCAGCATTTAAAAGATTAGCCCTGGATGCTAATAGTATGGGACAGTCAGGCAGAAGTGCAGTTGAGAAAGGGCTACAAGGCATTGTTGTTAGTAAATGCCAGTATATAATGGTTCCAAGTTGAGGATCCTGCCCATCATGTTTTGGTGATTTTTGTTTTAGAGTCTGCAAAAAATTGCAGTACCACCTCAATGGCTTTGTTAGAGCCTGAACTCTAACCTTGCAAGAAGGATGAAAAACCCAACAATCCAAGCTCAATCTATCAGATCAAGGCAATGCACAACACAAAGAATCATCATCTCCATAGTTAGATCAATGAAAATACCCTCTCCCAACACACCATCTCTCTGTTCTTCTCTCTCTGCTCAGATAATACTACTCATAATGGCTCCACAATGCATACGTGCAAATATCCTGCACGCGTGCATGTGCGTATATCACTCTATATATGGTATATGATGAGTGTGGTGAGTGGTGACAAGTGTGGTGAGTAGTGCGTGGTGACGAATGTGGTGAATGGTGATGAGTGTGGTGACGAGTGTGGTGAGTGTGGTAAGTGGTGATCACCCCAACAGTGGCGACCACAGTGGGAAAATGTGCCACTCCGTGGCGGAGAACCCACAACAAAACATACTCATATGGTCCTTGGGACATGTCCCCAAATGACACATTTACACCCTCCTCAAATCCAAATGACTAATACAAACAAACTGGTCCAAAATGACAGTGACGAAACAGAGCCTCTGTAACTATGGCAAACTTTGAAAGCTGATATCTTGAGTTCCAGAACTCCGTTTGACCTGCACCATAGCTCGTTAGATTCGTATCGCCAAAACACATCTTTTGATGTAGAATAGATTGTGTATTATGGAACTGTCACCATCTATTTTTACAGAAAAAACGACCTGCTGTAACCCAAAAGTTCTCCACAAATTCTCTGTAATTGGAGCTAGACCAAATCTGAATCCCTTAGAATAGCACTTCTCTTTCAAAATAAGGCCTGAGATCGTTGCCATTTTTGGGATTAGGCAACAATTCCCCTTCTGGAGTCATCAAGTAGAAAGCCCTACCTGGTACCTCTTTATCAATCAGAAATGGGCCTTCCCATGGGCTTTGAAATTTGGATAGATGCTTCTTAGTGGTCCTGCACAATACCAATTGGCCTTCCTCAAATGGATTGACAACCTGTAACTTGTCTTTGATAAGCTTTACCTTCTGTTTATGCCTCATATTGAAATCTGCTGCTTCTTGTCTCATCTCTTGCAATTGCAGCAAATCATCCATCCTATTATGTACTTGATTTGGAGTTGGAACTTCTCCTAAATTCTCATAATAAGGTAGCTCCACAAATGAACATAAAGGAATGTCCACATGAATAGGCATCACAGCTTGCACTCCATAAACCAATTCAAATGGTGTAAATCCTGTAGCCAACTTGTAAGTACACCTGAAACTCCATAAGGCACCTGTCAAGGCTTCATGCCAATTTCTTTGATTATCCTTCATTGTTTTAGCCAAGATAGCTTTCAGAATTTTGTTAGTAGACTCAGCTTGCCCATTTCCCTGTGGATAATAAGCAGAAGCTTGCACATGTTGAACACCAATCTATTCTGTTAACTGAGCTACTACTTTTCCCATGAAATGACTTCCCCGACCAGACAAAAGAATGGTTGGAACATCAAACCGAGAAATCAAATTATGATAAAGAAAGCTTATTGTGGTATTTTCTGTAGCATGCTTTGCTGGAATTGCTTCTACCCACTTTGTAAACATGCATGTGGCTGCCAAGATATACTTATGACCTTTGGAAGATGGAGGATTGATAGGCCCAATGTAATCCAATCCCCACATATGAAATGGACCAACGCTCAAAATAGGATGGAATGGCATATTATTATGGCCTGTTAACTGCTTGTGCCTTTGACACTTCTCACATTTGCTAACAAAGTCTCTAGTATCTTTGTAAAGAGTTGGCCAATAATATCCCCAATGAAGGATCTTCCTAGCTGTGGTTCTGGCTGCAAAATGTCCCTGACAATCATGTGCTTGCTGCAACAAATCATGAGTTTGCTGACCAGCAACACACCTTAATAAGAGACCTTCCATAGTTCTCTTATAAAGAATAGCTTCATGCACCACATAACCAGCTGCTTGTACTCTAAGAGCATGCTTTTGTTGCTTTGAAAATGATGAAGGATAAGTCTGATCTTGTAAATACCTGTATATGTTGGCATACCAAAGATCCACGGTCTCAATGAACCCTTGTAATACGCCATTATCCGGAATTGCTACTGGCTGGTCTGTTTCCTCTTCTATTTCAGCACCACTACTCAAATAGGCACTTGGATTATGAGCTCCTTGAGCCATCTTAACATACTTCAACTCAAATTCTTGTATGATAAGAGCCCATCTTGTAAACTTAGGATCTTGGACAGTCTTATTGTAAATGCATGGCAACGGGTTCACATCCATATGAATGTAAACATACTGTACATTTGCTGAATTCCATTGTGACGGAAGAAGATAATGTCTAAATTTGTTCAAGGCCCACTTCAATGCTAACCCAAGATGCTCTACATGAGTCCATTTCTGCTCTTGTGGAGTTAACACCCTGCTAGCATAGTAATTCACATCATAATGCTTTTGCTGATTTTTCTGACATAGTGTGACAGCCAAAGCTTGCTCCCAAACTGTAAAGAATAAATGAAATGGCTCACTCATTCTTGGAGGAATCAGCAAAGTTCTCTCTTTTAATTGTGCAAGGCACCATTCAAATGCTTCTTGAGCATCTTCCTTCCATCTAAAATGTTGCTCTGGCTTCATACAATCCACAAGTGGCTGGGTTACTTTAGCAAAATTATGCAAATACCTCCTACTAAAACTGAGTTGGCCATATAAGCTTCTCACTTGGGATACATTTGTAGGTGGTTTGACCTTCTCCAAGGCTGCAATCTACTTGTAATCCCTTTTCTGAAACATAATTGCCCAATATTTTTCCTCCTCTAGTGAAGAAAATACACTTAGCAGGATTCAAACTTATACCATATAGCCGGCATCTTTCAGGAACTTTTCTTAGATGATCCAAGTGATCCCTTCTTGGATTAGAAAATACTGTTAAGTCATCTATAAAGACTCTCAAAAAGTCTAAAATATCATGAAAAGCATATGTCATAGCTCTCTGAAATGTGGCTGGAGCATTTGTGAGGCCAAAAGGTAATACCTTGTAAGCATAGATGCCAAAAGGTGTTCGAAAAACCGTCATTGCTTGATGTGGTGGATAGATTTGGATCTGATTATATCCTGAGTACCCATCCAAGAAAGAATAGGCCTGATTTCCTGCAACAATATCCAGCAAAGTGTCTATGAATGGTGTAGGAAAATGATCTCTTTTGGTAGCTTTGTTGAGATCCCTGTAATCAATGCATACTCGGATGGAGTTATTTGGCTTCCTCACTGGTACAATAGAACTGATCCAATCTAAATTTGGCACTGGTACAATAAATCCCGCCTCCAAAAGCTTCATAACTTCAGCCTTTACTTGCTCCTCTATTGCTGGACTCATTCGCCTTTGAGCTTGTTGGACTGGTTTTGATCCTTGTTTCAAATCAATGGTATGCACCACAACCTCTGGTGGAATGCCTTTTAATTCTTTGTAATTTCTTGCCAAAACATCCCTGAATTCTCTTAACAAAGATATCAAATCACGTTCCTCCTCTTGAGTAAGATCGCCTCCAATAGTAACCAATTCTTCTTGATTTCCTTGAGAAATATTAATGTTCTTGACTGAATGTGGTGACTGTAATGAAGGTGGTGAGTGTGGTGACGAATGTGGTGAATGTGGTGACGAATGTAGTGAATGTGGTGACAGTGATGAATGTGGTGTGTGTGATGACTGTGGTGACTGTAATGGATGTGGTGGATGTGATGATTGTGATGAATTTGGTGCATATAATGACTGTGGTGAATATGGACTGATCTGATTTACCTCATCCTCTAGAATGTGCGCATGCCACCAAGCTTCTTGTACTTGTATAGTGGGCTGATTTCTGTTTACCCCATCCATGCTTGATGTCAAAATCAGCATCTCTACTTGATCTAGATCAATACCTTGCTGAAATAAAGTGTCATCAATGGGTCTTTGAATGGACTCCTCCTTCATGTTTACGAGAGTCTCTTGTAACTCACCTTCACCAATACTTTCAAGTCTTTGGATATACTTATCTGCAACTTGCTGCTGTAAATGACATATTTCTGAAATTTGGGTACCTTTTAACCACTTGTACAAAGTCTTATCTTCCCTGTCACCCACTTCCAAGACATGAAAACAACTAAAACCTTGTTGCCCTGACACCATAGCATTCTCTTTGCTGATTTCTAACTGCGGGCTGCTCAAAGAAGGATTGCAAAGAAAGGTACCTTTTGCTGATTTCAGAGGATGATCTATAGTAACCTTGTGTTCTCCTTGAAAGATGTTCATTTCACGCTTCCTCCATGAAGTCTCAGCTTGTACGGCATCTAACCATGTAATGACTCAAAGAACAAAGTATAAGTTTCAGCATGCACACTCTCTGGAAATTTCAAAACCATAAAATCCAAGATTGCTTCCACCTCATAAACCTTGCATAAAACATTTCTTATGACTCCCATAGGCTGCACCTTCATTTGATTGAATGCTTTGAGCATCATAGTTGTCGGTTCCATCATTTTCAATCCAACTTGAAGCATTATATGGTAAGGCATTACATTCACTCCACTGCCAGTATCTATATTGGCCTCTTTGATTAGATATCCATTAATACTCACATCACAAAGAAATGGCCCAGGATCCTTGGATTGCCGGGCTGGTGGCTCCATTCTCCTCTTGTCGGTATCGTTTGATATGATTTGTTGGACTGAAATTTCTGATTTTGTTCTTCCCCCTAACTCTTGCAACAAATTTGGAGAATAATGCATCAATTGCTCAAGAGTAAGTGTAACTTTAGTGGCCAAAACTTGGCTGATCACATCATCTTCATTCTGAATTTGTTCATCCACCATACGAGGCATCACTATGGGCTGATTTTCTTCTATAGACTGAAACTGTTCTGTGGGCAGCACATTGAATTGCACCTTCTTAGGTGCTGACACCTTCAAAGCTTGTTCCTTCAAAGCCTTTGGAAAAGAGGTCTTAGTCTTCTCCGCAATTGGCACTACTCTTGGTTCTTGCACCACCTTTTGTGATCTTGTAACCACATTTACTTCTCCAATCTCTTCTTCTTGCTGAAATGGGTCACTGTCTACCTCAACAAATCCACAATTCACTACTGATTTTGCCTTCTCTTGCTTCTTAAGCTCCTCAATAAGAGCCTTAACTTGAGGATTATCAATGTATTTTGCATCTTGAATGCGAACATCATTATTAGGAAGAGGTATTGATTCAAACACTTGCTGCTTTGGCGGATACTTGTTGGTTGCCCATTCTGGTTTCCCACGGATTTTCCAACAAGTAGTCTCATCATGCTTGAATTTATCACATAACTTGCAATACAAATGAGCCTTACTTGAATACCATCCCTGTTTTGGCTGCATCATTTGTGTGGAACTCATTGGAGCTTGTTGAGCAATTGGAGCTTGTGGCATCATTGGAACTTGTGGTATGATAGGTGCTGCCTGCATTAGTTGAATAGGAATAGGTGGTGCTTGTTGCATAACAGCAAATACCGGATTGGCCCTCTCAAAGAATCTCTTCTCCCTACATTCTTGATCATTATGGCCCTTTATTTGGCATCTTGAGCAGAATTTCAGCAATCTACATGTAGTATCAGAATGTCCAATAGACCCACAATACTCACAAGTAATAAATTGCACCTCCCTTGGCTTCTCACCAATTGTAAGCTTAGAAATCTTGGCTGCAATATCCTATGTTTTATGCTCTGGAGCAGCAACTTCATGAATGTATCCCAACTTATCTTCAGCCTTGAGAGCATACTTTTGTGCCTCTAGTAATGTTGTAGGCTGTTTAGCCTTCATCTTTGAGCAATAGCTCGTTTCAGCCCCTTTACATACCATTGAATATCCATTTCATCATTCCTTGCAATCTTCCAATGAACCACGGCTTTGAGAACCGCAATATACCTCTGATTATACTCTCTAATTGATTCATCTTCCTTTTGTGTGAAATTGGTCCACCTTTCCATAGTCTTATCCTTACCATGAACTTCTTGATAATTAGCAATGAAAGCTTCCTTTAATTCCTGATATGTCATGGTGCTGAGTTTGTGCCCATTCCTCCACTGAATCTTGCAAAGAACTATGAAACCAAAGCAAGTAATCAGCAGCCGGTAACTTACATTGCTGGCAATACCTCTCAAACTTCACAATATGCTTCAAAGGATCCCGATCCACCAGATCATCAAACTTTGGAATCCCCATTGTCTGAAAACCCCATACCATAGGTGGTAATACGACCATCTCTGCCTCTTCTTGGGTTTCTTGAAATTGGAAAAACGAAATTGAATCTCCCTTCAATTTGAAAAACGAAATTGGATTACCTTCTAGATCGGTAAATGGAATCAAAACCTCCTGGATCTGAGAATTAGACCCCAGATCTGCTCCCAAATCTGAAAACGAAATTGAATCTTGATGCAATTTTGAGCCCAAAGATTGACTCACCGGTCCCCTTCTTGTTACGATAGAGCTTAGTGGGATCTCCTTCTTACTTCTCTTGGGCATAAAACTATGCTCCCCTTGTCAAATTTTGCCCCGTAAATCACTTACGGCAAAATCCCCTTCACACAAGAAATTGCTCCTTTCACAATGGTGCCGTTCTTTACCGACGATCACCAATACCAATGGTAACAACTCCTTTTTCAATGGAAATTCTTGCCGATCAATGGTCTGTCGAGCACCGTGGTCGCCAAAGTGTTAGAGCCTGAACTCTAACCTTGCAAGAAGGATGAAAAACCCAACAATCCAAGCTCAATCTATCAGATCAAGGCAATGCACAACACAAAGAATCATCATCTCCATAGCTAGATGAATGAAAATACCCTCTCCCAACACACCGTCTCTCTGTTCTTCTCTCTCTGCTCAGATAATACTGCTCATAATGGCTCCACAATGCATACGTGCAAATATCCTGCACGCGTGCATGTGCGTATATCACTCTATATACGGTATATGATGAGTGTGGTGAGTGGTGACAAGTGTGGTGAGTAGTGCGTGGTGACGAATGTGGTGAATGGTGATGAGTGTGGTGACGAGTGTGGTGAGTGTGGTAAGTGGTGATCACCCCAACAGGCTTTTCCTGCAATTATTGTGTTGAACTCCATGACTGGTATAACAGTGGACAGCAAACTCCTAAATATGTGAGCATTTTCTTTCAGTATATGTACCACTGCTGCTTGCTTAAATCTTAGTTGCATGTTCTCATTTGTGTGTGCAGGCTTCATAAGGATGTCATCACATATCTAACCAACTCTAGCTCACGTAGAGTTGAATTATATGTGAAGAATGCAGTGAAGAAGGAAACTATTCCAGAGGTTCCACAACAACCAGATAATGTAAGCTGTGGTCTTTATGTGATGGCCTTTATGCAAGCTTTTGTGGATGCCCAAGTGAATTCTAAAAGCATGGTGAGTTGTTCTTATATTTCACATAAATCTTTTGGGATGTTTTATTGTAGCGGATCTTAATTCTTGTGTTTGTTGCAGTTTTCATCAACATGGTTTGACAAGGATTTTGCATTTGGCAGAAGAAATGTATTAATAAAAGCCATGATTGAATATGGTTTGAGAAGAAGAGATGAGACAAAACAAGTTGTCACTGGGCCTGGGCAGAAGAGTGGTAGTTAAACTCATTCCAACTTATGGAATTTAAAGCTAATTGACTATTGTACTTTGAAATTTATTTGAATAAGAAATTGTTTGCAACGCTTTAATTTCTATCAAGGGTTAAAAACTAGAATTAGTTTAGACTTTCTGTCTTATCCTTACGCTTGGTCAGGTTAGATGTATGGCTAACCTAGCTGCCCTGGATTACTTACATGGCTTATTATATTTGATCTCCAAGGCATTTTGGGTTACTATTGTAAATCAGCACCCAGTGACTATAATGGCACTCAAGTGCCAATCCAATTACCTGATGGAGTCTTCTTTTGTCGTCCATTGTCGAAATCATTGTTGTACTGGTGTTCCAACCATTGGGATTTGGCTGTTTGGTCAGATCTTCCCTTGGATGTTCTGACAGCCATTGTAGACAAGTTGTATGAGCAAGGCATACCGAGATTTAAATTCATTTATGGTGGCAATAGATGTTGGACCCTCTTCTTAGAGGCCAATGATGGGACATACATATTTCTTTTCCCTTTGGATATTCCACTCCTCAAGTATCCAAAATACGGAAATAGATGTGTTATGATTACTGACCTTCCTTTCAAATGTATCTTCAATGAGGGTTGCTCTTGCTGCATATCAGTATGGCATCCCAGGCTAACTGGTGAAGACAAAGATTTGTGTTGGCTATTTGACTGGTTTGTAGGCTTGAAGAATGCAAATGACTACCACTTATGTCCAAGAGCATCAATTTGATACTTCTCGTGCATACAATGACACAGTAGTGAAATGCATAAAATCTCAATATGGTGAAGACATTGATAGTTTATGGAGCTTTTGCAATAGAGGTTGCTTGCTAATTAAGAAGCCTAGCATCACAGTGAAGAGATTCACAATAATAGAAGAATCTAGTGAAGATGATGAAGGTGGGGTACAAGATCAGTGTGCTGGTACATCAGATAGCAAACAAGTCGAGGACACGGGCACATCTTCGTGTATGTATCTAACTTAGGTAATACAATTATGCTTAGATGTTGTATGTTGTAGAGCTTTTGCAATACAGGCTGTATGTACATAACTTAGGTAATACAGTTAAGCTTTCACATGATATACTAATAATTTTGTATGCATTGTAGGTGTAAAAAATGATCTACAAAACAAGTGTCAAATTCTTCAACCAGCTGAAGTAGATCTTCAACCAACTGATATAGAAGAAACAAATCTAAGTTCCCAATATGCTGGCCGGGGGACTAATCCAAGGTCGAATACCATGCTTCCTGAGCTTTGGGAAATGGTTGAGAGAATCAGTGATTCAGATACTCGAAGCAATTTGCTAAATCTACTTGCAGTCCAAGGTTTACTACATAATCCTTGGGGGAGACCATCCTTTGCAGAAGTAGTTGATCAGCCAATAGGGTGGACCGGCCTTCCAATAGCCAGAGAATGCCCAACGGCAAAAGTGCTATCACTGCGGACATGTAAATCCTGAAAACCGTTGGAAGAAAGGCGTGCATGATGCAATAGTACTGAGATATTGTGTTCCAAATGACATAGTGATTAGGCCTGCTTTTTAAGTTATTAAGTGTGTACACTGTACTATTTGCTCCAGAAATATAATTATGTGTACCTTTTGCACTTGTCTACAATTTGAACTTCAACATGTTCCATGCTATATTTTACAAACCAGGTAGTTCACACAGTACAAACCACTGCAAATTCAATTCAATTCAAAAAGTAACACAATACAAAGCAGGGATAGGTTCTGTACGTATGAAACTATTTTTTCAGACGTATAAAGTGCAAAAATACGTATTTTTGGGAAAAATACGTATTTTTTGTATTTAATACTCGCCGGCCGGAAAAAAAAAGTTTCGCGTAAGCGAAACCTTCTGTTTCGCTTACGCGAACTTTCTTTCGCGTAAGCGAAGTCTAAGTTTTCGCTTACGCGAATCCCCTCGCCCGGCTTTAAAGCGAAACCTTAATGTTAAACTTACGCGAAACTTTTCAGCGTAAAGCGAAGTATAAAGGTTAAACTTCGCTTACGCGAAACTTTTTCGTTGGCGTAAGCATTCTTTGCGTTTAAACTTCGCGAAGGGGTTGGGTTAAAGCAAAGCGAAGTTTTAAACTTACGCCAGTTTTTCTATATATATTTCGGGCGAACCAAAAATTTCGGCGTGGCAACTTGACTGTTTAAACTGCGAAGATGTTTTCGCGTAAAAAAGCAGTTCATTTAAACTTACGCGAAACTATTTTACGGTTGGCGTGGCGAAAAATCTTGTTTAAACTACAGCGAACCGGACTTCGGCGTAAGTGAAGCAGTTGTTTTAAACTACGCGAAAGTTTTCGACAATAAAATTTTTTAGCCGTATTTTTGACGTATTAAACGTCAAATTTGTGCCGTATCAAACAAAAAATACGTATTGCGTATAAAACGTATACAGTATTGAACCTATCCCTGATACAAAGCACTGCAAATTCAAAGCCTTCACCTAATCCAAGGCATCCACCATTTCGGGAAGACTTCCTAGCAACATCTCATGCACATCATCAGACAATGCAAAAGCTGCACTAGCACCTTTAACCCTGTGATTTATCTTCTTCATGGGAAATTTAGCTCCAATAACAGACTCTACTGGCACCAATACTTCTCTATCATCCAACAGCTTATATTTGTTATGGCAACTTGGCAATTTCTGATAATAGTAAGCTGATATGACTGCGTCACTTGCATGATGCTCATTCTTGTAATCATCAATGACTGTTTGATCCAATACATGCTTTTCTCTAGTGCAAGCAAGAACATAGTATGGCACATCTTCCTCATTACCGAAGAGAAAAAGAAAAAAAATTATCACCAAAGCGTATCACATCATGTAACTCCTCTACCTCATTTGCAAACATTGCGGTTTGATTCCAATGTACCTTCAAATGTGCACATGGGACTAGCTTCTTCAATGTCCACTTTCCACGGTGTTGAATAGACTCACATGCACGCCATTCAAAGTTTATGCGAGCCTTTGCAAAAACAAGATAGTGGTCTAACCATCGGTAAGGTTGGGTCCTCCTCAACTTATGGAAGATACACAGTGCCCGACTTTGGACACCGTGGGAAGGGGTTGCACATCAAATTGTCAATCTCGGCCTCCTTCACTTCCCAATACACTCTACTTAACTTGAGATTTCTTGTTTCTCAAAACAACACGGGCATCATGAGCACCGTTTATTTCAATCCCATGCTCTCTTCTTTGCTCATCGGCCAAGAGTTGCTTGGCCTTGGCGACCTCTCCATCATGTTCCCCTTCCCATGCCCTCGATCCGAAGAAATTCCATTGTACACGAATGCCATCGCGACAATGGTACCTGCATATGAAGTAGAATGATCTTCGGATTTGAACCGAAAAGACAACCATCTGACCACACGAGATGATACCGCATGTGAGATCCTCCATTCTCTTTCAACCACTGAAGATGAAGTTGAAATGCATGTTGTACAAAATGTGTGTCATGACTTCTATCATCAGAAACATATAAGTGAACAGTCTTCTGCAACTTACCATTTACCTTGAAGAGAGTGATGTGTACCAAAATAGTGATCTGGTCTGCATTCCAATGTTCAGACTGCACTTCTTTGAAGGGCTGCAATGTGTAATTTTCGCAAAGTCTACTACCGATATCACGTAATCATCTCTTAGACTCAATGCTTCTCCTAAATTCCTTGCTCGCTAATGAGCTGCAAAGTTGTGATGCACAAACTTTTTCATGTGATCAAACATGGCAGATAGCATGAAAGGAGCATCTGTTTGCTTCTCCACCAATCTTAGTCTTCTAGAAGTGCCCTTCCTTGACTTCTCGTCCATATAACAGTAAGCCTGCCATTTAACATCATCTTCATTATTCTGATCAGTCTCTTTTGGACATAAGGGAATCTTTTGCTTACCACATTTTTCACAATCCCCCCTTATGCACTTCAGATCGTGCCACTCTTCCCTTTCCTCTTTTTGGCAAACCATTTCTCTCCAAAGAGTGCTAACATTACAAAATGTAAGCTTTTGTGCCTGACAAACCCCATCATGTGTACCAACAGCACATACATCACAATTGCAACTGCAATTTATGTGAAACTTCTGCCTCATAGAGTTGAAAGCTTTTCTGAAATTCTCTGCTTGTTCATGCTTGACACAACAGCAAGTGTTTCTCTCCTTCAATTTCCTTATGCAACTTGGTTTCAGGTATTCGAACATTCTAATACCAACATCTGCATCTGGATTCTCCTCCACAAACTGCTCATACACTTTCGGCACACACATTGCAAAAGAAAATATGTAAGTTGGAGAAGACTGTGCATTGAATACCTTACATATCCAGTGCATAAGTAAGAAATACTATGTATACCAGTACATATCAGTTGTACATGTAAAAAGATTTGATTGAATCTGTACATATTCAGTACATATGTACAGTAGATTATGTATAGTATCAATTTATAGCACATTTAATCCTAAATCCTTACACTATGTACATATATATCACATATTATACATGAAATACTTCCAAGAGCAAGTAGATGACCCCATAAACCTCATTTACATGTATAATACATTAAGTAAAACAGGGCCAAAAAAGGCTACATCAAAGCAAGTAAACTAAGATTGGCAAAGGAGTTCACTTACGGCACATTTAATCTTAAATCCTTACACTATGTACATATATATCACATAATATACATGAAATACTTCCAAGAGCAAGTAGATGACCCCATAAACCTCATTTACATGTATAATCTGATAAAAAAAAATCAAAAAAGGCTACATCAAAGCAAGTAAACTAAGATTAGTAGAGGAGTTCACATATGTGCATGAAAATGTACATGAAAACAACAAAGAAACTGAAATGTAATAGTTTCTTTGACAAAAGCTTTAATACCTGAGGAATGTCAAGATACTAGATTGCCTCGCTTCTTTTTTTCCTCACATCCCTGTATTTTGGTGAAACCTTGGTGTTGTTAAGCCAGAACTGGATGACTTTTAGCTTGGTTTCTTCATCCAAACGATCAGATCTAGCCTTCCCCACCGCTAATGCCCAAATGTTTGAACCAAAGATTGCCATTCTCTTTCTTACGCTAGCAAAGATATGAAAGATTTCGGGGATGGCATTTGAGCATCTTGCAAGCAATTCCCTTTTTGCTTCAAATCACCATTTTTCCCCACAACCATTGATAAAACCGAAGTGCTTGGCAGCCAATTTATCACCACTATTAGAGCATTTTACCTCTTCCAATCCATCTTTAAGGTTTTCTAAAATTGCATGCTTGACCATTGCTTGTGAAGGCAACCCAATCACAGGTTCAAAAAGCTCTAATAGCCTGTGATCTTGCAAGAATCTAGAAGCAAATAAGTACCTTTGATTAGGAGCCAGAGATTCAGCTTCTTTTCTCATAAAGTAACAGCATTTTGCACACTGGTCCTTATTTTTTTGGTAATATACCTTGAGGATGTACTACCCTTTTCAATTTAAGCTATCATGCTCGCCATCTTTTTTCCCTTTCTCATCTCTCCCACTTTCGAAATTACTGCATGCCACCCATTGTTTTTACTCTTCACAATTTTGAATTCACCGGATGCCATCCGATGTTTGCCACATTCGGTTTCAAAATCACCCGATTGCATGTTCTCCGATCGCCACATTCGGTTTCAAAATCACCCGGATTGCATGTTTTCCCCGATCGCCACATTCGGTTTCAAAATCACCGGATTGCATGTTTCCCGATCCCGGAAAAAATTCAAATTGTGTTCTACTTTCTTGGTTCGATCTGGGAATTTTCTTGGAAGGAAATTTTTCTGGAGGGAATTTTCCTGGAGGAAATTGGAGGGAGGAATTTCCTCCAGGAGTTTCGCATCAACCGCCGGCCTCTACTCGTCATAATTACAAACAAACGGGAATTTTGCCCCTTTTTAAATATATAAGACAAAATTTATACATGAAATAAGTACATTTAAAATTCAGCAACCCGTTCAAAAGTTTACATGAATTGCCCCCTAATGTATGACACCCTAACGTGCTTTTACCCTATAGGCATCTATTTCTTATTCTTACTTATTTGATGCTTATTCTTTTTCTTTGATCTATTTCTTATTCTTATGATGCATAGTTTAAGAAGTAGATGGCTAGGTATATTTCCACGATTGGAGATGCATAATTTGGTGAAGGGTTTTCTACTCTTCTACTTCCTGTTGTATTGTGTTAGATACTGACCCATAGCCAATAGCACAAGAACTTTAAAACCTCTGGTAGATATCTCTTTGTTCTTATGTGTTCCAGCTTAGTGTCTGTAGATTGTTCTTATGGTGAGTTCTATATTAATGTAATAGGGAATATTTCAAGCTTAGTTGCATTTGCAAAAGCATAAAATGCGCATTCCCAAGCACGGTGGAGGAGAGCAGGTATTATTTCTATTGAACAGTGGTATTTTGGTATTGACATTGCTCCTTGGCAATGGTTTCAGGAGAAATATGGGTTGTTGGATAAAGATATCACTATATGGGCTTATGTAGCAAGTGCTCTTCCTTTAATTAAGAAGGTTGGTGACCAGAGATGCTGGAACTTTGTTCAAGGTATTAAAGAAGGCAAGAAGCTAGTAAGTTCATGCTACAGATTGCTTACATCCTCAAGTACTTTATCACCTTCTCGAAAATGGCACTTACAGACTTTGCCTTCTCAATGGCAATCCATCTGGAACCTTGTTTGGTCTAAATATAATCCTCCAAAGGTAAATGTTTTACTTTGGCAGGTGATTCATCGCTATTTGAGAGTTAATGAGATGGTTCATCGCTTTAAGCCGGGAGTAAGCCCACTTTGCCCAATGTGTGAGCGGTGCATTGAAACATTGGAGCATTGTTTATATTTGTGTGCAGAGCTGAGTAGTTTTAGGTCCTGGCTGCATTCTCGTTTTGGAGTATCTTTGGATAGTCAGCACTTTCTTTTGGGTATTTATCCAAATCAGTGGACTGCTTCTAAAAGGATTGCATTTCACATGGCAAAGTCTTGGCTAATATAGAGTGTATGGAAGCGAAGGCGAAGAAAGGTCTTTTATGATAAGCATATTTCTTCTCAGGTGGTACTTCAAGAAATTCGTAAGAATTTGTATAATTGCTTTCAGATCTTCAATTGGCCTGATCGTATTAAATTTCCAATATGGAGTGATCATCTAAAAGTGATTGATGCTTCAGGGATATTTCTTACTTCTGGAAGTACTTTGTAATATCTTGAGTGTATAATATGAAGTAAAACACGTTCTTCAAAAAAAAATGATATTCCAAAGGATGTGGTTAGTGGTTTCAGCTGGCAGAGCATATCAGATTATTAATGATACAGACATATTCATGCTATTTGTTTTTTCTTGCACGTGAAGGTAAATTCCTTTCGCAGAAGGATCTCTCTCGCTAAGTCTGTATCCGCCGACGGTAGTGAGAAACATGGTAAATCTCTAACTTCCTTAATGTTTCAGATCGTACATGTTTTGCCTGGGATCCAAACTCCAAAGGAGGAATTGGAGAGACAATATTCTCATGGAGGTATTTATGGCTGCATGTCTTTGCAAATTTGTGATGCTATTTGAAGAACGAGCAGGCAATTATTTGTTCCTTGCATTTGCCAGGTGTAGCAGAACAACACAATCTCTTAACAATAGAGGTAATTATTATATTAGCCCCCCTAGATGATGAGCTCATGCTGCCACTGTTGAAGCCCATGATGTGGATATTTTTTTTGCCATTGTTTTGTATTCAATTTTCTAATTCGTTCCGGTAGTTCTATTCTTCCATTTTTGCTTCTTCTATTCTTTTATTGGTATCTCCGCTCTGGATTTTCTCATTCAACTCCAGCTATATTGGCTTCTTAGTCTATTTGTGAGCCTGCAGAAGAGCTTGAGCATACAAGGTTAGTGCCAAGGTTCTCTTAGAATAATATTTTTATTTAGATATTTGCATCCAGGATTCATTTGGGGGTTTTGTGTAATGGTCCTGTTGTAAACAAGTACAACAATAAGCGCTGCTGGAAGAAGTTAAGTTATGAATAAAGCCATCTGTAATTGCGCTCCCTTTTAAATATTGATCTTGCAGAAACTTTTGAAGACATAACCTTATTGCCCTGGTACATGCTTGCTTCCTCAAAAATTAAGTTCTTGAGGTTCTTAGGGTTATAAGTGTGTTGTATTCTCTAGAAATTGCAAGCCACAAGTCAATGAAGCTTATAAGGTGGGTGATGTTGCTTCTGATTTGTAGACCAGATGTTTAAACTTGATTCTAATAAGCACAATTTCAGTTACATGCAATTATGTTGATTTGGTTGTGATTATTCTAGGAAGTAGTTAACTGCACAAATTTAGTTGTGAGATGCATGGTCATGAAGGACTGATAATAGTTTTGTTGGTGTGCATGCAACGGTATAAGAAGTAAGTCTATTTCCCAGTAAATTGCAAGGATATTGGTATAGATGCAGTACAATAAGAAATCAAAGTTATTTTTATGTATCTAAACTAGCTTTCCTATGCAGACTCAGAGGATACAGTGCAAAATGTGACAATTTCCCAGTAAATTGCAAGGATATTGGTATAGATGCGGTACACTAAGAAATCAAAGTTATTTTTATGTATCTAAACTAGCTTTGCTATGCAGAGTCAGAGGATACAGTGCAAAATGTGACAAACATGTTGTCAACACACATTGTGAGGTAGTGCTTGATGATTTTAAAGAACTTCACGTCATGGGCATTGAATGAATGTCACGTATATAGTTATGAGCACATCCAATAGTTTCTTTCTAAACGAATAGCCATATTGTTTATTTAGTTGAACCGCGGCCGCGGGACCTCAGGGAACATGCATTCTTGCAGGTTCATATACTTTATAGACTATAGCAAGAAGAGCCAAAGTTCTATTGAGTTCGTGACATGTATGGGTATATTCAAAAATAGAAGTGCAAGTTTAGTGCTAGCTTCAAGACTTGAAATCGGACGAGTTTGGACTTTAATTTGGAATGTGACACTCTGATTAAAAGCACAGTGGGTGTGCGTCAAGGCTGCCCATTGTCCCCGACCCTGTTTGGAATCTTCATAGATGAACTGGATAGTTGGTTAAGAGAAAAATCATTGGCAGGCACCAAATTGGGCACATGTGTGGTTCAATTGCTTCTTTATGCAGATGACGTGGTTTTGCTAGCAAGCAAACCAAAAGCGTTGCAGGATCATTTAAACAGTTTGGATGCTTTTTGTGAAGCAAAACATATGAATGTAAATCTGTCCAAGTCAAAAATAATGATTTTTGGAACAAGGAGCAGACTTTATATACAAAGGACAGGTAATGGAAATTGTAGAAAGTTATAAATATCTCGGAATAGATATCGCATCCAACTATAGTTGGAAAAATTGTGTGAATAGAAGAACATCTGGAGGAAAGGCAGCATTGTTTAGCATGCTATCAAGGTGTAATCGGGCCTCTCTCGTTGATTGGGGGCTAAAAAGAATACTGTTTAAAACATTGGTCCAAACTGTGGCTCTTTATGGTGTCCCTATTTGGGGACCGGATATCTCCAAGCACATGTGGCGACAAATTGAGGCAATTCAAAAAATGTTTTTAAGAGAAGAGCTTGGGATTAGATCCCAAATCCCATACGCAATCATGCTCGCTGAATCAGGTATGCTTCCTCTCGAAGTAGAAGGATTAAACCATCATTCAATTAAATTGGGATTATGTCTTAATTTTGGGATAAATTTTATATTGCACTTTTTTAGTAACTTTGTTAAATTCACTGTTTTAGTAACTTTGTTGCCCTTAGACTAGAATAGACGTTAACATATAATCACACACGGGAATATAAACTCACACCTTAACTTCAAATTACAAAATTATATATCATGGAACTCAAGTGATACACAACTTTTATTAACTGTAGAAAAGATACATAGTAATTGTTTTTCATTTTTCCACTAGCATCCCCAAGGATATGAGAACCTTATTCCTTACATCCTGAGGTATTGTAACTCTCATTTGTTTTACTAGGAATAGTTTTGGAGTCCACGAGTACAATACGGTTTCAATGTCTAGCCAAAGATCGGGATCACTTGGATTTCTCCTCCACCTCTTTGTCCAACAATCTGAATATCTTTCTTTATCGGTGACATTACTCAACTGATGTCTTGGACACCACCATTCCACGCCAAGCACCTTATTGAAGTTAACATCACCTTCTTCTTTGCAAATATCCGAGATAGTCCATCCCAACCACACCGGATAGGTCTCTAGATCTGCTTTGGTTTTACTACTACAAATTGGTTGCACTCCACGTCAAGAGAAGGTTCATAAGAATCCATGCCTAGATATTTTGGCCTATCCTTCTTAGGACCAACATAGTGTTTATCGATTGAGGAGGAGCATATGCCTTCACAATGCTACTAATGGTACCATCATCTTCGTCGACCAGCCTAATGTTTTCCACTTACTTTTAGGGAACCACCCTTCTTTCAGCTCTTGAGAGGATGTGTCTACCTCATCCAACAAGTTGATCACCTTCTTCCAATAATCTATCAATGCACGATTTGTGTCATCCGAATTAGTTTGCCAATGCTTGATGTAGTCATTGATGCCATCCTTAGTCAATCCCAATTGCTTGACTTCTCGCAGCTTGGTTTTAGAGCTTTTGGTTGACCAGGAGGTATCATAGGCTTGCCATTTGCATCCCCTAAGCCAAATTTCTGCCCCACCTCTCCACTTCTCCTCCTGAAGGTCTCATTTTCCATTGCATGATTGGAATCCCTTCTCTCACCCAAAAGTGAATTGAAGAGGTCTAGAATGACCTTCCATGTCGAGAGCATAACCATCCACAAAACTCTTCCAATCAGGCACTTCTTCTATGATAGATCCTATAGGAGATGGATTTGTACATCCATGAAATATTTCCAATAGCCTGGAAAGTTGGTAACCTGTCTGTGTCTCAATACATGACTATATTTTCCAAACAATGCATCCACATCCTCATGAGTATGTCCCAGGCATTAGGAACCCCAAATTGACTCTTTCAAAAACACCCACAAATTAAGTAGGATAGGAAAGAAAACATCCACTGTTCTTATTTTGACCAAAGACAATTATCTAGTTGCAAGAGGAACTTTCAAGATCTCGAGGTTTAGCACGAGATGTTGAAGCTCCAACATGTTCATTAGGTCCATTCCTCCTAAATCTTGCCTTGCTAAACTTTTCAATACTATTAGGGGTTCCATCCAACAATGCACTATGTAGTGCCCGGCTAGTCAGGGATCCTGTAGGTGACCATTGTAACCCTTCTCATAGTTTCTTAAACACCTCATGATACTCCCAATGTGAAAATCTGGACCATCACTCCACAACTCTAAACTGAAATGGCCATAATAGGTCCGAGATCTGCCCATGCAATATTGCCCCAGCCATTGAAATCGCAAAGGGTATGATCTTCCACATGACTTAGGAATGTACTTGAATTGTGGAAGACAAGTCTTCTGTTGGTCCATTTTATCATGTATAATACATAGATAGTTATTAGGTTCCATTGCAGATAAGGTCCTCCACATCCAATAAGTTGATCTACATGATAGTTGATCTGTCATATGGTCCTTCATATGTTCCCTTATCTTTGCCCTTAGACTTGGTTGCACAGTCTTATCTAGTGTCTCCTTCAGCTTGGCACATAAATTGCACTTGGCAAAGTTGTTTGAAGTTGCTATGGTCACATGCTTGAAATGCCTATTTGTGACGCTCCCTGCTAAACATACGGCACCTGGCCGTACACTCGGCAGGAAATCCCCCGTCCGGCTCAACAACCGCACAGGCCCTCCGTCTATCCCGCACTATGGAACTCCCGTAGTGCGGAAAGGGGACACGAAGGTGTCTTGCGCGCCCTTCCCCTATGGGCTCCTATCACAGCGGAAGCATAAACAACGTCAGAACTAGCAATGACAATACAACATACTACCTCGAAGGGTAGTCCATCACATATCCATATGAGCAAAGAGGATAATCATAAACCATAAAACATGAGAGCTCCTACCCATGGCTCCGACTCATAAGGAGGTAGACTGACTGGATAGGTCTCAAGATAGAGCAGACCGAGTCATAACAATGGCGAGGGCTGGCATAAGACAATGGCTAGGGTTGACCACTCCATCCGCCCCTCCTGTGCATACTTTGCAGATGGGCTAGATCGGGCTCGACAGACTCTAGCCTTCCTGGATACGCAAATCCCATGGCATCACCCATCGGGACTACTCCGTGTTGCATCTCCCCGGGTCCGATGAGACAGAAGGGTTGCATCTCCCCTTCCCGTGGTCTAGAGGTGCCGTGGGCGCTAGAGAATCGCGGGCGACACACCGATTCGCACTGTACCCAGTGAACCCCCAAAACGAGAGCCAAGCTATCACTTGCAGCTCTCGAGGGCAGGGCAACACCATTGCCCGGAGGTGTCGGACCCATGCTCGCCCACACGGTGGACCGACCATAAGCCTAGCCCACTATGGGATCCCCCGAAGCCCCCACTCGGCAGGGATCCTCCCTCCACTTTCCCTCTAGCCCCGTTATCTGGTGCTGAGTCATATCATAGCCTCAATAGCCTGGTGGGCTCCTATGCACAGGCCGCATCTAATAGGAACTAAGGGATCTACTCTAGGAGCATACTACATATGGCCCTAGGTCTCTACCCCCCTTCCCAATACAAGAGGAGCAAACATGATCAACCAACATCACATAATCATCGTATCCTAAGAATGATCATAAGAAGAACATCTTAACCTAATCATACAATCTAACTAATGGTTAGGGTTCATTGATTAGGGTTCAAGATGTTGAATACGGGTTCTAGGATGGCTCTACTCTAGATACAAGATACTAGCACATCTGGAATGCTAATTCCAAATGAGCTATCACAACTACTACCCTACATACCTGCTCCTGATGCTCTCCCTCCAGATCCGTGTGCCTCCATGGTCTTCGACTCACGTGATGCTGCTCTTGCTCCAAGAACGAGTCTACCCTGCGGGGGCTGCTGCACCAGACTATGCCACAGCAAACGATGCTCGAAACGGGGTTTCGAACGAGTAGATGAGTCTCTGGGTGCTAGGGCTGGAAAGAGGCCTAGGGTTAGGGTTCCAGCCTATATAAGTTAGGTCCACCTAAGATGCCACGTGGCACCAATCGGGTGAGTCTCGTGTGGCGGGTGCCCAATAGGTTAAGGCCACGTGGAAAATGGTCTTAACCTAAGGTTGGCTAAGTTATATGAATAACTTAGTCACGCCCCCTAGTGCCACAATCTATGGTATACAAGGCTATGAAGATAGACTTGTATAGTGACGGGTCCAGGAATATACGTATGCATAGCGTATATTCCCCTGGAACGTCACATTCTCCCCCCCTTAGGACAATGCTGTCCTCAGCATTGCACTAAGGTGACGAACCTACCTTATGCCTGCAAAACAACAACATGACATAACCCTTAGTTTACTTTAACAATCAAGTTTTATTAGTTAAAAGTCAAAATTTAGGCTATATTTGTACTTATACAAAATTATATAGTCTTAACACCGTTATTTCTTACGCTAATTCAAACATTATTTTAAGAGTTATTAGGGTTCATAATCTAAATTATGGCTCCCCCTATCTTCTCGTAACACGCTCCTCGTTGAAGTCCTCCTTCTACTTGCCTGCAAAAGGAGCACATTACGTTAGTTTAGTTAATAATTTGTGGTTTTAGGGGACCACCCCCCCTTACCTCCTTGAGCCGAACTACTGGCTCAAGGTTGTCCTACTACCTTGCCCAAGATCATGGCCCTTTCGGATTTGAGCTTAGGGATCATTTAAGATGCTCCCATCATTGCCCATGATCGAGTGCTACCTTGTACACGATCCCCCGGATCGAGTACACCCCAGTGCATCATGCCCCAAGGGTTTTAAGCTAGGGAACGTCTCACGATCCCATCATCGCGCATGATCACTTTCACCTTCACCATGACCCTCCTACGGCCAGGTGTGCGTCCCCCGCATCGCGGCATAGAGAGCATCCGATCGATGTCTCATCATCGCCCACCATGCCTCATTCCTCACTCACATGACCCTAATGGTCATGCGCACCTCTTGGTGCGTGTTGGCCTAGAGAATGCCTTGAAGGCGTATCCCATCATCGCCCACACGTTCCAAGATTCTGGCACATGCACTCTACTAACTAGAATACATGAGCCAGAACTTAAGGCTAACTAAGAAACATACTAAGCTAACCTCCTGGCGAGTCGACGACGATTAGTTCGGAGACGACTCGCCCATCAAACTCCTTCATAAACTCTGGGTATTGCTTCTCCAAATCTTGCTTCAATACCCATGTTGCGTCTTCCACGGGTAAGTGCTTCCACTTAACCAAATATTGGAGGAACTGAGACCTCCTAGTCCTCTTGAATGACTTATTAAAAAGTAATTCAGGCACTATTTCTACTTGCTCCTCCGTCATTTCCAACAAAGTTGGGGTATCCAAAACCTCCTCAGGTTTAGGATCGTGCCTTTTTAATAAACTCACATGGAAGATCTTAAGGTGGCCAAGAGATCCAACTTGTAGGCTTGAGAGCCCACTCTTCTCCAAGATCGTGAACGGACCGGCCCACCTAGGGGCGAGCTTCTTACAATTGCCGATGCGAAGCTTCCCTTGCTTAACCTTTACTTGAGCCAACTTTATCTGCCACAACAAAACAACTCCCAAGGAGTTTTACCTCTATCCGCTTGACTCTTCAGATATGCCCATGCTGTTGAAGATACTCCCACACTTCTACCAAAAGCTACCGCATATATGCTGTCGTTGTTGAGAAACTTCCACCTTGGGCACTAAATTATGCCACATAACTAGGGTCAAGCATTGATAACTGTAACTGATCATGGGGGAGACATCTTCGATGACTCTTGCTTCATATTATTGTACGTAATTGACCAGATGGATGTACTCGGCCCATTTGGATTACTTGTTCCAATCATAGTTTCTCAACGTGCTCTCCAAATTTGTGTTGGTGCGGTCCCTTTGCCGATTTGACTCCAATTGATAAGCAAAACTCATCAACAAGTTGGTGCAGCTCGTGTTGAAGAAGTCTTGCTAATCGTCGCTAAAGAACTTCGGATCTCTATTGGTGATGATCGACCTGTGCCTTCCATGCAGCCTAAAAGAACTCTTATTTAGACCACACGACTATGGTCCAAGGCGGTGTCTATGGTGTGGCATGGCAATTATGTGCCCTTTTGATAACTATGTACCACCACCATCAAGGCTTCAAAGCTTCTTGTTGTCCTTGGAAGGCCAACTATCAAACCCATGCTGAAGACTTCCCACTTGGCATCTGGCACCGCCCAAGGTTCCAAAACTCCTGGAATTCGAAGTTGTTCCGCCCTTGTTTGCTGGCTCCACTGACATTCTTGGGTATGTCTGATTATCTGCTTCTTCATACCTGGCCAGACGTAGCTACTTCTAATCTTGAAGTAGGCCTTTATAAATTTTGCATGGCCGGAAATAGGGCTATTATGCGTGTCATGGAAGATTTTTCTTACTTCTTATACTTTGGGTACGCATAATTGTTCTTTGATATTAAAGATTACCTTCCTTTTTAAAATATTTGAAGGTTTCTCTTTCTTAATCCGTTCTTGCATTCTTGTAAGGACTAGCCCATCATGTGCTTGAACTCCAAGTTGGGGAAGATGGCTTCTTCTATCTTCTTGCCGAATTAAACTTGCCGAGTGGGAGATGGCATTGCAAATAGCTGCTTCAAAAGCTTGCCAATGAGTGGCGACGTCTTAACATCTCCACGGCTGCATGCTCTTCCATTGATTTGCTGTAGGTCACGATGCCGTCGAAGAGAATTGATGAAGAAATCATCCAAGGAATCTTCGAAGATGTCGTTCCTCAAATGCATACAAGTTGGTGGACTTAGGGGCATTACTATGAAATCATAGTGCCCATACCATGTTCTGAAGGAGTCTTATAATTATCTTCCCCCTTCATCCTTATTTGCTGATTGCCCGAGCTTACGTCGATTTTGCAGAAGAATCCTACTTTTTGGGGCTGATCCATTATGTCGTTGCTTGTTGAGCTGCCCATGGTTGATATACATCTTTAGACTTCCATCTTGGCCGAAAGGATCCCCAAGTTGATCAACTCCTACAACTGCTTCTTGAGCTCTGCTAGCTCGGAAGTGCTGATTCTATAAAGAGCCTTGCTGATCGGCTCTCCTCCGTCAAAAAGAGTGATTTCAGACTCTATGCCTATATAGAGCAAAAGCTCTCAAATTTCACCTGGAGATATATCATGGGACTTCTTGATTAACTTAGAATTGGCCGAGGCAACTGTTTCGAAGTAGCATCTTCCTTCTTACTCTTGTAGTCGGGGTCGACAACTTGTAGCTTGTGTACGACCTCATTCCTCATGATGTACTTAAGTAATTGCTTTACTGACATGCGTTGCACGATTGGAATTACTTCCTTAACTTAAATTATAAGGTACTTGCTCTTTGGTGCTGGGATAAGTATCTCTTGCTTATGATAATCAATTATTGCCTTAGCCAGCTTTAATATTGCATGCTTATTATGAGGTCATAGTTGCCAATGTACATAAGTTGGTGCCGATGCTCTACTTTGCTTCGCTTAAGGTTGATGTCGAACTTGACTCTTGTTCCGTTGGTGCTGCTAATTACTTGGCCCTGGCTTAATTACTGGCCTAGATTTAGACTTAAAAGTCTTGCTCTTAAAGATGTCCATCATCTAGGAGGTGCAAAATTACAAGTTAAAGAACTACTTACATAAATCCTATGGCCACAAGTTAGTCGGCATGACATTACTTTTGGGCACACATAGAAAACTATATGGTTAGATAATTATTCTTGTTTTAGATCTAATCTATACTCTAGGATCTACCCTTTCTTAATTATTGCCCTCTTGAAATAGCCCCACCTTTGAGTGGATGCCATCTAAGAAGTTGGCCGGACTTATTAGATTGCTTTCCTTCATTTGGTCGGATTATTCCTTATCTTTTGCTTGGAAGTACTACTTCGTCATATACATGGTCGACGGTTATCCTTCTATTGAATCCTTCTTAGCGAGGTGATCAAGCTCACGAAGAGGTTCCAATATGTTGGATATCTGCCAGCAATGTATACAATTATTGTACTCCATACATTTTCTTCCCAATACTTGAAGCTTTGCTCCATTCTTGGGTCCATCTTTCTAAAGGAAAAGACAAAAAAATCTACCCGAAATTTCGTCCCCATCCCATCATGGATGTTATCACCCATAATTCTAATAAACTCAACTATCTAATAGGTCCTCTAGCTTGCTCAAAGCTGGTGTAGTCATTAGTCGTTGGAGTAGCAAGGCGATGATCCATAATTTGTTGAAAAGAATCTGGTATCCTTGGAGTTGTTATATGATCATCCAAGTGCTCTGCTTCCTTTCATTGACATATTCTGACTCTACTCGTCCTTAATGTTGATGTTGACTATCATCCTTAACATTATCCCTCTTAGTGGACTTGCTGATGTAGATAACATAACGCTCAGTGTCGCATCCCAAGAGCTTGAGGGTAATGTTCACCACTGCGTAGAATCTTTCGTGTTTAACTCATCTGCCTTGAAGGTTATTAGATTCAAGGATGATTCTTCTAACTGCTGAATTGCTATTGTTGTGTTGAGCTTGTCGATTTGATTCTTCATCCTGACGGCCACATGCTGCTGTTATAAGGCTGAAGACAATGTCGAGTGCTTTACCACTTCTAACTGTGCAACTTCTCTTGCTGAGAGAAGTTTATGTGCATCCATCTGCAGGGACCAATCTTGACTGATCAATTAATAATGCTGGTATTTTGTCCCCCATGGTGCCTCTTCTTGATGGTGTTTGACCTCCAATCTCTTAAGGTAGAAGATTATTGTGATCTTGAGATGGTGCTGTCGAGGTTGATGCAGTTGCTCTGAAGTATCGGGCTGATGAGGAAGAAGTTTGTTGCAGTTTGCCATATTTCTATTCTTGAGAAGCCCACCCTTGCTGGCTTGTAGTACCTCCTTAGTCAAGCATGTTTGCTTGAAGTCCAAATCTGATACTACTATGGCCTGGATGCCTATGATAACTTCCCTTCCGAGGAGGTATGTCCCGTCTCATCCTTTAGGGCTCTTGATATCATAAGTCGATGAAGTCTACTTGTTGGTGGCGTAGCTGTGACATTATTTTTCGATGTGGGGCCGTTCCTCGAGACACTATGGCACTTGACTAGGAGGTGTTCCTCCCCTAATGTCATCAATTTCATAAGTGCCACGATGCCCATTGGCTGTTGCATAGCCCTCTTGGCAAGTCTTGTGTCTATCTTTGATGTCGCAATCGTCCTTCCTTTGGCCTCCTCTTTATTATTTGTGTTCGGGCTTCCCTGTACACCTTCTTGGCCTTTGATTTGCTGAAGTTTCCTCCATAAGTTTGCCCTTTGCTTTCAATTCGTTGATGTTGTCGAGTGTCTCCACTGTCGAGGCTCGAGGATCTGTAACGAAGGTTCTCCTGACCTATTTTACTACCTTAAGAAGCACAAGGCAATTAATACTACCATCACAATCAATTACTTATGTCTATTTACTCTAAAACCCATATTTTTATACCTTTATCCACTCTACCTCAAATGACCCGCTTGGCACTTTAGTAGGCACTGAGAAAGGTAATTATTTACTGTTATGGGGTGGTAGAAGGAGACTCATTCACTGGGTGTACTTGGTGTGCTAGACTGAATTGCCTAGATCGAATGAATTCCTAGATAATTATCTATGATACAAAGGCATGGCTGAAGACACTTGATGATAGTGCACCTATAACGTGTGTTGGTGTACACTACCAACGTGTGACAACAATTTCTAGGTCCTTGGCAACTAGCTGGGTTTCTACGAAAAAAGTTTAATTATACTACCTGTATGCAGACAAGAAGACACTTAGCAAGATAAGAGTGACAACTAAGCTATGATGAGTGCAGATGATGTCGCTATCTCGCTTAAGGACCTTGGTTCTAAGTTTAAGGCTTGGCCATTAATATTATTTAACTTATTAAAGCTTAAATATAATTAGAGATTGTAATTCAAACATAAACGATGCCCGCCTTCAGTGGTTGGCACGGGGGGGTTTGGGGGGGTTCAACCCTGTGGGTGGGAGGTTCAATTCCCGCTACTGTGGGAATTCTTTTAAGATGAGGTTCAAATAGATTGAGAAGCTAGAATGGGGTGTTACAAGACACTACAGTGCATGGCAAGAGGCTAGCATGTGCACTAAGAACCTTTCAATGCATTTTTGCAAAATTTTTGGCCAAAAACATATGAAACCGGGTCAGAGCGCGCAAATGAGGTCTGCGTCTCCAACGCATATGCCTTTTGCGCGGTGTGACCCGATTTGGGTCTTCCGTGGGTTCGGGTAAGAGTTTTAGGGGATTTGAAGATGCTAACACGACTAATTGGGCAATTCTGATCTAACTAGCAACTTTTTCCCATGTTCAAAGGATATCTAAGAATACAAATACAGGCAAATCGGGTCAGAGCGCGCAAATGAGGCCTGCGTCGCAAACGCAGAGGCTTTTCGCGCGGTCAGACCCGAGTTGACCGTTTTTTGCTGTTTTTAGATATTTTTAACAAATTTAAAAGTGCTACACTGCATTTTTAGACAATTTCTAAGCATTCTAACATCTTTTAATACGAAGTTTGGATCAATTTTGCCCTAAATCAAGTGACTCGGATGGGTTCGCCGATTTTGAGGCAATTTTTTTATTTCTATGTCAAAATTTTATGCTATTTAGCCAATTAAGAGCATTCTAAATAAGATGCAAAGGATTCTACTAGAAGTAATTTATACAAGAACATTTTTATATCTTATAAGCAATTAATTTACAGTAATTTTATTTCTAATGAGTAAAAACAATGTACAGGGAAAAAAAACTTATATTTATATAGTTTGGTAGACTGGGCTCTTCACGACTTCTCCTTGTAAATTCTCCTCACCGGGTGGAGGTCTTTGGGCCTGCTTGGTATGGATCGCGCAGAGGTTGCCTTCTTCAAAACGTTGTATCAGCTCCGCCTGTACTGCCTCCTGCAGGGCTCGGACCATCAAGGGTGCATATCTTGGCCTCCTCGGCTTTGGCCGCTTCCTGGCGAGACCCCACCGTCGTTGATGTGGCTTGGTAGTCGTAGCCCATCTTGAATTCCTGCATAGACCTTTGATGTAGGCACTTTCGAAAGAGACTTTTACGGATCATCGATCGGTACCCATTTGTTGGCAATGCCAAATATCTTTGGCGACTCTCTTGTCTTTGGGGATTTGGCCCATGGCGGACTTTCTTGAGAATCGAATCCGGTGGTGGAGGCTTGCTTTTCGACCACAGTGGGCTACCTTGTCGAGATCCATTGGCGGAGATAAATCTTGCATCTTTGCCTTCTTCTTCTCGTACTCCATATCTTGCTTCAGCTTTAAGTAGCTTCTCGCTGATGTTGCCCTCCTTTGGACTGCATTGGATATTGTTGTCGAGCGTAGGCTGTGTCTGTTCTTCGGCCTCCTCCTCCTCTTCTTCTTTAGCCTCTTGCTCCCTCCTCTTGTTGTTGTGGTCTTTCCTCCTCGGGCTCGTCCTCCTCCGGTTCGTCTAGTTGTTGTTCTCTCCTTGCCGGCATCTCTTCCTTCCTTTTCTTACGCATTGATTGTTTAAGCTCCCCTCGCTTAACTTTCTTCTGCCCATTTGGGGTTGCTTCGTATTGTCGAGATTGCTCCTCTTCTTCTTTGCTCACCTACACTTCCTCGTGTTGGGGTTGCTTACGTTCTTAGAGCTTGCTCTTGCTACTTGCCTTCACCTCCGAGCCGGGCGTTGTTAAGTCGTTGCTCCTCCTCGGCCAAACGATTAGATGCGAAGAGCTTGAGTGGCCAAGTTAGATCGTCGACCTAGGTCGCGGGGCCTCAAGAATTTGCTTGTCGCCCAATCGCGTGAGTGCTTCGACGTTCCGGTGCAAGCTGGAGCTTCCAACCTTCCTAGCTACTTGTTTGGTCCTCCCAACAACTTAGCTTCCTTGATGGTGGCCTCTTCGAGCGATCTTGCCTCTATCTTCGCGGCTCCTTTGGGTCGATCTCGTCGGCTGTTCGTTCGGTGGACACTCTTATGGCAGCTTCGGAGATTAGCTTCTAATTCGCCTTACAAGGGTAAAGGAAAGGTTCAAGCTACTATTTGGGAACTTCTAAGGAGTAGAGGTGCTTCTATAGGTTTAATAGCTACTTTTTCTTAAGAGTAAATTTTATTATAACTACGGGTTATTAATTAAGGTACTTCCCCCTAATCACTTAAACTATTTCCCAAAATTTCCTAATTCTTTTTGGGCCAAGTAGTGGTCATTTCACGCGATTTCTTTCAAGCTTTCTTTTGAGTGATTTCTCGCTCAATTTTTTTTCGCTTGAAAGGTGCGGTTCATGAACAACTTGAGCTCAAATTTACTAGAAGGTTCCTTTGACTATCTTATTTCTACCACTTAGACTATACTTAATCTAATTACGACCCTACTAATGGGGAAAAAAATTTTCTCCCACATTTCGCGGTTCAAGACTGGAATTCTCATTCCATTCATTAGCTAGGCCAGTTAGTCTACCTATTCAGGGATATGGTCAGTGCTAGCTCTTGGTCAACCAAGAACATTGCTCTGATACCATTGTGACGCTCCCTGCTAAACATACGGCACCTGGCCGTACACTCGGCAGGAAATCCCCCGTCCGGCTCAACAACCGCACAGGCCCTCCGTCTATCCCGCACTATGGAACTCCCGTAGTGCGGAAAGGGGACACGAAGGTGTCTTGCGCGCCCTTCCCCTATGGGCTCCTATCACAGCGGAAGCATAAACAACGTCAGAACTAGCAATGACAATACAACATACTACCTCGAAGGGTAGTCCATCACATATCCATATGAGCAAAGAGGATAATCATAAACCATAAAACATGAGAGCTCCTACCCATGGCTCCGGACTCATAAGGAGGTAGGACCGGGGATAGGTCTCAAGATAGAGCGGAACCGAGTCATAACAATGGCGGGGCTGGCATAAGACAATGGCTAGGGTTGACCACTCCATCCGCCCCTCCTTGCATACTTTGCGGATGGGCTAGATCGGGCTCGACAGGACTCTAGCCTTCCTGGATACGCATAATCCCATGGCATCACCCATCGGGACTACTCCGGGTTGCATCTCCCTGGTCCGATGAGACAGAAGGGTTGCATCTCCCTTCCCAGGGGGTCTAGAGGTGCCGTGGGCGGCTAGAGAATCGTGGCGACACACGCGATTCGTGCCCATCAACCCCCAAAACGAGAGCCAAGCTATCACTTGCAGCTCTCGAGGCGAGGCAACACCATTGCCCTGGGGGTGTCGGGACCCATGCTCGGCCCACACACGGTGACCAGACCATAAGCCTAGCCCACTATGGGATCCCCCGGCCCCCACTCGGCGGGGATCCTCCCTCCACTTTCCCTCTAGCCCGTTATCCGGTGCTTTGAGTCATATCATAGCCTCAATAGCCTGGTGGGCTCCTATGCACAGCCGCATCTAATAGGAACTAAGGGATCTACTCTAGGAGCATACTACATATGGCCCTAGGTCTCTACCCCCCTTCCCAATACAAGAGGAGCAAACATGATCAACCAACATCACATAATCATCGTATCCTAAGAATGATCATAAGAAGAACATCTTAACCTAATCATACAATCTAACTAATGGTTAGGGTTCATTGATTAGGGTTCAAGATGTTGAATACGGGTTCTAGGATGGCTCTACTCTAGATACAAGATACTAGCACATCCGGAATGCTAATTCCAAATGAGCTATCACAACTACTACCCTACATACCTGCTCCTGATGCTCTCCCTCCAGATCCGTGTGCCTCCATGGTCTTCGACTCACGTGATGCTGCTCTTGCTCCAAGAACGAGTCTACCCTGCGGGGGCTGCTGCACCAGACTATGCCACAGCAAACGATGCTCGAAACGGGGTTTCGAACGAGTAGATGAGTCTCTGGGTGCTAGGGCTGGAAAGAGGCCTAGGGTTAGGGTTCCAGCCTATATAAGTTAGGTCCACCTAAGATGCCACGTGGCACCAATCGGGTGAGTCTCGTGTGGCGGGTGCCCAATAGGTTAAGGCCACGTGGAAAATGGTCTTAACCTAAGGTTGGCTAAGTTATATGAATAACTTAGTCACGCCCCCTAGTGCCACAATCTATGGTATACAAGGCTATGAAGATAGACTTGTATAGTGACGGGTCCAGGAATATACGTATGCATAGCGTATATTCCCCTGGAACGTCACACTATTCCATAGCCTACTAAAACTGGGCTGGGATATAGAGGCCACTCCAAGTTCCCGAAGCAATGCATTTATTTCCTCTAATATGCTCTTCTGGGTACAATGGGATGGCAATCTCTTTCAACAATAACTCTACCCCTGTTCATCCTTCTTACTCTTATGTGGCATGTTTTCTGCATTGAAATCCACATATCTTTCAAATATTTCCTTTGCAGCTATAGTTCTTGAGGTAGGCCTTACCAGGCCAGTGTTCCCATGCAATGCAATTTTACTACCATTTTCATGTCTCTTTTGCCGGTTATTGCCAAGAAGAGGTTGGAATTCCATGTATAGCCATCCATGCTTTTGAACATATCCACTTTCCATTCAATGGGAATCTTTTCTTCTTTGATCTTTCATCCTGAATTGCATAGCCAAATATGGTGTACATGAAATTCCTCCTGCTATCACACTTATGTTCCTGATATGTAGCTCTTGCTACCACCATCTCTTCTATTGTGAACATTCTAATACAGGAGGCCCAACAACATTCACTTCCTCTAACCTTTGCATCGGGGCTTGGAGGAGAACAATCATAATCTGACTTACATCTTTTGGTGGGATAATGTTTGAAAGTTGGAAGTGGCCTCTTGCTACACTGTGTGAACATTATTGACAATGGTTCTACATCTATAGGAAACGTGTAGTTCCCCTCCAGTTGAATACTGTCCCTAGGCCATGCAACAATAGTTGGAACCTCTAGTTGCTTCACACAAGCTAGGCATTCTTGTTTGCCTGAACCCTTTTCCTTCCAATTGTCATATAATTTTGAGATTGCCACACCTAACCTGTCCTCCCCTAATCTTTCATCATTCACTGCATTGATAGGATCTGCTAGAACAATAATCCCTTCTCCTACTGCCTCTCTGTTGCATGCATGCAGGATCTTGACCTTTTTGTTTTTCCAATCGACCCTAGTATAAAGTACAATTTCCTTTCCTGTGGCATCATCCTTTTCATTTGAGGTCTTTTCCTTTCCTTTGCCATCATCTTTGTCATCTTCATCCTTTTCATTTCTGGTCTTTTCCTTTCCTTTCCCATCATCTTTGTCATCTTCATTAGTTGGGGATTTTTCTTTGCCTTGATCACCATCATTGGGGGCCTTGGGGGATTTAGCATTTTGCATGCCATTGACCTAAAATGAATAAAACCTATAGTAAGTTAGCATATCCAAATAACATCTCCTAACATGTTCTTAAATGAAAGTTAACCTTAATAATAACCTTAATAACCTATAATAACTTAATCTATAATAATAATAAGTTAACCTATAATATATTAACTTATAATAACCTTAAATGTTGTAACCTTAAAAACAACTTTAAGGCTTTAGGTTAGCACTTTTAAGGTTAGAAGTTTTAAGGTTAAAACTTCTAACCTTCAATAAATATAACCTTAGCCTAAAACTTCTAAAACTTAAAACTTCTAAATTCAAATTCATAAATTTTTAAACTTATAACTTTATTTATGAACTTAAAAATATTAACCTTAACTAATAACCTTAACTTATAAACCTTAAAACTATTAACCTTAAATCTTATAACTTATATAACCCTTGCAATAAATGTTAATTGGCGCTTATTATGGCGCTGATCTGAAAATTTTTAAAGCGATTATTATTTCCGGTTACAATCCCTTTCCAACTTTTTCCAAATTTACGTCTCTCTTCGAACTTCGACCTCAGTGCGCTTTTTTCGATCTATCTGCTTTCGCTTTTTTAACTTTAAGCTTCAATCTCGTGGCTTTGGCTTTGGCTTTCGCTTTCGCTTTTTTGCGCTTTAATAACTACGCTTCCACAATCTCTGTGGTTTTTCTCGGCGCTTCAATCTCTGTGCTTTTTTCTCGGCGCTTCAATCTCTGTGGTTTTTTCTGTGGTTCAATCTCTGTGGCTTCTATCTGCATCAATCTCGACTCAATCTCGGCTTCTATATGCTTTAAACTCAAATTTTCGAGCTTTTCGGCTTCTACAATCATCTGCTTTAGGGTTTTCGGCTCAAAGGTGTTTTCGGCTCCAAGGTTTGTAGGATATATTACAAGAATGTTACAGCAAGAATGTCTCTGGTTTTTTTGGCTTTTCGGCTCTGTACAATCTCTCTGACTTTGAATAACTTTGGTTTTTTGTGTTAAAGCTTCTCGGCTTCTAGCTGCTATTGCTTTTTCTCGGCTTCTTAAGGCTCAAATCAACTTTGGTTTTTGATCTTTTGGTTTCGGCTCGAAGTCAAAGGCTCAATTCTCGGGTACAGAACACAAATAGGTTAGTATCTCTCATTCTTTTAGTTATTTTACAGAAAGCATGTTATTTACTTTTACATGCATCAGTATATTTACCACAGTTAATTTAATCAGTTAATCAGTTACATTTACATGAATCAGAATATCCTGCTCTATGATCTTGTTCTGTGATCTTGCCTATATGATCTGCTCTTATTCTATTTCACTAGCTATTCCTCTATCTGTTCTAATTAATGATCTAAAATAATGAAGTTATTCTATTTCACGAGCTCTTCCTCTATCTGTTCTAATTAATGATCTGAAATAATGAAGTAAATAATGATCATAGATCATATCTGCTCTATGATCTTGCTCTATGATCTATGATATCATAGATCATAGATCTTCACTAGCTCTTCCTCTATCTGCTCTAAATAATGAACTAAAACAATGAACTAAACAATGAACTAATACTGGCTTTATATTTTGAATTCTGCATTCTGCATTCTGCATTATGCATTTTGTTAGAATAATATGTTGGAATGGGAGAAATCGCGCTTGGCGCATTTCTATTTTTGGGTTACGTTTTCCACTAGGTTAATCAAATCGCGCCAGGCGCGTTTTTAGTTTGGCATTTCAATTTCATACGGCTCTATACAAATCGCGCCAGGCGCGTGTGAAATAGATCTGTGCTAATTACTTTCTCTCGTTCTAGTGCCATGGATTTTCCTTATGCATGGACACTGGCTGGTTCAAATACACTGGCTGGTTCTAGTTCCCTGGACGACCATCAACTCTGGACCCTGTACAAGATATTACTTGAGTGTGCTGTTCAAAACGTTCAAAGAGAGTTGGAGAATCCATTAGACAGCCTGTATCAGGGGCCATGGGTACACTTCCATCGCATCTATGGACATATCAGACTCCTCATGCTCTTAGTAAGGCTCATGCCAACAAATAAGTACAAGGATTTGATTTATAGTATCAGGGATCGATACAACACTCTGGTTTGGAGACTCGACATCCTCAGGAAAGATGAGGATCCTGTCATATCAGGGTGGTTCAGGTGGGACTTCTTGCGGGATTGGGCAGATGAAGTGGGCCTGTCTGACATATTGTAGAGATAGAAAGAATTCGCGCCTGGCGCATTTTTGCAGAAGAAGAAATGTACATAACTTTTTTGGAATATGAATACAAACTCGCGCCTGGCGCAATTTTGCACTATACTTTTCTGTCATTAGTTTATTTTTTTTATATGCAATGTCGAAAACATTGAATCCTGTGATGCCCTCCAGCCAGTATGACCAACCCCAAGAAACTACATATTTTCATTAATGTGTAGTTTCATGGGGTTGATAAGACTGGCTAAAGACCATCACAGAATTCAAAGTTCACAACATCACGCAGATGATATGATATATTCTTTTTTTTTGAATATCCAAATATACATACCTTTTTCAGACGTTCTTTTGGCCATGCTACAAATGTGCCCACACTTTCACCAACCGTATCGCCACCGGGATGTCTTCTTGGAAGAGCCTCATCTTCATAATTGCAGTTTATAATGGAAATCTTACAGAAACTGTTTCCAAGAGGAACACCATGACACATTGAATTTGGATTCAGATCTTCGATTTTACATAAGCCTACTCGGCGCTTCAAGTTTGCTGTTAAAAGATAGCATTCTTCTCCGACACTGATAAAGAACCAGAATTCATTGGAAAAAATAGAGGACGAAAAATAGAGAACAAGAGAATGCATTCGGAATGGAATCACACTCACCATAGTTCAGCAGACATCGAATGGGATTGAAGGCGGCTCGATCGAATGGGATTGTAGGCGCTCTGATAGAAGATTGTTCTTGGGCGCTCTGAAAGTAGGAATGATCTTGGGCGCTCTGATAGTAGGAATGATCTTGGGCGCTCTGATAGTAGGTGGCCGATTAGGTGGTAGTAGATTGCCACATATGCGTTTCTTGAAATTAATAATTAATGGTTCTTGAAATTGCACTAAAAAGAAAAACACAATTTTAAATTTGTAAATGAGCGGGACGGGCGGTTAATTAAGGCGGTATAAATTTAAAAGGACGCGAATTTGAATTTACGGTTTTAAATCTGACGGCCAAGATTATGAACGCATACATATAAGTTTAAACCAAAATCCCAGTCTCATACTATCCGCACTTGCAGTTCAATGGCGTCTAGAGGATCTGGCAGCCGCGGCCGAGGCGCTGGTAGAGGTGGGCGACAGTCCAAAGCACAAATGCAAAGCCTGGAGGCTGCTGAACACGTAGAAAGCACAAATCCAACAAGCGCCTCAGGTAATTGATCTGTTTTTGTTCTGTAATTGATCTCTGTGTCCCTTTTTTTGTTAGGGTTTTTAGGATGTTTTTCTGTAAAGTTATTATCCAATAAGAAGCATGTGTCCTCTAATGTTTGAGTTCATATGTCCCAAAAATGTATGGAAACAAATGCTTAATGTGTACTTTAATTCTGTATGTGCTGCTTGAAGCTTGTATACTTAGCTGAACAGTATTCAGTAGCTAGTTGTGTTTTTTATAGTTAGTTGTGTCCTCTGATGAAGATTCAACTCTTTAAGTTGCATTTTTATAGTTAGTTGTGTCCTGAGCATTTTGATTCGGACAAAACGCCCCTGGCGCAGTTTAATTAGGCATTACATTAGTTTCTTTATCTTTCAGGTCACTTCTAAAACGCGCCAAGCGCGTATTTGTTGCATTTTGACTGGGACAAAACGCGCCTGGCTCCTGACCCCAATAAACTAAATGAACTTCCTGTGTATTCATTTTCAAATCGCGCCAAGCGCGTTTTTGTTGCATATGTGTCGACAGCATTTATTTGAGCATAAAAAGATTAACCCATGTGCTGTATTTTCACAGGATCACAAAAGACAATCAAAAGAGGGAGGACCAAGCAAGGCGAGACCTCTACAGTCCAGAAAAGGCAAAGGACAGAAGAAGATGTTACTGTTACAGACCTGCAGCATGTATTGACGTTAGAAGATACATCTGGAATAATAAAGGCTCAGGTAGAACCTCCATGTCCAGAAGAAGATCTTATAGAGGGGTCAGAATGGTATGTGGAGATATTCAAAACTGGTGGGAAGACAGACCTCATATTCATGTCAAGGTTAAGAGAGACTGATCAAATGAAGAAGCAGGGAATTCTTATTACATGTGAAGCACAGGACGATTCTTTACGTTACGTTGCTAGTTGAAGTGGGCCAAAAACATAAGAAAAGCCTAAAGAAGATCAATCGATGCAGTGCGAGCTCTTTTAAAGAGACTGCTTTAAGATCAGACGACATGGCCGATAACCTCTTCAAATTTGGCTGGACAGGTGGCGAGCCATTGACTCCTATAAGAATATGCGAGGGGCTTACAGCTGTTCGACGAGCCATTAGCACGAGGCCCTCGGGCAGTGTCTACTTACAGGCAGTGAAGGACAAGGAAGAAGCTAGCTCTAGAGGCAGGGAAACTACAGAAGTGACAGCAGGCCTTACAAGTGACGATGACAAGGCCAGGCAGTTGGAGGCAATGAGCAAACTGAAGAAATATGCCGACAAGTATCCACTGGGCCTCAGCTTCACACATCCAGTCAACGTGGACAGGCTTTTCAGGTCCACTAAAGCTATTTATATCAGCAGAAGGTATGACAAGCAGCACTCCTTGGAGATATTGAATAGCATGATCGAAAATCCAGGGCAGGTGCCAATGCCTGCAGATGCCTGCTAACGAAGTTATTCCTTGCAGTCCCTATGTAGAGCAACTTCGGCATGCTCGGAACCAGTGGATTGAATATGGGAAGCCAATGCCTACCAGACAGGGCCAGTCCAAAAGCGCTGAATTCAAGTTGCTGGAAAGGACACTTAGTCAGACTATAGTACAGGACAAGAACAAGAGCACCAGATCAAAGAAAAAAAAAGGAGATGAAAAGGGTGATGCTGCCGAAGAACCAACTGTGCCCAAGGATGCCTGCAAGATAGTTTTTGCTTCAGATCCCGTATGGGAGAAATGGAATGAATTCTGGGACGCCTACGTGGAGAAGAAGTTGCCAGATTCACAAGGAAGATTTCCTCCTGTTGACACATCAATTTTTGATATCAGTACAACAGAGATGAGGAAGGCCCAGGGATTAGAAGATCAAGAACTCATCTCAGTCTTGGATAGGTTAATCAGAAAGGAAATCCTTTACAAGAAAACCTCAGCAACAAAGGCTATGGAATCATTTGAAGATGCATGCGACGAGCTGAAGAATATTAGAGTGCTCAAGAAGGCGCTTGGTGAGGAATTGCAAAGGCTTACATCGAGTGGTCGTTATCGGAGTTAGGACTAATGCAAAAGTATAACGTCTCCAACGACGACCTAAAGAAGTATGTATTTTGGTCCAAGGACTTTGTCAAGCAGCAGAAGTTGAAGAACGTTGCAAAGATCAGTGGAATTCACACAAAAGTTGCATCCGACTTGAAACGAAAAGTCGCGTTGGTGAAGCAGACCCCGGAGACGGAATCCACATTTTTTTATCAAGTGTCCACTGGTTTCAAGTGTGCCTTGCCGGCGGGGTGAAGGTCCTCATGATATCACACTCTTCGTGCTTGATAGTCGAGGCGCCCGGATGGTCACTTGAAGACTATAATCGTTCTTCAACATATGCGTTGGTTGCACGCGGAAATGCATTACACAATCGTCACTATATGTCCCTCCGACATGTCCTATGCATATGCTCTAAGTCTTTGCAAATGACTTAGAATGCGTGAAAGTCATACGACAGGCGATCCTCATAGATGAAACCAAGGACAGTGACTTCAGCACAGCAAGTAAACTTTCTCATGTGCTTATTATTATGATAGCCATTATGGATGATAAGGAATATGAAAGGCTTAAGGGAAAAGCAGATGGAGAGAAACTAGCATGGCAGTGCTATCAGTTAGATGAACGCATCCTGCGAAACGTCTTCTATCTGGAGCAAGAAGACAAGGGGAAGGCTGTCAAGGTCGTGGAAGAGTTAGAGGAGGAAGAGGAGGATGAGGAAGAAAACGAGGACGACCCAGTTCTTGTGGGCCACATTAAGTATGAGCTCCTAACTTCACATAAGGGGAAGCTAAACAAGAACGGGTTCTCTATGGATCTTTCCCAGTATCTCATTGAAGCATTTTGTCCATTGGGAACAACTTGCTGGGAACTTCACGTTGGAGGTTACATCGGTAGAGAAGCTTTGAAGTTAGCAAGGAAATGCCAGAGCGTCGTCTCCGATGATCGAGCCAGAAATTTTTTGGACCTCTTCTTTGAGAAAGTACTAGAGGAAGCCCCTAGGGGACCAATCGGCAGTGCAAAAAACAAAGCTTCTAGCTCGAAGGCCGAAATACCTTCAGATTTGCTTAAGGAACGGGAGAGTCTGAGACAGGCATTGCGTGGCACCAACTTCATGGATGACATGGACGAGCAGCCAGATCACCAAGTACCTATCGACATGCCTGTGAACATTCTTGGCCCTGAAAATATAGACCAGTATGACAATGCCAAGGATGATGATAATAACAATCTTGATGATGAAGCAGACTCCAAATCTGATAACACTAGCGGGTTAGCGTAAAGAGTAATGAACTATCAAGCGTAGTTCACACTATCTGATCTCAACCGATGTGGTTGGTGCTTCTAGCGGACGGAGGCAATTGAGAATAAAGATGCAAGGGATGAAGAGAACACGGGGAATGATGAAGACGAAAGGTATCGTGGACAATATTCCTTTTTTGATATCCATGCATTTTTCAAACTAGAAGCTTATAGAAATCGGCGCCGGCGCGATTTGGAGTTTCCTAGAGCATACTTTTGAATTATGTTGACATGCATCATTCATGAAATCGCTACCGGGCGTTTTGTTTTCCATTTCTTTCATCTCATACGTTATTGTTCTCCTTACGAAATGATTTGGCTTCCCCAAAAGTACCGGTCTTTGATTTGAATGGTGTGCTATGTAGAACGTTACCTAAAGCAACGTTTGAAAAGTCATGGTATGCGCAACAACCATTTGAGACACGCACCAAATATGTTTACCCGCCCTTATCCGAAGGAGATGTTGGACCGGGCCTTGATGCGTTTTAGTTGTGCAATTTGGTCATCCATGGAGCATAGAAATATATACAGATGTTTTGAAAGTAGTGCACGAAAATAAATAGAAATTAAGGCCCATCCGGGATCAAAGCAAATGTGCTTCATTCACAAACCCTAAAGAACCGGCATGGGTAAAAAGATATTTGTGAAATGCTTGCGCAACATGATGGATGCCCTAGGTGTTGAGGATAAGGAAAGCATAATCATTGTGGATGATGACGCTAAAGTGTTGCTTCAATCGATCCACGTCATTGAATCCGCCATCCTATCATCCTCAAGATTTTGACAATGATGACTTCTGCTTCTTTGTTAGTGTCCCGCAAGAAATAGCTTCGGAAAAAGCGGTCGAAGAGATACACACACTATACCCACACCTTGATCGGACCGGGAAATTGATGAGGAACTTGAGAAAATCGTCCTAGAAAGGGAACTTTTTGATATATATGTATACTGAGAAATACACTTTCCAAAAAGTTTTGAATATGAAATATACTTTATAATGAAAGGTTTTGAATATATATTGTGTAATGATATTATTTTTTTATATTACGGTAATGCGGTTTGTTATACTTGCAATAATTTGTAGGTATATCTCGTCAATAATTTTGGTGTGTATAAATAGGTATGCATGAAATAGCCCCCGAATCGGCTTCGGGTCTCCGCCTTCTCCTTGTTATTATGGCACATTCTATTACCCGCAAGATGAACCATGCGGACCTCTGCGCGGTGCCATGACTAGAAATAGAACTTCAGGACTGGCTTGATGTCGTTGCTATGAATCCCGTCCGCTTCTATCCTGATCCCTTTGATGTTGTAATCCATCTTATATGGAATCCAGAGCATGGTTTGTTCATGATCGTGATCTCGGGATCTCGGGGACCGCTGCGGCGGAGGGCGATGAATCGATTAGTTTTTGTAGTTTATGTTCTATTGTAATGCGTTATTTATGTCAAGCAAATCGCGCCACGCGCGATTTGAACCACGAAAATCTCTGTTTTGTAGCAACTTGCTTGTTGTTATTTACTCGTAAAGCTTTACAATTTCATTGTTTAGATTTCGTTGTCGTCCGTGAATGTGCGAATTAATAGGCAATTTCCTGCTTTTTCAACTGCCTACATTCTGTCATAATATGGGTCATTTGCATCGAATATTTGAATGCCTTTGCATTTTCACATAAAATGCATATTCCCAGCCCGAAAATGAACACAGTGCAAAAGTGTGGTTAATTCAATATAATGGTCAATAAAATGCTTATACGGCGCGATTTTGGAATAGACATAATCCCAAATTAATTGAATGATGGTTATTATATCAAGCAATAAATTTTTTTAACAGGATCAAGGAGCAGCCTCCAAGTCGTCTGTCACATCGGGCAATGAATTCAGGTGTAGGCTGGGCACAAAAGCTCAGGACATGGGCTGGAAAATGGGGTGTGAATGAGATGAATTGGCCAAAGGATAAAGAAGAAGCCCGAGCCTTATTGAAGAAGTTGGCAGTGGAACACTTATGGGCTGATCCGGGTAAGCGAATGGTTCTTTATCGGGATAACATAAACCTCCTAGAAGACTATAAATGCCAAGATTATTTAAGAGCAAGTATCCCAAAAAATCAGAAGCAGCTGCTTGCAAGATACAGAACGAGCTCACATAAGCTCGAAATAGAGACAGGGAGATGGGCAAAGATACCGAAGGAGGACCGCCTATGCAAGATCTGCAAATCAGGAGATGTAGAGGACGAATATCATGTTTTTCTATCTTGTTCAGAATATGCGCATATCAGGCTCAATTTTGGGATTCAGGTGACAAGTATACACCTACTATTCACAATGCCACCAATGACTATTGGGCCCTATGTTCGAGCGGTTGATTCACACCGTTCTTTTTTGCAAAAACTGTAAAAAACTTATTTTCATGTGCTCCATGGTCTCTCGAGGCCCAAGAGAGCAATAGACAAATAATAATAATAATAATAATAATAATATACAAGGCCAACGCACTTTTCACTGGCTAAAATTTGTCTATACATTAGACAATGGAAAAATATGATTTACATGAATGACATTTCTCAATAGAAGTAAAAAATGGTGTACGCAAATACAAGGACTTGACAAAAAGGTAGGCAACAGACTTAATGCAGAATGGTTATACTATTGATAGTTTTTAAACAAGCTTCATATCAGTATGTATGTATGAAACACATTTCATGAAGTAGAACTTTGCTTGGAATCCAAATTTAGCTTCATTTTTTTGTTGTAGTTGTTTAAAGTTGCTCTCTGGCTGCGTTGTGCGCTCTTGACTCTGTACTCTGTACAAAATTCTATACTTTGTACTCTAGACAGTTACATTATATCAACGAGTGGTCCATTAAGTTTCCATTACTTTCTTAATAATAAATGCATCTATTATAATTGACTTTTTGCATTGCCCCATGCAAACTTCATCTTTCATGTGAATGTGGTTACTGCAAATGTTAGTGAAAAGTGTAGCGTTAATGACCTTTTGTTGTAGCTCCCATTGGTCTCCGTGGACGATAAAAGTACCTTCCTTCCTTCCTTCCTTCCATAGGATTGCAAGCTTAATGTAGGGTTGACAACATTTTTTACATTTCACCATTGTTCAAGGTACGTGGCTACACAATGCTCATGTTACTAACTCTTCACCGTATGGAAATGGATGGGCTCTATTCATCCATATGCACTATTCTCTAAATAAAATAAATAAATAGAGATGTCTTTTGATTGTGAAGGATGCATATCCATCTTTTGTGCAATGGACATCTGTGTATGACAGCCATGTATTATGACAGCTATTCCATGGTTCAAAGGGAAATCTTATACCACTTGATTTATGTCAAATATTAATGGACGTCATTAGCAAATTCAAATTCAATATGTAGCATAATAACAGGGGGTTTCTTTTGTATTTTTGTACTTTTTTCCCTAAGGTTTTTATATGATTTCATGGATGTATTTGATGAGGCATACTAAGTGCGCATACGCTTGAACTAATTTTGATGCTTATATGCAATGGTTTAGACCCATATTATATATTTATTTTTTATATTGTATTTTCTTATTGTTTCTGCTCGACATGCAAGGCTCGAGATAACCCATTTTAGGGTTATGTGTTTGGGAACCAAAATGAAGATTTTCAGGGAACACTCATTTGTGGGCGGATTAAATTGATCTCAGATCTGATAACAATGCTATCCTGTATCAGGAAATCATGAGCGGATCTAAAACAGCAAGCCCAATTTTCTTTCGTCATCACGGCAATGGAAAAGCCTAGGCAGGTCGGATCCTCAAGATACAGATTGGCTCGATGCTTCGTTTGTATTTTTTGATGAATTTGGTGATCCGGTGCAGGTTTATATCAGAGATGCTTTGACAACAGAGGCTTTAGGGTATAAATATCAAGATATGCCTACAGAATGGCTTTAGGGTATCCATATCAAGATGTGGATTCTTCGACACTCAACCGTAAAAAGGTATTTGCGGTAATTTAGGGCTAGTTATGTGTTGGTTGTTACGAATCGAGGGTTAGTTTTATGTTGTTTACCCTAAATAGTGTAGGCCTCAAATTTGGTCGCGAGATTCCGTGCAGATCAATGAATTGCCAAAGCCGATGGATTTTTGGGGCTTTTTCTTATGACCACTCCAAAAGCTTCTACCCGAACTTCGAAATTGATGATTCTAGTATAAATCCTCTTGCTCTGTCTCCTCTTTAAAAAAGTTGCAGCAGTCTTTGATGCATGTCCAACACCAAATTGTGTTTGACTTCCGGTTTTAAGAGATGCAACGGCTTCAAAAAAGCGAGTAGTTATTCCGGTCACTTGGATTAGTATCTAAGATGGTAGAGCTTGAGAATGGAAGCATAATCCATTCTTTGGGTTCGAGAAAAGAGCATCCATTCTAGCAAACCCAATCTTATGCTCATCCATGGCTTTGGTGGAGACGGAACTTCGAGCTGGTGGAATGAAACCCCTTCCCTTGTTCGTGAATCTGCTCTCTACATTCCGGACCTCATTTTCTTCAGCCAATCCTACTCCACAAATGCTTGTAGAGATCAGAAATATTTCAAGCCCAATGCTTGCTGCACCTCCTTCACAGTGAATCATCAATGAAATCAGTTCACTCGGTACTAGCTATGGCGGATTTGTGGCTTTCCACATGGCTCATTTGGCTCCTCATTTAGTTACCAAAATGATCATCTCTAGTTCTGGTGTTTGCATGGATCGGGCTTACGAACAACGACTTTTAATCGACTCCAAATGCCCTCACGTTTCAGATTTGCTCATACCTAATCATCCCATCAAAGTCAAGAATGCAATCAACTTTGCATTGCATAAACCCATCAAATATATCCCACATTTTTTGCTTTTCCAGCTCCAAAGAAGTAAGCACATCTTCTCTCGTCTGGGCCTTAGATAAAGCTTCAGGGAGATGCAACGGCTTCAAAAATAGTAGTTATCAAAGCTTGGGCTGGGCCTTAGATAAAGCTTCGGGTTGATACAAACAAAGCTTGGGTTGGTGCTCATTTATACGTTTCTTCATTCTCTCCTTACCGTTTATTAGAAGGACTTTCTTCATTATTACACGAAGGTGAATGACGGGAGCATAAAAGCAATATCATTTGGTTGCTGAGCTGAAAAGCGACCTTTATAATCCACTTGGTTGCCCAAGCTTATACATTATCCTATAGAACCTATAAGGCCGCAGCTAGAGTTATGAGATTGATTGTGTGCAATTACGGTAGAATTGAGTTTTTTCAAGATGTTCAAAAAGGTAAAGCCATGTATCTTGCTTTTCCTTGCTTTTTCTTTGTCTAATACTCTTGCATATAAGTCTCTACATTTCAGCTATCTTGGTTGCAGCTATCTTATATTATCATGTTGCTCTCTTTAGTTGTGAAGGAGGTTCTTTGGTTGGTAGAGCTTTTCTAAGAACTTTACTCTGGGACTAGGTTGCATATTTATTATATTACTGACAAGAGCGAAGCATTTGATAATAAAACATTGTAAGATGGGTTACCATTTGTCGATTATCTATCATGGTATTATGTCACACTTAATATTAGGACTTCGAATGTAATGGCTTGTTTTTAGCTCTACTACCATTTTCTATTATGATTCATATGCATTAAGGAATCTCCATGCACAGATATTATATGCACAATTTTACATGCACTAAGGAATCACCATGCATAATATTACATGCAGAAGTGTTTCTAAAATTGTTACATGCATTTATGGATTTCTTAGTGCCCTTCCATCCATCATTAGAGTATTAGGTAATGTTTATATCTACACCCCAACACCATCCTTAAGGCCCCGAAGGGGCCAAAAAATTTTTTAGTTAACACAAACCATTAATACACAACTATCATTAACATTATTAACACAAACCATTGCATTTGACACATTTAAATTAAAATCCCCCTTAAACCCCCTTTGGTTTGGGTGCATATTCACACGGGAGGTTACGTAGGGCAGCGAGAGCCCTAAAAAATTTACAATACATGTACAAAATTAATATCATTAAGTACATTCTCTCAAATCTTATAGTATTTTGCAAACCTTAATATACAGTATACAAAAACTTGTACATGCATACCCCACAAACGAGGATCGCTATGTACGGTCCAGATCTTGGAATAAAGGGCAAATATACCCATCCGACAGCAACAATGAAGAAACATTTTCTACCATACAATGCCCATATCAGTTTCAATAAACAATTCAGGGTAGCCCAATCGTCTTATAAAATGGAGTATTCCTCCTTTCTATAAAGTGAGAGTCCAACTTGATAATTATATAGAGAGAGACGTATAAGCAACCCTGATAGAGAACCCTCCGTCCCCTCCCCCCTCAAAACACTCACTTCATCTTTGTATAAATCTAGCACTAAAGCTCGGCAACGCCGGGCACCGTTACTAGTAATATTCTAGAATGTTTTAGATAGTTCTAGAAAGTTTTAGAATGTTTTGGAAGGTTCTAGAAAGCTCTAGAATGTTCTAGAATCTTCTAGAGCTACATGGGAAGTTCGAGAATATTCTAGGAAGTTCTAAAAAGTTTTAAAATATAAGAGAATCTTGGGTGAGCCTAAGGGAATCCTTCTAAAAATTCCAGAGTGTTGTAGAAAGTTCTAGAATGTTCTAGAATGAAAGGAAATTTATGAAAATCCTTTTAGAAAGTTCTAAATTATTCTAGTAAGTTCTAGAAAGTTTTGGAAAGCTCTAAAATATAAGAACGTTCTAGACCGTTCTAGAATGTAAAGGAATCTAGGGGAATCTAAGAAAATTTCATAAAATATAAGGGAATATAAGAAAATATTCATAGATCTAAGAGAATCCCTTAAAATCTAGGGGAATCTAAGGGGATCTTCATGAAACCTAAGGGAAACTTGATGAGGTCTTAGAGTATCTAGGGGACTCTTCATAGAATCTATTTAAATCTCATAGAATGTAAAGGAACTTAGGGCAACCTCATAAAATCTAAGGGAGTCGAATGAGATCTAAAGGAATCTAAAGAAATCTTCATAAAATCTTGCAGAACCCAGGGCAATCTTAGAGAATCCCATAAACTTTCTAGAACGTTCTGGAGACGAAGGAATAAGCACCTCATGAGCAAGCACCTCAGGACCAAAATAAAAAGTTTACTCTACTTCTTCATAATTTTCGAAAACATGCACTGGTATAAAATTGCACCATAGAAACATTGTAAAATTGGAACATGCACAGTAGGACGTGCTAAATTTCTTGTATCTTCTTTTTTATTTTGTGAGGTTGTTGGGTTGTGTGCCAGGGAACGCCGCATGTTACGTCGGATGCGGCGTTCCCTTCATATTTACGTCCCCCCTTGCGGGACGCAGGCTGGCTGAATTGATTGCAAACATTCCCCTCACAAATCTCGAAGAAGGGCGCTGGAATTGAATGCTTGAGAATTTGAATGGCATTTGAATTGGCTGAATCTATACGAAATTGCCACGCCGTCTCCTGTTTTACTCCTCCGGTTCGTCATTGGCGCCTCAGCTCTCATTTCTAGCGCCTGTTCAAGAGAGCTGGTAAGCTGAGTTTTCCATTTGCTTTCGTTTTCTTTTATTCTTTTCATGCTTCTTACGGTTGTCCTTACAGCTCCTCGGTTCGTCCTTGGCCCTCGGCTCTGATTTAAGGCGCTGTTCAAGAGATGAGATGGTGGTGAGTTACGGTGAGTTGAGTTCGGTAAGCAAATCAGCCATTCTTCCTTTTGATTTCGTTTTCTTTTATTCTTTTCATGCTTCTTACGGTTGTCCTTACAGCTCCACCACAGCTCCTGTTTCAATCCTCCTCCCTTCCATCTTGGCGCCTCAGCTGATCCTTCCCGCGCCTCATCCGGGTCCATAGCTTGCAAAGGTGAGCCATTCTTGCTTTCGGTTTCCATTTCTTTCATTCATTCTTCCTTTCGGTTTCCATTTCTTTCATTCATTCTTCCTTTCGGTTTCTATTTCTTTCATGAATTCCATGCTTACGGTTATCCTTACAGGTCCGCCATAGCTTCATATTATTTGTGAAATACTCGGCATGCTCTGGTTTACATAGAGGTAAGTTTTCTATCTGACTTTTGGAAGGGCAGTGCTTTGGAAACAACATAATAGGATCTGTTAAAACAAGATGTTCAATTTATTGTATTAAGGCAAGCTGGCTCCAGTTTTTCTCAACTTTCCGTGATGCATGTAAAGCAATAATCGCAATTTGACTTATGCCTTACTATCACACATAATAATGCAGCCCGTACTTCAAGCTTTAATTTTTAGTGCTGATACATCATAACCCTTGGCCACGATGGGTTTACAACCACTATTTAACCATAAATTAGTCCTCTGAATTATGTTTTAAATTTCAGCATATTCTGATTGGCTCATATATTCAAATATTTCAAATATTTCAAAGATAAATTCAGCATATTTCAGCAAATTTCAAATAATGATGCAAAAAGAAAGGTATTTTACTGCAATCATGTTTAAGTTTTTCTCAAAATGTTACCATAACCCATTCAAATTTCGAGTTTTTAAGCAAAATGCATGCCTTTGTTATACCAATGTCATATGTCATAGTATATAGTATCAAGCCAAGCATCTATGCATGCCGAAACAAGAGTTTATAGTCTATGCAAAACATGTAGGAAACTAAGAAAGCCCAACGCTGGAGCAGTTCAAGATCAAAAGGCGAGACCTAGCTGATATATGGCTTGCAAATGTCAATTTGTATGAGGACATGGAATCTGAGTAATGTCACTCAATCGTCTGAAAAGCATGGAACCCGCATAACGTTTTATTGTTTTTCCCTTTTATTCTTTCATTTTTGGAAATAAGCATACTGCGGTTTTATTGTCGATTATTGGAAGAAAGATATAAAAGTCATGAGTTTGAGTAAGATTGCCCAAGCTAGAAGGAACCATGCCATTGAGATTATGTCGTTGAAGATAAATACAATTTAGCAGGGCTCTGAGAATCCGAGTGTCTCTCGAATTGGTCCTTCAAATTTGTTCGAAGACAAAACTAGAACTTCTTTGTTGTTTTAAGCGCCCTAAGCTAGAAGGCGATTACCGAGAGAAGTAGTTCGACAATATGACCGGACAAGTTACTATCGTGATGGAATAGATCCGATAGCAACGAATTCCCCGCAAGTCCAAGGTCTTCAAAGGCTGCTTTAGTTTTCCAAGAACGGCAGGAATTTGGCCACTCGAGGTTATTATAACTAAGATCTAGAACTTCAAGATGTTCCAAACCGGCAAATGCAGAGGGTATTTTCCCGAAATCCTCGCATCCGTTATCTTAAAAGCTTTTAAATTCTTGAGAACTGAATTGACCAATTTCTTAACTGTTAGAGCCACGAAGTTTTCCATTCCACTATTTGTTGAGGATTCATGTTATAATATGTGTTTATTGATGATAAGACTTATATGATCCATTCTTACTGGATAACAACGCATTTACTTCTTACGAAAAGAACGTGAAATCTTGAAAGGTAAGGGAGCTTCTGGACAAATGAGCTTCTTAATAATCTTGAATTGGTGCTCTTTTCTCCTCATTTACTGAAGCTCATTTACTCCGTTTCTCCCCTTTTTTTCTTATTAGTACCACGCAGCAATACACGGAAGTACAAGACATCTGGATCTGTTCAAAGTCGAACTAGAAAGGCACTTGAGGACATTCAGACATTTTAATGGCCTCCAGAAAAGCGGAGGAATAAGGTTAGGTACTTGCCGATCCAACTTTTTAGTCTTTACAAACGACTTATTTGGAAAGTCCGGCCGGATCATGCGACTATTAGAAGATAATGGCAGCGACATGGCTTCGAGAAGTCCTTGGGGACAGTGTCTTCCCACGCCCAACGGAAGAGGAGATGAGATTATGTCCGAGGAATGGCATAGTGCTTTGCAAAGCTTTCAATAAGATTAGATCCCCGTTCTGTTCCAAGGGTACATATACCTTCTCGCATATATAAGCTTTGGTGGTGCAATTATAACCTTAAATATCACTAACAGATTGTGGAAAGTACGAGCCCCAGCCCTCCTGATGTGGCTCTGTGATGTGGCTCTGTCTGCTTACCAATACTTTGAAAATGTATGGAATTTCTTAGTGGCAGCGAATAGCTTGAAAATTCCCACATTTGAAGCATCAGACTTGAATGAGGTATGATTATAGCTACACAACATTTTGGTTTTTTTGTGCACAGTTTATTGCCATACTGATATTGTTGTCATATTTCCAGGGCTGCGGAGTCACTGGCTCTATTCCAAAAACTGTTGAATATGCATTTACATTATGAAATATTTAGCCAAATACTCTTTGGTCTGTTTCCGTGATTAGTATGAAGTTTGAAGCTCTTAGTACGAAGTTTCAAGCTTTGATTCTTATGTGTTGCTCTGGTTTTTGCAGAGATTGGTGGCCAGCCTATTCTTGAGTTGGAGCTTATCGTAGAAGATAGATAAGTTTGGAGGTTTGGATACACTGGTTTTAGGCATTATAAGAAGTCCTTAGGCAACCTGCAACTTGGTATGAGTGGGCCATCTTCTAACTTGGATTCACTAATATATTGCTTCTAGATTTTTGATTTTGCTGACCCTAACATGGCTATGAGTCTGTGTTTTAACAATCATATTTTTAATATGCAGGACAATGCTTTTGTTTTGATAATTGCATCGGTGCATGTGACGTTCCAGCATAATATACGCCCCAATACGTATATTATACTGCCACGTCACACGTACATGTCACAAGCGACATGTACTTGAGAGTAGGACAACGTTGCACCTAGGAGCTAAAGGTTGCACCTAGGGGGCAACCTTGGATGTTGGGTATGTAATTAAACATACACAACAAAAGGTTCCTTGTTCATCCATTTCCAAATGGCCTAAAGCCATTTGCCCATGTGGATGCCCTAACCTAGATAGGGTCTATATAAGGGCTAAAACCCTAGACCCTAGCTCTCCTTTCACTTTGCCAATTAGGGTTTTCTAGAGCTTCCTTTCCTCTTTTCAATTAGGCTTTCCGGGCCAATTCGCCAAGGTAAGGCTTGAAATCGCATTGCCGGGCTCCAGAAAGTCGGATTTGCTGTGAAAGTTCTTGAGTAGCAACGCGTCTTCGACAAGATCGGGAGCATGGGCGCCTTCCAAGGATCGGGGAGCAAGCCAAGGAGCAGGTATCTAGTTGTTACGTTGTGCAAAACCGTCTTTAGGCATGGCAATATGCCGGGTTAGTATGTTAGATCATCTCTGGAAGCCTTGTAGATCCCTAGATCTGAGACTCTAACGAATGAACCTAACATTGGATGTTAAGTAGATAGATTGTTATGATTCTCTATCTCTGTTCTGTGATATTGCATGTATTCCACTCTATGATCTCCTTGTTGTGGGAAGGGGGGTAGAGACCTAAAGGCTGTGTAGAAGATGCTCCTAGCATAGCACCTTAGTTCCCACGTAAATGCGGCCCGTGCCGCGAGCCCACCGGCTGTGGGGGTGAAGTGGCAAGGCCGGGTTGATAAGGAGGAACTTGTCTCATCATGGACTGACCCCTCGGTAGTAAAAGCCTATCGGGGTCTTTGGCGGCTAGGCTTAATGGCTTGCCACTGCGTGTGGGCAAGGCATGAGCTCGACACTCGTGGGGTGGTGGATATGACCTTCCAGTGAGTTCAAGTCGAATAAGGGCAGTGGCCCTCTAGCCGCCTGCGATGAGCATGGATACCTCTGGAGGAGAGGCAGCTCTCTTCCTGCCTCATCGGGGTTGGGGAGATGCAACCCAGCAGTAGTAGCCCCTCTGGCTATTCACGCGGCAGGCTACGGCCAAGTCCCAACACTTTTCAGCCTACTGCGCAAGGCAAAGTGTGCACGGGAGGGGCGGATGGAGTGGACTACCCTAAGCCATGTTCTATGCCAGCCAAATCCATTGCCATGAATTCTGTCTGCAATGAACTCTGGAGGTCTAGCCGTCAGTCATCCCCCTTGAGTCTGAGCCTGGGTAGGACCTCCCCTTTGTATTATTGTTATGAAGGTATTGCGACTCGTGATGTTGCTATTGTTATGGTGATTATGTTGTATATTATTAGTTGTGCTCACGTTTGTTTGTTACGCTTCCTTGAATAGGTCGATCCGATGGAAGGCGGATGAATGACACATCCACTCTTCCCTTGCTGCTCTGCCCCATGGGAGTGGAGTCAGTGGATGGCCCCCGTCGGTATTTGCCGGGGAATGCTCCTCCTTCGATGCGATGCGGGCATCGTATAAGGAGTAGGGACGTCCACGGTGGTATCGAGCATGATCTTGGCATCCAAGATCGAAAGCAGCCATTTTCCCTTTAGGACTAACAATAGAGATTCGAGTCTTGGGGTATAGCCACCCAAGCAAGAGCTTCGATAATTGGGAAAATTTCCAATTTTTGGGTAGATTTTAGCTCCATGATAGATTGCTAGTGAAGTGTAGCATCTTTCCCAACCTAAATTGCCAAAAATAGGCCACCCCTCACGAGTCGCCCACCATTTAGGTTCGCAAACCGATTCAAAGCGCCTTTGTGTGAGTGGTTGACCTCCGTTGACCTAGTTAGGTGTCCCAATTAATTAAGATAATGGTGTAGTTTGGCTTATTCCCTTAGTTCTGGATAGGTTTGTATATTATAACACTAAGAAACTCCCTGTAAATTGTAAAATAGCCACGCGAAGCTTGACCGACCCTCACGTAGAAGTCGCCAAAGACCATTCGGTTGGTAATCCGATCTGGCCCAGGCGCACTGTGTGAGTGGTGGGTGTTTTCGAGTATGGTGAGCCCAAATGAATGCCTCGTACCTTCGCTAATGCCCTAGTTGTTTTTTTTTTTTTTCCCCATATGAATTGCAGGTCCCAACCCTAAATTCCACCTCCCTATAAATACAAAATTAGGGTTCCCATTTTACCCCCACCTTTCCCGGAGAACAGCTCGCGCAAGAAGACGATCTTCAGGCGCCAAAGCTCGAAACCCGACAAACAAAAGCATGGCACGGACGAAACAGACTGCCCGCAAGGTTATGCCACCGGTTATGTGGCCAGAGCGAGCCGTCCGTCCGACGAAGGCCGACGGAGGCAAGTGCACATCGGGGAAGAGGAGGCACCGGTTGAACCACCTAACCCTAACCCCCAAGAGCGTGAACAGTGCCGGAGAACCTTGATCGAGAGGCGACGCTGGGCGGAGTCAGCCGGAGGGAGTCGCCGAGGGAGATCTTCGGGATAATGAAGAACCACAAAGGAAACCAAGAAGAAGAAGAGGGAAAGAGAAGAAGGCGAGCCGAGGAAATCCAAGGCGAGCGCCGAGGGAAAAAGAAGAGAAGAGCTAAGAAAGAGGGGAGGGAGGAGAAGGAACGTAAGAGGGAAGAGAGGAGGAAGCAAAGAGGAGCGGAGAGGGTGAGAGCAGAGAAGGGTAAGGACCCGAAGTGCCGCGAGAAGCCGGAAGAAGAAGAAGACACCGCCGCAAGCAAGAACTATACAGAGCCGGATCCTGAGAAGCCCCCATCCTCGTCCGACCCCGAACCTGAGGAGGGAGCGGGAGGACACGAACCAGGAGAAACTTCGGGCCCTTCAAACCCAATACCGGAGGAAGAAGACCCTGTGGCCAATGCATCGCCTCTATCCTAAATGGTGGTCCAAGCACCCCAAATGACAAAGACCAAGAAACCAAGGCCGCAGAGGGGAGTCCTATAGCCAAGCTGGACTTGCAAGACCGAAGGAGCTAAAGGAGTATACTGCGTACATGAAAATGTATGAAGAATACTCCAAATACTACGAAGAACACAGAGTGAAGACCATTGAGGGAGGTCGGCCAACGAAGAAGAACACGTTGAAGAGGCCACCGGAACAGCCAACCCCTCCGGAAGCCGATGAAAAGACCGGCGGACTCCAAATTCCGCGAGGGCGGCCCAAGAAATCAAGCACTTCCAGCAGAGCTATGGCTTCCTCATTCCCAGAGCCCCCTTTGCACGTTTAACGAGGGAGATTTTGCAGGAGTTCACCCATCCAAACGGGTCACGGACGACATGTTGCTCGCGATCAGCAGAGGCGCCTGAGCAAAGACATCGCACACTACTTGAAGACTCGCTATGTGCTCAACACGCTAAGAGAGTGACTTGCATGCCCAAGGATATTAGACTAGCTCAGTTTATTAAGAAGGAGGGCCCCTGAACTATTGTAAATGACCTTTTCTTTGGTATAAGTCTCTAATTTTGATAAATAAATAAGTCGAATCGAGTTTAAATAGGGTGTATTGCCGAATCCTACATTTAGAAATAGCAAAATTCGGAACAAACCAGGCATTTTGATCCCACCCCTCACAGAGTGCGCCCCAACCCATTCGGTTTGCAAACCGATCCCACCCTGGCGCACTGTGTGAGTGGTTGAGCATGGTTTGGTGCCAAATCTTGCCTAAATGCAGAAAGTAGCTATACTATTCGACCTAACTCATCCTAGTTAGTAGGAATTGACCCCTAATCTGTCCAAATTGGCCAACGCCGAGTCAAATGGAGCTCCACCCCTCACAGAGTGCGCCCCAACCAGTTCGGTTTGCAAACCGATCCCACCCTGGCGCACTGTGTGAGTGGTCGAACCCCAAACTCCACCACAACTTGCCCAAATAAGGCGAGTAAAGGCTCAATCCTATCTATCTCGATGAGATATCCAGGATTATGTCTTTAGTTCTCTAGTTTAGCATCATTAGTGACCTAAACAAGCGGTCCACCCCTCACGAAGTGCCCCCAACCAGTTCGGTTTGCAAACCGATCCCACCCTGGCGCACTGTGTGAGTGGTCTCGTCCGAATTGATCCAAGTTGTCCTTAGACGAACCAAAATCATTGCTTAGGGACCCCTAGGAGCATTTCCAAGCTCAGTTAGCCTATAAATCATACCTCTAGACCTCAGAAAGTCAGAGAATTGTAAACCTAAAATTTTTCCAAAATTAGGGTTTTGCCTATAAAGGGGAACCCAAGTGTCATTTGCACCTTCCAACCTCGCTCTACTTGCTCCAAGCCGATTTCTCTCGATCCTTAGGGCGCTTACGCATCATCTGTCATCCCCAGCTCCTCAGTGCTCATGGCCACTTCTTCATTCAAGCGATGGTACAGCGCCACAGCTCATGCGGCTGAAGCTGACATCGAATCTGTCTTCAGTGTCTTCCGAAGGGAACTTGACATTGAGGCCACCATCAACGCCACTCCCTTCTACCGAGAACATCATGTCTGAGTTCCATGCCAAGATAGGACCCTTTCTCGGTAGAACTCCCACCTTGTGTAGGGTATTTTGCACCTAACACGCCCCTCAAGTCAGCCCCCAAGATATCCCAAATGTAGATAAGTACTTAGAGAATAAAGCAGTCCGCCTTCCCAACTACATGTCCATCTCTGTCAATAGGAGGAGGTACTTCTCCTATCACGGCCATTTGTAACCATCTTTCTATCTCTTGGGGGTCAAACCCGGATAGGGGAACCCTCGGTCAGCCCTTTAGAAGTTGAACCCATAGCCATGGCCGCAGCAGGAGGAACGGATGCGACTTCGAAAGCACGGCAAGCAAGAAGAAGAGGAGGAGGATGAATACGAATCAGACCCGAAGACTTGGATCTAGAACAGGGAGGCAAGCAAGCGAGCAGCCAGAGATCCAAAGCTTCAAAGAAGGACTCATGAGCAACAAGAAGAGCCCCACCACTTTCGGGCAGGGCATTACAAGCTTGACGCCGGTGTTCATAGCGGCGGGCATATCTAACCCTTCACGACATCAAGAATCTTCCCGCGATTAATGCGGACAGAGGCCTTAGGGTGGATGAGATTTTACACCTTCTACGACAAAGCAGTGCGATCTCGACGAAGTTCATCGATCGAGAAGCCCGTGACTTCCCTATCAGCATAAGAGAAGCCAAGACCTTCACCGGGTGACATCATCGGACATAGAGGCTTACGCAGGCATCGGACAGATGATGGCCGAAACGGAATTGCCCTCGGAGGAGGAGTTCATGGCAATTCAGGAACAAATGGGCATCAAAGGCAAGTCCACATCAGCATTATTACCGAGCTCGCCAACACCCATCATGAAGCAGATGGGAGGCAGTATCAACCTAAGGAGGCTGGTGCACCAAGACTTCAGAGAGCTAGAGGAGATACCAGTGGATGACTTCGCGGGAAGGCACAGGGCAACTTCCTCGTCTGCCGAAGAAACAGGGCATGATAAAGGCGCGATATACTACCGCCGTTCTTCTTTGGGCCGATCTGAAGAATAGCGGTTATTCACCGCCAATTTAGCCCAAGAGGTGAAGAAGGGGTCTTTATGCTTATCGCCCTCTCAGGGTTTGGACACCATGCACGATTACCTCCAAACATCGACCATGTTGTCCTGATCAAGAGAGCGATTGCATTGACCATCTTCGACTTCGCCATCCCTTATAGGCGGCGAGGCGATTGGCGATGGCAATTTGCGTATACATCGGATAGGAGAATTCAAGACATGGAGGCAGTACTCCAAGGAGGAACGTCAACAAATATCCTCAGGAACTTAACAGGATCATTAGGTACGGCCCAAGTGAAGAAATTTTTGGAGGACCACCCTGATTACCTCAAGAAGTTTGAAGAGTAAAAGTTTATTAATTTGCATGTAAAAGCTTATTATATATGAATATAATATATATCTCTTTTTGTATATAATTGCTCCCTCAAATTGTATAAACAAGTAAAACAACGTAACACACAAAACAAGAACTAATGATCAGAATGTACTCTAATGTGCATGCAGCTAGAGTACCTAGAAACCTTGATGAACACAGGCAGCGAGAACAAGGACGTACCCCACCAAGGCGCTTCCAGCCGAGGAATTTGCGCCCAGAATTCGATGCGGTAACACCGGAGGAGGAGCTATCCCAAATCAGATCTGACATCCACGACATAAGGGCATTGCTAGCAGGGGCAGCAGCAGTAGGAGGACAGGACCAGAATGTGCCCTTGCCGGAAACGCCCGGTTGGCGAAAGGTAAACGGAAGAGAAAAAGCGAAGGAGAAGATCTCCTAGCTCGGGATCCTCAAGCTCCAGCTTTCGGATACTGAACTTCGGCATCGGAAGAGCGGGAAGAAGAGGCACGAGGTCGCCGGCGGGATCCAAACCGTGGCGAGGGCGGATCACGGCCCGATTACCGGAAGAAAGTTGACTCCGCCCTTAGTAATGTGTGGAAAGCCGAAAAGTTAGAGCAGTTTTTACGGGGAAAGCAGATCCGAATGGAAGCGAGAGGCATGGATGAGATGAGTGAGTATGGCAACGCCTATGGCATGAAAGATAAAGACAAAGGCGGGGTAGCAACAAAGAAACCTCAAAGGGTGCAGCCAGAATTTGGTGGAAGGGGTATGCCAAAGCACATGGGCTGAAGGGACAGATTGCAAATTCAGGGAAGTTTGCCAAAGCGTTCAAACATCATTATGTACCAAGAGAACATAAGTGCAACATGATCACAGCGGTTTTATAGGCTGCAACAGGCAACAAATCATCGATCGAAATACACCTGAGGAATTCATGAGACTAAGGCTTTATGTGCCAAAGTTGAGTGAAAAGCATGCGGTGGAAGGCTATATTGAAGGCTTGAACGATGAGATCCATAAGCTTGTAAGGGCAATAAACCCGAAGTGCGGTATCGAGGCGAAGCAAAGGCCATAAGTTTGCAAGGAACAGTCCACAAGAGCGAGCTTCAAGGCAGCGGTATTTCCGGATAAGGGGAAGAGCACGGGGGCTATAGCCCAAGGCGGCAAGCCCAAAGCTAGCAAGACGCAAAGTACAATTCAAATTATGGGAAGCAAGGCAACACAAGTAGTGGCAAGGGGAAAAAAACGGGTAAGCTTCAAGGAGCAAGGAGCCAAGTCTAACTACTCCCAAGCGGTGAGGCAATTTCTGCAGTCCATTCCCAAGGAAAAGAAGCGAGGAATGTATAGAGAAGCGGTGTGTTTGAGATGCTTCCAGCGAGGCATAGGACCAACAACTGCCCCGATTATGAATCGCGGCATTGGCGAGCTGGGATGGGAGACACCATCGGACCTTGACGACGACGGCGAAGCACGGATTACATCCATGGTGAGTGTCACATCTTTGCAGCTATTGATACAGGGAATGCAGAAAGTCAGTATAAAGTGATCTCAACGACCGGAAAAGCCCAAGAGAAATCCTTTATAGTATTGATAGACTCGAAGCGGTCCATAATTTTGCATCCCCTAGGATGGTAAGCATGTTGAAGTTAAAGCCAAAAAGTCCAAGCCCGTGCCGGTGGTGTTAGCCAATGGAGCAATTAGGCATACAGCGGGGAAGAGAATAAACTTCAATGTAGACTTGCCAGATGTTAATGTTGCATTGGGAGCGGAAGTCATGAATATAGGCAATTATGATCTCATTATTGGAATGGAATATCTTGGACCAGCAGGAGCAATCATCGATTGTGGGAAACATAAGGTGACCTTAACAACGCCAGAGGGCAAAGTCATCGAAATCACAGGTAAAGAAGTAACCCCAATCATGCAATGCATGAGTAGCGAAAAATTGCTTAAGTGCATAAGAAAGCAGCAGGTGGCCTATCTCCTTAAGCTTGAGCTCCAAGATCAGGAGCCGGAGAGAAATAAAGAGATCAAAGAATCTAGCAAGCTTCCCAGGCCAATAGCAAAGTTGATCGAGGAATTTCACGACTTGTTCCCTGATGAGATTAAGCGACTTCGCCCTATAGAGGAGTCGAGTGTGAAATAGCACTTGAACTGGGGCCGAAGCCTACAAGCAAGGCACCTTATAGGATGTCAACCGAGGAGTTGACAGAGTTAAAGAAGCAGTTGCAAGAATTGCTAGACTTAGGGTTCATAAGACCTAGTGTCTCCCCGTTCGGAGCCCCTATTCTCTTTGTGAAGAAGAAGGATGGGAGCCTTAGGATGTGCATTGATTACCGCCAGTTAAATAAGCACACCATCAAAAATAAGTATGCCTTGCCTAGGTCAGATGACTTAATGGATCAGTTGCAGGGAGCAAAGATCTTCTCCAAAATAGATCTCAGATCAGGATATCACCAGATTAGGATCAAGGAGGAAGACATTCATAAGACAAATGTTGAGGACAAGATATGGGCACTATATGAGTTCACAGCTATGCCCTTTGGATTGTCTAATGCACCAGCAACATTCATGAGATTAATGAACGACGTCTTCCGCGAATTTCTAGATTCCTTCATCATAGTCTTCTTCGACGATATCTTGGTTTACAGCAAGTCTGTGGAGGAGCACGCCCAACACTTGAGGAAGGTGCTTGAAAAGTTAAGAAGGCATCAACTCTTTGCGAAGTTATCGAAGTGCCACTTCGCAACGGAAAGAGTGGAGTACTTGGGGCACGTGATCACAGCAGAAGGCATTTCCACAGACCCTGCGAAGATAGAAGCTGTGATCGGCTGGCCGGCACCAAAGAATACGCATGAAGTCAGGAGCTTCCTAGGCCTAGCAGGCTATTATAGAAGATTTGTGAAGAATTTTGCCAAGGTAGCAGCGCCATTAACTGATCTCACAAAAGGTGGGAAGATAAAAGATTGGGCAACTCATTGGCAAAACAAGGCCCAGAAAGCATTTGACACACTAAAGGAAGCTTTGACGACGGCGCCAGTATTGGTCTTGCCAGATCCGACCAAAGATAAGCTCGTAAGCAACAGGATGCTAGCGGGATAGCAACAAAGCGCAAATCCTCATGCGGGGAGGAAAGAGTAGTGGCCTATGATTCCAAGAAGTTGAACGGCCCGAGCAATACGCTACCCAACGCATGATCAGGGAGCTCCCCGGCTATAGTAAGGGCTTTAAGAATTTGGAGGCATTATTTATTGGGAAGAAAATTCCAGTTAGACACGGATCATCAAAGCCTCCAATATATATTTACGCAGCCGCTCCTTAATTTGAGGCAAAGGAGATGGATGGAATTCTTGGAAGAATATGACTTTGAGATAAGTTATAAGCGGGGAAGCTCAATGTGGTTGCGGGGCGCCCTTTCCGGGAAGCCCTTGGCAAACAGAATTCATTGTAACGCCATATCAACACTTGTAAGTGAGTTTGGCAAGAAGATTGAGGAAGCATTGCCGTGGGATCTCGACTTCAAGGAAGTTTGGGCGAGCCTTTCAAAGAGGCCAGGACCGACAAGGAAAGGGAGATGTTCAGGCACTATAAGAAGGAAGGGAACTTGCTATATTATAAAAACAAATTGTGTGTACCAAAATCTTACATAAGTTAGAAAGCTTATTTTGAATGATACACACAATAGTCCCATAGCAGGGCATGCAGGGGTTCATGAAGACATATTTCAAGATTAGAAGCAGTTATTATTGGCCCGGCATGAAGAAGGAAATAGCAAGATATATTAGAGAGTGCGGATATGCCCGCCAGACAAAGGCGGAACAGCTCCCGGATCCTGGGGCCTTGGAACCATTGCCCGTGCCAAATGCTAAGTGGGAGGTGATAAGTATGGATTTTATTACAGGGACTCCCAAGAATGAGAAGGGGCAAAGATGCCTTGATGGTGGTAGTAGATAAGTTGTCAAAGATGGCACACTTTGTGCCGCGGACAACAGATACGACGTTAGACACAACCAACCTATTTGTTAAGGAGATTTTTAGGCTCCATGGCATGCCAAGGGAGATAATCTCGGATAGAGACTCAAGTTTATGAGTGCCTTTTGGCGGGGACCTATTCACCACCATCCAAACGAAGCTTTTTCGATGAGCACGGCATATCATCCCCAAACGGATGGTCGGGGGGCGGAGAGGACAAACAGGATCATCGAAGATATGTTAAGAAGCTATGTATGGAACAAGCAATCCAAGTGGGATGATTTCATCTACCTAGTAGAGTTTGCCTACAACAGCACCAAGCAGGAGTCATCGCAGATGAGTCCTTTTATGATTAATTACGGGTATCAGTGTCTTACCCCAGATACTTGGCACAACCCTGTGTCCAAGGTGGAAGTCTCCCAGCAGATGCTTTCGGAAATGCAAGACTTGGTGGAGGAAGTGAGAGGATATCTCCTTGCGGCAAAGAAGCGGCAGAAAAGCATCGCGACAAGCATAGGACGGTAAGAGAATTTGAAGTGGGAGACAAAGTATGGTTGAAGATCAAAGTCAAGCAGGCCAAGCTCCGCATCGGCAATTGCAAGAAGCTTGCTCCAAGATGGGCTGGACCCTTCAGAATAGAGAAGAGAGTAGGTAACCAATCCTACAAGTTGGACTTGCCAGCACATCTTAAGATACATAAGGTTTTCCACGTAAGTTTGCTAAAGAGGCACACCCCAAACCCCGAGGAAATATTGGAGACAAACGAGTTTTTAGAAATGACGGACGAGCATATTGAAATCGTTCTGGAAGTCCTTCTTAATAGATCTTATAAGAAGACAAGAAGGTCAAAATTCCTCCAATACCTTGTGAAGTGGAAGCACTTACCAGTGGAAGACGCTACGTGGGTACTTGAGTCAGATCTTAAGAAACAGTACCCCGAGTTTATGGAGCAATGCAAGGGTCCGCTCGTCACCGAAGTAGTCGACATCAGCAACCAAGAAATCGGCTCAGGCAACTAGAAGGACCGAGCGGCAGGAGGGTAGCGCTACAAGAACTCACAACGCATAGTTTTGCCATAATGTGTTGTGAGGAGGCGACGGGAAGTTTTTTTTAGTTAAAACCTTAAAGCTATAATTGACGTTAATTTTGTTATAGTCGATTATGAAGTAGAGGACGGAAGAGCCTCTCACCATAGTACAATTACAGTAAACTATAAAAATTACCTAGGGTGATTAATATAATATGGATATGTAAGTGTTGTAATTGCAGGATATGCAGGTACCCAAGGTGGGGACGCTGCGTGATGCCGAGGGCGACATCAAGTCAAGGTGGGGAGAATGTGGCGTTCCATAATATACGCCCCAATCGTATATTATAATGCCCGCGTCCTGCGTACATGTCTAAAGCGACATGTACTTGAGAGTAGGACAACGTTGCACCTAGGAGCTAAAAAGGTTGCACCTAGGGGGCAACCTTGGATGTTGGGTATGTAATTAAACATACACAACAAAAGGTTCCTTGTTCATCCATTTCCAAATGGCCTAAAGCCATTTGCCCATGTGGATGCCCTAGATAGGGTCTATATAAGGGCTAAAACCCTAGACCCTAGCTCTCCTTTCACTTTGCCAATTAGGGTTTTCTAGAGCTTCCTTTCCTCTTTTCGCAATTAGGGCTTTCCGGGGCCAATTCGCCAAGGTAAGGCTCGAAATCGCATTGCCGTTCGGAAAAGTCGGATTTGCACAACAAAGTTCTTGAGTAGCGGTGTCTTCGGCAAGATCGGGGAGCATGGACGCCTTCCAAGGATCGAGGAGCAAGCCAAGGAGCGGGTATCTAGTTGTTCATTTGTGCAAAACCGTCTTTAGGCATGGCAATATGTTGCGGGTTAGTATGTTAGATCATCTCTGGAAGCCTTGTAGATCCCTAGATCCGAGACTCTAACGAATGAACCTAACATTGGATGTTAAGTAGATAGATTGTTATGATTCTCTATCTACGCTACGTGATATTGCATGTATTCCACTCTATGATCTCCTTGTTGTGGGAAGGGGGTAGAGACCTAAAGGTCGTGTAGAAGATGCTCCTAGCATAGCACCTTAGTTCCCACGCAAATGCGCCCGTGCCAAGTGAGCCCACCGGGTGTGGGTGAAGGGGCAAGGCCGGGTTGATAAGGAGGAACTTGTCTCATCAGCGACCCACCCCTCCGGTAGTAAAGCCTATCGGGGGTCTTTGCTGGCTAGGCTTAATGGCTTGCCACCTGCGTGTGGGCAAGGCATGAGCTCGACACTCGTGGGGTGGTGGATATGACCTTCCGGTGAGTTCAAGTCAATAAGGGCAAAGGCCCTCTCTAGCCGCTGCGATGAGCATGGATACCTCCTTCGGAGGAGAGGCAGCTCTCTTCACCGCCTCATCGGGGTTGGGGAGATGCAACCCGCCAGTAGTAGCCCCTCGGCTATTCACCCGGGAGCTACGGCCAAGTCCCAACACTTTTCAGCCTACTCGCAAAGTGTGCACCGGGAGGGGCAGATGGAGTGGACTACCCTAAGCCATGTTCTATGCCAGCCAAATCCATTGCCATGAATTACATGCGCAATGAACTCGGAGGCCTAGCCGTCAGTCATCCCCCTTGAGTCTGAGCCTGGGTAGGACCTCCCCTTTGTATTATTGTTATGAAGGTATTGCTGACTCTGTGATGTTGCTATTGTTATGGTGATTATGTTGTATATTATTAGTTGTGCTCACGTTTGTTTGTTACGCTTCCGCAGATAGGTCGATCCGATGGAAGACGGATGAATGACACATCCACTCTTCCCTTGCTGGCTCTGCCCCCATGGGAGTGGAGTCAGGTGGATGGCCCCCCGGCGTTGCCGGGGGAATGCTCCTCCTTCGAAAGTGCGATCTTGGGCATCGTTATAAGGAGTAGGGGCGCCACAAAGGTCAAGATATATGATAGTCCTTACCAATGCCCAAGATGTCTTCTACAACTCATGAGCAGATTCAGGCATATGTTTTTGATGGTAATCTTTTATAGGATTTCATTTTGTCCTCATGGAACAATTCTGTATCATCATTTTATTCATCCTTTCCTTTTCTTATAATGTTATGGGCATGCATCCAAAGCACGGATCCATTGCATCCCTGAAAGAACACGAAGATATGAGACATTTCCCATCAATTTAACTCCTGGAAGATAAGGCAATAAGATTGGTCACATTGACAAAGCAATCGTGGAAGTGAAGGCGAAGAATCCCCGGTGCAAGGGTTGGATCTTCCCAGACAACTTGAGACACAATGTCTGGTAGAGTTGGACAAGATTGGTGGTAGAAAGTGGGGCTCAAAAGGCCTGTGCATTGTTTGAAGAGGTGGAGCATGAGCAGCAAGAGTGCAACTATTTTGGAGGCTTTCTTTTGCCATGCACAAACCATAGCCATGCTTGATCTGCAGACTGGGTTTTAAGGTAAGAAACCTAAACCAAAGAGGTTTTAACTTTCCTCTCTTTTACTTGCATCTATATGCAGGCTCTCTATATGCAGATATGCAGCCTCTCTGCCTATGCTTAAAAACTTAACATGGGCAATGACACTACCAAAGTCACTTAGAACCATGAAGCCTCTTTGGGACTTATAAAGTACAAGTTTAAAGTGGGAATAGTTTTTCCCACTTTTGTCCACTTTGGAGTTCGATGCCCACTATCTTCTTACCACTACCTTATCCTTTTTCCTCCCTTATTTTAAGTTTTTATATACGGTGTAATGTTATTTTTTTACTTTTATGGTGTTGCAAGTCGCATTTCAACTAAATATGCAATGTAGCATCCTTATTTTCTTTTGGGTTGCCTGCATGTCTTTGTAAGGGCAAGGCAAGCGGGTGGGCAGCTCTTTAAATATAAGAGCAAGGCATGGGAGGCAGCACTTTAAGTATTTGTAAGGGCAAGGCAATGGGGTGGGCAACACTTTTCTAAACAAATATCATTAGACGTTAGACAAATAAACCCACAAATACGTTAGACAAATAAATCCACAACTATCATTTTTTTTTTATTTAAAGAAACACTAGAGAATTCATATTGAAAAACATTGCTTTAAATGTTTGAGTTATAGTGACTTCTATTTATTATGTTATAGTGCTCATGTTTTCGTATAGTCTAAGGCATAACTTAATGAATACTAGTTATGGTGCCCGGCGTTGCCGGGCTTAAATAACTATTTGAAGGGGCGCTTGTTTGATTGTTGGCATTACTGGACATGACTATGATTCTATTGTAGGCAATTAGGAAGTTGAAGTGGGGCTTTGGGCAATTTGTGTTGAAATGGCATTGTAAGTGAGTTGAGAGGAAGGAGTTTATAAGCATGCTAAATGCATGTTTTTTTTTTTTTGGAGAAATGTGCCATGAAGACTTCTGGATGAAGCATTTATTTTATAAGTTTACGATGGAGGCTGCTTTAAACGTCAATAAGATATATTTGAATGTGGTGGTGTAAGATATTTTCTGATGGTATGCCAAAGAGATACCACTCCAATAGCATGTGGTTTTGGATAGGGAACGGTAGGTTTATACATATGCATTTTTTGTTTTGCGTTCTTCATCATTTGCGATTTTTTGTCTTTGTTAGGGTATACACTAATGTGCTGATTTGCAAAATGCCTAATGACATGTGGAAATTCAATAATAATATTAGGGGATTCTAATCAAATCTCAAATACATAGCATGTGGTTTCATATGCAATTTTTGTTCTCGTGTTGTTTATCATTTGTGGTTCTTTTGTCTAGTTCTGATTGTATTTTGCTAAGATGTGCATTAATGTTTGTGAATATATTAACAAATCACTGAACCGATAAATTTGAAGTTTTTAGACATGTGTGAAGTTAGGTATAAACCATATACTACTTTTAATATATCCAACCATTGTAATTTTGTCCATGTCATGCACAATCTTCGCGTAAAATCTAATACAAAGTATAATACACATATTTTATGTTTGAACAAAAATCTTTGCACTATTACATTTCTACTAAGGTAATAGGAAACAAAAGCCTCTCATCAGTGCTTGATGGCTTCAAAACCATTCAAATGACACTATAGCAAGAGGGGGCAAGTGTAATATAGGGGAATGCTTTAAGATTCATTGATAAAGTTAAAATGCCATTGTGTTTATATGATACTTTTGACGGAACAGTTTTATGGTGATTGAATCTTCCATTAGACTATCTCTTGGAAACAATTCTTTGATCCCGTAAAGCATCCCATCGGTTCTATCGAAGAGGTTCTACTGTTATTCAAGAGTGTAGTTTATTAGTAGATATGCAATTGATCAATTTGAAGCTTGGTAATATAGAAGCATAAGAAGCCCTTTTGTGTTTTTAAATGATTTGCAGTAAGCAAAGAAGGGGTTGCATTGTTAGAAATAAGGTTGCAATTCTTTTTTTTACTTGAAAAGCATATTGTAAGAACATTGATTAGAAAGACATTTACAAATTTGAGCTTGAAGCTTGGTAATATGGCCTTTCATGTTTGCAAATTGGTTCGCAATAAGTGCAAAAAGGGGTTTATTGTTAAAATAAGGCTGGAATCTTTTATTTTTTAACCCGTGCATAGAGCATAACTGAAGCTTATTGGATGAGGTTGATTTGGATGCACTTGGATTTTCACCCCTACCACATGCGAAGCTTATTGATTGGCTCAATCTAATGTGTATCTTGTAGTTCTTTCAAGCTCTTGGCATAGAGGAAATCTTTGAAAATGTCAAAGAAAGTGAAGAGGAAAGGAAGGAAGGAAGGAAGTTTATTTTAACGTCCACGGAGGCCAGAGGCCTATGAGACGGCACAGAACAGGCAAAAAAGCCAAAAACCCCAACACCAAAAACAAACAATGTAACTGTACAGTAGAACCCTACTACCGGGATGAAAAAACCCCCACTTGGGAGGAAAAACCCTAACAGTAGGCTCTCAAATACCATGCCCCAGAAGAGCAAGTCTGACGGCCGAAATCTGCAGGATGTAAGCTCCCAGTCGCGCTACCATAGGTGATGCGAGTAACTGATGTAGCGGTGTGTCAGAGCATCTAAGATCAGTGTGCACTGCTCGGACATGGGCATATGCTGGGCACCGCTGGAGGGCATGGTGCTCATCCTCTATCACGTGCATCTCACAACACTGACATATCCTCTCCTCCCTGGGGATCCCGTGCCCGCCATTCACCCCCCAGCGACCTGTCTCAATTCTGAGGTAATGGGAACCCGTCCTTATGGCGGCAATAGCTCTCCGTTTCTTCACAGAGATGTGTGCTTTCAAGTACCGATGGGGTCCATGCTCAAGGCTGGGATTAATCTGAGCGTGATAGTGCTCTGTCTTGGGCTTTGCAAGAGTAGAGGCATCCCACAGAGTGGCAGCATAGCCCGCATCCAATTGCCCATTCTGCGCATCAGAATCTGCCAGTGCCACCATCTGTTGGTAATCCATAGACCAACATACGTGAGGATATATAAATACCAAGAGATGTGTTTGTGTAATATGGAAGAGTGATCATCGTAGCAATGGTGGACGAAATGTTTTATGTATAAAATGGTACATACGGCAAGTTCTGAATAACATCTTAAGTTGTGACTGGCCTTGGCTAGTTTAGCCGTAGGGGATTATTTGTTTGTTCAACACAAACAATTGAGAGGACAAACTTAGAATAATATCTTTGCACTTTTGGTACCTTGCCACGCTTTCTTAGCTTATGCGTTACTTGGCATGTCATGCATGTTGAACGCCAAGTTTTTCCACTCAGATTACATTGTTTTATTAGTACTACCCCTCCAAGCAGAGAAAGTGTTTGCCCCATTTTTTTTATTTCTCCAAGCAGAGAAAGGGATTGGGCATGTCTTGTAGGATGTGTAGTCAAAGTTTCATGAAATCTTCCATGCAATGTTTCACAATCTGCCCTCCCAAGTCTCATTCAAGAACCATAAGCATCCCAACATAGCCAATTCTTTCTTACTATCACTATAATAGTCTTTAATAAACACGCTGTCATGTTCGTGTTCGGACGCGCGTCTCTTTTTGTAGTTTGGAATTGCAGGTAGCTATAATGCTCTCTAGTTTGGATCATTCTCTAGTGTCGTGGTATACAAAGATCATCCGAGAAAAAGATATTGAGAACAATAAAAGTCATCTATCCTCTCCATTAAGCGTTTGAGTAAACTGTAAGAACTCAAAGTTGTCTGAACTCTTACATGGGATCTCAAATTAACGACATACTTATGAGCCAGTTTAGGTTTTCCTCAACCACATGAATATTCAAAACACTGGAGCAACAAACAATAATATCTGCAATAATGAAAACATCCAGTAGCCTTACTTTTCCATGCACTAAAGACAAAGCAAGTAGACAAACTAATTGAATTGTTTCTTCGACCAAAGACAGATAATGCAGCAAGGGCAAGTATTATGATTGAAAGAGAACTTACACAGCAGCTGTACCTTTTTTATTGCAACCAGGGAACAAACAGTAGAGTAATGGTCTATTAAACGCAAATAAAGACGTAGAAATATCTATCTCAACAAAGAGCCTATTAGCGCGAGTGATAGAACAAAAGAATAGAAAAACAGGATAGAAATTCAAGGAAGTAGTATGCCATTTCTAAATCTGCCTTGGACTTTCTGAGGACACTTGGTAAAATGAAAAAAGCTGGTTCCTGCCTCTGATTAATATAAAGCCAAGAAGGTATAATATGGCTAATCACATGATGCCAAAGACACCGTAAACGGATCAAAAGCATCCGAAAATCTAAGAATAAAAGCATCTGATTTCAAGCTTCTGATTGATATAAAGGAAAACAGATACCTGCCATGTGATTCCGAATATTATCCTTCTGTAAAGATCTAATTGAAAATCTAAGAATAAAAGCATCTGATTTCAAGCTTCTGATTGATATAAAGGAAAACAGATACCTGCCATGTGATTCCGAATATTATCCTTCTGTAAAGATCTAATTATTCCAAACTCTTGCGTCAGAAAAGAGGCCTAATTATGTAGAATGTTATCGTTCTTCCACGCCCTTGCCCCTGCAAAAAAAGATTTGTAAAAGGCGAAAAATATCAAGAACAAAACTTTTGTCTAATGCATCTGCGTAGTGCTAGGAAGTACCTGTAGCTCTATAATACAAAAATGACTATCATCTATTCTAGTTTTATTTAATGCAAATAGGGAACATAGCCAGAAACCATTGTAATAGCCAGAAACCGCTATAAGCTTATCTAAATAATCAAATCTAATCAAATATGTAGCATAATCAGATATGAAAATCATACCTAAATGCAGCATATCTAGAACTTGGCAAAAAATGTAAGAACATTCAACCTTGACCAGGCCTAAGTATAGAAGAATGATCCGCTAAGTCCAAATTGGCACAAAAATCTAAGACACTTTTGGTGGCGGCTGACTACTTTGTGACACCTTGTGGCAATTGCTTTGGGGGTATACCTGCCATCGTTCCAACAAAGCCATTAATGGCACCTACATGATAGATAAATAGATGCCACACCACCACGAAAACGATCCATATTTCATTTAAATTGGAATATTTCTCTAGACAATGTAAAGAGAACATAACACTTACTTTTAGATCCAAGGTCCTGAAGCTTTGCTTGTCAAAAGTTGTAGACTGCATGTCTATATGTTATCTGCCATTAAATTTTCAATCTAAAGCATAGTATTGGAGAACCTTTACTGGGCAACCCAGCATCAGCATTTAGTAGGGAGAGAAATATAAGATGGAGAAGTCCAGGGCACAGAGGTGGTACTGCCTGATAAAAATTGTAGTAAACCTCAAAGACAGTGGGTAGGTACTGATCCAAAACTGACTCCCACGATATATGCTAACCCATGCATGGTTACTTTATGTTAAACCCTTGATAAAAACTTCTCTGAGCAGTAATAACATATGAGATATGTACCCAACTCTATCAGGGCAAACAGGCAAATGAATTATCACCTTCAAAACCCTAACTGAAGTATTACATGTGGTTTATCCAGTTAAAAAACTATCAGGGCAAACAGGCAAACGAATTATGTACATACTTGCTACAGTTGTAGGCTGCTGACTATGATCTAGCAAGTCTATGCTGCCACATATTCTCCCATTGTAAAAAACTCCAGCTCTAGATGCACTCCAGTGCCCAGTTATTAAATGACCTTGAAATGAATAGTGGTTTCTGCATGCAGAAGAGAAGCATAAATCAAATATCTACGTGCCTGGATTGGGGCTTCCCGTCTACATGAGCTATCTATCTTAAAGTTTCAAGGCCTTGGCCATGATGTATCTGTTAAAACCTTCCTACTGCCACATGTTATGATATCAATGAACCTGCTGTATAAGAATAGACAAATATGAGATTGAAAAAATGTGGAGTTCAAACCATTTGCATTGAAAAAATCGAGTGGTCTCCTCCTTCTACTATATAATTGAAAGAAAAAGAACTAAAACCAACATTGGGTCCCAATATCATATCTCACGCAATCAAACAGATGTAAATTAATAGCATAAAACGAAGGTTTATGTACTCCCCAGGTTCTTTCAAGCCTTTGCATCTACAAAACATGTTTATAAGAGACTAAGAATACTAAGGAAAACGAAAGCTCAAATAAGCCTTAACTTACAATTTGGAGCTTTAAATCCATCTTCATACTGATTTGCATGCCTACTCACCATCAGTAACCACCATATTTAAACAGAGCTGCACACGTAACCACCTGTAAGCACACAGAATTTTTCCAAAAATAATCTGGGCATCCACATGAAATGTTCTCGAAATCATACAGCAATCGTGGCATATGCATGCAGAAGAAGATTGGGAAGGGAAAATCGAAATCATAAGCAAAGAAATCTTACTGATTTTTGGAAATCGGGTTTTTTTTTTTCCGATGAAATAGAAGCCAAATTACAGTTGAATATTTCCATCCTTAGATCTGAGCAAAAGACATCCATAAATATGATGCAGTCAATGACAAAGATCTGGTAGCAAACAGAGAGAAAATAGAGATAGCTAAATGAAATACAAAATTCTAGTTAGCAATCTACCATATTGATTATGATAAACATTAAAGCCAGGTGAGTAAGTCTGTAGTAGATAGGAGATTACCTAAGTATGGGCATCGGAATCCAGGAACAGAATGCTGGACCAACGAATTAATATCCCCCAGATTCTTGCTAGAATAGTTGCAGCCTAACCCACCTATGCATTCAGTCGCAACGGCAAGGAGATGCAGACGGCTTTGTTATTTGGCAAAATCATCCCTTCAATGATTTTCGATTCATCGTGGCATATGCATGCCGGATTGGAAGGGCCGAAATCAGAAAGGGGAAAAATGGAAACCCCAAATGAAGGCCAAGGAAATTTGTGCGATTTTTGGAAAATCAGAATTTTTTCCGGCAGCCAAAAGGCTCGAAACCATAGGAAATCAAGTTAAATGAAAATTCCAAAAAGTTTTCGGAACCCCGGAAAAACCAAATTTAAACAATAGGATATGCTCCAATTTATATGCAATATTGTACATTGCTACCACTTTTTTTGTACAATTATCAAGGTTGGACTTATTACCATAAGTGAAGTAGACATTCATTAGTCATTGTCGCCCAAGCCGCCCATTCTAACCACTAGACCAAGCATTGATCATTGAAATAGTTAATATTTTAAACATACTTAAGCGTATTGATTTGATTAAGATAAAATCCTATATTATAATGTTATATAGGGTGTTGTATCCAGCCTTAATTTGGATGGCCCAGATTTGATTTAAAGATCCAAGGACAGTCTAGATAGCCCACAATTTTTGCCCTTTTCTTTAGCGATTTAGGAATCATCGAATCTCTGGAAACCTAAACCAGCACCTTCAGCCTCTTCAGATCGATCCTGCCATTGCTCCATTGCTTCAAATCACACATCAAGCTCTTCAAATTGGCTCTTGGTTGATCAATGCCTTGCTTCGCTCAGGTTTATGGTCGGAGTACAGGGCTTTATATCTATATGCCGGTATTTGAAACAACATGATTTTTTACAAGAAAAATGAGATGCAAAATGGTTGAAGCTTGGTCGTATGGGCTGAAGCTTGGTAAAACTTAGATTTGTGCGTACTGATGGAAACTAGGTATCATGTGATATTAGTTTTTTTTTTAAAAAGCACAGATGTATAGATGGTTGTTTTACAGTTCAACATGGTTTACAGAAAATTTAAAGCAAAAGGGGATTAGGGACCATATCTTGGCTCCCTTGGTCAACATGGATTGAGGTAAACAAGGTTGAGCTTAAGGCATGAAGAAATAGTTGTTGAACTATTAAGGTTGAGGCTTGTAAACTTGCAATAGTTATTTGCATGGTTATTAAATATTTGAAGGGAAAATTGCTAAACCAATGGTTCGGGTGCTGCTGAAGAGAAGTTGGCCTGTGGGATAAACCTCGGGGCACAGTATTTTTGGGAGGCAAGTTTATCCGATCCCAAAACCGCCGGATCGGATGTATATAGAGAAATGAAGATGAAAAACATGTGTGTGTGCATGGAGTAAGCAGGAATTGCTTGGTGAAGCTTGTCCGGAGATCGGATCAAACCTGCTACAGTGACAGGGTCAATGCCAAAGCTACAGTGTTTGGCTCAATGGTTTAATATCTAGTAAATGTGAATATTGATATGGGAAATCATTTGACACTTCTTAAAGACTTTATTTGAAAGTGTTAAAGTTGAAATTTCACACACAAGTTGATTCGATCTGGAGTTGCTCTTGAACTAGCCATAGTCATGAATTAAGGATAAGTTGAATAGAGTGTATGCTACTTGAACATATTGAATAAAACAAGTCTACATAGATTGTGCAAGAATAAGTTAGCAATACATATTGAAAATTCAACATTGGTATCAGAGCTTAAGTTCTAGTGATCACGACAACCAGGTTTGGTGCTAATTTGTTAAATGCAATTGAAGTGTTTAAGGGGGATGGAGGGTTTCAAATTTGGAAGGACAGTATTCGAGGTGTGCTGGAATTTGAAAATTTGTGGTACTTAATTGATGGCAATCCAGCACATACTGTGAATGCAGGTGCATCTAGCTCAGGTGGTTCAAGTCCTACTGCTAGTAGTAGTGCACAGTCTGGTGGTGTTTCAACAACTGCTGGTGTATCTAGTGCAGGGGGAATTTCTGCAAGTTCTGGAGCAGATGAAGCTAAGATTATGGAAGCTCATGCTATAATCATGTGTAAGGTAGGGACTGCCTTAAAATTAAAGCTTCGAGGTATGAGGCCTAAAGAAATGTGGGATTATCTGATAAAACACTATGAACAAAAGAGTTCTTCACAGATAGATATGCTGGAAAAATAGTTAAGGAAGATGAAGTTATTTGAAAAAGATAACTAAACTGATTTCTTGGAAAGGTTTGATTCTATTATTGCAGACCTCGAGGGAGCTGGAAATATTCTGAATAAACAGTATCAGATATTGGCCTTGGCAAGATCAATATCTCATAACAGTCATTTGGCAACTTTGCTCAGAAATGTAGCCACATCTAAGGAACATGCTATCAGGATGATACGCACAGAATTCGAGCAAGCTAGTGTCACACAGGAGGAGTCTGAACAATCTACTGAGGTATTGTATACTGGTAAGGCAAAGAAGGATGGTTTTACAAATATTCCAAAAGGAAAAATAGGACCCTGTTATACATGTAATCAATATGGTCATTTGAAGAGTGAATGTCCAAGTAATAGTGGGAAAGAGTTTAGATGTTTCAATAGTGAGGGCAAAGGCCATTTTGCCTCAAATTGTCCAAGCCCTAAAAAAGGAAGGGGTCGAGGGAGATCTGCTGGAAACAGAGGTGGCAGAGGCAAGGGAAGTTTCAGAGGTGGTGCAAGTATCAATGTAGTAGAGAAACAAGACAGCAGTGAAGGTGAGCTTGAAGATGACACCTTGGAGGTAAGAAAACCTGTTTCTGTATCCTCAATAAAGATAATAACAAGTTTGTTGTTATAGATTCAAGAGCAGAAAAAAATGTTGTGTGATTTGCATATGTTAAAAAATTGGGAGAAGAAAGAAGTGTTGGAGATTGAGTTGTCAGATGATATAGATGGCAGTCATGAGCATGAGTAATGGATACAGGAGCATGTTAACCTAAGGTGAATAATGATCAAATGACTAAGGGGGAATCTCTAGTCATCTAGGTTTATGGTTGATAACACTATAGTAGTTTCGTTCAAATCCAATGGTTAGAGATTAAGCCGATTCAAACGTATATGCATGTGGGATAAATGGAAATAAGAAAAAGGTCGAATTGCAAGTTTACGTCTGTGGGATAATCTTGGCTACACGGCTTTCTATCTGGAGATCCTTATCCATTGCCGTAACCGTCGGAGGAGAATGAATAAATGCTAAAAGAAACGAATCATAGAGACACCGTGCAGTGCCTGGAATAAGTCGTATGGTGTGAACCTGCTACAGTGATATTGGTGATCTCCCTGCTACAGTAGAGTTGGTTAATGACTATGGTTTATTCAATAGTCTAATTGCATAGGAAGTTCTTGATATCAAAGGATAAGTGACCACCTCTTGGCTCCTTTGATAGATTGTAATTATTACTTTCCTTTGCTTTGATCCAACAATACTATTTGCTAGTTGAACATTTGATTTAAAGTTGAATTACCTTTGAGGAAGTTTTTTTTGCTCTAAGTAGACACTAAATTTTCATCAAGAAGGACATGTTCAGCTTGGTGATGGAGGTCTGAAGAAAATTGAAGACTCTGGGGTTTTAGAGTTATTTGATTTAAATGGCAAAACTGTCATGTTGAGAGATGTTTTGTGTGTACCTAGTCTTGTAAGAAATCTCATATCCGTATGTCAGTTAGTTGATTTGGGATACAAAGTGTTGTTTGAACAGATCCAATGTAAAGTTTTTCTTAATGGTGAATTAAAGTCCATTGGTAAACGAGTTGGAAACCTGTTTGGATTTAATGTTGAGCATCTTCATGAAATTAATCTCATTGAATACCCAGATATGAAACTTTGGCACAACAGACTATGTCATGTAAACTTTGCAATGATTGAAGCACTTGGGAAAAAGGGTTTAATCTCTGCCAAAGTAGAGGAAGGAAAATTTCTATGTGGGGGTTGTCAACTTGGGAAGCAACCAAGATTAGCCTTTCAAAGGTCAAACAAAAGGGCAAAAGGTATTCTGGATTTGGTACACACAGATTTATGTGGTCCTATAAATGTTACTAGTTTAAGTGGGCATACATATTTTATGAGTTTTATTGATGATTTCAGCAGAAGAACCAAACGCTATTATTTGAAAGCAAAGGATCAAGCAAGTGATGCCTTGAAATTGTTCACTGCTAAAACTGAGTTAGAAACTGGAAGAAAAATAAAATGTATAAGGTCAGATAGGGGAGGTGAATATGTGTCTGACGAATTTAAGGCTTTTTGTGCAAATAAGAGAATCAAGAGGCAACTAACATGCAGATATTCACCACAACAAAATGGAGTAGCTGAAAGGAAGAACAGGACCTTGCTTGATGCTGTGAGATCCATGTTAAAGTACTCTGGGCTGCCAAATTTCTTGTGGGATGAAGCTGTGAAGGCAGCAGTCTATGTTCAAAATTTGCTACCATCCTCAAGTATTAAAGGTGCTATTTCTGAGATGCTTTGGTCTGGTAAGTCCCCATCTTATGACAGATTAAGGGCATATAGATGTTTGTGTTTTGTACATGTCCCTGAAGAATTAAGAAAAAAGTTGGATGATAGGGCATATATAGCATATCTTGTAGGATATGATTTAAACTCAAAGGCATTTAGATTATATGATCCTGCAAGAAGAAAAATCATAGTTAGCAGAGATGTTATTTTTAATGAGGAGGAGTTTTATAGAAAGATTCCCAAGATAAACTCAGAAGACTCATCTGAAAATAAAGAGGAAGGAATGCTTGCAGAAACAAAACAACAATTAAGTGAAGAAGAAAAAATTAAAGGGTTTGAGCAAGCAGATTTGAGTGATTCTGACAATGAATCAGAAATAATTCCAGATGAATTTATTGAGCCAGAAATTGGACCAGGTGGTGAACAAGGGACTGAATATCAAGAGGCAGAAGTTGCTAAACTTGATAGACCAAAAAGAAATCTTAAAAGAACAGAAGCTCATATTTTAGCAGATGGAGCCAAGCATAATCTAGAACTATATGGCAGAACTGAAGTTGGAAAAAGTAAAAGGCTTAGATCCAATGCAGAAGAAATTAATACAGTGTTTGATATTCTGATACTTGAGACTGATAAGATACCTCAAAATTATATTGAGGTTGTTCATGATTGTAATGCAAAAAGCTGGCATAATGCAATGGAAGAAGAAATAAGGGCTTTTAAAAGAACAAACACTTATACAGTAGTAGATGTTCCCTTGAATAAGAATATAGTTGGGAGTAAGTGGATATATCGAATAAAACCAGGAGTTGATGAAAAAACAAAGAAATTTAAAGCCAGACTTGTGGCACAGGGCTTTACACAGAAAAGGGGTGAAGATTTTGATGAAACATTCTCACCACTAGTGAAAATAAATAGCTTGAGAATGTTACTAGCCATTGCTAATGCCCGTGACTTTGAGATACATCATATGGATGTAAGTACAGCATATGGAAGAAATATACTTGAAACCTGCACCTGGATTTGAAGAGGAAAAAAGGAAAAGTTTGGAAGCTAAATAGGGCAGTGTATGGTTTCAAACAATCCCCTAGGGAATGGTATAAGCGTATGGATGGATATTTATTGGAACAAGGTTTTGAGAAACTTAATTATGATGGTAATATTTACAGATTTAAAATGGAAGATGAATGGTGTATTATTGCCTTGTATGTTGATGACAACATCATGATATCAAAGGGAAGGAAAGTACTGAATCATTGCAAAGATATTTTGAAGAAACGCTTTCAAATAAGTGACCTTGGGGAATTAAAGATATTTCTGGGTATTGATGTACATAGAGACAGAAGTAAAATAATATTAGCTTTAATTCAACAAGGACACATTCAAAATATGCTAAAGAAGTTTCATATGGAAGATTGTAATATGTCATGTACTCCTATGGTACCTGGTCATAAAATCTCTGCAGAAATGAGTCCAAGAACTGAAAGTGAAAGCAAACAAATGGAGAAAGTACCCTATAGGAGTTTGATTGGTTGTTTGTCATATGTGGCAAATTGTACTCGACCTGATATTGCATTTGCAGTCAATATTCTCAGCAAGTACAATAATAAACCTAGAAGAGCACACTGGAATGCAGCAAAAAGGATCTTAAAGTATTTGAAAGGTACAATGCATTTTGGTATTCTATTTAGTGAAACTAATTTACAATTGCAAGCTTACTGTGATGCTGACTGGGGAGGGGATTTGGACAAATGAAAATCAACTTCAGGATATGTTGTTTTATTAGATGGTGCTCCAGTTGCTTATAATTTGGAAAAGGAGACTCATGAAAGAATTGGGATTTGCTCAAACAGGACCAACAATTATTTATTGTGACAATACAAGTTGTATTGCCATGACAAAAAATCCAATTCTACATGAAAGATCAAAACACATTGACAGGGAAGTTCACTTTATCAGAGATATGGTAAAGAAAAATCAAGTACATTTGACTTATGTTAGCACAGCAGATCAGAGAGCAGATATTCTTACAAAAGCTTTCCCATTATCTAGATTTCAGGAATTAATAAGTTTGTTACAATGTGATGATAAGGAATATCATATGAAGGGGGAATGATGGAAAGGTGTCATGTGATATTAGTTTTTTTTTTTTAAAGCACAGATGTATAGATGGTTGTTTTACAGTTCAACATGGTTTACAGGAAATTTAAAGCAAAAGGGGATTAGGGACCATATCTTGGCTCCCCTTGGTCAACATGGATTGAGGTAAACAAGGTTGAGCTTAAGGCATGAAGAAATAGTTGTTGAACTATTAAGGTTGAGGCTTGTAAACTTGCAATGGTTATTTGCATGGTTATTAAATATTTGAAGGGAAAATTGCTAAACCAATGGTTCGGGTGATAAACCTCGGGGCACAGTATTTTCGGGAGGCAAGTTTATCCGATCCCAAAACCGCCGAATCGGATGTATATAGAGAAATGAAGATGAAAAACATGTGTGTGTGCATGGAGTAAGCCGGAATTGCTTGGTGAAGCTTGTCCGGAGATCGGGTCAAACCTGCTACAGTGACAGGGTCAATGCCAAAGCTACAGTGTTTGGCTCAATGGTTTAATAACTAGTAAATGTGAATATTGATATGGGAAATCATTTGACACTTCTTAAAGACTTTATTTGAAGGTGTTAAAGTTGAAATTTCACACACAAGTTGATTCGATCTGGAGTTGCTCTTGAACTAGCCATAGTCATGAATTAAGGATAAGTTGAATTATAGAGTGTATGCTACTTGAATGTATTTAATAAAACAAGTCTACTGCATAGATTGTGCAAGAATAAGTTAGCAATATATATTGAAAATTCAATACCTACAACTGTCGGAACACCTGGAGTTGAATGCTTATGACTGGACCCGAGAGCATTGCAGGAAGGTTTCCCCCGACAATGGACCACAAGCAGGGTTGTCCCCATTCACAAGGCGGGCAACCCACACTGTCCGGCCAATTACCGGACGATCATGGTCAGTTCAGTATCTGCCAAACTGTTGGCTGGCATTCTCGAGCAGCAGTTGACCCGCTGGGCAGAGGCAGCAGATGTGCGAGCCCTCACATAAGCAGGCTTTAGACCCCGCCACTCAACGATTGACCATATCTTTACACTGCGGGCACTGATTGAAGATAGCCGAAACCATCGCTAGTACTTGTATTGCTGCTTTGTGGACTTCGCGAAGGCTTTTGATACGGTCCCCCGGGAAAAGCTATGGGCTAGACTGCGTCAACTGGGGCTGCCGCTGCCTGTGCAGAATGCCATATACAGGCTGTATGAGAGTTGTTTTGGCAGGATGCAGCCGACGGGCCAAGCATTCACCAGTAGTATCGGGGTCCGGCAGGGCTGCACCCTCTCACCAACACTTTTCGGCCTCTACATTGACCAGTTAGAGCCCTGGCTTACTGAGCATGGGGGGGATGCCTACAGCTTTTGCACCGGGTCATCCTCCAGCTCATCTATGCAGACGATGTTGACCTTCTGGCCCACACCCCAGAAGCTATGCAGTCTCATCTGGATGCCCTAGACACATTCTGCCAGGCTCTAGACATGCGCGTGAATCTGGCCAAGACCAGGGTGGTTCTCATATCCTCTTCACGCCACCCCACGCCTCCTGCACTCACATATCGAGGACAGCCTGTGGAGGTCACGCCCACCTACAAGTACCTAGGGGTGGAGTTCCCCTCCTCGCTCTGTTGGGAGGCGTCCATCCGCTTGCGAGTGACAGCCTGGAAAGCGCTTTATGCCATGCAGAACAACAATCACCAGGCAGATCTCTATGATTGGGGCCATCAGTCACATCTGTTTTGGGCGCTGATCGAGCCTGTCCTTCTGTACGGGGTCGAGGTTTGGGGCCCGATTGTCTCTTTGGCGACCTGGAATGACTTGGAGCAGGTGCAGGCATTTTTGGCACGAGCACTTGGGGTGAAACCTTCAGTCCCCTATCAGATTCTACTGCAGGAAACTAGATTCTTGCCGCTTCAGCGGGCAGCCCTTGATAGACACATCGTCTATTTTCAGAAAGTGGTTAATATGGGTGATGCTCGACTCCCGCACCTGGCTTACACTGTGGCAATGGGCCCCCAGCGGCTCAGGGCCTGTTGGAGGGGTAAGAGAGATCAGTGGTTTGCCAGATGGAACGTGCAGGAGCACAGATGCGTGCAGGTGGACACAGAGGCCGATCATGACAGCCTGCGGGAGTACCTGGACGCTTGCTTCCTTGGCAAGCTCTGGGACCCCGGCGCTCTAGAGCAGGTCAAAACGGCCCATTACAAGGAGCACATCAACCCCGCGTTGTCCCGGGGCCCGCAGCTCTACCTGCGTTCCCAGCTGCCCCTGAAAAAGCGCAGACTCATTGCCTCCATTCGCACAGGTGCCCACCATCTCCGCATCGAGACGGGCAGGTGGAATGGGGAGCCCTGCCAGGACAGGCTCTGTTAGTGCTGTCAAACGGGTGCCATTGAGGATGAGTCTCACACTTTCCAGAGTTGCCCAGCATTCAGTCAGATCCGGGCCAGATACGCTCCCTTAGTACGGCCGGACTTGCCCCTACATTTGCTGATGAACACACCGTCAGTACGTGCTCTGGGGTCGTACATTCAGGAGACACTGGATCTGCGAGCCCATCTTTGGCCCCGCCTGGCTGCCCGCTGATTAGGCACTACGGATACGGTACATGAGTGTATATATTTGTGTGTTTTTGCATTTCGTTGGAACAGTTTGTCAGCAGGCTGATTGCTGCCATGGTTTTTCCCTCGAAAACCCTTCGGGGCGGGGGTTTATTTAATCTGGGTAGTAATCCGCTTGCTGCACTTTTGTATTGGGTCCTATAGACCGATTGGTCTCCGTGGACGATAAAAATACCTTCCTTCCTTCCTTCCTTCCTTCCTTCCTTCCTTCCTAAGAGCCGGTTCACATGCGATGAATGCACCATCACCGTCATGTAAAAAAGGTCACCCTTTTACATGGACCATCACCTCTCATTGCGGATTAGCACGGGGCAAAACAGGGCCCCTCTCTGGCGATGGTTGCATGTGAACCCAGCCTAAGCGTGTATTTATTCATTGTTTGCATTTGAATTTCAATTCGTAGAAGATGTCAACTAAAGCTCATAGGCTTATTCAAAGCTCTGCCCAATGAAGTATCATTGTTGAGATATTACGGGAAGTATCACTTGGTCCACTGTCCACTTAAAGCATATGATGGTTTTCTTATAAATTGTAGTGGCCTCTTCTCGAGTGAGTATCCATATCCCATGGAAACTTGGTTGTTGCTTGTTTCATTACCTCTCGCCCTTCTTCTCTACTTTTTTCTCAAGCCAAGTAAGGTTGGTAAGCATCCTCCTTCTCCTCTTGCCCTTCCCATAATTGGTCATCTCCATTTGCTAGGGAATCTCCCTCACCAATCTCTCGCTCGTCTTTCGAAGCGCTATGGACCCCTTTTCTCAGTGCGCCTTGGGGCAGTCAATTGCTTGGTGGCCTCTTCTCAAGACATGGCAAGAGAATTCTTAAAGACACATGATGCATCTTTTGCTTCAAGGCCAAAACTTGCATTTGCACGGCTAGTGATGTATGACTATAGGGATATGGTATGGGCAGAATATGGGCCTAGATGGAGGGAGTTGAAGAGGCTTTGCACTCAAGAGTTGTTCAGCCATGGAAGGTTAGAAGCAAGCAAGGATATAAGGCAGGATGAAATCTCATGCACTATTGAAGCCATAATAGAAGAGGGCCATGGAAACAGGGCAATAAATGTGAGAGCAAAGTTGTTCAATCTGGCGATAAATGTGGTGACTAGAATGGCGATGGGCAAGAAATATTTTGGAAAGGAGAACTCAGAAGGGGCAGAATGCTTCAGGCAGGTAATTGAGGAAGCATTTTTCTTAGGAGCGGCGTTCAATATAGGGGATTTTGTGCCCTTTCTGGCTCGGTTTGATCTGCAAGGGTATGAAAAAAGAATGAAGGCGGTGCACAGGGATCTGGACTCTTTTTTTGAAGGCATAGTGCAAGAGCATAAACTGAAGAAAGGGCTGAAAGGGCTTGATGAGAAGAGCGATCTGATGGATGTCTTATTAGCAGGGGATCATAGCCACGAAACAATCAAGGCTTTTGTAACGGTAAGCGTTCAAAATTCACTCTGTATCCCCTTTTCCTTTTTACTTGAAATATATGCCGGTTGCAGGATGTTATAGGAGCAGGGACTGATACAAATTCAGTGTCGACGGAATGGGCTCTGGCAGAGCTGCTTAAATCGCCAAGCATAATGCAAAAAGCGCAGAAGGAAATTGATGAAGTGGTCGGGTTCAGCCGAAGAGTGGAAGAAGAAGATTTGCCGGATCTGAAATATTTGCAGGCAATAGTGAAGGAGACATTAAGGCTACATCCAGCAGGGCCTCTGCTGGTACCGCACGAATCAATAGAGGAGTGCAATGTGGGCGGGTACCAAATTCCAAAAGGGACTACGATATTTGTGAATGTATGGGCAATTGGGAGAGATCCAAGCAACTGGGATGAGCCAGAGGAATTCAATCCAGACAGATTTAGGGGCAGCAGCGTGGATGTAAAGGGGAGAGATATGGAGCTGATTCCGTTCGGATCAGGGCGAAGGATGTGTCCAGGATACTCTTTGGCGCTGTGCATGATGCAGCTCACTCTGGCGCGGCTTCTACAGAGGTTTGATTGGAGTGTAGCGGAGGGGCATGGCCCAGATTTGAGCGAAAAACTGAGGGGCACTCTCACGTTGGCACAGCCCCTGCAGGCCATCGCTAAATCCCGCACCAACTATTTCTTCTCTTCGTAGCGTGTTTCCATAAATAATGGAAGTCAAACAGGCCATGTTCACTCCCCTTTCATTTTCAAGATTTTATTTATCTTATCTTATATTATACAAGAATTTAGTGCCGGCTTCGCCGTCGCCTTATGGACTCTGGATCTTATATTATACAAGAATTTAGTGCCGGCTTCGCCGGCGCCTTATGGACTCTTGGGGTCGAAGCCAAGTGTGCGACATGTAGAGGGAGGATGAATCCCCATGTCAAGTGTAAAACGGGTGAAAACTTTGACTACGTCTTGATGCTTATTCAAATGTGGCTCTGAGTAAAGGGCCATGTCGATGTTGTTATAAATTTTGAAGGGGGTTCACGGTTTGGTCCTCGACCTTGTGGAAGATGAACTGATCCCTTTTGAGATGTCAATATTGCAAGTTTGGCAATTCTTATGTTTTTGAAGGCATATGCTTTTGGGCTATCAAAATATTGCTTTGTCTACTGTAGTTTGGCCTAGCACGAAGGATGGGCACAGTGAATTTGGCTTAACTTTCTAGCGTCAATAAACCTTGGTCTGTAGAAAATGTTGTGAAATGCACAACATCTTCTGTAGAATCACCGAAGGGACGCTTTTTTTTTTTTTGTTTCCTTTGCTTTTCTTTCCTGGTCACCATGTTGCTCTCCTCTTGTTGTAGGTCATGGTGTGTAACGGCCAAAAATTTGTCTAACGAGCAAAAACTTGTTAATACCCTCTGGAAGACAAACATTAATTTTCTAAATTCATATTGATTTTTCCCTTTGTTAATAATGGAATTTAGAACCCATAGCATGATGGATCTGTGGGTATTGAAGTCAAACATGAGTATGGGCATGAATCAGAAGAATGTGGGCTATTTGACTTTAAATTCTCAAAGATGGAAGATTGAATGTAGTGGATTTTATGTCCAGCAATTGTTCCTTGTTTACTAAGTTGCAATGGCTCGAGGAGGAGCTATGTGATTTAAAAGGCGAAGTTACAAATTGCGGATATGAACATGCAACATTTTCAGCAGGTTTGCAATTAGTTACTTATACTGGGTCAGAACAATTTGGTATGCTTCCGCTTGGTTCTCTAAAGTCGTATTTAATTAAAGTGGGACAAATCTCGAATTTTGGGAATTTTGGGAATTTTTCTCGAATCTCAGGGGAGGGGATATGTTGGAAGAAGGAGGAGGGAAAGGGGAGGGGGAGGGAAGGGGCAGGGGAGAGAGAGCAAAGAGGCAAACGAGGAGGGAGGGTAGAGAAGAGCAAAAGGGGCAAAAGAGGAGAGGTTGGGGCAAAGGGGGGCAAGGGTCTCCCCCCAACCTTTCCAAAATAATGGTTAAAAAAGAGGAGAGGGAGGGGCAAAAGGGGGCAAGGGTCTCCCCCCACCCTTTCCAAAATAATAAATAAGGGGGCAAGGGGGGCAAGAGGGAGGGGCAAGAGGAGGGGCAAGGGAGGGGCAAATGGAGGTGGGCAAGGGGCAAGAGGAGGGGGGAAGAGGAGAAGGGGAAGGGGAGAGTGGGGAAGGGGAGGGGAAAGCCAAAAACAACTAAAGGGGAATGTACTAAAGGGGAACATGACAAAAGAACGGAGGGAGGAGGGGTTCCATGGCTAAACTACAGTTCGACAATTAATAAATATAATTAATTAAATAATATAATTAAATAGCTTAATAATATAATTAATTAAATTACTTACACAATAAATAATTAAACAAGAGAAGCTTTTTCTCGCCTCACGAGGCGAGAATGGGCCCAAAAAAATAGTTTCGATGAAACTTCTAATCCCAAGGAAGGGGGATAAAGGAATAAAAAAAAAACCTACGAAAGTACATAAGCACCTCTGCTCCAGTGAGGCAGCCATGGCGTCGACCGAAGATCCTAAACCAAGGCAACGATTGGCTAGAGAATTGTTGGCACTGTACCGGATTTCCTTGAGCTCCTATATAAACCCAAATGCTAACTTATTTCAAAACGCAGAGCTTAGCTTATCAACGTAGGCGAAAAGACAGAGCGAAATGGCAGCTATGGCAGCAACAGCTTTGGCTGGCATTTCCGGGCAGGTCCTTGCAGTGCCCCAGAATGATCTCTTCGCCAAAACCGGCTCTGTCGGAGAGGCGCGCATCACCATGCGAAAATCTACTGGCAAGAACTCCGCTTCTAGCCCTTGGTATGGCCCAGACCCTCTGGAAGACAAACATTAATTTTCTAAATTCATATTGATTTTTCCCTTTGTTAATAATGGAATTTAGAACCCATAGCATGATGGATCTGTGGGTATTGAAGTCAAACATGAGTATGGGCATGAATCAGAAGAATGTGGGCTATTTGACTTTAAATTCTCAAAGATGGAAGATTGAATGTAGTGGATTTTATGTCCAGCAATTGTTCCTTGTTTACTAAGTTGCAATGGCTCGAGGAGGAGCTATGTGATTTAAAAGGCGAAGTTACAAATTGCGGATATGAACATGCAACATTTTCAGCAGGTTTGCAATTAGTTACTTATACTGGGTCAGAACAATTTGGTATGCTTCCGCTTGGTTCTCTATCTTTTAGTTCAACAAATTAGATCAGAATATATAACACTCTAAATAGGATGCACACTTCAATTTCCAAATTCAAAAAGTAAGATATACCATGCTTCAAATAGCATATATTCTTGAAATAGTTGTTCTAAAGCCATTAAAAGGGCGCACAACAGATGTGGCATACTATGGTGCCATGCATGTGTTACTGGGAAAGGGTCGTCACTAGATGGGAAGATGCCTGTGATAGAGGTATGTAAACAAAAAAAAAACTCCTTGCATGCATTGAATATTGAGTAAGGCGGGATATGATGTGTCTCATAGAATGTCTCAAAGAAAATTGAGACGATGTTTTGGGTTACCTAAGTACACAAATCATGGTAACTAACATGTTGCCTTAGGCATATTTGAAATAATGTCTAATGGGTATAAGCATTGACTACGGATATTGAGCAAGGTGACATCATCATCATGTTATATCTCATAAAATGTCTCAAAGAAATTGAGACGTCTTGGGAATCTTGCAAAGAGGTGGGTGGGGATGCTGTCAATACACCTGCGCCATCCATGCAAGAGGCAAATAGAATAACTGACCAGATATCTTCATGATTCCAGTGCCTTTTAGTGCTTTCCTTAATGCATCTATAAAAGATATAGACGTAGCAAGAGAAAAAGACCAAGTTGCAAAGTCTGTTGTGCAATCTGAGAGTTCAAAGCTCTTCCTCTTGTTGTGCTATCTGAGAGTCAGAATTGTTGCTCTTAAGCGATCTTGCTCTTAAGATCATTGCCTGTATTTCATTTTCCGATCAATATATCAAAACTCTTTCTGTCTTTCATTACTAGCAGTACCTGCCTTGTTTTGCTAGCAACTTAGTAATCCTCTTGCTATGCAAGACCTGGAAATTTTAAGTCCAAAATGGTGATCAACAACCCATGCTATAGAAACTCAGAATAACAATGCCAACTACGTTAGTATCATTCGCATTTGCGATTAAATGCGAATCATTTGTTTTGACTTCTTTTTGTATGTGCCAAATTGTCCTCACCAGCTTGATCGGAAGAATCCATTGGCAATGACCGCAATCGCCAACTAAATTGTTTTGTAGTAGCCTTTGAAGCCAATGCTCAGCAGATATAGTGTTTCCTGGCTTGCGTATTTTCTCTGAATGGCTTCTGTCTCCTCTCTATTATAGCACTGTTTGATGATGAGCTCTTTGGCTGCGAGACTCCAGATGTTCTTGCTACTTCAATATTTTTATGCATTGAGCAAGACACTAGACTTGTGATATTGTGGCATCGAATGCAACAGGGCCTCGTTCAGAAATCGCGCATGACCGAGAAGATCAACCATACAGGTAGAATGAGTAACAGATGGAATGATCCCATGATGGTTCCTCATAAATTTTAAGTACCAATGCCCTTCTTCCACTAGGCCTGTGCGATTGCAAGCAGTGAGAATATTAGTGAATGATGCACTATTTGGTTTTGTGTCTTTCTGCTGCATCTTTTCATGATATTTTCCAGCTAAATAACCTTCTCTATACTGTGGATATCCAGCAATTAGCGAATTCCATGACACTACATCTTTGTTCGCCAATTTATCAAAGTTTTTCCATGCTGCATCTAGGTTGCCACATTTTGCATACGTTCTTCATCATATCATCTGGTACAATTTCACTTTTAATTATTGTATCATGAATCAGGCCTCCCTGAGCTATTGCTCCTATATTGCCACAAGCCTTTAAAATAATTGAAAACGTGAACATATCCTGCTTTATGCCTTCTAGTTCCATCATTTCACTAGGCCTGTGCGATTGCAAGCAGTGAGAATATTAGTGAATGATGCACTATTTGTTTTTGTGTCTTTCTGCTGCATCTTTTCATGATAATTTCCAGCTAAATAACCTTCTCCATACTGTGCATATCCAGCAATTAGCGAATTCTATGACACTACATCTTTGTTCGCCAATTTATCAAAGTTTTTCCATGCTGCATCTAGGTTGCCACATTTTGCATACATATCAATCAAAATGTTCTTCATCATATCATCTGATACAATTCCACTTTTAATTATCAATCAGGGGATTGCCGACTTTGTTTGTTTCTCATCCATTTCTAAGGAGCTGTTCATGGATTATCCTGCCACGTTCTATTGCTCCAATGCTGGCACAACCTTTCACAACACTTAGAAATGTAACCTCATCTGGTTTTATTCCCCCTTGTTGCATCTTCTCAAAAGAAACTAGAGCCTGAAAGCCCTCCTCATGCTGAACATATCCTGCAATTAATGCATTCCATGAAACGACATTCGGTCTTACGCCTTCCTGTTGCATCTTCTTAGAACAATCTAGAGCTAGAGAATATTGCCCCCTCTGCATATATCCAGTAATCGATGCATTCCAACAGACTACGTTACGGTTCTGCATGTTGACAAAGCTTTTGACTGTCTCTTCAAAACTTCCACATGCAGCATACATGTGCACCAAGATACTTCCTATTATAACCTTTGATTGACATCCACTTTCTATAACTTCTTCATGAGTAATCCTCGCATATGGGATGGTTTTCATAATCGAGCATGTCTTGAAAATTGCAACATAAACATGGGTGTCAATTCTAGTGCCTGATATTTCTATTTTATAGCACAATTCTAGGGCTAAGAGAGCTTGCCCAAGTTTGGCATTTGCCATAATAATTACAGCCTATGAATTCGCAGTTGGTTTTCCTATGCTATCAAATGCCTGATTGGCTTCAAGTAAGCATTTGTGATGTGCAAAGGACCGAATCAGAAGCTCCTGCAATGTAGCTATTGAATCGAGACAACTAAGGCACATAAGAGATTGGACTGCTCTAGCAAGACCCAGATCCTTTCCTTTTTCAGATTCTTGCAAAAGAACATAAGCATTGTTAATGTAGCTTATGTACGCTCTTACCTTGAAATATGAAGGCTTCATCAATAGAAAGTCATGTTAATAGGAAAATTATATTAAACATTCTACGAAAGGAACATGCTTAAAATAAATACACAAAGACTCTCATTCCTATTCAGAGTGAAGGTAGTCTGGCAAAATAGTAATAAATGGAAAGGACAGACCGATTGTTATCTTCTGGAATTAATTTTTCATTCCCGCATGCTTTCCAATCCCTGTTTGGCCATAAAACTGGCAGCTCAGATGCATTTTTTATTCCCTATTACATTGGCTATGATCCTCTCAAATACCTCTATAAATCTTCTTCAAAACAGAGTATTCCCCATGGATTAGAGCTGGTTAATTGGCTTAGAAAAAATGCCGCAGAGAAATTGGAAAGGGTTGGGTTTGCACACCATTTCATGATCATGGGAAGAACAACTTGGGATTTTACTCTGTTTTCAAAATCAGTCTGCAATAGACTGCCGTAGATAGAATGAAATGACCTGGATGCATGCAGACAGCCGTTTGTGCAATAGATTAGTACGAGAAGCAGATTTCGTGGACATAACGAGTTTAGCAGAAAATACAACTGCCTCAGCAACCCCTACAATGTTCAAGAATGTGGACTGGAAACTCCAAGCGGTCACTGATGAAGGCACATTATTTGCTATTCAAAAGCCAATATGCGTTGATGCAGAAGTGGCACCTAGTATATTTTTCTCTGATCAATCTGCTAAAAGCATACCAGGGAATTTTTCCAATCAACCCGTGGCGCCAAGATTTCGACTTTTCCTTCAATTCTGAATTCCAAAATGCAAAATTGTGCTCAAGAAACTTGGTTGCCTCAAGAGATTCGCTGGCCTTGCTAAGCCAGCCTCTACTAAGGAATTTTAAGCTCGAGGCAGTTGCATCTCCAAAACCCCAACGTGCCCTTTCTCAAAGACTTGCACAAATCGCGCGTAGCTCTCTGCATCAAGGTATTTTGATCAAATTTGGATCTGCATAAAAGCAAAATATAGCTTTCCCTGTAATGACGACGGCCCTAGGTATCTTTAAGTGCCGAAGTGATAAAATTGCCATAGCTGCCCTTACTCCACATAACTCCGGAACAATTTTTGTCTCAAGAAACTGTTAAATTAGCCAGCCTTGTTAAATTAGCCTCTGCTAATAAATTTCAGTATCTTTGCCGGTGCCGTTTTAACAATTAGCCAGTTCAGGAATTTTGTTGTAGAACTACGGTGGGAGCATAGCGATGACTTCAAACCTGAGCCCATGTCTTGCCGGAAAAGAACCGTACAAAAACGTAGATAATTCCAAAAACCAATTTTACTCTGCATTTTTGACCGGCAAATAGATATAGATAATTCGAAATAGCCCTTTTTGAAGCCGATTTTTCGCACGTTTGCACAAATGCAAGTGGACACTTTGAAGCAATTATAGAGTGTCCACGTTGCTGCCAGGTGGGATTTTTGTGCAGGTGGCTATGTTTCCGTCGTTGGATTTCATCTACGGCTTCAAAAATTCATGGAAATTCCAAGTCAGAGGCAGTTTTGGTTGCGCAGGGATATCTTGTGGAAGAGTGTTCCTGGCCTTGTGCCTTGACAGCACCTTCATCCTCCCGGAGAAGAGGTTTGAGATACGACAATAGCAGCATTTCCATTCAGGCATGTTTCCAGGTAGTGGGTCTGGAGCTTGGGGCAAATGGAGCGGCGTTAAGCTTTCTTTTGAGTGGATTGGAATGAAAAAAGAAGTATTCCTGTGGGTTTTGCGGACGATTTTTCCACCTTACGCTTTGCTAAAGAAGTTGATAAAACCAGGTATAGAAATCTCAATTAGCGTTCCGTTTTTTTTTTTTGCTTTATTTCTTTTAAATTCTTCTTGATGTGTTCTGTTCTTCCATTTGCGGAATAGGGCGTAGCTTAGTTTGCAGCAATGCGTAATATTTTGGGGCGAGTAATGTGAGCAAGTTTCTGCTGCAAATTCATCTTGACGCCAACACTGCTTGCCATTTCTCACGAAGCTCAGGAGCGCCTGTTGGATCTGGTTTATGGATGCGTTGCAACAATCTTTGCACTTCACCAGCAGGTTTGATTTTTCTGTTTAAGTTCAACAATGTCCAGAAATGCAATCTCCTTCTGCTAAAACTGAATCTATATAGCTATTTTGCCACTATCCTTAGATTCTGGTAATGGATTTTTAATGAACTTACAGGCTGCAACCTTGCAAGCAGAATAATGCCATAAAACTACTGTGAATGTAGTTGAGGAGCATTCGAGTAGGTTTAAGCGGCGACCAGGGCGTTCAAGGTATGCTTTTAGAGTATTGAACATTCCCTTATAATGCAAGTGAATTAGGTGCCTTCACAACGAAAAGCCTCTTAGAGTGCTAGTATGCTTTTTTCGAATTCAATGCTATAATTTTGTGGTTGTAGTTTTTCGCTTGATTTGCTTATGTAAAAACTTATGATGACCAGGCTTGCAAGTGAGAAGAATTTGCCCATTGGAGATGTTCAAGGTGAGTCCCATGTGCCAGGAGAGCATCATTTTTCAGGAAATAATCTGCATTTGATTTCATTACTTAGCCCATTGTTTCTGGCTTAGAAACTTGTGATAAAGGAAATATGCCACAGATATGTTTCATCACAAACAAGACCACTGTGGACTTCCAAACGTTGCTTCTCACAAGCGCAGAAAGTGTGGGAATAGAATAGAATAGAATAGTATAGTTTTTTTAACGTCCACGGAGACCAATAGGTCATGGGACCCATACAATCATTACTACTAGGATTAAAAAACCCCTGCCTCGAAAGGTTTTCCTCAATAAGCTAATAAGCTGATGGATGTATTAGCTGTTAGATATATCTCAATGAAATCCCTCTTGCTTAGTCATATATCTTCAAAATACTAACTGAATCCTATGGATCTAATAGGTACATATGTGGTTGTGCCTGCAAATTCATATGGAGCTACATCACCAAGGGCAAATTCATATGGGGCTACACAGCCAAGGGCAACTACAAAGCCAAGGAAGAGTCCATAAAGATCATGCCACGTTCTTGAATGTGCAGTAAATTATGAGTTTAAGGTTAGCAACCTCTTAAATGCGTACAATGATTGATATATCCAATGCATAACTAACTAGGCCTCTGCCTGTCTTTTGACAAAGCAGATGGTTGAAATGGAAATGAAATTGTCACAACTGAAGTCCAAAAATCAACACTTGGAACGTGATCCTGGAGCCACGAAATGTGGTGATAAGGTACTGCCTTATAATCTATATAAATGTAAATTTTGAATCATAAATTTCATATTGCTAAAACCATAGCATTAATTTAGGAATGAAAGACCTCAAGAAAAATAGCAATAAGAGGAATAGTTAAGTTTACTACTTACAGGGCCAAATGTAACAGAAGATACAACTTCCTGAACGTCAGGAGTGGACAAAAAGAGAGCTTGAGATTTGTCGTAAACAAAATGCCAGATTCCAGCGTGAGAATGAAGACACATCCAGACCATCAATTTGCTTTTATATGTAGCAATGGACTTGCGCCGACATGTAGTATAATGTTGGCATAGGGAGGTGATAGGGAGTATATTCTCCAACTAAAGGAAAAGGCAGTGAGAGCACAATTGTATCAAGTGCTTCAGAAATCAAATTCGTACATAATGATAATCCAAAATTTTTAAGCTTGATAAATGCAGTCGGACAATGGCTAGAAACTATTTAAAAGGTCTTGTTAGGCTTCTAGTTACTGATTTCTGGTGATGTGCATTACTAAGGTTGAAACTCTCTTGCAGCTTGGCAGGATTAAGTCTGATTCTAGGCAATTAAACCAAGTATGTGATTAGCATATGTGGCTCCATTTGGTTCAGCTGAAAAGTTTTACATCGTGTATAATACATCTTTGCCAGTATGAAGCGGAATTCTCAAAAATAAAAGATGAACTTTTTACCAATATTGCACATAAAAGACCATGTCAATTGGTAAGCTTCGTATTATGATTACATTTAGCATTCTCATTGGCATTAAGCCTGCTCCGGATTTATTAAGTTGGTGATTTTAAGCTTCAGCAGCATAAATCAGTCTTGGAGGGAAGTGGCAATACAGAGGTGGAGGATTCTTTGACTACGCAATTGATGGAAAAGCAACTCGGTACCATTGGAAGCAACTATCAGAGATTAGAAAAGACGTTCAAGCATTACAAAACGAGTTGGAGAAATTGGCTTACAAGAAACTATCATGATCTGGATAAAGACTAAAGAGTCTTCTTTCATATTATTTTAGCAAGGTGGGGCCAATAATCCAGGCGGAGACTAACACATATGATCTGATATCACATTGTTGGCATCCAATGCGAACTTATCACCAATATGTAAATGTCATATAAGGTTTTGTCACATTTATTGAAGCCGAGAGGTTGGAAGCCACCTGTGAGGAGACAATTCTTTTTGGAGTTCAACGAGATATTGGAGCTATGTGAAAATGCAGAACGGCTATTTATACGTGAACCAAGCGTTCTGAAAATAAAAGCCCCGGTCAAAATATTTGGGGATCTGCATGGTCAGTTTGGCAATTTAATGCATTTATTTGATGAATATGTAGCATTATAACAGGGGGTTTTTCTTTCTGTTTTTGTACTGTTTTCTCTAAGGTTTTCATATGATTTGGTGGCCGTATTCATCCAGGTGTACTAAATAGTATTTCTAGAGTGCACCCTTTTGTCAGCCGTTGATTTTAGAAAAGGGGGCAAATCCTGTGGTGGGGGCTTCTTTATTTTTTGTCCTTCCATTATTTTTAGGGTTTGTAGCAAACACAAGGAACATGGGACCCGGGTAACATTTAGGGCTAGGCCTTCTGGAGTCGAGGTTGCTGCCATTCATCCTTTTGCACAGTTTGTTTGGTGGGTTTTTTTTCCCTCCTCTTTGATGCTGGATTCATCCATGAAGCTACTGCTGCACAGAATCACATTTTCTCCATCTTGTGCCACCCCTTCTCTGCCTTGTTTCAGCGTGATTTCCTGAGTTCTCCCTCGGCATGCTCTTTCCGAGCCTACTTATACCCTTCTGGTGCAGAAATCTTCAGAACCCAGAAAGAAACTGACCCAATAGATCGTTTCTGATGATCCAAGAGAATGCCCAGTAAATTTTCCTGAGAAACCCAACTGTTTTTACTCGCCCAAAGTGACTCTAGAGCCCATTTTGCCAAAGATTTGAGGCTTGGAGGAAGATTGGCTATGGCGGAAAAGGGGCAAGAAGACGTAGAACTGCAAACTGAGGTTCCTATGTCTCATGTTTGCCCAAGTCTGGACTGTATGCGGTGCCGGACTGATAGCATGGAGAATGAACAAGCCCAAATCACTTATGCTGAAGCCTGTTCTGTCACTTTTTGTTGAATGGAAGAAGCCAGTGAATGCACACTTGATAGAGTGAATGCAGACCTGATAGGCTTCACATGTGTTGTAGCAGGACTTTGTTTAATAATATTCTGTGTTCGGATTTTGTTCTCCTTGCTTGGCCGTATCAGTAGTGACTCCCAAACCATGCTCATGAAATCATAGGCTGACATGAAAAATCTTGGCCCAGCTTGTTTTTAGGCGGACAGCGAGGCTGGATTAGGTTGTTGGAGCAGGCAAGGGTGATCACTCTGGAACTTGAAGTTGCAACTTAAGCCAGGTAATTAATCTTGCATGTAGTTTGCTCCCATTAGCAAACGAGCGCTTATTATCCATATGTAGCTGGTCTAGCAAGACTTAAAAAAAGACGATGTTTTGTAGAAGTAATAAGACAGAATGGCAAACGGGATTTGGACACTTGGCATATCTATCTACTTGGATACTTGAAGACTGATATTAATGGTAGTAGACTTATCTGACAGCAGTTTAGAGTAGATGTAAAGTTGAATAGGCTGATACCTAACTGGGTGCAGCAGTTTTCATGTTGCGTCAATGTCAAATTGAGAGAGCCTCTACTATATCTTGTAGTATAATTAGACTATTTGAGAGATCAATCAAAGGCTTAGTCGCCCTTTTCTAATCGCATGCTAGTATAAAGCTGGAGAATTAAGTTGTGCATCTGCTCCAATTATAAACAAATGTAGATGAGATTGCGTACGTAGTGTTTGTCCCTTTCATTTAGCATTAATATTTGAAGATTTTTGAATCCAATACAGTAAACTAATGCCAGCTCAACTCAGGTAAGATAGAATATCCATTCGAATTGGGTTGCTGTGGTGGTCGCTAGGCCTTCTGAAGCCGAGATTGCTTGAAGATAGATTCCTCCGGTAAGTATCCGAGGTTGGAGCAGATCGATAGCACAAGCAGATGGCTTAAATGCAAAGTTTTCTAAATGAAGGTAAAGCACATGTTGCAATTTCTTACGCAAACATTTTCTGTATGTGAAGTTTTTCTTTCAAGTTAGCACCTGCACTGCACGAGGAACATGTCTTAACTGTTGGTAATCAATGTTGCCATAGGTGGGGTTTCTTTGTGATCAACGCAGAATGAATGTTGCAATTACAAGCGCAAGAAGACAATGCTGCATCATTTGTGATACTGCAACAGTGTCTCGTCAGGGCTTTTTTAAGCGGCTTATTGACTATTTTGAGAAGAATGTGGAATATCTGAATGCCATGTATATAGAGTGCTAGGAAATTCTTAAGCGGCTTATTGACTGTGTTTGAGTAAAATGGGTAATACTTAAATGCCATGTATATAAGAATGCATACATGCAATCATCAATTGAATCCATTTGCCATGGAAATAATTTGTTTGTCTTCGTGTTATTGTGCTTTTTAGTAATTAATATTTAGGCCCATAAAGTTTACCTATGTTTGCTTTAGTTAGGGCCCGAAGGGCCCAAAATTTTTTTAATATAACAATCAACACACAACTACCATTAACATCATTAACACAAACCATTGCATTTAACACATCTAAATTAAAATCCCCCTTAAACCCCCTTTGGTTTGGGTGCATATTCACACGGGGGGTTACGTAGGGCAGCGAGAGCCCCAAAAATATGTTTACAATACATGTACAAAATTAACACCATTAAGTACATTCTCTCAAACCTTATAGTATTTTGCAAACTTTAATATACAGTATACAAAAACTTGTACATGCATACCCCACAAACGAGGATCGCTATGTACGGTCCAGATCTTGGAATAAAGGGCATCACGTACGGTAACTCTTTATGAAACTAAGACACTTTCGACCAGAGTGTTTTCTCATTTTTATTAAGAATTTTATGGAGCTGGTTTGTTTGTTTCAGGTATATTGACTACCTCTTTCTGGGAGATTATATGGATAAAGGACAATACAGCTTAGAAACAATTGCACTGTTACTTGCATTAAAGGTATACACTTTACATTTCTTGCATAACTAACCAAGGATGCTAGATTGTTGCTAGTGGGGTCATCGGTGCTCCATTGCATGCTAGACAGAGTAATAATATTTTGAAACGAACATCTTCGGTAGTGCTTTTCATCGGTTGACCACTGGAATATCCCTTGTGCCAGCCTTTACTTCATAATTTCCAGTCAGTCATCACTAAAAAGCCCGAGTAAAGCCCTTTGTGTAACTTTAATATTGGAGCTTCGAGAAAGCCGGTTCAGAACATGGCCTCTTACTCCCAGTTGCTAAAAGAATATAATAATATGGAGGTTGCCAGATTGGCAAGAAAGTCTCAGCTAGCTGTGTTAAATGTGCCGACAATAAAGCTGACTGTTTAGGCCCATGGAAATGGTGCATATGTATTATGTATATGTTATTCAAAATAAACCAACAAAGTGAATCACAATACACCTTTTAAGTGGCTGGTCACTCGATGCAATTCACGAATTTATGATTGCCAAATTAGGCCAAAACATGATGTTATGGAATGTGTAGAAATTAGAAAACAATTTGTGGACATGCACTTTCTTAAAAATTCACATTACAAGCAAATTTATTTGAACATGCTAAGGCTCACTGGTTTAAGAAAATTTTATCCACCTTGAAATTATAGCCTTAATCACTTTGAAATTTAAAGCAAAAATTTCAAGATGATTCTCACTTGATTCTCACTAAAGGTGGCTTCTTAGAGGCATGAATCTTGAATTTTTCTCAAGGTTGTTGTGAGGTCCTACCTTGACTGCAGATTTGCTAAGGTGGCTTCCTAGAGGCATTAACCTTGAAATTTTCTCAAGTTTGTGGTGAGGCCTACATCGTCTTGAAATTTACTTTGTTCCCATGGATCTTAACCCTCATTGTGTGTTGTCCTTTGTTCTTAGTATGTGACAGATAATCAAACCTACAAGAAAACTACAAGAAGACAACCAGAAAAAACTTGGACGTCCTTTTCTAGCCCGAAGGAACTTGGAAGTTTTATGCCCATGGGAAACGGCCCTAACAATTACATAATTTCACAACTCAAATAGTTACACAGTTCCATTGTGCATCAATTTCATTATTTCACAGTTTCACAGCTAAAAACAATTACACCGTTTCATTCCAAATCCTTGATTTCATTCCATTCCAACTCCTTGAACTATTACAAGTATACAAATCAGTTCAAAACATTTCACAAAAAATATCCAACATTCCAAGTGCTGTGCAGATTCTTCAGTTATATCAAACACCTTCCAAGACTGCCGTAGGTAACAAACACGCAAATTCACCTCTCCTTTTTTTCAACCGACCCTAAAGTGTAAGTGGAAAAAAAAAAAGATAACCTATATGAGGAGACCATGGAACAAAATCCATATTATCAATCCTCGCTATATGAGGAGACCATGGAACAAAATCCATATTCTCAATCTTCCTCTAAAACACGAGGCAAGAACACGATCTAAGTCTCCTGGTTCTCAAATTCGTACTCACACAAATCCGACGTACATAAGTCAATACAAGGAAAGCTTCTTACACAAATTCTTCACTATTAGGTCCTGCATTTCAAGAAATTCTTTTGCACCATTCCAAAGATATACAAGTCCGCCCTTGCATGAGTAAGTCGGGGAAGACAAATTTATTGCGGCAACCCACATGAACTTTCTTTTGCAGTGGCTACATTTTGCACTATTTCTTCTTTCACACTGAGTCTTTTGCGCCGAGTCGAACAAAAGAAATGTTCGCGGCGGCCAAGAAAGAAATGTTCGCAGCGGCCTTGACCTCCGCGATAAATTTCTTGTAATGATAATTCCCCATGTATTTAGCATTCGCAAATTAGGTTCTAGACCTTCTGCTATTATTCTTTCTAATTGATATGCACAAGGTTCTACGCAAAAAAAAAAAAAATGAAATGTGCTTTTCGTGCAAGCACACTTTTATTCGCATAGTTGACCTACCTATATAAAAAAGCATTGTGTTGCCATGAACATTATGCTTATTGGCCTTTTGCTTGTAAAACTTAGGTTACGTGATGGACCTAGAAAACCTTTTTCTTGTAAAACTTAGATTATATGATGAATCTAGAAACTTAAAACAAAATAAACATCATAATTAGGGCACAACATAACATTTATATACATAGTTCTTCTACTTGATTAGGGTCATTCTCTATCAATTTGTGTTGCCTACCCTTTTGCTCCAAGCCTCATCCACAAGAACCATCGAATTTGATCATTTATTTAAGATCTTATTAATTGGTGACTCTGGTATTAGCAAAAGTAGCCTCCTCTTACGATTTACAACAGATACTTTTGATAATAGGACCCACACCAGATCCTACAATTTGCTATGCATCCAGCAACCATTTCCTGGATCTTAATCTGCATGTTCTTTGATCTTGGATCTAACACTTTCTTCTATATCTGCAACAATTTGCACCTAAATATTATCATGTATTTGCACATGTAGCATTATCTGTCTGATGTACTTTACTATCACCTCGATGTTGCCATATTTACTACATTGCTATCGTTATGCCCATATTCTTAGCTAACTATAGGGTTCCATCTGATATAAGCAACTTGGCACTTGGCAATTTGGCATTTTTTTTCCTTTGATTCTGTATACATAGTAATCAGTCCCAAATTCCATAGTGAAGTTGTCTCGATCCTCTCTTATGGAAACTCTAAAATTGAGGCATTATTTTGCTACCAGAAAAGCTTTGCCCATCATAACAGACCTCCATCTTCTAAATTTGCAAATAACTTCATATTGTGCAAACAATATGATTAATCTGCATTCTCTTAGTTCATAGCTTTAATGGTGATTAATCTGCATTCTCACATTTGGAGAATATGTTCTATATGAGAAATCAATTAACACTGTGGCATGAAAGTCACTGCTTCAAGCTGTTGCCTATATACTACACATATTTGTTCTAGCCAGTTTGTTACAAATTTATTTGTCTAATTGTAGATATATCTTAAGAACATTTGTAAGACCTGTATTTTTCATAAAGATCTGTATAGTTATGACATCTCTAGTTTTCAGGTTTTATTTTAATTTTTCCTGATGGTCTAAGTAATGACAGGGCAATACTTTTGTATAGTTGCTGCAATGGGGCTTGCATTGTGCAGTCATTGTTTATGCAAATAACAGAATTGATGATGATGTTTACTGAGAGATAATGATGACCAAAATGGATCAACCATGGTCGTTTAGGTATTTATAGCAAAGCTCTTTTTGTGATGCCATTCAAAGCATAAGAACAAGCATAAGAACTCGGGGATTTCGAAATATAAACAACATACTGGAATTCAATCAACTTGAGTTTGTTACTTTTTAGATGTTGGTGAAGATATGTAAGCCCATTTTAGATAATCATAAACTTCATACCCTATAGACATGCCACATTTTTATGAATGTGTTACAAAGCATCCAAAGTTCACCTTTAATTTCTAATGCAATGTCAACACTATACTTAAAGACTTAAACCGGTTTTGGGATTGAGAATAGATGCGGCTCAGTCAGGCTTTCTTCCAGGTCGGCAAATTTTTCATAATATAGTGGCAGCATATGAGGGAGTTCATTGGGCCCAATGTTCGGGTCAAAATCTTCTATATTTAAAATTGGATTTTGCTAAAGCTTATGATAGTGTGAAGTGGACTTTCTTGGATGCCATGCTTTTGAAATTGGGATTTGGGCCTGGTTTCCGCTCTATGATGCATAAAATGTTGATTTCTGCTAAGGGGGTAGTACTGTATCATGGAGAACCCTTGGTGCTTTTTCCAATTGAACGTGGAATAAGGCAAGATTGCCCTTTAGCTCCCTTTTTTGTTTACTATAGTGGCAGAAGGACTTTCGCAACTATTGCATGAGGCTGAAAAGAATGGTTTGGTAAAGGGATTATTATTGGTGGAAGGTGATCAGGTTTTGGTTAATCAGTTTGCAGATGATACCTTCTTGCTAGTGGATGGTGAAGAGAATAATGTGCAGATAATCAAAAAGCTTTTGGATATATTTTCAATTGCATCTGGTTGTCTCCTTAATTGGGCTAAGTGTAGTGCTTTATGGGTGGGGAAGGAAGCAGTTCCGCCTTTTTTATATGAGTATGCCTGGAAGGTGGTTGTACCTTCTGCAAAAACAAAGCTTCTAGGAGTCCCTTTTGGTCTAGATATTGACATGAATGAAGCATGGGATGAAATTATCTTAAATTTACAAAGGCATCTGATTTGGTGGAGAGGCTCAAAGTTATCCTTGGCAGGTAGAATTCAAGTAGCTAAGTCAGTATTGAACAATACACATATTTATTTGGTTTCGGTTCTATTGGCTCCAGCTTCTAAGTTTGCAGAGATAAAAAAGATTGTAAGAGATTTTGTCTGGTGTACTGATAAAGGAGGCACTGTGAAGGTGGCGTGGAAGAAATGCATGTTGTTTAAACAACAAGGAGGACTTGGTATGTTGGATCTTTCTTTACAGGGTAAGGTCTTAGCTTCTAAGCTATTGTTCAGTTTGTTGAAGGATGATTGTGCATCACCAGGTATGAAGTTCAATCAGTGAAGAAGTGTATGGTTTTTCATAAGCGAGGTGTGAGAATTGAGCTCCCTTGGGCATTGTTATATCCATTGAAAGCTTATTCACATGCCTCTCCAGTACTGAAATGCTTGCTTCGGGCCTGGAAGGTAGTCCAGCAGGTGATTACATTTGATTGGGAAGCTTGTCTTCAGGCATCTTCCCCCTTTTGTGGTTGCCTTTGTATACTCATGGACAACTACACCCAGTTGTAGAATTTATGCATGTGCATTCCCAAGCAAGGTGGAGGAGAGCAGGTATTATTTCTATTGAACAAAGGGTATTTTTGGTATTGACATTGCTCCTTGGCAATGGTTTCGTGGAGAAATATGGGTTGTTGGATACGATATCGATATATGGGCTTATGTAGCAAGTGCTCTTCCTTTAATTAAGAAGGTTGGTGACCGAGATGCCGGAACTTTGTTCAAGGTATTACGTAAGGCAAGAAGCTAGTAAGTTCATGCTACTGATTGCTTACTTCCTCAAGTACTTTATCACCTTCCCGAAAATGGCACTTCTACATGACTTTGCCTTCTCAATGGTAATCCATCCGAACCTTGTTTGGTCTAAATATAATCCTCCAAAGGTAAATGTTTTACTTTGGCGTGTGATTCATCGCCTTTTGAGAGTTAATGAGATGGTTCATCGCTTTAAACCGAGTAAGCCCACTTTGCCCAATGTGTGAGCGGTGCATTGAAACATTGGAGCATTGTTTATATTTGTGTGCAGAGTCGAGTAGTTTTAGGTCCCGGCCGCATTCTCTTTGGAGTATCTTTGGATAGTCAGCACTTTCTTTTGGGTATTTATCCAAATCAGTGGACTGCTTCTAAAAAAATTGCATTTCACATGGCAAAGTCTTGGCTAATATGGAGTGTATGGAAGCGAAGGCGAAGAAAGGTCTTTTATGATAAGCATATTTCTTCTCAGGTGGTACTTCAAGAAATTCGTAGGAAGTTGTATAATTGCTTTCAGATCTCCAATTGGCCTGATCGTATTAAATTTCCAATATGGAGTGATCATCTAAAAGTGATTGATGCTTCAGGGATATTTCTTACTTCTGGAAGTACTTTGTAATATTTTGAGTGTATAATATGAAGTAAAACACGTTCTTCAAAAAAAAAACACTATACTTAATCAACCACGTGAAGTGCACAGCTTTATCATAGACATGTAACATTTTTATGAATATGTTATGAAATTTTTAAAGTTCACCAGTAATTTCTAGCTAATGCAATGGCCCATCAATTCTTAGCCAATGCAATGGAGTGCCCTAGGCAATTTTACGTAACATAAGAATAATAAAAAATCAACTTAAAATGCAAGAAGACATCTTTTAGTGGTTGATATATGCAATTATTCCTTCTCTATTGAACGTAGACAACTGCCTGCCCTATAGGCATTGACACATGACCCTACGACAAAATCAAAAGTCAATATTGAGATACACAACCTATGTATACCTCAATATGCAATTGCTATCCCCTATATGATCATGACGCATCTTCCATGCCTTATTTTCTTAGAATGACAGAACTTAAAAGAAAAGTGATCCAATGGTCGAAATTTTATGCCCGAAAATGGCCAAGATTGCATGCTAGGCTTAAGGTTTAGGTTCACTGCACTTTTAGGTGTGTCCAGTGTTGATGGTAGGTGCATGCGTGCGAATTGTCTACATGTTTCCAAGTAAAAGCCCAACAATGCTAGGCATCGTTATTACTACATGTTTTTCGCATTGCGGCCAAACATTTACATGCATCCAATATGCCCAGCAACGCTGGGCACCATTACTAGTTAATTTATAGAGATATACTAGTAAACGCGTGCCCGGCAAGGAAGATTAATTTATAGAGATGTATTTAGTAAACGCGTACCTGGCCTTGCCGGGGTTGATCGGATTGTGTATGATGTTAGGGTTGCATCATAGCACTAGCACTGTATCAAGTTTGATTATCCAAGTAGTTTGGTTTGTATGAGCAGGGCCGGCATACAACCAATAGGCTAATTTCATGAAGAAGATTCTTTTTCTATTTTCCCTATTCTACTCCGCAGAGATTCTGCTTGCCATACCTATACTATTGTCGTAAGATGATTCAGAGAATATACTACTACAAATAAATAGTAGAAAATTGGAATGTTCATTTCATTCCCTTCCAAGAGGACTCTTTTTTTTTATAGTCCTAAATAGATTCAGGGATTGAGGCCACCCTTGATGGACTCCAATGTTGTTGCTAACGTGGTGGTGCAATTGGTACATTCTCATTGAGCCACTAAATGCATTCTGCAGAGACTGTCGTACGCCTCGTTGTTACAAAAAGAAGAGATTCCGTGCTACAAGTAGTACGATGTGGTTCCTAATTCTTGAAATACAGATGCCTTTTCTGCTACAGAAGTTTGCCTTTAGATTTGTGTGATTGGTCAAACCATAGAAAACAATATTAACAATATCATCTATTTTATTTGCATGGTTAGAAGGGGTAGAAGGTTTGAGTTTGTTGATATTTGTAGTATTAATGGATTTTGAGTGGGGATGATGACCTACCTTGCTAGTTGACATCCTTTCGTATTGCAATAATTGAAGAATGTTAAAGAAGCCATTCAACTTAAACAACATTGTGTTAAATACCTCTAATAAATAATTGTAATGATTATTGTTTTATAAGCTGTATAATCAATATTTTGCAAGCAATGTATTAAAAGGGGCAATAATTATATAATGTTCATGGTTATGTAATATGGAACTTTGCTGGAACCATGCAGTCTACTACAACATGATCTCATTGGATTCGATCAGGTACTATGCATGTCATTAACAATTGGGCTAGATGGGTGACAACCTAGATCTGCTACAGTAAACTCAAAACATTGATTTGAGGATTTGCTACAGTAAACTCGAGCTTCAACGACCGTCGCTGTCAACCTGTAAATAAAAGCGTTCTGCCACAACTCCGACCGGATGGGAGGGAGGGAAGCGCAAAATAGGTACCCCCAGTAAGGGAGATCCACCAGATGACTCTGATTTGCTTCACAATTTGATGAAGATGATGATGCAAGATATTTCAGAGATGAAAACTCTATTGATAGATTTAACAACACAGAAGAATGAGCTTCAAGATTCCAACAGCCAATTGCAAGAAAGAAACCAAACCATAGAAATTGAAAAAGCACAGGATGCTATGAAGGTAAACCGACTCAAGGCTGAATTGAACCAAAACTCTATATTCATGCAACAGTTACAGGAAAAGAACAAATTTCTTGAATTGGCAAAGATACAAGATGATGTTGAACTGAATCATCTTAGGGCAGAATTGAATAAAAACTCTGTTACCCAACAGCCCCAAGATTTGGTTACGCAGATTGAAATTAAAGTCTCTGATCTTTTCTGACAAGGACAAGATAGAGTCTTAGAATTAGAAGATAGACAACACAAAGCAAGCAACATCAAGATCTCAGGTATTGAAGAGACTCCAGGTGAAAATCTATCTGATATAGTGAATGATGTGTTCAAAAACAAGATCTTTCTTCATGAACCTGGGATTCAATCTTGCTTCAGAATTGGTAGAAAAATAGAAGGACGAAACAGACTAGTTATTGTTAGATTCTTTAGTGTGGAATTGCGTAATCGCGCGATGCAACATAAAGGGAATCTCAAGGGAGAAAACATCTGGTTAAACGAGGATTTAACTCCTCAACAGCAAAGAGATAGAAAAGTGTTGTTGGAAGAAGTAAAGAAATACAAAGCTGATGGGAAAACAGCATACATCCTTGGAAACAAGGTCATTGTCAAAGGAAATAAAGCATAGGAAACACGGGCCCTCAGAGTCTTAGTATGGAATATCCATGGTGCAGATGAATCTAAATTCTTAACCAGCATGGACTTATTTGAACAGCATGATATTCTGATCTTACTGGAAATCTGGGAATATGACATGAGACCATTAATTGACATCCATGGCTTCCCATCTCTTACTGCACCGTTCCACTATATCCTTCTTTTTTATGTTCATTTTCTCTCTCTCCCTGCATTGTTCTATTGTGTCCCTCTTTATGCATCCCGGTGATCGGATTTCGGCTTTACTTGCTCGCTGTACTTTTTCTTTGCTCCATTGTCTCTACTGTCTCTTTCCCCTTTTTGCTCCATTTTCCTAGTTATCTCTTCCTTCCATCTTACTTTGGTTGCCTTAGTTGCTCCTTTTCTCTTGATGAACCCTCTGGTACATAGGAACCCCTTACTTGCCCTTTCCACATCGTTTATCTCATTGCTCTATTATCTTATTGTTGCTAGTAGAAGGAGAAGACCGTACTTCACGTGGGGGGGAAAAACTAAAGAAAATTAAAACATGGCATAATTCAGTCTGCTAACTTTGATGGCAAAGAAGGAAATGGTGGGTGCAAAGTTAGATGAATTCAAAACAGTAGTAACTGAATTAAAGTCATTTATACAGGCATGGGGATAATGGAATGTTACACATTACATTCATATACTTCATGTCCATGGGTTGCGGTTCTCCAAAGAGTAGGGGAGCTTGGGAATATGGAATACACAGGTAATGGAGAAGTCACATAAATAAGAAGCATGATTTCATTAATTGGAGAAAATAACGCAATTTTGAGAATTTTAAGCACACCTAATTTGCTCAAGCAGGAATATTTTCACCTAATTCTCGAGCCCAAGATACATGAGGTCATTAACATACACATATACATACAAATTATGTGTTACTTTACTTACTTTACTTACTTTACTTACTTTACTTACTTTATTATGTGTTATACTTGTACATGTACGTGATACTTGTACAAGCCCATGGCTTACCCCTTTCTGGCAGTGGATTCATGCATTTATTGGATTTACTCCAGCTAGTGAATCAGATCTGTTTGCCTTCCTCTCCTCTGGCTCCTCCTTCATGAGTACAGTAAGAACTTTGTGTTTGTGGCCAATTTGGAAGCATAGGAATGGAGTGGCCATCAATCACTCTGCTCCAGATATAAATTCCATCAAAACTACTCTTCAACTGGAGTTGGCTGATGCAGCCATGGCACACAGATTGCTTAGGGGCTCTAATTATGACAGAAATTGGGATGTTCTGGGCTCCTATCAGGGGTTTTACTCTTTCTTTACATTGTATTTTAACAAACTCTCTGATGTGGATGACAGAATACCTGGTCAGGAAGCACCATGAAGGCGGGCATTACAGGGAGGTCCCGGAAGGAACGAAGCCTTTATCACATCAGGAAGTCCTTGAAGCTCTGCTGTGGATAAAAACAGAAGTTATTATGGTGAAGACACTGAAGCGGGTGTTAGATGATGCAGATATTTGGCAGTTCAAGCATGAACTCAAGAACTATTTCGAACAGAAGCTTGGTATCTGTGAATCATGCAGGGATTCGTGGATACTTCACATTTTGGACTCTTCTGCTTATGGAGCCGTGGAACTGGATTATCTCATTTCCAAGTACACAGATCAAGCCTTTGCCATCATCACTCTTGATGGTGTGATGGATGATTGAGGAGGCAGAGGAACTTCTGATCGACTTTTTGGACTTAATGCTTTTATTATAGTTATACTTGCAATTACTTTATGCTTCCAATCTTAAAACAGTGTTTTAAATTCTGTAGTATTTCCTCCTTTGGAGAGTTGGGCCAGTTTTGACTAAGTCATGGCCTGTATAGCAGGGTCTACCCTGCCCTTTTGTATTACTATGTTTATCATGTAATATAATACTTCTGCCGTTTCCTCAAAAAAAAAATAAAAAAAATAATGGCGCTACAATCTATACCAATAATTCACATCAATAATTTTAGTTCACTATAAAAACAGCTCCATTCATTCATCTTGCATGGCTTCCTTGCCTCCTCATCCGGAGCACATCCGATCCTTCAAGTGCTACCTGAGCTACAAGGATCTGTATGAATGCTATAGAAATGGTGTTAATCTTGATCCATGGCTCCAGTCCAAAGCAGATGGTCCTGCGAGTGCTTGCAGGAAGCTCACTCGTGTTGTGGTCCACCTTTATTGGCTTCCTGATCAGGAGATCTTTGAGCTGAATGTCATCACCTTAGCAGGTGTTGATGATGAGTGAATCGTTGAAGACTTGTGTACCTGCCAAGGATATAATCATGATATATAAACACTTCTATAGTATGCAAGGATGTAATAAGCATAATCAATGTTATCAGTGATGACTACTGTATCTGTTAAGGATATAATAATGATATGAGCACCTATGAACTATGTAAGGATGTAATAGCACAATGAATATTATCTGATGTATCATACCTGAGTATAGTGTAAGGTTGTGCTCTTCGACCTCCACTTTATTTGCAAGCAGTCCCTAATTTCACACACCTAAATTACACAAGCACAAATGCTTTTACCTTAGTAAAATCCACAAAGCATATTTTCACTTGATACACATATCCATACAAAATATGCATTATACAAGTATATATACATGAGTCTTATATACGCTCAATAATGGCGCTACAGTCTACCCCAATAATTCACATCCATAATTTTACTTCACTATAAAAGCAACTCACTTCGGGGCTAGAGGTCATTCATCTCCCATGGATTTTTCACCTTCTTCTGTTCACCACATTGAGGCGATCAAGTGCTCAATGAGCTACAATGATCTTGTCGGTTGCCTAGACAGGGGTATTCTTCTTGATCCCTACCTTTGATCCAAAGCTATGGGCACTGAGATTCGTTGCCCTGGGCTAATTCGTGTTATGATCCACCTCATTTGGCTTCCTGAGCGCAATAGCTATGAGATATCAGGGATCACTGCTGCAGCTGTTGATGATGAATGAATCACCTGTTCAACATTGTATATTGTAAGAGCTCTTGTGTTAAGATGAAAAATGCAAGACGTAATGAATAATAACTAGTCTATTGTACCTTGCATATTTATATGATATAGTAATGATGTAAAACAACATTGCATACCTCAAGAGTTCTCATCATCCTCGTTAGCTTCTTTAGCCACTAATTCTTGCAACTGTGTCCCCACACTACTGGGGATCACCACTAACAATGGTCTGGTCTCTACCGCCCAACCGTAGTCTATTGTTTTCAAATGTTGGTAGCGTGGCGGGTCATTAGGATTGGGTCTCCAATTCTTGCTCCAGCAATCCCTATACTGCATTGCATATGAGGTTCTCTTTCTGGCAACAGGCTCAAACCAAGAGACAAACACCTCTTCGTAATGAGGGAGATTAGGGTCCTCTATTGGGTCCTCTTCGGCAAAAGCCATCCATGTCGGGCAGTTATCATGTGGCCTGATCAGCAAGAGCATTCCTTTCTTGACATCTTGGTAGGGGTCGAATATTTCAACTGGGTTCTTGGGTCTACCCGAGAATGGCCCTACATAATGAGATGCTTCAATGTGCTGATCCACCAATACGTTTTCGGGTTCTTCCAATGCGTCTTGCATGGTGCTGGGTCAGAAATCTTGAATGACAGCTCTGCCGGGCTGAACGTCCCCAAGCACTTGCAACAAGGTGGACCAGTAGTCAATAACTTCATTCATATATGTGTTGGACCATGAGTTATCGCCAGCTCTAGAAATAGCTGCCCAGTGCATCATGTACTTGGCAATAGAAGCTCTGAATGCACCTATATCTTTCAACCTCTCATATGGCTGCACGACCTTAGGTGACCCTCTCGGAATCATAGGTAAACCTTGGGCATCCTCCTTCCACATTCTGATTCCCTTTTCAGGGAGCCACTCCCTATCCTCATCTTGTAGAACATTAGTGGCCATCCATCCTTCGTGCAGAACTTGAAGAGTAGAGGTTCCAAATGACCACATAAACGGTCCTTCTTATCAGGGATAAAACCTTTCACGAATTCCTTCCAATTAGGAACCTCTGACACAAGGTAAGATGAAGGAGACTTTGAACTACACTGCCTAAAGAGTTGCATAAGCTCTGGAATAGTCAATGCATCTGATCTTCTCATTAGAGTAGAGTAGTTTCTAAAGAGGGCATCTATGTCATCGTGGGTGTGTCCAACCATCATGAATCCCAGCTGCACTTGATCGAAGACACCTAACCAAACCAAGTATGACAAGTAAGAGAAAAGATACATGTTCTTGTTTTGACCTGAGCAATTGTCTAGCTGGGAGGAGGCAGAAAATCAAGAGCCATTTACCATTTTTGTCCTGAGGGCATCCGTGTTTAAAATTGCTCCACCCCAGCAGCTTTCAGGATGCTCTATATGTCTCAAATGTCCCCAATTGTCCTCAGATTGATTCTCCAGTGTTTTCAAGGTATGATTTAAAGATCCCACATGAAAATTCGAATCATCAGGCCAGAGGTCCAGTGAGAAGTGGCCCAAGGCACCTACACCATGCCCGTGCATGAGAGCACCTGTAACACTCACCTTCAATCGTTCACCCCTCCAAACAGACTTTGCTAGCTTTTCAAGACGAGGAACCATAGTCTTATTCTGATCCATCTTATCATGTATAATGGTTAAAGCATGTTGAGGAGACCGATGAGACAAAGCTCTCCATGACCAGTAGAGACTCCTGCATGAAAGTTGAGCTGTCATGTGAGATTTCCTTTCTACGGCAAGCTCCCTTCTTTCATTTGGATCTCTAGTCTTGGCAAGCTTCTCCTTTATCACAATACAGGTATTACACTTAGAAAATGCTATCCTTCTAGCGATTGCTACCTCTGAGTGGTTCTCCTTCCATGCCGACAAGAAGGACGAGGGAGAAACATGTTTTCCTGTCATCTCGTGCACTGTAATATCTACCTTTTGATGTATGTCCTTTTTAGTCAAGATGGAAGGTAATCTCTTCACGTTCTCTCTAGTGCCTCCACTCGTAACCTTTGAGCGGTGTGGCATAGTCTCAGCATTTTCATCTATATACATAGATAGCACAGCAGTTCCGGCCAGTGTATGAGATCTTGTCTTCTTAGATCCGGAGTTTCCATGCTCTGCAATCCTGTGGCCACTCAAAAATAGCTTCCTCCATTTATAAAATGTAGAAATGGGTATACCATAAGCATTATGCCATGCCTTCACGCAGACTTGCTTGTTGTTCAGCATTAGCTTTGTGACAGTTCCATTCTCTGAGCAAAGATCTAGCATATTGAAAGCAAAAGTTGTGTGTTCTGAGCTTTTCATGTTCCAGTAAAAGGTCTTCATGCAGGCTACCTCTTTAAACGTGAAATTAGCACAACATCTCTTCAAGCAGCAGAGCGAGGACCTGAACTGCAAGATAGCGTCAGTTGTGGTTTTTCTTTCACATTTGTTTAGGGCGGAGCGTGGTCTGGCTCTCCTGTTTACCATGTGGTATTGTCTTTTTTTTGGTATTCTAACCTCTGACCTGATAGCATAAGGTTCTTTCTCGAGCTCTGTCTCCTTCACGACCGAAACTAGATTTGAAACTGGAATACTGTCTACTAGAACCAATGCTATTGGCCATCTCACCAAATCATGCACCTGCGGCATTTCTGCACAAGCCTGACAGCGCATAGAAACATTTTTGGGCATGGTCAACATTGCTCATCAACATCGCGATTGCGATCCTCTGGACCACATTGGTAAGAAAATAACTGGGACAATATTCATGGCCCCAGCAAGTATTATTTTATGAGTTCAGCTCTATGGCCCACTAGGAAATCATTTTCCTCCAGGATTGCACAACATAATACCTCTACAAGATCGCGAACGCGATCCTCTGGACCACTTTGGTACATAAATAACTAGAATCTTCTTCAAATCTAACTAGAATCTTCTTCAAATCTAACTAAAATCTTCTTCAGCTCTAACTATTTTAGTTATGACCATTTAAAAAACATTTTCCTTGGGGATTTACCTCCACAAGATCGCAGTCGCGATTATTTCGATGCGAGCAGATGTAGAACGTGTACCTCAGGTCGCGTTAAAGGTCGATATCTCAGCAGGAGCGCAGTCGCGATTCCTTTAGGCAGAGTTCCGAGCTGGGGAAGATGAGCAACAAAACCCTATTTGAGTAAGTCTTGCAAATATTAATTGCAACTGTTATTTCCACAACAATTCTCTACTTTACTGTTGATTAGAATGGAGATCGATCCTAATTTGGCAACCATATAGCAGATCCATAGTCATCTAAGGGAGATCACCCAATTTGAGGTGATCGACTGCACCATTAAGCATCTTTGGGTATGCGTTGTGCTCTTGGCAAGGCGTATTTATATGCCCAATATTAGGATCATCTTCTAGCCTCATTCTAAAGGCATCGAATGAGCCATTCTATGCCTGAAACCGAGCTGTCTAAGCCCCTCATTACTCAAGTCCTCGGAGAAATGCACCATTGATTCAGGGCTCCCTTAGCAGATTACACACAGTCATGAACAGCATATACCATATAAGAGATGGTGTTATTACAGTAAAATGCATTGGTGGTTGTGGAAAGACTATTATCTCCCATACATAAACAACAAAACAGAAATCACCTCCTGAATTGAATAATGTCTGGCAGCATATACAGGTAAGGCCTCAGGATCTTGAATCTTGGCAGCTTAAGAGACTCGAGCGCCTTCAAGAACAGAGCGAGCGCCTTCAAGAACAGAATGAGCGCCTTCAAGAACAGTTCGGGCCCCTAGGAGGAGATCGAGCGCCTTCAGGAACAGCTTGCTTGACTTCAAAATTGAATCCCCGCCAACAAGAACGAGTGCGAAATTCAGTTGCTAATTTCAAACGCAGCTGTTCTTTTCCGTCCGTAACTCCTCCTCCTGAAGAAAAGACTGCTTTATTCCGTGGGGCATTTATTACGCGGGAATTTCGTACAAGGACGTGGTTGTAAGTCTCCCTCAATGTACAGATTTTGAATCCGGACGTCCACGTCCATAAGTACCTCTTGTCCGGAACATATCTCAATTATAACAAATTTGTTACGCCTCAATAAATGATGGCGGCTGCATTAATGGCGTGTAATTATTAATGACGGCTGTAATAATGGCAGGCATTCATGGCGCGTCAGAGCCCGCACGTGTGAAATTAAATTCTGGCGACCCTGGGAGTACTACTTATTCTCAGAAATCGCGAAATTTTTTTTAGAGGAGACTAGCGCCTTCGACGAATTCCGCGCCTTCAGCTCATTCGCGCCTTCGATCGCAGACCTAGAAATGCCACTTTCCAATTTTTTCTGGCGCCCGCGATCCATGGCACCTAAAGCCAGTATCAGAGAAGGTAAGATCTTGTCCCCTCAGCTCATGAAGATCGCGGCCGCGATTTATTTTGAGAATGCTTGTTTTATTTTACGCTTCATCTTTTCGTTTTAACTTAGTCATACAGACTGATAGACCTCAGCAGGATTGTGGCCGCGATCCTTTCGAGTGATAGCGGCCGCGATGTCGTGGAGGGCTCGGCAGGATCGCAACCGCGATCTTGTGGAGTGCTCGGCAGGATCGCAGTCGCGATCTTCTAGAGTGCTCGGCAGGATTAGTTTAGTGCCATTATGTTTAATACTGCATTTCTTTTGCTTGCAGCTCTGGATTTGTTTCGTGGTCCGGATTTTGAGCCTACGAAGATCATCACACCTTCCAATGAAAGGAAGTGGTGCATTGAAATTGCACAAGCAATTCCACAAACTAAAGGTGACCGCATAAAAGACCTTTGCTTGTTCCTCCGGACTGGCAAAAAGGCTGAGGACATACAACAGGTGGGGATTGTGATTGCTATGTGGGAAGGAACAAAAAACAATGTCCAAGACGCCATTATATGCAGCGTGGAGGATACACAACAATTGCAGTTCCTTGAGTATTGAAATGGACGAACTACGATCCCTCACTCATGACAGCTAGCAAGTTGAACAAGCCGGCCACGGGAAAAAATGTTCCGACAAGTGCAAAAGGATATGGCTAGGAGCTGCAGTCATATGAATCTATGTCTTTGTCTGGAATAAATGGAAACAGGGATATATTGTCTGGTTTCTCGACATGCAGGAAAGGTTTGCTAGCAGATAAGAAACCACCCAGCATTGCACTTAAAGCTAAACGTGATGAGAAAATGCCCTCGGTAATGGACACAAACTGGTTAAGAGCTCAGGCCAAGAAGAAGAATGTAAAGCCTGTCTCTTTAGCAGAGGACTCTACCAAGGCCAGAGCCTTATCTGTGGAGCCTGTTTCCACTTCCTATCCTTCAGCTATTATTAATCCTACACAGCCTTTGGCTATTTGTGCTCCCCCTGTTCCAACGAAAGACACGACGGTCCCCAACAAGATTTCAAAGTTCACTATCAACCTCCGCAAGCTGACAACTTCAGATAGTGGAGAGCCTTCGTCATCTCGCACGCCCCCTTCTGTCACAGGAATATCTTCTTCGAAAAGCTTAGCATGGCCCGTTATATCTGAACTGCCAACTAAGCTTAAATTCAATCCCGAGGAAGAACGTAAGTTGGTTGAGCAAACTGCACAGAAGCTTGAACAGTTTAAACGGTTTTATCCGCTTGGTGTGAACTGGTTTATGAAGGTCTCTATTTTTTATTGCGAGCTAGCTCCTGCTAATCTCACCCATCGGATGTGTTCAAACGACCATGTGCAAACACTGGTGAAGAGCTTCAGGACGTATCCTATGGAGGTCCTCACACCGGCCGACGTTGTCCCCTTCGACCCAATTACCAGGTGATTGTTATTATCCATCATAATTGTTTTGTGGCTTCCTAACTTATCAGTTTCTATTATTTCAGGAAAAAGATCACCTGGAACACAGAAGCTGATTTCAAGGGCAAGAAATTTTGGATAATTTCAGGTAATCATAGTATATGTGCAGCTCAATTGCTTTGCGGTGTTGTTGGAGAACTGGAACAGAGGCTTGAGTTTGCTAAAGCCTACGCTAGGAGAAGAATCAGAGTGCTGAATGGAAATTTGACAGATAGAGAATATATTGAATTGAGCATTCAGTGCAATGAAGTCATTGCTAACACCGTATACAGAAAACCTTTGAAGAGAAACTTCAACAGCTATGGCATCAACATAAGACATATGCATGTCCTCCGCAAGGGCCTATTGGTACTGCCACAACATCGGCATGGAAGGTATTTTCTTTTCTTAGCTCATCAACATCGCGGCCGCGATTTCCCTGACCATTTCTTTTGTAGGACTTCCATGAGATAGCTACCACCACATTGAAGGTGAAGGAGCTAAAAGATGAAAAACGGTTCATTTTTATGGAGGAGCGGGTCTTCAAAAAATTAATGGAAGTGGCCAACAAATGGGTGGGCAGAAAACTCTGTGATGAACATGGGGATTTACCTGATAGGCCAACGAAGGACTTCTTCAACAAAACCTGGTTAAGATACCTTAGAGGCATGTCTAATGCAGAGGGTTTCTCAGCTGCTTGATGAGATTTTGGAAGGAAAAACATACTTTAAGGTGTAGGCCGGATATCACGGCAGGTTTGATTGCAAGCAGCGCGCCATTGACATTAGAAGCTTGACCTTCATGCGCAAAGAGATTCTGTCCTATGCTTCCACATTGCGAAAGATTACTCTTCCTTCGAAGAATTGTTGTCTGAGTTTCCTGCTTTCACAGAACAGCGGATTCTTGATATATTTGATTCGGATACAGAATACGTGAAAGCCAATTACAACAAAGATCATGTCGTGGGTAATTTGCCCGTTGCTTTTCTAGAACCGAGTAGATCGATTTTGAAACCTGAAGAGGCTATCAAAATCAAACATAAGAAAAATGTTGTTCATGCAGTGACAAAGGAAGGGATTCCTACGTCCACTCCAGTATCTGAGAATGCAACTTTGGTGTTCATTGACATCAGGGAATTCTCTACATTATGGACCTGCAAAAAGTACATGGAACTCTTTACAAGAATATCTAGCATGACAACTGCTAATATTTATCACCTGGTTATTCTGATGCGGTCTGTGAACTTGTCAGATTGCTTGTACAGCCAGAAGCAGATTCAAGGCGGATCCCACATTTCTGTAGGCACATATGACGAGCAAGGATGGGTGAACAAGAAAAGGGTGAAGGAATATCAGTATTACATCACCCATATGTGCATTAACAGAAGCGACTCCAGGGTAATGTCGATATTGCATGAGCTGGAGCTTCGTTTGACACCGGTGAGCACAGCACCAAAGAGCACCCCCTTGCCACCAATGCCTGTCATTGGTAATGAAGAAACTGATGAGAAAATGAAAAAAAAATGGCAGACTTACTTCAGGGGTAAACCCAGATACAAGTTTGTCGGAATGGAAGGTGATCACGTGCTGAAGTGCCAATTGAAGACATCATATGCTTACTACATTGTTGACCAGCTGGTGCCCAAGGATGGTTGTGTCCTTGATTTCTTCTCAGCTGGTACAGCTTCCTGTGTCGCCTTAATGCAGGGAAAGAAAAGTATTGCATTCGAAATCCAAGGTAAAGTATGCTGATTTCTTATGGCTTTCTTGGATAAGCTTGAAAAAATGGTTTGCCAAGGCACTGGGGAGACAGTTGAAGAGGAGAAAGCAGACACTACAAATGATCCTGACAAGGTCAATATAAATATTACCCAGAAAACAGATATATCTAAGCTTGATGAAATCTTGGATCAAATGGATGAGAAGAGCTACGAGGAAATGATGCAGGAAACGAAAAGACTTCTTGAGTCTACTGAGAAAGGTATTAATGCGCTAGAGCCTATGTTTCAAAAATTGGGGGCCTTAAACAAAAGATTTGATGCCTACATGTCTTTCCTTACAGGGGGTCAAATTTCGAATACATAGGAATGGACGTGGATCCTGCGCATCAAGAGGGTGAGCCAAGTGGTACACAAGAGCACCAGGTTGTAGCCAAGAAAAAGAATCTCTTCCATACATCTGAAATCGACTCTGGTGTCCAGAATGGCGCATCGGTGGAAGGCAGCGCAATGGATACTGAGACGGAAGGACCAGATCCACATCTCCAAGTCCTTGCACAGGCCATGTCTGTAGACATCCCAGATGTAACAGGCTATACGGAGATGGACACATCCGAGGTTATAAGAAGGGGCTAGGAACATGTTGCTAGGATATCTGCTGAGATAGGTGTTGTACCTGAATCAGTATCAGAAACCCAGATGGAGTAAATTCTGCCCCTCTGGTAAAGAAATGTACATTGCTATATCTGAGGAATATAATGTATAACCATAGATACCCAGAACCCCGTTCCGCACTTCGTTCCCGTTCCAACACGCGTTCCCATGCTTGAGGCGTTCCAGGAACTTCTCCTTACGTTCCCAAAGTATGTCTTACCGGGAACGTCATTGGGAACTCCGTTCCCGACGTTCCGGTTACAACGTTCCCAACATGAGAAAAGAAAAATAAAATTTCAACATTATCAAATGACCTAAAAGTTAAATTTTAAAAGGTTCAAATTCACGTTCCGGCAGTTCCCGTTCCCGCCCGTTCCAGTTCCGGTTCCGGGGAGAAGGTCCACGTGATGAAAACGTTCTCGATCCGGGTATCTATGTGTATAAGGCTTTGAAGATTTGCACATCTTTGAGTTTTCTTATTGTTTGAGTTTTGTTTCTTGTCTAAAATTTCTGTGATGCGATCTTTGCTAGCACTTTCTTAGGTTGATTAGATTCTACAGACTTCTTCTAAATTAAGAATTCGAATCAGATGGGTAGCTACACAGCTCAAAATGTTCGCCGCCGCGATCTTCACTATCACTTTGTTTTCCTTTCATCCATATGTAGACCTTAATGGACTTGTGATCTTATATCCATGGGCTAGCTAAGCAGCTTCAAATCTTCGCCGTCGCAATCCTGCTGAGTATTTTTACTCTTTCTTGTGGACAGCTCTTACTCTGAAAGGAGCTTGGGATAGCCTTATAAAAGTCGAAATCGGATACATCGCTGGTTGTGGCCGAAAATCATCGAAAAAAACGGCAACTTTTACTCTGTTGCAACCACTTACGGTGTTTTATAGACAACCAAGAACCTATTTCATGCTAAACGAGAATTCCAAAATTCTCTAATTAATTAATTCGTGCTTTAAGCTAAGAATGCTTTTTTTTTCAGGTTCACACAACATTGAGGTTCGTGTGGTAATTCATTGCAACAGATATGTCAATGGTTCTAAAGAAGGATTATCTGCAAATTAGAGAAAAAAAATGCTGAACAATACATGGCGTTGACTAAAATATTGAGGAAAAAAACTGAACATGACAAAAAAGAAGCAGATATGTTGTAGCTCTAGTGCAACGGAAAATTTAAGGCAATGGAGATCCACAAGGATCAGACAAGGTGGAAGATATACTTCCGGGGTTTCGAATGTATGAGCAAATTGACATTGATAGGAGAACCATGTTGAGCATGATGTGCAACTATAATGCGTGTAATATATATGTTGGCAACATGGGCACGGTGCGAATTAGGTTGGCATTCAGTTCATGAAAAACCATCAACTTTCACTGATCAAATTGCCAGAAGAAAACAAATATATATGCCTTGCCTCGGATGTCGTGTCTCTGCATATCTCCTCTGTCGCATTGGCAATATTCTAAATCATAGTGTTGAGACATGCTTGCTCAATAACTTCTGGCTCGGAAGACTCTGCTCTGTGCTGATTATCAGATGCACTGGCATAGTTACTGGCACTGTCGTCAGAATGGTGTCTACTTTGTGAGCGCCCAGACAATGCCTCTTTTTGTGTGTTTAGTTGTTGACATCGTTAGATTTGGCATTACCACTATTCTGAGCCTCCATCTCTGGAATAATGCGACAGATGACTGGACAAGCTTGATAAGTCTCTAACGTAATGTCTTGAGAAAATAATATTTAACAAGAAGCAACTTTACAAGATCTAGCAAAGCAACTTCACCAAAGCCAGGTAATTTGGTCTTTTTGTTTCACAGTTTTCCTAATTTTTGAAATCTGATGTTTTGTTAACACACAAACTGGACCTGCATAGGAGAGATAGATAGATAGTATTTTTACGTCATGCCACATTGGCAGCGTCCATGAGGACATATGACGGACCCCAGAGACTTGAACACAAGATCTCTTAATTGCTAACCCAATAGACTAGCCAAGATATGAGGCACAAGGAATATGAAAACAATCTTGAAAGCTTTAAAGATAAAGCAAGTAGTAAATCTAAAGCTTTGAGTAAAAAGTAGGAGCATTGAGTAGGGATGAGGAAAACCAGGAGGATTACATGGAGAGAATTGCTTCACAATCTACAGCAGCAGGAAGATGATGTTGGGAAGATACAAGAAGAAAGCAGGAAAAAAAAGGATGTTACGATATATTAGAAAATATATGCAGCAACACTCAAATGAGCAACGAGACAATGGGAAGAAAGGTAAGCATGAGGACGTGCTTGACAAATTACCATTGAAAAATGGGAATCCGTAGTCCAAAGATTTTGAGATAGTGCATTAGGTGAACGTTTCCTGCAACGGTAGCCCATCTTTGCAACCTGTGACATTTTTGGCTTTTATATCAAATAGATAATGGTGTGATTGGAATAGTGACATGTTTATTTTAAACGTTCTTTATTTAATATAATACATGTCAGTAAGCTAGAAGCAAATTTCATTGGACATATCCCATTGCTAAACAATTGCTTACATTTTCTTGATCTTATTCAAAAAATTGGACAATTGCTTACATTTCCTTGATCTTATTCGAAAAATCGGCACAAAACTTGCAGCCACATACTAAAGGAAGGTGAAATGGTTGCTCAACCAAGTAAGGAGCTTCTAATCAACATGGTCAACAAGTATGGATTGTCCATATCTCCAACACAGCGAAAAGAAAGCATAATGGACAAATTCGTCTTCAAAAGTATTGATCATTGCAGTAATGAACACCAAGTTGCAGCAAGGTTAGTGCAACAAGATGTTACTTCGAGTGTTTCATGGTAGATTCAAAAATTTTTTTTTTTTGAAGAACTGTGTCATCAATATATTAAAAGAATGGTAATGTTACACAGCAAGTGAGGAGGAAGGAGAACTGCCCCAAAGAGACAGCGATACCTCGACACTCCACAACAAACTCACAGAAAGACTGCAACTCTACTGTTGTACAAACCGACCATCACCATCTACAACACCCAAGAAGTCCCACAAATGGCAAACTTCCGCCTACTAATCCCCGAACACCGTAAAGCTTTGAAATAGCTTGTACCGAAGTCGAGGAATCGAGAGGGTCCGCAGTCGCTGAATCCCCCGAAGATCCACAACCGCCGCCGCTTTCAAATCAGCCACACCAAACCAAGCCATGCACAGATGCAAGGCTTGCTGCCGCAAGAGCCGCCAAGCACCAGATACACATGAGGCAAAGAATCTGGCCGGGCTAGTCAATCTCACCAAAAACGAGCCTCGACCCAATCTTAGGCACCGCAAATGAGGGCATAAAACCGCATAATGCTCCACGCCTCAATGATGAAGGCCACAACAAGGGCGAGAGGGCTCACACCCGCCTAAACCGACTCACAAGGGCATTCACCCCGATACAGCGGCACCACCTCGCCACGTAAGCACCCTAACGTCGGTGGGGAAGTGAGCTCCATGTCCACGCCCAAACCGAAGCGCCATCGAGAACCCGAAGCCGCAGACCACTTGCCCGGCGGGGCAGAGTGTCATGAATAGCCAGCCGACCCGGTAACAAGACCGCACAAAACAAGAAGACACAACATCCCGGATGAACCTTCCAAACCTGCACCACCACATCATCCCGAGGGACTATAGGTATGTGTAGCGAATACTCCCCGCCACTTGTTCCCGATAGCCCGGCCATCCCCTCGTGCAAAAACGAGCTCGAAAGAACTCCCACGGCTAGCTGACCACCCCAATACCAATCCTCCAAGGTGAGCACAATGCTAGCCGCCTCCAACAGCTTCACAAGGTCCGAAAGCATGCACAAAGTACCAAGGGCAAGTGCGAAGGGGGTAGAGGAACCCACAAGAAAGGAGAAGAGTGGTGATAAACTGAGGCATAATCTAGCTGGAAGAGCACACGCACATGATCCCAGACCCGTAACACCCCCGTTAGAAAAGGGGATGCATGTGGAAAAGGCCGGAGACCATACAACAGTGCCCAGGGCAACTCCACATGCACAGACGGCTTCCCAAATGCCACACAATGACGAAGAGACTGCAACAACAGTGCCGCACCAGGAGAAGATGCTCCATGATCCTGCAAAGTGCTCCAAACAAACTTGAGACCAACACCTTATTATGCAGCGCCAAATCCAGAATGGCCAAGCCCCCATCCGCCCGAGGGCGGAGACACTTCCACCAAGCCACTTTAACAACCGCCCCTTTATCATCCCTGCCCCACACAAAATTTCGAATAATCTTATCCAAAGCATGTATCTTACCCTCAGGAGCTAACATTGCAGATGCTATATACACATGAGTGCTACAAAATACTGACTTGGCAATAGTGATCCTACCTGCCATGGACAACTTGCTACCCTTCCACCAATTGAGGTGTTTCTGCAACCCCTGCAAAATCTCATCCCACACCCTCCCCATGGAAACATCCCCTCCAAAGGGAATACCCAACAACTTAGTACACACATTATACCTGGAAGCACCTTCCAAGGGAATAAAGCCAAACAAGGGGAAGGCAGAGTCAGCTGAGCCCATAATGCGGAGCATTTAGGGTGCAAAATTGGTACTGGATAGCAGAAATCACCGTCCGGACGCCGCTTACAAGTGCTTAAAATCGGTGTGTTTTAAACACGACGTGCGTGATTGAAGTATTGACATGTAGGGTGCGCGCCCGTCAAATGACAGGCTGAGAGAATCATGAACATGTTTGGTGCCGGAAACATGAATGCCTGTAGCCCGCCATATTCCTGGATGGCGGGCTAACCCATCTTGAATTCAAGCAAAATGGAGGGACTAATTGTTTCCAAGAATTGCCTGAACCGAAATTCAACAATTTGCCCTCACCAATTTTGCAATACACGGAAATCCGGGATAGATGAAACCCAATTCCTCTCCCCGTTCAATTTACAGAGCCATTGATGCAGCAAGGAAGAGAGATCAGAGGCAGAGATTGTATGCAAAGAAGGTAGCAATGAAGAAGAATTCCCCTTCTAAAGATTCGCCTTCAAAGAAGAATAAGAAATTGAGACTGAGTGACCGCAGAATAAGAGAAATTTCAGGAGAAATTTATGAAGTATTCAACCAAATGTTGATGACAATGACAAAGGCCGTATCCTTGACAGTCTTCTTTGGAGGGCAAGGGATTTACCAATTGCTTCTATAAAGAAATCTAAGCAGGTTACTATGGCCGAGCAAATGGTGAAGAGTTTGAAGGAAACAATGCAAGAACATAAGTTTGAGAGGAATCATGACATGCTTCGTGCAAGGAAGTCCACCTTGATAATGGCAGCAGCAAGTACAAATGGTGTCAAGCCATTGAATCAAGCAAAAGTGGCCAGATTGCTCAGCATCCCCAGAAAAACAATTTCAAATGCTTTTCAAAGAAGGGTGCAAGCTAACAAAGGGGAAGGACCTTGGTCAATGTTCAGGAGGAAGAAGCGGATGGATAGCATGTTAGATTACAATAGAGAAGCTGTTATCAAGTTCTGGACAGAAAATACAAGAGTTTCTCCATACAAGAAAGACGTGAGGAAGTATGTATCAGAGACAGGAATAAAGATGGAACATCCAATTCACTTTCTTGAAGTCAGCCAAGTAAGTATTCATCCTATATTGTAGGGTTCATTATATGTAGCATTTATTTGGCATTCACACGATTTTCCCCGGCAGTTGCTTGCAATTCTACCTCGTGTTTAGAGAGGAGAATCCTCATATCAAAATTGCATTGCAGACTTTTGAGTGGTTGAAACCGAAGTTTTGTAAGGAGGATGCGTGAGAGGCATACATGCTTTGCTGCATTTACCACTTGAAATTTGAATACATCATGCGTGGATTGAACACCGAGAAAATCGGGTGGAGTTCATGACAATTGCAACCGCCATCGTGAGATTTGTGGCCCCGCCCGTAATGTGCAGCCAAGGAGCATACAATCAAGTGCACCAAAGATTTATGGAGACAAGTGGTCCGCAAAGAAAAGTGATGATGAGGAGTGGTTTGATCATAACCGCTTGATGTTGGCGTGTAAAAAATGTGGGTTGGATAGAATTAGAAAATGTCCACGTGGAAATGGATGGCACGGGTTCAAGACTAGTTACTTGGAAGACATTTGAAAAGCAACCTGTGGACCAGGACAGAGAATTCAGGGATCCAAGAAAGGCTTTGAGGTACAAACCTGTCTTGAGATTAGTACAGAAGGAGAGAAGTCCCAAAGAGTTTCAAGAGGATGTGAAGAAGGTAATATCAGATTTTGTTCCACACAATTACATAGCACATTGGCTGGCCAATCAGTTTAAACAGTGTGTGTCATCATTTCCAGAAAAAGCTCATTTGGCAGGACAAATAGGAAACCGGTGAAGCAGCTCAGTTTTGTAGGGCAGAGCATGCTGGAATTCATCTGGTATTTTATAAGGATACATGATATACAAGAAGTTGCTTGTGCTTGCAGGGGTATTTTATTTGACGTGCTTGCATTTCCTCATGATTGCAGAAGGCACAGTTCATCCTTAGAACTTTGAAGGCTATAGCTTGTGTTTTCTGTGAAGTAAAGCGAGAAGAGTGCAGGATTGGATTTGATGTGGTTAAATTGGGCGGTCGCCGGATTTAACTTGTATCGGCAGACACTTTCTTTTCGGCTGCCAAATTTGCTCAGCAAAACTTTTATTTTGAAGTTTATGGAGGCTAAATTGGGCGGTCGCCCAATTTAACTCCATAGACAGACGCTTTGTTTGGATTCTTCAGATGAAACGAAGCTTACCTTATGCTTTACATTTGTTGACGGTAAGTTGGTCGGACTTCATTGGCTTCATGTCTTTCCTTAAATTGCAATTCGCTGAAGTATTTTCACAGAAGAAACTCACCATCTAGAGAGCTTGTTTTGTTAGAGTGCAGGTGCTTGTCTGTGAAGTGTAGGTGCAAAAGAACGCGAATAAGTTCAGACAGATCTAGGTTTTCTGGAGAGCCACTGCATCAATTACCTATTCGAAGATACAGAGCAACCGTTGTTTGCTGCAAAGCTTGGGATATTGAAATTGATGTGTAAGTGATTTCAATAACATAAACTTTTTAGATGAATTCGAGGAGACTAAATTGGGCGATCGCCCAATTTCCATCTATTGATTTACCTTTTATTGACCAGGGAGTTGCATCTGTTTGATAGCAGAGAGCAGAATATAGCTTGATATTTGAATCAAGAAGAGGCTAGCAGACTCGGCAATAGCACTTCCGACCAGATATGGTTACAAGGGAAAATCCTTTCTCACTAAATCCCGTAAATCCTTTCTCACTAAATCCTTTAAATCCTTTCTCACTAAATCCCGTAAACCCAGGCCACATAAATCTACATTAAATCCGACCACAGATTCTAACTTCGGTTTCTAACTTCCAGCGGTTTGCTAAAACATCGCTCTCCTCTTGCAAGCCACGATCTCTGTTTTATTCTTGCATGCTCAGATCTTCTTTTTCGACAAAATATTATCTACATTTATTTTGCCATGTCATCATGAGTGCATACTATGTTATGATTCAAAATGCTGGATGATGATTTCAACACGCAGTCTTTGGTACTCCTACTATCTATGAATACAATCTGTAGTTTATGTGTTGGAATGTTGTAAATATAATCTGTCGTTTATGTGTTGGAATGTTTCTCTTCTATTGGTTGCCTTAATCTTGGAGAATAATATAGTTTATGTGTTGGAATGTTGTAAATATAATCTGTCGTTTATGTGTTGGAATGTTTCTCTTTTATTGGTTGCTTTAATCCTGGAGAATAAGGTAATATTTGTATGGAGCTTGCCAAAGTATCGACTGATTTCACTCCTAAAACCTTGTATTCTAGACAATTTAAATCAATTTGGGACGTTTATGGACTTGGAAAAAGTCCATATATAATGAAATTGTGCTTAATTGTATCTGTTATTGACTTTGCAGAAAATTACAGCATCAAGATCCAGAATGAGCCCCAGTCAATGCACTGGCATACAGACCAAGTTTCTATACTTGTTCACATAACATATAGACATGACAAAAGTGCTGATATTCCTGTTCCTGTGCAGACAGAAGAAGACTGTCCAAAGAAGAAAAAAAAAGAACAGAAGATTGGAGCAGATCAGGAATAGACTCAACAATGGTAGGAAGATCATAAAAGAGACTCACTTTTACATTTCTGATGATAAAGTGCATGACTCATTATTCGTGGAACACTGCCTACAAAAGCATGTTGCATGGCTTAAGGAACAGGAAATAGAGTATGAGAAGCATTGGGTTTGGAGTGATGGCTGCTCATCACAATTCAAGTCGAAAAAACTTTTTTTTTTAGGCGTATTTCACAATGAATGACAAGGAAATAGTGTGGAACTACTTTGCCAACGCTCATGGTAAAGGTGAACATGATGGTGCGGTGTTGTTATCAAAAGGTCGCTAAGTAAGGAACAACTCAAACCCAATGGTGTGCAACCGAGGCATGCTAAAGATATTGTAAAATTTTCTGTGGTACATATTTCAGCGAGCCTACCGCTTGATGAAACAGATGAGATCAAAAGATATTTTTGGGAAATTGAACCTGCTGTTGTGGCAAACATGCAAGAATATGAAATTGAAATACTTAAAGGCACAAAGAAGATTCACTGTATCAGACCTGTCAACAGGAGTAGACCAAACAGGCTTGCTCATAGATGCATGTCATGTTTCTGCTTGTTTTGCATGGATCATAATTGGGACTCCTGCATCAATACAGGTAGATTTGGAAAGTGGGAGGTAACTGACTTAAAACCAGGAGTTGAGAAGAAAAAGGAGACTCTTGAACAAGCCAATGAATGGATCAGTAATTTGGTAGAGGTAGGTGACAATTTTGCAGTGAATGCTGAGGTAGACAATTCAGAGGGTGTGGACTTCTACATCCTTAAGTGCACAGAACCCAAATGCACACTTGAAGATTCATACAAAGATGGATGGGGCCAAAAATTTGGAGTGCATGAGGTTATCTTAAGTTATCAATTCTTGGGTAATTTCAAGTATATGTTGCTCATTAAACAACCCGAAGCCTCCGTGCACAGCCATGTGGTAAGATATCCTAAAATTGATATGGATAAAATAGAAGGCACAGACATGTACAAAATTTCATAGGAGACCCATGAAAAAATTATGGCCAGTCTCCCAATAACATTGTAATTCTTTGACACTTAACCAAATTGATGTCATTCTTTTCAAGTGATTTGTTGTTCCAGCACCTAAGCACGTAAGCACACATTTGTATGTCTTATATTATAATGTTATTGTGTAAGTGTTGGACCCAGCCCTAATTTGGACGCCTCAGATTTGATCAAGCCAATGGAGGAGATGATGCCACGTCAGTTTCTTAGATAATTTGGTATTTCTTTTGGCTAGGGTTCACGCTATGGCACCTTCGAGCACTGCGGGCTTCGAGTAGATGATTGCCTCTATGTCAGTCGTGCAAGTTTCAACGTCTATGCTTGGCTTTGATTACCACGGGTTTAACCTGAATTTTTGAGTGCAGATCAATGTGATATAAGCTTTCAAACTATTTTCTTGCTTAACGGAGTTTTCAAAGATTTGCATGCCAATTTCTTCAAGGGCAACCTGTTCAAACCGGTTCGTCCATTTGCAGGGAGCTTTCTGCTTTCTGGCGCCAGCTTTGCTATTTCCTCCGTTGTTGCAAACCATGGGGCCGTTGTCGTTGCTTTAAAGATAGGGCCACAAACTCTCTTTGCACTGCTAGATAGCATTACACCATCACCAGAAGCAGCCTTCCTAAGCAAAATAGGACAAACGACACTCTCTTAAGGGATAAGCATCGTGTTTTGTTCCGATGGGATAGCATCACACCATCACCGAATGGAATATTTTGCATCGTAAGCAAATCCATGGTAAGCAAGGCACTTATGTCTACGGTGCCAACACCGGCGTTTGCATGAACATCCACTTCCCATGCTTATAATGCATGCTTATGGGCACCGGATTCTGGCACTCGACTATGGCTCTCAGGGCTTGCAATTTAGGGAGCTTTGTGAGCTATGGAGCCTACGTCCAAGCCCCAAAGAACAACCGTGGTCTTGCAATTGCTCAAAGACAAGCCACAAGCAGATCAACAAAACTTTCCGTGTATATGCTCTCCGGTTTAGTTTCAGGCTTCAATTTCCTTTAGGAAAAACGGCAAGCTCTAGGAAACTTTCTCTCAAAACACACTCAAACTTCGAAGAGCCGCAAGTCGCCAAGCAAATGGCATTGCAAGCTATTTCTAAGCCAATAAGCAATGGTTATGTGTCTTATGGTAGCGAGATCACACTTACAAACCGCTTTGCAATTCTGAAAGAGAAAGCAAAAGGTTTAGAGATTCAATTGGAAGAGAAGAAAAGAAAGAAATAGAGTTACAAAACAGGGTTGATGAATCAAGAGAGAGAGAGATCTCTCGAAAATGACGTTGTAAAATATGTGGGTTTTGGTTGCAAAGTTAAAAGCACATAACCCTATAAACAACTTTGCAAAAGCGGACGTGGTTGACATTTATCCTACTTCAAACGATTCTCGATAGTCTTAAAGATTTAAAAGCCACGATGATAGAAGCAAGGATGGACAACTAAGACCGAATTGCTCGAAGAGGAAAAGCAGAAATTGCAGAGTTAAGGACTGTTATTTCTCAATTGAAGGTAAGGATTTTATGAATAATGAAACAATGATTAATGAAAATAAGTTTACTGATATCCTCTAATATAGGGCGAAGAATTAGATGATTTGGATATTGATGCACTTGAGGACCTTCAAAACCTTCACGTGGAGGCACTTACAAAGCTATGTCAAGCGAAGGTAAGCTATATCCACTCTTTGCTTTGCTTGGAATTTGAGAAGAAGAAAAATTCAAAAAGTTATAGGGCTAAAGAAGGAATTAATTGTTGGGTAGACAAAGATACAAGGTAGGATAAGAGAACGAGAGCGCGAGCAGATTCTGCCACTCGCCGGAGAAAGATCAACAGATTGAGGAGAGAACCTCCCACGCCCCAAAAAGTATGCTTTGAAGCTCCCATCACAAGCAGCTTCTTCTACCATGTCGGCATTTTTGTTTGAAGACAATTTGTCCATGATCACTTGAAAATTTGATAGTTTTCTATTTGTAGGCGGGACGGGATGAAGAAATAACAGAAGTTTTCTTTTTGTGTATGCAAGTGTATAAAAGATGTGCCATCGCATGCAATGTAATGCCCTCTATGTAGAAACACGATTGCGCATTTAATAATCACCTATACATCTTAAAAGTTAAAGAGATGACATATGCATCCGGTAAGAGCCTTTCAAACTCGAGAATCAAGTCGTTATTTTTCATGTTTAGATGAATTTCTGCAATGACATTTAATTGTCTTTGTCTGATTCCACTAACCTTGCTACCTTAGCGGTTTTGTTTTGTTTCATTGCCCGATGATCAGGTACACCATTTCACTATTTGTTTGTGGTTTGCTTTACGAGGATAATATCTAGCTATTTTGGAAAAGTGGAAGTGGACCTCACGTGTCTTTGTTTCTTGTGTGTACCAGAATTAATAAATCTGAGTGCTTAATCGTGGAGTGATTCTTTTTACGTAAAAAGTTGCCTTTGTAATGAATAGCCTTTGTATCAACTCCTCTCTAAGTTGTACATATTTTCCTTCACAATCATTCCAAATTGGATATTAGATGGGAAGGATTTATATAAGGTCTACATGATCTTTGACATGCCGCAAAAAATTCAGATTTTAAGGAGAAGGATTCGCGATAAGCACCACGCTATCTTCTCATCTGTCGCAACAAAGACATTCTCAGAAGGACCTTTGCTTTTACATGGGAGTGTTGGCAAAGTGGATTGCAAAAGATATATACAATGAAGCAGGAGGGGTTTCGAGGCTTTTTGAGCTTGGGCTAACTAGGGTTGAGCTAGAAACAGTTATCCAGAAATGCTCTTCAATCCTATTACAGGATTTGGAAGAAAAATCTGAAAGAGTTTGAGGTTGATATGGATGATCTGGGAAGAAAATTTCTCTGTCGCCTTTTGATCTGTTCAACACACTCTATCATGCATAAAGATTATACTTTCCTCAAAGATTTCCTATCCGAATTGCTTCCGTGTATTGTTTGGAAGAATCTGAACGATATAGAATGTTGTTTAATTCCTGTGGTGTTTTCTTTCCTTCTGAAAGTAAAGTAATTTCAAGCACCTGAATGAATTTTTGGAAGAACAGGGAATACAATGTGAGCAACTAAAGAGGATTATCAGAATAAGCCCAGGCTTTTTCACAGGGTCTTTGGTACTAAGTCAATTTCTATTTTGAAAAGAAGAATTGTTGCCCATGTTCTGGTTATAGAGAAGGGACCAATAACCTGTAAGCTATTTAGTGTGGCCTTTAAACTTTTAGCAAATATATTCCTTGAATTAATGTACAACCTAATGGATTATGCAAATTACATGAGCTTTTAAGCAACAATTCTAACCAAATCCTAGGTCAATAATTCTGTACTATTCTACTCAAATTGTAGTTTTAAACTCAAGAGCATGATCAAGGTTGTTAATTCCTCTTTTACTAGATCTATGCGACCCCTCATCAACTTCTATATGGTTCCTACAATATTCAGCACAAATACCGCCTTCTAGATGTGATTTGTTAGGAACAAATTAGGCTTCACTTGAAAGGAGATCGGGTGTTGGCCACAACTATAGTTTCTAGAAATAGACACACTACTACAAAAATAGGTAGAAATGGCACAAAAGTGACATTTATCCTCTGCCTTTTTACATAGCATAAACGTCGCTTTTGTGCCATTTATGACGTTTGTGCTCTCCAAATGGCACAAAAGTGACATTTATGCTCCATTAAAAGGCGGAGGATAAATGTCACTTTTGTGCCATTTCTACCTATTTTTGTAGTAGTGACATTAATCTCAACTTCTGCCATCCTAATGATACACGAATCCAAACAATTGATTAATGATATGAAATATCGCAATAAAAAGATGTTCACACTGCACATCATTAACATTGTACGTATCCCACAATGTTTGGCCCAACGAACGCCTTCTAACCCAGCATTTGAGCATTTGAGTCTCCTATCATGCAAGGCTATGCTTGGTATACCCATAATTTCTTCCTGTTGAAGCAGTGTGGCAAGGATCTCATAAAAGATAAAGTTAATTCTGGAGGGCTTGAAGATGGTCTCATGGAAGGTGATAATTGCAGCTTATGTGCAACATGTTTGCATCAAAGGAGCTGGTGATTGAAAAAATGCCTGCCAAAGATATTATGTCAATGTACCACATTAATCAAGGCCTACGTATAATGTGTACAACCTATCAAAGTTGTTAGTATTTTTCAATCCATGCCAGAGAAGAATGTAGTGTCATGTAGTACATCATCATTGCATGTTGTTGTTGAATGTGGACTGCAGGAAGTTAAGAATGATCTCAATATGCAACTTCTTTTTCAGAGAATATTGAGCATAGCTCAGCATGAGAAGCAAGCATTCATCTATGTCAAGCTTGAAGAAGACATGGCTCAACATGAGGAGCAACCATTCATCTATAACAAGCTTGAAGAAGACAAGCAACTGGAGACTGAAGAGCAACAAGCACAAAACCAGGAGAGAGACGACCAACATATACAAGACTAGCAGCCAGGGCTCAATCACGACTTGGTTGAGATATCCAAAGAACGCATCATAGAAGACGACTTGACTGACAACATCTGCGGCAAGAAAAACTAACAGTACTGCACATTTTTCTCATTGCGACCAAACATTTGAGGCTCCTAACTTCTCCCAACTTATGCCCAGCAACGCTGGGCACCATTACTAGTATATTAATAATAGTGAGGATGCACAAGGGTGGTGTGCATGGACACGTACTTTGAAATGAAGATTGAATTGTTGTTTAAGAATGTACATTTGTGACATTGGAATAATATTCAATTATTTATTTTGATACCATCACTATCCCAACATTCTTGGCAAAATTATATTGTCAAGGCATTTCCTCGATGTGACATGTGTCAATTCCAATGGTCGTACGAAATATTTAAGCCTGGTTACGAATTAATTGTTCTGGCGCGTGTGAGGTTTTTTGTATACTGATGCGCCTAAGCATAGGATTTAAGCACTAGGCCCCTAATCATAGGATTTAAGCTCTTCTTACGCCCTCACGCTACCACCTTAAGCCGGCATTTCCTTTGCAATTCGCCTCACGCCTCGTTTATTTCCTTTGCAATGGCCTCTCGTGATGCAAATAAAACCAAGCACCGTAGTATCCGCTAAGCAGTGCCCGAAGATGCGACGCCGCCCGCAATCTGGGGGGGCCTATTTTTTCGAGCCGGTTCATCCAGATTCAAGAACAGACACTGAAGACCGAGAGGAAGAAGAAGGTATTTTTTTGTTTTGCAATTTTTTTTTTGTTTTGTTTTTCTTTTGTTCTAACATTGTTGATTTTCTTGTTTACAGAAGTCGAGCAGGTAGTGGAGCAAGAAGAAGAAGAAGAAGAAGAGGAGGAGGACAATTCTGAAGAAGAAGAGGAGGAGGACAATTCTGAGGAAGAAGAGGATGAAGAGGAAGAGGAAGAGGCGGATGAAGAAGAAGAAAAACAAATTGGTTTTCGAGAGTCATTCTACGGCGAGCCCCACCAAGAGGCGAGGAGGCGGAATTGAGGAGAATGTGCTGAGGAACCGTAAAGCCCCCAAGACACCCCCTCAAGACACCACCCCCCTCAAGACACCACCCCCTGCTCAAAGACACCCCCACAAGACACCCCAGAAGACACCGGCCCAAGGCCTTTTTTTTGTAAAAAATTTTGTTAATATAAAAAGATTTTTGTCTCTACCACTTTCTGTATCAAATGTTCTTTTCGTTCTTTGTTTTTTGTTCTTTGTTTGTCATTTTCTTTCTCTATCAAATGTTCTTTTCGTCTATCAAATATATGAAGTTTTTTGTCTCATCTACTTCTTTTCAGCATCACATTTTGTTTTTTCTATTAAGTAAAGAATGAATTCATTTGATGTTCTTACTTCTATTATCCATGCAGGTGGCAAAACATTGAATTCTTGTACAGTCCATATTCTGCTTGAATGTAACAGTGCTCTAGCTCAAACACTAAGCACTTTAATTAGTTTCAGCAGTGCTTGTGAGTAAGCACTGGAACACAAGAGCACACATGCAATAAACAGCTATCTTTAAACAGTTATATAGCATAACAAGAAGTTAATCGCACCTAGTACTAAACATATATATTTTACCTAGTGTTTTGGCAATTTTTTATTTAAGCACTTGGTAAGTTTTAAGCATCCCTTGCAGTCAGCATTGAAGTAGATATAAACAATATAGCAAAAACTTATAGACAAGTCTGCATTGAACTACATAAACAATATAGCAAAAATATTCTTAAATTAAGATAAAGATGGTACATGAAAAGTGTAGGATTCCTTGGCCTAAATAAATGATAAAGAGGCCAATAATCATGGAGAATGACAATCGTCATCACCATAAACCTTCTCCAATTCCTCCTTCACAAACCTGCAGAACTGCAACCTTTCCAAGCATAGCTTCATAATCTTTCTATCTGTCTTAGGCCAAGGCTTGTATCTGTGTGTGTTCTTCACCAGTAACTTCATTTTTTCCTCAGTCTTGGCCTGTAGTATTTCTTCTATCTTTGGGGTGAGTACTGTTAGCACTTCATCATGGACATCCATCTTAAATGCAGGTACCCGCAGAAATTTCCACGGACTGCTAAGGTAAGTCTTGTATAATGAATCATCAAGAAGCAAAGTCTTACATTTGAATCTTGGGTATGACTCATATATTTTCCCAAGTGGCTTCATCATGACTGGACAGCCAGGTTTGTTAGGGTGGTGAAAACCGGTCCACACACATTTTTTCCTGTCCCCATACAAATTGAAATCCGGCCCCTCAAATGACATAGTACTTGCAAAGACATCTTCCACATTAGAGAGTTGCATTGATGACCATATACCAACACAACACTTCAGAACAAAGTCTTCAAGAAGAACACCGCTTCGGGTCCAATATCACTTTCTTTCTCGCTAGTGTATGTCATTGTCAATCCCGCCCAAGCGTATGTATTCATTTGCACCAAATGTTTTACCAACACACCATTTAAATCCAAGACAATGAGTTTATCTTTTGCTGCCAAATCAATATTTAGTACGTTGGAACATCCTGAATACCTACACAACAGAATTACTACATGAATAAATAGATGTAGATGAAAATGAAAAATGGGTTGAATGTGGAAACCTTTCTCAGATCAACAAAGGATTCTTCTCGACCTAACAGATTCAACCGGTAATCCTACAAATAATGCAACAAAAAAAAATCAATAATATTCATTGTTTATTTCGGGCTTGCCCAAAGAATGCCCACACCGACCCATTGTTAAGGGCAGCAATCACTTGTTGAACATCGGGCTCACCAAAACCTGAGGGCCTGATTTTGCATTTTCTTCAGAACACACTTCCATAGGTGTGGTGTCATGATTGAGACTGCTTCCTGCATCTTTTGCATAGCTACTTCTTGTTCTCTTTCTTGTAGCCCTGAACAACTTCTTTGCTATCCTCCAGCCTTACCCCCTCTTTGTTCTTTTCGCCCCTTTCCTTTTGGCAAGTATTCACTCAAGTTGCCCTCATCCGATGGAATTACTCCCTCAACTTCCTTAGGTGCTTCATTGTAGTGTACAATCGGGTTCGTTGTTTTTCCACAACCGTGTTTGTTTACAACCGGTGTTTGTGTTTACAACCGGTGTTGTGTTTACAACTTCTTCTATAGCTTCTTGGACAGCTTTCTTGGACTGGTGGTAGTGGTTCTCATTGTTGCATTCAAATCGGTCACAATTGATCGTACTCTATAGGACTTTGCGGGGGTTGTGCATCTTCAAATGGCACCATTGTCCTTCTTTGAACCCCAAGGATGAGACCTCAATTGCGTGACGGATTAACACATCCTTTTTGGTGTACTATTTGAAGCACCCGCAACATGGCCAAAACCTAGCTCGTCAAATACACCCTCTTGCACCTTTCGAGGGCAACCATGAATACATTGTCCTCCTCTCAACAATGAACAACAAGCTATATGATACTCATGTTGGCAATTCAGTGCTAAACTTAACCTGTAAGCTTTAGTGAATTCCAAACCACATGCTGAACATGTATAAAATGGATCTTCCACTAACAACTTATCTCGTATAATAGTAGAGATGCTAAATGTTGCAGAGTATCCATTTTCAAACTTCCACAAATTGTTTATGTAGAATTGCGTAAGTCTCTGTTCTTCTTTGAGAACTTTTAACTCCTCCTCAAGTTTGAGTTTACATTTGACCTCGCTCATTAACGTATGTAGGGTTCATTGCTTTTTGTACCTTGTTCCCGTGCCAAGTTTCCATCCGAGCGATACCGCTCCAAATCTTTAATTTCGCCTCCAACTCACGGTTTGGATTAAGCTTGAACTCCTCCCCGGTTTGTAGCCAAATCATTTGTGGCTTTGTCTTAAACCGTTCTCGGCCCTCTTCCAACATCATTTTCTCAGAATTCGAGGCCTTTCTCATTGCCTTTCAGCTCACTTCCCTATCGCTTCCATATTCTTTGTGATAAGTAAAACCGATTTTCCAATCTCCCCATCTTGCATTCTCTAAGGTTTTATGTTTTCATCACATGCACCGATATCATTTGATCCAGTTGCCACCTTTGGCTTTGCCTTCATTTCAGCTTTTTCTAACATGTGCTACAACATCATCCTCTGTTTTTACTTGTCTATTGTTGTGGTATCTTTGGCATTGCACGCAGAAATGCCCAATGATTTACTTTGTGTTCCTCGGTGCAAGTATTGATCTAGTGCAATTTTCAAACGCAAAAGCAAGGGCCGTTTGCTTTCTTACTTCTTTGTTGTGACAATTCTTGTAGATTTTTTGGCGAGTGTTTCCAACTTCTCTTGAAGATGCTCCTTTGCACAAGTGCCATTTTATCTTTCCCTTGTTCAACTTCTTTGTCCAAACGTAATCCCAATCTCGATCCGCGACATTAGTTTTCCAACCAAGCTTCTTCCTCGTGGGGCTTCACCCCGAATTGCCTGTACCTCGATGTTTGTGGAAAGTCATCCGCTCCCATGCCTCCATCATCAACAAATGAAACACCGATCCGAAGTTTTTCTACCGAGGGGAAAAGGAGGGAGAAGGGCGTGATTCGAAGCGACATCCGCGAAGTTTCAACACTTAAAGTGCTTAAACGCTTCGCCAAAAGTTGTACCCCACTAGCGATTTTACACCCTTTACCTCAATTCAGAAGAATGCCCGAGGCCAAGGAGAAAGTATCCAGCAAACCCTTCACATTCCGCAGATTCCTCTCTTCTGCCACCAAGAAGAGGAAAGTGTCATCGGGAACCGTTAATAATCTGGCGGCTACCATCCCGCATCTCGAAGCCCATCCACCACCCCTTCTCCACTGCAAAGAAAAACAATCGGACAAGGCCTCCGCCCACAATCGTAAACAAAAACGGCGCCAAAAGGCACCCCTGACGCACTCCTTTGCCTAAGGAGAAAAAGGCGGAGGGTTCACCCTGGCACACCACCGTAGCCCGTGCTGAGCTATGCAGCCTCATTGACTGTCTCTGTAAAGCGTGGACCACATCCCAACGCTAACATCATGGCAGACAAGAACTCCCAACGGACACTATCGTAAGCTTTGGCAAAGTCAAGCTTAAGATAGGCAATGCCTTGACCTGTTCTCCTGGCCCAATAAAGGCCCTTGCAGCAACATTAGTCAAAATGTTCCTCCTAGGAACAAACCCAGATTGCACCTTACTAATGGAAGAAGTCAACACCGGCTTCAACTTCTCTACCAGGGCTTTCGCAATAATCTTGTACACAGAGGACAACAAGGAGATAGGCCTCCAATCATTAATGGTAGAAGGTTGCTTAACCTTAGGAATCAAGGAAATGCATGCGGTATTCAAGATCCTATCCATTTGAGAAGACTGCAGCAACTCAAGATACATTAGGTAATCAAATTTGACCTCTAGATGTAGTTTTGAGTAGTTTTAGGAGTTTGCATGTTCTATACAATACTGGCAAAAATCTTGCTTGGATTTGTATGTCTTGAAGAACAATAGTTGGCACGAACATATCATCTTCAGCTATTGGATTATCGAACTTTCCAACTTGTGTGTTTCTCTTCTACTTCCAAAATGAGAATAGAAACATAGAGTAATGTTTTAGGAATTGAAATGTTCGTTTCAAGTACCTGGAATCCTAGAATATGGCTGCATGCCAGGAGGGTGTTAGTCCGTTTATTCTCGATCAAAGTGCAGACCCCCAAGCCCAAGCCTTTGGTTTATGCATTTTCTGTCTTGCCGGAGGAAATCAGAGAGAATGTTACAGATTACGCATGCCTTTTGAAGCGTTGTGGTGACCTGAACCTTTTGGCCGAAGGAAGGTTTGTGCATGCTCATATTCTCAGCCATGGACTCGAGCAGCAGAAAAATTTGAGCAATTTGATCATTGAAATGTATGGACAATGTGGTGCTTTGGCAGATGCACAGGTACTCTTTGACAGGCTCCCTTGGTGGAATAAGAGATCAGGCAGCTTTATGGTTGAAGCATGTGTGCAGCAGAAGGGGGTTGAGGATGCCAGAAAATTGTTTGATAGGATGCCAGAATGCGATATTTTTACTTGGAATGCCATGATTGCAGCATATGCTTATAGATTCCAGCTGAAGGATTGCCTAGATATGCTTCAACAAATGCAGGTACAAGCTGTTAGACCAGATAAGTCCACATTCTCATGCATTATAGAATCATGTTCCAATGGTAAATTTGTAGCAGAAGGAAAAGAGGTTCATTTGTTAATTGTACAATATAATCTTGAGCCAGATTTTGCAGACGCTCTTATTGATATGTATGTCAAATGTCACAGAATTGAGGATGCTGAGGAAATATTCAACAAAACAGTGAAGCCAAATGCAGCTTCTTATAATGCATTGGTTGCAGGATATGCTCAGGTTGGTCAGAATAAGAAGGCTCTACAGCTTTTTAGACAAATGCAGCTAAACTCTTTAACCTTAGACAAGGACATATTATTGGTCATTATCAAGGTATGTGCGGATATAGGGTCTTTAGATGAAGCCATGAGGATTTATGCTAGGATTGTTTCCAAAGGACTGGAGACAGATGTCGTTGTTGGGAATGCACTCATCATTATGTTCAGCAAATGTAAAAGCCTTGGGAATGCTCAGAAGGCATTCGACAAAATAAGCATGAAAAATGTAGACTCCTGGGCTTCCATAATTGCAGTACATATTCAACTAGGTGTATACAATGACGCATTGCAGTTGTTTCACCATATGTGGTTACAGAATCTACTACCAGACAAAGACACTATCCAGAGAATCCTTGATATAATGGATTTCCAGGATTGTTTTGCTGAAGGTAAGCTGATACATTCTTATGTGCTATATAAAAGGCTTGGTTTTGATGTTGGTTTTGAGGAGGAGCTTGTTATACGCATCTATGGTAGGCTGTAGTCCGAAAAAAGAATAGAATGTTTTTTGGTCAATGGGATTGAAATATATTAAATTGATGCATGTTGCTGTCAGAAGATAACCTAAGAAGACAACGGACGGAGATTCAACAATGTCTATATTTAGCAAGTAAGTTCTTTGCAGTATTCATGTGCAGAACATTTTGTTGTTCAACAGAACTATGGCGGTTTGCTTCTCTTTTTGTCTACATTCTTATATTATCTGAATCAAGCATTGAAACTAAAGGGTTGGAAGGAAAGAAAAATATCAAACATCATCTGACTCGGAAGAGATATCAAAAGATGAACAAGCTTCTCATAGCCATGGATACTACTGATTCATAATGATGTATGGGAAATTGTAGGAGAATGGGTTATGGATTATGTTGCTGGGGATGAGTCTAGACCAGCCCTGAACCAAATCTCACAGCTGCCATTGGGGTCAAGTCAATGAAGCACCATCAGGAAGAACATGCAGAAGCCTCGGAATTGGAAGAAGAGGAGCAGCTTCCTAAAAAGTCGATGCTGCAAAACTTCCATAACTAGATCGAAGCAACAAGACTTGAATTCAAGAGGATGATAAAGTATCTACATGGTATGTTCATACCTAACGTTGAAGAGGCGGATTTTGCCAAGGATGTGCTAAGGTATACAAGAAGAAGCAATTTGCCACTCAGATAGGTTTTACACTGTTTTTGTTTCTATTTTTCAAGGACTGAGAGTCTTTGAATATTACATGTATATTCATGTCCTATGTGCCTGATGCATCACTTCCATGCTGACATGGAGCTTCATCATAAAAGGGCCCACATACTATTTAGTTAGCATCTTTGCATCTTTTCCTTTCATCTCTATATCTCGGATTACTGGTTGTGGTAGTCTAAAATATATCAGAACATGCTTTTCTCTCGGCCAGTATGTAAGAAGAGAGTGCTTTTCCTGGAGATGAAGAAATTTTTATTAATACAATGTGTACGCTCATTTTGCAAAGGGTTTTGTGCAAGCATAAAAGTTGTTGCTTTATTGGACAACACAAATTCCTGCCCCATTTATGTGAGATAGAAATAAGCTTTGTGTTCACTACAGGAACATACATGACATTTCTTAAATTCTAGAGACATTATATGCCATTTTCTCAGTTATGGGATGGATGTGTGATCTCAGAACCTGTACTGAAAGAGGAGATTGAAAATCCAAGTATTCTATTGATATGCAGAATACTTACTGGAATCACATTTCTTGTTTCCTTCTGCAGACATTTCAAGGACTTTGGCTCACTGTGTCCATTCTGGATGGATTGAAATTCTCAGAAGAAAGTTGCCATTTCGCCCAGGCTTTATTCAACGAAGAAAAACAACTATGACTAAGGGTTTCCGTACCTGAGGGCATACCAGGCATTCTTAAGACAAAGATCATGAGGAGTTGATACTTAGTACAGTGCCCATCAATGGCCTAGCTTCACAGAGATACATTTAAGACCTTTGGTCAAGGATAAGGTTTTGAAGAGTTACATTCAGAATAATATGGGTAGTTGGTTTTGTAGTCTTATCTGAAAAGAAGTCATCATCTAAAATGGCAGGACACATAAGAACAAGAATCAGCAGATAACTTATCACTGACAGTGCAGTGGCATTGTATAGCTTTCCTGGCCATTGCGCAGGTCTGCAACTCTATACTAGTTGTCTATAACGCTGTACCTCAGATGATTAACTGCTGCATTGATAGGTGTTAGTTCCACCAGCGTTATATTTTTTCATGAGTTGTTGGGGAAATACGATGTAGTCTTTTATGATAATTTCTCCAATCACAAGGATATTATAGGCAACAGACTTTATTCTCATGCCAAAAATGGAATAGGAACGTCAACCAGAATGAAACTTTGGAGAATAACACAACTTTTCTTGACAAGAAAATCTAGCAAACATTTAATGCTCCTTTTGGCCTCTGTCAAGAGCTCTTATTAACTATCACGGGAAGCTTGGATCAAGAATTAGCAAAACATTTGCACAGACCTTTCATATGGTGGAAAGCTGAAAATGCAAAGTGATCTAGATGATGTAGCTGCAAAAGTAGATGGGGTCTTCATAATGAAAGTTAGCTACATTGGTCTTAGAGCAAAAGGGGCGAGAAAATGCACATCAAAGGATCTTTCGACTAGGTTGGCTTAGATACCATCGCTGTAAATGTCGGACGTGGGCATGTTATAGCCAGCCTTAAATGGCAAACAATCCGCCAAGTGCACAAAAATGTCGTGTATTTTTTGGCGTGGCTATAACATGTCAAAGACACGGATATACCTCGGATATGTTTGTGGCTATAGCATGACGGCGTCCGATATATACAACGCTTTGTGTGCTCAGTAATTAATATTTTCAACTTTTTAAAGCATTTCAAGGCTGCATGCATGTATCCTGTAGCTATAGCTTAATGTATATGCTACTTTGAGTTCACATATCCATCCTTTTTCAAAATTCATATCCTTTTATCTACTTGTACTAGGGCTCATGTTGCTATAACCTAACATCTTGACTATGTTATAATAATCTCAAAATACGATATTTCAAAACGCAAATATACAATGTGTATCAGAAATAACAACTGGATTAAGTGAGTCTTGTAGCAATACCTTCATCTTCCTTTATTCTTAGCTTATATGGCCATTTCAAGTCTACTAATGCTTAATCCCCTAGGAGATAAGAAACCTCATCTAGAAAAAACTTGCCTAATGGCCCTTCTTGCTAGTCCTTTGTTATTAAAAGTTAGATTTCAATTGACAGGTTAGTGGTTAGAAATTAACTGCCCATCACTTTAAGGCTTTGAAATATTTGTTTTTGTATAAATCAAAGCATGTCTAGAGTCTAGAAATTGGAGAAAGATACAAGAACAGGATCAACATGCTCTTGACCATTTAAAGATGCTATGTTCGATATAACAATTTGAAGGAAATTGAAATCTTACTAGTCTTTAAGATATGCTTGAAAGTATCTTAAAAATCCTATTGAATTAGAATTTAGCTTTAAGTCTAGAAGAAGATTAGTGCAAAAGCCCATTGATCAACTTGTTTGTTGACGAGGGATTGCATTTCAATAGGTGGTATGGAGGGTGAGCTCGGTAAAAGTGATGATTATGGAAGCCATGCAAGGGTTGTAAATAACTCTCAAATAGATGCCAACACATTTAAGGATGCAAGGTGTAGAATTAATTTAGGTTCAAAACATACTAAGTACAAATGTTGCAGGACAATGAAACCTAGGTGGAAGTTTAAAGTGATGAATGCTAGAAATTGCCATGAGGTGGTCACTTATAAGAATTTGCCTTGAACTAAAAGCGAAGAACTAGACCTAAGTGTGATAAAGATACCGTTCATACAAAAATAGTTATTAGCCGTTATTCTGGAACGTTTGCAACGTTTAATTAGACCAAGAAATTGTTTATATTGTGTTCTTCACTTGACCATAGGTAGTAAGCATCAACAACTGAGTCTTAGGTACCAGAGCCTAGATAAATGAACGTGTTTTATGATGATTAGAACTAAGATGTTCAATGGAAAGTAACTATAATCTCATAATTCTATTCTTTGGAAGCTTGCAACATATGCAATTTATGATCTAGATACCATAATCTAAAGGGTTAAACATGATATACGCATTTTAGAAAGCAGATTGTCGGGAGTGAGGGATGAAGCATTTTCTAGTTTAGAATATGAGACCCAAAGATGCTCTTGTGGATGCAATAGTTGCCTAGCTCACTTAGAGGCAAGCAAATAATATATTATTGGAGTTTTATGCTTCTCCTTAGTCATGGACCACATTATGATGAATTGAGTCCCAGCTTGAGTGTGATGCAAGTGATCTTTCTATGAAGGATGTATCAAAGGGGCAGATTGAAGCGGATCAATGAATTGATTGTACACTGTCGTATTTTGCTTAATGATCCAGGCCTTATTGAGTAAATTGATAGAGTAATATTTAGAAAATATTCTCACAAAAAGTTGTATTGTTGGCTGGTGTTTAGATTAACTATTTCACTGATGGGGCTTTGGTTAAGCTGAGAATCATGAAGATATAACTTCTTAAGCAAGTGTCCAGAGTCAGATACAGGTAAAATCAGAAGCATTGAAAAGCTTTTTCCGAGAGCTTCCTGTTCACATGTCTGAAACAAATTTTGATATGTTTCATGTTTGAATCAGGGGTGGCTAGGCATTAGATTGTGGTGAAATTTGACATGTTGGAACGGTCTTAAGGTGACCTTTCTTGTTACGCCACTTTTGATCAACTCTGCTGCCCAAAGGGTACTACTTTAACTAATTTGCAATGGTTCTTAGAAATTTCTCTCTCTTCTATATTCTATGTCCTTTTCTGGGTTTACCCCCTAATAAATACTCTTGTTAGTTTCTTGTGCGTGATCTTTTCATCAGAAGCTATATTTTAGCATCCTTCTGCATTTTCTTAGTTCCTACAGCAAGTGAGATGGGCAAAATAGCAACAAGCTCAGAATACTGGATGTATAATTGTTTCTAAGGAATCTCAGGGGGAATGCACAATACCACAAATGATAGACAAAACAATTGGCACAAGATAATGTAAGCAGCACATCTACTTTATTAATTCTAGATTAATGTGGAAATCCGATGCAAGCAATTGATTCACATTAACTTGCTTACATGAGTGGGAGCCATTCAAGAGGTAGTGCATCCTAGACTATCACCAATAGGCCAGACCTTGCTATCAGGCATAATGCAGGTTGTAAATATCCAATTAGTTGCTAGATGTCAATGTGACTTGATAGTTTTCTATTTTATTCCACTGGCCTAAGTGGCTCAAGTCATGTTTCAATGTTAGCAGAGAATGAACTATTAGAGGTTTGGTGGAATCACTTATTATCCCAAGCTCGATCCAAGGTGGAAATCGTGTGGCCAATAAAATTGCGAACGTGTACAACCTTTTCTTCGTCTATACCTGCTTTCCCATTTCAAGTGTCGTGAAGGTACAAGTTCGGCATTTTCCTTACCTACCTGCCCTAGAGGTTTGGTGGGCGAGAAGCAATAATTACAAATTATTCCCGCCCTGAATTATTGCCCAAATGTCTGGGGTGTGTATAAATATTCCCCCCTTTCCAGGCCACCCGGCTTTTCGCGCCTCTCAGCCCCAATTTGCTCGTATGCTCTCAATCCATTCTAATTCTTTGATTTCATCTAATTCAAGTTCTAATTAGCCTTCTGGTTCCTTTTAGATACCGATTAGCTCTTTCACAGTTGAGAACGATTTTGGTTATTTCAACATATCTTTTGGTAGCTTTATTATAACTCGACCGCCACTCAGAGATCCTCACTAGGTGACAGGAGAAATGTGATTTCATCTCATTGGAAGGCTATTGTTGTCAGATTTGAGGTTAGAGGGGAAGTATATATCCAAGTCAAGTACCTATACACATCATCAAACATGGCAAAAGAAAAAATAAGATCTCGATGTAATTACCCTGAGTTGCGTGCTAATTGTGAGTTTCAATCCGTCTTTCGTTATTTATTCATTCAACTAATTGGTTTCTGGTATCTTAGGGCTCTGTATTTTCGACGTGCTAGACTTGGTGCAGTTGTGGAAAATGGAGATTTGGTTCTTAAGTTATGAGTATCTTCAGAAAATCAAAATTGTGGACTTACTATTGTCCCACTATCACAGCTTAGTTCTTTTTTTTTTTGAAGAATATAAGAATATATTAAACCACTAGAATGCGATCAAGTACAATGGTAAGTGTGGTGCTAAGAAATGAAGTGCCCATCATGATCCACAATCTGTAGGAATGTCGACCAAATTTCCCGCTTAACTGTGCCAGCCAAGCTTGAGACTTGGTAAGCCTGCCACACCTTATGCCTCAAGATCGGAACCAACCGAAAAGGGCTAAGCACTGCATTCTGAAAGACCTTCGCTCTCCGTCTTTTCCAAATCAGCCACAAAAGCCAAGCTCTGCATAAATGAAACGCCTGCCACTTGGCCACTGCCCACCTGCTAGGAAGGAGGGCTCTCACCCAGGACCAAGCTGCCCCTACCTCTGTGCATAGGACAAAGCAATGCTCAATGGTCTCACGTCGCCTCCCACATAAAGGGCATGTTTCCGCTACCTGAGGCTTGAACCTGTGGACTCGGACATTCACCCTGAGGCTACGGTGCAAGATCAAGGGGGGTGCACATAATATGCACGTATGTACCAACAGCGTGAACGTAAAGGGTTTTTTTAGTGGTTTAGTCGACCGTATAGGGTCGAGCTCTCATACGTTTTCAGTGTTCTTTTCCCAGCTTTGAACGTTAAGGGAGGAAAATCGGGAAGGAGGGATCCGTAGGTGGAAGATTAGGGCAGCTTCAACCATTTCTAAGACCAGGAGCTATCCGTTTGCCTATTTGTGGTTTATTTAGTGGGCTTCATTTTCTTCTTTGGCAACAAGAGAGTTCAAGAAAACGGGTGATGGATGGCTCTTTTGATCTCTTTTGTCTTTATGGATTCTTTGTTACAATTGTGCATGTGTATGCAGAATGTACAACAGAAAAAATTGATATCCTTGAAGTTGGGATCATCTCGCCATACTCTGGCCAAGTGAAAGCTATAGAAATCCGTCTACAGGCTTTCAAGTTCAGTGTCTTGCAATTGGAGGTTAAGTCTATAGACGGATTCCAAGGGCATGAAAAGGACGGCATATTAGTTTCGACTGTACGCTCTAATGGCTCGGGAAATATTGGATTTCTTGAAGATTATCGGAGATTAAACGTTGCAATAACTCGTGCCAGGTTAGACATTTTCTATTTGCATCCATAAGTATATCTGGTTGATAGGGTTTCCATCGCAGGAGCTGTCTATATATTGTAGGGCATGCAAGCACTTTAAATGCAAGAGAGTGCATCTGGAAAGAATTGATAGATGATGCAAAACGAAGGGATTGCTTTATGAATTTTGGACGAAATGAGGAAGTATGTAAACTGGTAAAAAGAATGAAGATAGAACTCAATCAACTTGTGGATCTGCTAAATCCTTCTTCTATACTGTTCAATGATACCACTTGGAAGGTACTTAGCATTTCTTTCTCTTTTTGACATGTAGAATAGATGGTAATTCTATGCTAAGTTTTGCAGGTTCTATTCAGCAAGGAGTTCATAGCAAGTTTTATTGGGATTAAATCTGTACATGTTAAGCAGAACATACTACATGCAATTCTTAAGCTTGCAAAAGGTCAATGGCCAAAGCATAAGTTTCATGGTCTGGCATCGGAAGTATTTCCTGATGTTATTAATGTGAGGTTGTCCATGGGTTTTTACATAGTTTGGACTGTTGATGTGCAAAGGGACCCTGTAAACCAGATTATAAAAGTGTGGAATGTTGTCAGTGCGCAAAAGCTACTTTGGACTGTAAAGAGATTAGAGAATTTACTTCTGACCTATAGTGAATCATATCTTAAGCACGTATTGAGCTCAAATAGATTCAGGTATTTCCATACAAGTATTCTTTAATTCCTTACAGTATCCACTTAGGCTTTTGCAAACTCCGTTGGTGCAACAACCCTTTTTTTGTCTGTTTTTTTTTCTTATACAGCTCTTTCTTTCGAGGTAACACGGGAGGGGCACTCTGTTTCTTCTTATCTTCTTTCTATTCTTCTGAAATGCAATAGACTATGATCAACAATTGCTTCCCGCAGAAGGATGCTTTTCTAATCTAGAAGTGCAAGCGTTGGATTCTGAAGGTCAGGGATTTTTTTATTGAGTGTTGCTTGGTAGAATGTTCTGTGTTTCGGGCTTTTCTATATGTCATTGAGCTTCAGCATTGTGCTCTTTTTCAGATCGATTCACTCACTGTAGACATCATAAAGCATTGGAAAATGATTGCTTGGAGTTTGGGATATTTTGGATTCCCCCATGCATGGAGCAAGATAGATATCCTTTTGGAATAAGAATTTCAGTTTTCCTATTTCCTGAGGTGATTTTTATTTGTGTTGAAGCATTAAGTATGAAAGTAAAATAAGCAAACCTCTTCCGTGTGGCCCTTTTGGATGTGCAGGTTTGTATTGAAAAGAGCATACCATCTACTTAAAGACGACCTTATAGATCAAGGCCATTCAATTGAAAGGTCTCCATCAGGTATGAGACACCACTTTCTTAATTTTCATATATTCTATTATCTGTGGAAAAACTGTTGGACACAGTTGTGTTCTTTTTTTCTTTGTTCTTTGGAGCTCTGTTTGTCATAATTGCATTGGTTGTATATAATTCAATAAGTTGGATGCTCTTGCAAAATTGGAGAAGATAGGGAGTCATGAGTAATGTGCATTGGATATTCCTTTTGTTGCATTTGCAAATTTAGAAGAGCACAAGATAAGAAGCATTTGTCCGCTTTTTTTTTTTTTTTTTTTTTTTCCTTCGTTGTGGTGCTTTAGGTTTGGGGCGCCTACTCTGGTTCACAAGTAGCAGCAGTTAATCCTTTTTATTCAATCCTCTTTGCAGATTGCTAGGACTGGAAAGGTGAGCAAACAGCAAAGGGACAAGGCCTGGAATGAACTACAAAATGCGGCATTGGATGGAAAGAAGCGACCACTCTATCGCTCTGTTGACTGGACCGGTCGTATGTATGCAGGTACATAACCCATTTTTTATATATTGTGTCATATCAGTGTAATGGATCTGATTATGATTGTAATTGTTTAGGAGGTCTTGATGTTCCAATAGAAACGCCATTTGTGCACAAGGATTGGAGGTTTGGGCACTATCAGCCTGAAGGTCTGCAAGATCCAGTGAGTAGCATATTGAGATTCTTGCTAAGCAATATCAAAGCTTGGTTTCCATCTGGTGAAAAGGTGGTGTCTAAGGCCAAGCGAAAAGCACAACCTCAATTAGCTTGTGCCTGAGCGTGAAATAAAGGAGGATGTATATAACAGTTTAGGACTTGCCTGTGGCTCAATATCTGTACAGAACAGAATTATCATAACTAATGGCAGAAGCCAAAGTCTCAATTTGAACAATGCGTTACTAGTGGCATTAAGTTAACATGCTTATATTGAATGTGCTTTGCTTCTTTTTCTACCTTGTTCTCTTTTTTTTCTAAGTGCACTAGGTGGGGAGATGAGAGAACAAGATGTGTTTGCCTTGAAATCTCATGCCTTTGCAAAAGCAAATGAATAGCCTTTACTGATTCTCAAGTCTCCCAAGAAGGTGGCAGCTGTTGGAAATAAAACTATATTGTGATTTTTGAACAACCCTTGGTGTATTGAAGGTGATGAACACATAGATTCAGATAAATGATGTGAATGTGTTTAATCAATTCAGAAATTGATAAGCTATTTAGGAAGAGAAATGAAATAGGGCAATTCAGATAAATACACGGGTTGGCTAATGCTAAATCTTGAATTGGGTATTAGCCTATTTTGCTAAGTTTTTTTAGTTGCCCTAGGGCTTTATTTAGATATTATTTTTTGACGTTGCATGGAGGCCATCCATGGGAATTACATGCAATCGTGGATCTAGCCAAGGTTGAGAGGTGGTAGTAGGTGCATTCATAAGTCATGGTTGCGAGTAACTAGTTGAATCACATAGGAGCTGTTTTTTGCCACTAAAGATATTGTTAGATCCTTCTATTAAGAAGATAACCACCAAAGTAAAATTGGGCACTGCAAATTTAGGCATATGAATAGAACCTACTGAATTTGGCCTTAGGCAGTGCCAATAAAATTGGACAAAAATTAGCAAAAGTAAATGACAATTTGTTCAGAATTATATGATCGGCCACTCATGTAACGAGTTTTAATGTCTAACCACTAGCGTCTTTTTACTTTAAGCTGGTTTTTAGAGATTAACATTTACCTCAAGCAATAGAACTTGAGGCCAGCGGAGGTTGGACTTCAACTGGTTCATATCATAGTGAAAATCGTGATGTAAACAATAACAAGAATAAACCATCTCCCACAAAGTTGCTGGCATGACAAAAGGTAAAAAGTCGGAAAGGGATTATATAATTTGGCACAATCAATCGTAAATCTACGGATAGGGGCTATATTGTATGTTAGTTCGAAAAACCGTATGGTATGGGGAAGAAGCACGTTGGGGTGGTCCATTTTTGGAACCTCATAAAGTACCTTCACTAGGAACCTTTTTTTTATATACCTTTTCCTTTCGAAAGAGCAATTTGAATTCGAAATTGAAATAGTCATTAATGGTGGAGGCTCGAGGCTCGTCCAATCAATCGTGGAGGGAGAGAGAAACTTCGCTCTCAGTTCTACGTCGAAAAATTCTCCTCCGGTCACAGATCATCTCACCTCAAACTGAATTCAACGTACTGTTCTTGTTTCTGGGAGCTTCATCGTAACTCCCTTAGAAATTTTGAACGGATCTCCTCATTCATCATGAATCTAAACTCTTTGTTTTTGTTTTTGTACAGGTTCACTAGCTTTTTAACATGATCCGTGAGGCAGCAACAGTGGTGGCGAGAACACTAGTGATCCATATGCCAATGGTCGATCAATAGCTATTTACTTGGATTCAAACCAGCAATTTGCAATAATCAATGACAGTTCTGTAAACAAATTTTGAGCTGGAACAAGCACTTAATTTGTGGAGAGCAAGATTTTAGTTGTAAGGTGATTTCCTTAATCTATAAAATGCAATTCTGGTCTATTGGTTCTTCTCTCTTTGATGAATGACCGCTTTTTTTATCTGAAAGTTGATGGCTTTTCTGGATCTATAAAGGCCACTCCTTAAAAAGAAGAAATGTATGACCTCTTTTGTTGCAGAGTAGTAGCACACGTAAATGATAACGGAACCTTCTGCGTTCACTCACAGGGCTTGAAATTACATTTACATTTTAGAGATTCATTAGGAAAAGCCTTTCTAATAGTATCATGCATGTTTTGCTTCTTGCTGGTACTGTGTAGCAGTTTTTGAGGTCTATTTTATGCCCTCTCTGCATATGGTCAATCATTTACGTCATGGTAGTTCTATGGCCTGGGTTGTTGCCTCCTTGTATGATACATAGAACTTTATAAGCATAAACTAGTTCTTAACCTCTGCTTTCTTGAACGAACATGTTTTGAATGAATTTGACAGCCCTTCAAAAATATAACCTCTGATCCAAAATAGACGCATTACGCCATGGGCACAAGATATATTATTAAATGTATTACATGAGTTCACGCTTGATATTTGATGCCTGAACTTTTAGCTCCCTACTACCTGAACTTTTTAGCTTTCTACTACCTATTATGCGAAGTTTAAAGTAGCATACACATGTTAGTTCAAAATCAATTCCAAAAACGGCTTGTAGTTAATAGTAAATTTGGCATTCTCCGGACTTATCCAAGCCATATAGTTTAATGTAACATGCTTTTCAAACTTTTCATCAATCCACTACCCAAGCTGAAGCAACATTTCATATCAGTTATAAAGGTGTCAGCTTTTTAACAAGCTTTGCATATATCAGGCTTGCTACTCTACTTCAGCACATGCTTAGCTTGAAAGAATATTGTACCACTTGCTTTTCATGCACAAGTGTGGTTCAAAGTCATCTCTAAAGAACATATTGCTGGTAGCCTTTGATCTGTAACTAGAGTATCTGATAAAGACACATCACTACAAAGTTGTGTATTGGCATTTTCTTCTCTAGCTCCTAACTACCTTTGCATATAAGACATGTGGCTCTGCTTCAAATTATAGCACATACCTCTGCTAACAAATACGATGAACTTGCTTGGAGAGCCCCTATACTTATTTCACTAACCTAGCATAGAAAACATAACTACAATTTAGTATGCAATTTACATTAAAACTTGTTTCACATGTGCAGCATGAAGAAAATGCACAGAGTCATAGCATCTCCTCGGCAGCCCAAGAACAAACGGGTTTCATGTAGTTTGGAGAAGCTTTCACCTAGTCCTAAGAAAGTAAATCGTTATGGTTTAAGAGATCCAATAATTGCTCACAAGGAAGAGAAGAAAATGCAGGAAGGCCATCGCATCTCATGCTCCGAAGTGAAGATGTTTTTGACGCCTGAGATGATGATTGATGTATGGGGGACTGGTCCAAAAGATAACCGACAAGGATTTAATGTATCGCGTCTTAGGAGGCCATTAAAGTCTGAATTCTTGGAGATCTACAAAGAAATCTTTCACACTTCTGTTGTATACAAAGCTCCAATGTATATGGCTCGATGTTTTGCAGCATGGAAACACGGGATTGACATTGACTGGGATAGTGTTAGTGAATATGCGCAGGATTGTAAGAAAAAACAAGAGGAAAAACAACAAGATGAGCAGCTGCTTCAGCAAAAGGACAAGAATCCCAAGGAACATGATGACTTTACTATGACATCGACTCTTGCTACTAAATTCGTTCAAGTGCTTGAAGACCATCTATGTATTTTGAAAAGAACAGCTATAAATGAAGGAGATGGTGTCTATTATGAGAGTTGAAGAGCTGCCTTGGTAGAATTAGAGAGTGCTAAAGCAAACTCTAAGTACATAGAGGATCAGATTGTATTTCTGGATATGAAACTTGGAAATGTAAAGGTAGAACTTGAAGCAAAAAGAAGGGAGCTGGAGATGCAAACAAAACTTGTTGAAAGGCTAGGTGCCGGAGCTCGAGATAGTGCAGAGCTCAAGCTTCAATATCATGAAGAAGTGGATGCAAAAAAAAAAATTAGAGAGTGACGTGGAAAAGCTACATATAGATGAGCTTGGAATGGGTTACATGATAAGCGCAAACACGAGAAGCTCAATTACCAATCATGAAAGAATCAAAGAACTAGAATGTGAAGTGACGATGAAGGAAGAACTCTACTGCAAAGAAAAGAGCATGAATGAGCAAATAACCTGCAGGAAAAACAGGTTAGAATCTTTCCTCCATGCGATACGAGAGGGAGAGAGCACGCTTGTCATACCACAACCATCAATTCCCAATGAGAATTTTACAGCGATAAAGGTTGAGGTGGTAGCCTGTGGATTTTGTGGATTTGGCTACAAAGGCCTTCAATATGCTGCTGTAATCTCTCCGTGTATGCATTCCTATCATTTGGCATGCGCAGTCTATACCTTCAAAGTTTCAAAACTTTGTTGTCTTTGTACTCAAGAGGTCAGCATAGCTTGGCTTCAAAGTATCGGAATCACAACTCATGCTGGAGGTATGTCTCTAGAATTTTTTTGTGTTATTTATAAGGCCCTAATGTATTGGCAAATGCATGAAGGCTTACTTTTGTCCTTAAAGCATGACTGGATGATTTTAGTATTGTATAGAACTTTAATGGTACATTAAGTACTTGCTATGATACCACGAGCACTTTAGATACCAGGGTTCCTTTTATGGTACTTTAAGTACATAGGCTTTTACATGGAGTATTTTCTGTACACCAAGTACTAAATAATATAAATTACTACCTAACTACTTTGTTAGGGCCTTTGAGTATTCGATGGAGACTTTAGATATCGTTGTTACTTTAGCATACCTGGCTAGGATCAGTAAGCACATGTAACGGGTTCATGTTCACAAGCACATGAGGACTTGTAAAAATCAATCAGGCAGGAATAATGGAGCATGATAACATATTTTTCTCATTCATGCTATGCATATCCCTAAAACCATCAAAGGTTTCCTTCCGGCATATATTCCATATATCTGGCCTTCCAATACATGAGCTACTTCTAGATTATTTAAAAGTGCCATGACTAGAGCAATTGTATGTCAAAAGGGTTGTTGTATGTTATCAGCTAATGTTATCATTTAGCTATCATCTTGTACATGCATGTATTGAGCTTTTGGATGATGCAGAAGATGCTGCTAAGCAGGGTTTGGCAACAGAGACAGAGTTATCATCACCAACCACACGACAAAGGATTGCATGGGTTGTTGACTCTGAGGATGATTGGATGAGCAAGTTAGAGCAGCAAAAGGAAGTCTTAAGTGGTGCTGAGTTGTCCAAAAGCTTGAACAGAATTCCAAAATTTTCAAACCAAATCCAACACGAATGTGGCAACCTGCAAGACCAGCTACTAGGATCTCATGAAATATCCGAAAAATTGATTGCTACAAAACTGCAACAAGATTCCTTTCTAGAGGATGAATCTCTACAAGTGTGCAACATACTTAGTCTTGGGCATGAAAATAAGCAGCAGATTGAACTCCCTTGTATGTCCCCCATTTTCCCGCAAGAACATGATCGGCCTAACAGTTGCAATACTACACCAAAGGGTTCCCAGAGACTAATACAACTGTCTGAGGAAAGAACCCCAATAGTCAAGAAAGGTAGCACAGACAAAAAAGGTCCACCAAAGGCGAAAGCAAGAAGAAATCTTGGGCTAGGTTAGTGTATTAATCCTGAAGTTGGAAGCTTTATTTTAGCAATAATGTCCCTGCTGCAGATTCTACTACAAGGGAGGGTGATGTTGAGACACTAAAACAAAGTCAAGTGAAAATAGAACTGCAGGTGAGTGCATTGAAAATTGCGTACTTGATTTGGATTAGCAATATTGAATAGAAGATTTGGATTTTGTAGATGACCTTGCGTATGACACCAAAAGCCCCAACCAGATGTATAAAGAAGGGAAGCAAGCTTCACTGGAGGATAAAGGGCTAACGTAAGTAGCAATTAATATGATGTCATTTTCTTTGTTGAATTATTCTACACCTTGTACTTGACATGGTTAGTAGGGAAAAAAAACAAAAGTTCCTCTTCTACATGGATCAGCAAGAATAATGATGGCACCTAACCCATCCATAGCGGCAGCATGCAATTAAAATAGATAGATAGAAAGATAGTGGGAATCGGTGAATGATTATGTACCTTGTGTACAATAAGAGTTGAAATATAATCCCACGTGCAGATGTATGAGAAAGGCCACATGTACATACCATTAAATTGTTATCTATTCAGATCTGGGTAAACTTATCGAGGACCATTTACTGCAACTGAGCCAGGCCATGCATGAGAGTATTAACTTAATTGTGTGCCATCCTTGATAATCTTGGGGCACTGCAAAGTGCATCAGACTGGGACATTTTAATCAAGTATTGTTGTGGATATGCCTAGGACATTCTGTTCTCCTGTGGCCTTGTGCATATAATTGGATTAAAGCATGCGCCATCATTCAGTCTACCATGCATGCACAACAATGAAGGCCATGCATGCGTGCCTCATCAGCTCCAAAGAGAAATAATGAGTGTCTTAATAGGTTTTAATTCCATAAATCTTTTTACTGTTCCTTCTATAGTACAAAAATTAGTTATAGTCTTGCATTTTAGACCGTTAGGGAAGGCCACCATTTGGTGGAGTTTCAGAAGTTTGTCATATCCTTTTACTAAAAGAGCAGGCTGGATATGGCATAATATTTGGGATTTCATGGTTGCTAGGTCTGTGAATTGTAAATGTTATTTCAAACAAAGCTAAAATGGATGGTTGTACTTGGAGTGCAGTGAAAGCCATATAGTATCGGGAAGATCTAGACAAGGAAGTAAAAAAGGCCAAGAGTATGTATTATATATGCTTTTACGTTAGTCATGAGATGTCAAGGTTGCTAACTATGCGTTATGATCATAAAAGTTGCAGGGCAACGAAGATAAGGTGAGGGCATACCTCCAAATGCATGATCCTTTATAAATTCGAATAAAATAAAATAATTTGTCAACTTATTGCAGGTCAATGGCTTCCCCAATCAAGGCTGTGCGTAATCCTGCCAAACCTACATCATTAGCAAAGTATGATTTACATAAGTATATTGTTCATATGATTCTGGTAGGCATGCCATTTCTTACTAGATATTATGTGTTATTACAGGGCAGAAAAGAAACTTTTAATAATAGATGTGAATAAAGTCTTTGTTAAGAGATTTGCTGCTGGTGAGAGACTACCTAGGCGACACCAACATTCAATGGTATATTCGATTGGAAGGTTCAGCATCGTAGCAAGACCAGGTCATGTGCAATTCGTTAAAGAGTGTTTGAAATACTTTGCTGTTGCCATTTGGTCTACATTGTCAGAAGAAAACTTGGCCACAATGTTGGAGTGTCTATTTCCTGAAGATGTACGCAGCAAATTTGAGTTTATTTGGGGCCAAACGCAATGCGAGTCCACGGATCTTGACCGTCCTCACACTCCAGGGAGGAAAATATTCCTCAAAAATCTTCAAACAGTATGGTCATCAACGTCGTACAATTCTTCAAATAGCCTCCTTGTAGAGGACTCTGAGTACAAGTGTGTAAGGAATCCTAGGGGGTCATATATTGTACCAGTATCCTTTAGTTTACAGTCAGAGACTGGAAGCATGTACTTCACTGACCAACTGCTTCCGTACCTTGAGAAAGCTGCTAATTCCACAAACATATGCGCCTATGTTATGCGATTTCCAATGATAAAGAGCTTAACCAAGGAGACAGCAGATGTGAAGAAACTACTCAAGAATAACAAGATTTTATGAGACATCCACTCTTTTGTGTTATATCATGCGTGAAGGAATAGCTTTTTGAGCATTTACCATCTGCACTTTTTAATACGAGGCAATTTCCTTTTTTGTCTAATTCTTTGTTCTGCATGTGCTTTCTTATTGCCCCAACTTAGAAGACATCCTTCCCATCATAAACTTTAAAACTTGCTAATAACTGGAAGTTTAAAAATGGCAGATGTGGTCTCCTAAAAAATGTAATATTTGTGTACATGGACATGGCTTGCTACTCTAATCTTAAGTTTCACAAATTGTTCACTTCTATCATCTTTTGAAGAATAATGGTTTGGAACTACCAAATATAAACCTCTTGAAGTTAATTCGGGTTCCAAATTCAAGTTCATGGCTATTAACTAGAAACACAACACATAACTCACTACCTCAAAAGCCTTCTTTAAAGACCAAATTTGAAAGAAATCAAAGGTCTCCTTTAAGCAACTACGCAACTTGCAAACACGAAACAAATCAGGTAGGTAAGGTCTTACATCATATAAGTTTTCTTTTCCATCACGAGTCGCATACCACAAAGAAAGCATTGAAACTCCACTTGGTTTCGACCCTCAAACCACTTACCTGTAGTTTGCACACCATTTCTAAGTCCAAAAAAAAAACTTCTAATTTGAAAACATTCATGTTAAACATGTTAAAGACAGCTAACTAATTTTCACAACGCAAAGAGCAAGTCGATTCATTGAATGAGGTCAATCTAAGGTGCACAATTGGTATGCCATGCCCAGCTGGCATTTTATCTTCAATCCCTAATTCTTGGTCTGTTACCATTTTAACATTTTAGCTCTGTTACAACGATCTTGCCACATGAACAACTGAAACCTTAGCAGTAAGGGAAGGATAACCTTATCACTATAATGATCAAATGACTTGATGCACTCGTTGCACTTAACTGCCCAAAGAAGAAATATATATGTACACAGATACAAATGTCAGATGTTTCTAAGTCTGGAAATCTATATGCATGATGGCCCTTCATATTGCTACTCAGTTCTACCATCACAAAGCTTAAGTTGCCTGCTGCCTGCTCCATACTGCACATGGTTAGTGCAATGGCCATGGCAAGCAATTCACTAGCTTCAGCCATGTTTCAGCCTATAAGCACACTGGTTACATCCTCTATATTCAACACTTTGGTTTCACCTAGACAGCCGTAAAAATAATGATGTCATTGTATGTCACAAATGAAATGCACCCTAAACACAAACCTGTAACTTGTGGTGCTGCCATTCTTTCATCAAAATTGCAACTCAATCATTGGATCTCATTCAGCATAAACATGATTCATTAGAACAGATATTTTTATTTAAAAATGTAATCCTATTATATTATAGCTTGCTTCATTACAACAGATTTAGCTACTTGAAAATCATATCCTTTACATATTATGCCTGTCATGGCCTTGGTCAAGTTTTGAAAGTACAACAATTGTTTGTGCATAGGCAAACTTTAAAAACAATTTAAACAAGTTTTTCCAAAATTTTCTCTTCATCCGCTGCTCCAAGCAAGTGCACAGTTCTGTTCCCCTTAACTTGGTGACCCTGGGGCATATCCGCAACAATGTGGATAACTTGTTCGGTCCAGACAATGGCATCGCTACCCTTTCCACCAAAAGTGTAACTAGTTGTCCCTGAATTAGTATCTCGATTGCCCTCATATTTTTTGTAATACTTACCCTCAAGCACCTCATCACCTTTTGCAAATCTATTTCCATGTGAATCAACCATGTCTTCTTTCAGAGCATGTTTTGGCACTGAGCATAGCACCAGCCAGAAGACGTCACCTTCTTCATTATCATCTGGGGCCTCAACTGCAAATATTGTTCCAGCACATACAAGATCAGCAAGGGGAATATGATCGTCAATATCTTCAATGTGCTCACGTAAATTGTACCCACTCCTTCCATGCAAGGGCTCCAAAACACATGCAGTCCAGCTACCTATTTGTTTTATATTCTCACATTGGTGTATTTCACCATACATGCAAAATGTACAAAAGCATGCAAATTGTCTAGTCATCATCCTAGTCGGGTCTTCCTTGTTTATACCACGAATGCTATGAATCTTTCGATTGCCTTCCACTCTTTTACAGTCCCAAGCTTCTCTACGATTAACATCATCAATTTTAACTTCCCAAAAATACCTTCTGACATCTCTTGTGTGACTGGGACATGTTGCGGCTGCGCCCATAGAAAAGTCATCTGTAAGCCAAAGGGTAACAGCATGAGCATTGGGTTCAATATTGTTACCAGCCTTTAATTGCTCATGCTCTATCTTATATTTAACCTTAGCCCCTTGACCATCGTGTTCCCCTTTTCCATGGCCAGAACAAAAATAATTCCACTGCATAGGAACTATCGTGTTAGTAAAATATCGACCAACAAAATAAAATGGACGAGCGGCCTTGAAATGAGCTGCTGCCCCATCTGACCAAACCCAATGTTCATTCATCTCATATCCTTGCTTTTGGGCCCATTCATGATACAACATGAAACAATGTTGGACAAACAATGTATCATGCTCCTTGTCATCCGAAATGTAAAAGTGATATTCTCTTATAGGTTCATCAGACAATGTAACACGACGATAGGTAATATGAACTAGTATAGTAACTTGTTGGCTGTGAAAATACTCACTTTGGATCTCATTCTGTGGTTTAAACGTATAATTTTCAGCGTAATCAATTACAGAAACAATAACCCCAGGTGGAAAGTTCTTCACACACTCTCTAAATTGTTTGTCTTCCCAACGTGCGGTAAAGTTGTGAGTGACAAAGTCTTTAACATGTTGACGGAAGAACCTTATCAATTCTGCTGGTGGTGTCCTCTTCAAAACAAGTTGTTTTCTACTCTTCGGACGACCGTCTTTATCCTTATCCTTACCATTTTTCACGTCCTGATAGACTTTCCAATCCACGGAAGGCCCAGCCTCTTCTAACTCCTTTGGGCAGAATTTGATCTTGTCTACACCACACTGAGTGCATGTTCCAAGTAGGCAACTCTGATTATGCCATTCAGCCCCATTAGCTTTTGGACACACGGCCATCTCCCATAACTCATGAAGACGAGAAAATGTTTTCTTTGCTGCCAAACAAGTTTGCATCCCTTCTTCATGTGTATCCTGGTGTTTGGCCGCTCGTACGGCAGCAAGCCTTGCATCTGTGCGTGGCTTGGTTGGTGTGGTTGATTTGGAAGCGGCGGCGGTTGTGGATCTTTCAGGGGATTCAGCAGCCTGCAGCCTCTCTGATTCCTCGACTCAGGTACAAGCTATTTCAAAGCTTTTTGGTGTTCCCGGGATTAGTAGAGCGGAAGTTTTCCATTTGGCGGGACTTCTTGGGTGTGGTAGATGGTGATGGTCAGTTTGTACAGCAGTAGAGTTGCAGTTGTTGTGGAGTGTCGAGGTATCACTGTCTCTTTGGGGCAGTTCTCCTTCCTCCTCACTTGCTTTGTAACATTACCATTCTTTTAATATATTGCTGACACAGTTCTTCAAAAAAAAAAAAAAACAAGTTTGCATCCCTTCTTTCCACTCGCAAACAGTGCAATCACACCTGCAATTTTTATGAATTGCTGAAGTTTCCCTCATAGAATTTAATGACAGTCTCAACAGATCCAATTGCACGTGACGAACACAACAACAGGTGTTGCGCTCTTTCAGCTTCTTCACATAGAAGGGCCTGCATTTTTCAAACAATCTTTGGCCAACACATGCATTAGGATACGCCTCCTTAAATTGCAGAAACATTTCAACCTGCAATGATACAAATATTATTCAAGTCTACGCAAATAAATCTAAACCTATATGGCTACAAAATTATTAAGCCTTTAAGATAATGATCCTGACCACTCCAATCTTGGACAGCCATCTCAAAATTTACAAACACGAATTTTATTGGCGTCTATATACATACAAAATCAGTAATTGGCTCCTGTGAAATGTCACGTGCAGGAGCAGCCACAAATAAAGTCAGGGCTTTATTGCTCCTACTTCAACAGACTTGCAGACCTTTCTTCTAAACTGGTCAGTTTTGTACAAAACACACTTCTCTTTGTTATATTTCCGGCCCAAGAAATCAAAGTCCTTGCCACCCAAGTTATTTGAAGACAGATAATATACAAACAGGGCTTGCATGACTACTGGAACCCGTGAGAACATCTGTAATGTCAAGGGCGGGTTTATTGGTTCAATCTCTTGGTCATCTGATGTCAGATTGTCATGTACTTGTTTCAAGTGATTGCATTCCGTTGTCAGGACATTCCCTGATCTCCAAATTAGAACATTCATCTTTTGGTGGGTTTACAAGCAAGGCGATTTCCCCTATGGTCCTAAATCTACCCCTTTTGGAGCTCTTTAGGTCTGGACAAAGCAGTACAAAACTTTTAGTAATAGAATAAAAGTTCTTGGTATTCCCTTGAATATTCACAAAATACCTTTTGTCCTCAAAGTACTTTGATATTGTCAAACGTATCTTATGTACTTTGAGCTCTTCAAAGTAACCTCATGTACCCATTGTAAGATTTCATGTACTTTATATACTTTCATTCCTTGAGCTAACAAAGATTACTTTGGGTACTTAATATGATACTATTTAGAAACTCCTTGACCTCTCAATTACTTTGAGTAATTTAAGTACAATTTTAGTACTTTGGGTAATTATTGACTAAGAATGTAAAAACTCAATACAAACTCAATACAAAGTAGGAACTCAAGATGCATTCTGCGATACTATAGGAATTTTATGTACCTGCGGGATCTCAAGATAGTGTGTCGGATGTGTGATGAAATTGTCTTTGCCTTTCCCTAGCTTTTTCCTGCGCACGTCCTTCTTGTTTGGTGACACCCGAGTATTCTCAGCCCAAAATGCTTCAATCATGTCTACAACCTCTTTGGACAATCTATTACTGCGTAGTTGCCTTGAACCATCAGCCCACAACCCATCCTCAGTGATAATTCTTGTCTTTCTCTCATAAGCCTTTTTAAAATTTCTCTTGTGTATACCTAGTAATTTCGCTGTGGCTTTCTTGTTCTTCATCTTCTTTTTTGTTGCATCTGGACCTGGACCTGATACTACCATAGATAAAACAGCGTTCTTAGCTGCAAGTTGATCATGACTGTGACTACCCTTCACCATCTGTAAGGAGCTTCTCAAATTTGTCATGACTTCTAATAAGCTTTCACCTCCGGCAAGCCTCTCAGAATTATATGCTGCTGACATTGATGGATGACGCGCAAACTTACATAAAATCTCTTGTTGCGTTTCTTCATCCAAATGGCCTGCTTCTTGTTGGAAAAAGTGCACCATCTTATTTACTAAGCGATTGATATATTGACGGCAACCTTTTGTTTCATGCATACAATTGGCTCCTTTCATGCCTAGCACATTAGCTTTATTATCTGCACAACACAATAAGCAATCAGTTTAAACATAGAGATTAGAATGCACTGCTAAACGAACTTCAACTGTAAATTAGGTGCATCGTGTACTTCTAGCAAGAGGTACAACCAAAGCCTTTAAAGATTCTACAAAAGAAATAGTTGAGCAACAAAAATATTGCATCACGTGATGCACGTGATGTCTTTGCAACAGACAAAAGACCACAAGGGCATAAATAAAACTGAACAAGGATTGAAATGATTTTCAGGAGCATAGGCGCTGGAAAGGAAGTGCATCACAATATGCTCCTCAGTCGAAACCATGATGAACATGGAATGATAAAGAAAGCAGGCCAATAAAAACGTCCAAAACAGAATGTTACAGGAAAAAATGTGTGCATGTTCAATAAAACCGTATCTTGACCAGTTATAGGACAAAAGCATCACATAAATAGAGTGATGCAATGAATAGCAACAAAAAGAAAGACATGCAAAATGATGCAACAACTAATCAAACAAGAACAAGAAGATGGGAAGAGGATCAAACTCAAAATGCCACAGCAATCAAAGGCGTGTATGAATAGAATTTTTACAGACATTTTTAAATTTATAAAAAGGTTTAGAGGTTTTGCTGGTCAAATTCAGATGCATCATCACATCCGCATGTTGTGGGAAATAAGGAAAAACAATGGGGAAGATTTGAGGCTGACATTGTTGATGGAACAGCAAAAAGCATGACAGCTTTATGAACTTGGATGATGCTTGACTGTTGAAACCTTCAATTGGGCGCTGGGAACATGGTCTATAGAACATCTGTATAACACCATCAGTATGCCCAGTTTGGATCTGTATAACACCATCAGTATGCCCAGTTTTTCCTTTGCATTCAGATTGTTAATTTGTGACTTTTGAGGCCAGAAATTGGCTGGTACACTTTCCTTTTTGTACTAGACCTTCCTCTACAGATTGGGGCCTTGGAATCCTTTGCAAATGAATGAATCTAGGATGGGCAATGAAAAAGACCATTGCTGATCTTATAGGCACATGTCAAGGTCTGTCATTTTTGCAGATATCCACAATAAGTTTTGAAGCAGTTTGAAAAGAGGCAATTCCAAAACCAATTCGGAAAGCAAAAGTAAATGAATGAGATAGCTATAAATATGCACGCCATGCTAGCTGAGGTATTTGAGTGCTCTTACTAGACTACCAGACCAAAGACAGAAGCCTCACGCCGTGCATGCCAACATATTCCCATGTTTAAATAGCAATTTGAAATATAAAGATTCAAGTGGCATATCTGCATAGTTGTGGAATATAAAAATAAGTATTTACATGATTGGCACTAAATCAAGATACATGTACAAAGTAGCTATGAACAATCCATTAAGATCCAACATATGATCCTGCATCCAGATTGCCTATAAGCGCGTCAAATGTGCTTCGACGCTAAAGAAAATACGCTAAAGAAAAGACATCATTGTCTTGGGTCTCTATGATGTGGCTATAGAAAGAAACCAGACAAGACACAAGCAGCAAGCTACGCATTACAATGTGTGTGGTTGCAATAAGTAATTGCTGGCCCTAAATCACCCTTAACAAAAATTCTAGGATATTATTTTTCTGGATTGGAGAACTCGCTCCATCAAAAGAAGACAGACAAGAAAACAGGGGAGTCGTGCTTGGGCAACAAACTCATATTCTTCACATGACATATTTTGCTTTCTTAGTCTTGCATATCCATGAGAAAACTGGGGCAAGAGAAGGTCCATCATCTTCAGGCACAACATAGTTGTTGGTTGCCAGGAAGCACGTATATTAATCATGTTTGGTGGCCTTGTTTAAGAAGGCTACCCATCAGCAATACGCCAACTCAAATGCGTAAGGAGTCCTTAAGATTGGACACAAACCAAGGAGTCCTTAATATCCAACGAAACCAGCTTTAAAGGACATCAAAATGATGGCAAAGTTGGATGTGATTAACAAGATCTGTATAAAAAGGACAGTTCTTCCATCAGGTTTCTTAGGGTACTAGGTTCATTTAGACCCTATATACTGCACACCGTTCTTGCATGGCTGTCCATAGTTTGGCCACATATTACAGTCAAGTCATTTTACTGACATAAACCAAATAAAAGAGGAATGAAAAACCTTATACAGAGACAAACCTGTATATTGATGACACCCTTCACATAGATGTTTCAAAATAATGCAATGCTAATGGTCGCCAAAAATTACACAAGAATTCTCTGAAAACAAACTATTTGATATTAGTTATACTTGAAAAGAACCGGTAAACAAAACATAAGTGACAAAAAATACAAATAACCAGTCAGAAACTTCCTAGAATGCAGTTGAAAAGCACCTTCAATCTTCATATCATCACATTACTAGAAGCATGTTCTTTTCCAGACAGTATTGACGCTGCTAAAATTGCCCATGAAATTATCCTCATAAAAAGAGTTGCCATTAAAATTGCTTGTGAGAAAATGTGCTTATAAATTTATATGCGAAATGTGAATGCATGATCTTTGATACGATGCATGAGATAGATGTCATTTCTTGGACTGTTATTATTGCAGCATATAGACAACTTCGAATTTCAAAGAAGCGCTCAAGACCTTCAGGCAGATGCTGAAGGCAGATGCTGGTGGAGAAGATGGTACAGCATTCGAAATACCTGGCTTATGACGATTCGGTATTGAGTGAGCTTCCATCTAACGATCCAATGTTGAGCGGCTTGCCTAAGCGGAACCATTTGAATCCTTGCCGCCAACGAGAAAGGAAAAAGAAAACTCAAAAAAAGGAAAAAAAAAAGTCCCGAAAGTACTCGACGTTGGATATCATTTTGTGTAGTTTCTTAGTCCCCAAATAATACTATTTAAGGCACACCCTAACGTGCTTCTTATGGGTTTTTCTACTCCAAAAAGCCATATACAGGGGTTTTTCTATGACCCCTCGAACGCAGATGCCATCTGTCCATATATAGAGGTGCACCCCCCGGGCATGGTTTGTCCTGGGTGACTTTAACATGGTGGAGCTCCCAGAGGACAGGCATGGTATTGGTTCAGATATTGTACAGGGTTTTGAGCGTGACCAATGGCTTAGGCTTGTGCAGGAGTGGGGTTTGACAGAGCTTCCCGGGGATCGGAGTTTTACTTGGTGCAATAATTGGCTGGGGCATGGTAGGGCATACTCTAGGCTGGATAGAGTTTATGGCACTCCAACAGTCTTGGATTATGCTCCAGCCTTCACTAGGGTGAATGTTCTGGCCACCTCTGTCTCTGATCACACACCCCAGATCATTCAGCGGCTTCATGACCACCCACCGCGGCCTCTCAGGACGATTTTTAAGCTTAACACAATCTTTCTTCAGGATCCAGAGTTCACAGCCGGCTGTAAGCTCATTTGGCAGCAGATATTCAGTCAGGACAGCGAAATGAGTGCAATGGTTACAGCATTGGCTAGGGTAAAACAATTTGCGAAAGAATGGGGGTGGCAAAAGGCTTTGGCTCAGCGTCGCAGGTTGGATGCTTTATATGCAAAACTGGAGTCTCTTAGAGGGGGGGTCTCTGATGGCTTGCATGAGCAGCAGGTGCTTCGTCAGATCGAGGTTGAGGAGGAGGCCAAGGTGTCGCAGGCCAGGGTCAAAGCGGGTTTGACGTGGCTGAAACAGTCTGACACTTGCTCTAAAGTCTTTTTTCGAGCAGCCCGCCAGAAGAAGTATGCAACAGCCATGGCGGACATAGTTACACCTCAGGGAGTGTTGTTGCAGCAACCAGATGCTATCAAGGCCTTTGTAGCAGCGCACTATGAAACATTTTTCAAGGAGAGCATGCTTCCCTCACAGAGTGTTTTTCAAGAGCTGGTGCTGGCCAAGGTATCGCCAAGAATCTCAGCCCTTCAAAGACAGAGGTTAGAGGAGCCGTTGTTAGGGCAGGAGTTGGGGGAGCCGCCTGTTGGCTCGGAATAAGTGTCCTGGGTTGGATGGAATACCAGTGGAGTTTTTTCAGAAGTACTGGGAGGTGCAGGTGTATGTGGATCTTTTGGGGAATAACTCGATGCATCCTCTTCTGAATACAGGCTGTATTTCACTGAATACAGGTTGGCTAATGCTAAATCTTGAATTGGGTATTAGCCTATTTTGCTAAGTTTTTTGAGTTGCCCTAGGGCTTTATTTAGATATTATTTTTTGACATTGCATGGAGGCCATCCATGGGAATTACATGCAATCGTGGATCTAGCCATGCCTCTCAACCTTGGCTAGATCCACGATTGCATGTAATTCCCATGGATGGCCTCCATGCAACGTCAAAAAATAATATCTAAATAAAGCCCTAGGGCAACTCAAAAAACTTAGCAAAATAGGCTAATACCCAATTCAAGATTTAGCATTAGCCAACCCGTGTATTTATCTGAATTGCCCTATTTCATTTCTCTTCCTAAATAGCTTATCAATTTCTGAATTGATTAAACACATTCACATCATTTATCTGAATCTATGTGTTCATCACCTTCAATACACCAAGGGTAGTTCAAAAATCACAATATAGTTTTATTTCCAACAGCTGCCACCTTCTTGGGAGACTTGAGAACACGGGGGGTTCACCTTTATCACATGAGCATATGCCACCTGCGTGCTTAAGATGAGAAGAAACACCCCTATATACGTACGCAAAAGTGTTGGAAAAAACTCCGTGGAAAAAATACACTAGAATGTCAGTAAGAGGGGGATTTAAACCCCTAGTATACGTACGAAAACGTCGAGAAAAAACCCCCTTCCATGCACTCACTAGGTTTATACGGGTCTTCTGTGTGAATCCCCCATGCTTGAGAATCAGTAAAGGCTATTCATTTGCTTTTGCAAAGGCATGAGATTTCAAGGCAAACACATCTTGTTCTCTCATCTCCCCACCTAGTGCACTTAGAAAAAAAAGAGAACAAGGTAGAAAAAGAAGCAAAGCACATTCAATATAAGCATGCTAACTTAATGCCACTAGTAACGCATTGTTCAAATTGAGACTTTGGCTTCTGCCATTAGTTATGATAATTACGTTGCAATGCAGGATATTGAGCCACAGTGCAAGTCCTAAACTGCTGTTATATACATCCTCCTTTATTTCACGCTTTCGGGCACAAGCTAATTGAGGTTGTGCTTTTAAACTGGCCTTAGACACCACCTTTTCACCGATGGAAACCAAGCTTTGATATTGCTTAGCAAGAATCTCAATATGCTACTCACTTTGGATCTTGCGGACCTTCAGTGATAGTGCCCAAACCTCCAATCCTTGTGCACAAATGGCCTTTCTATTGGAACATCAAGACCTCCTAAACAATTACAATCATAATCGGATCCATTACAATCGATATGACACAATATATAAAAAAATGGGTTATGTACCGCATACATACATACGACCGGTCCAGTCAACAGAGCGATAGAATGGTCGCTTCTTTCCATCCAATGCCGCATTTTGTAGTTCATTCCAGGCCTTGTCCCTTTGCTGTTTGCTCACCTTTCCAGTCCTAGCAATCTGCAAAGAGGATTGAATAAAAAGGATTAACTGCTGCTACTTGTGAACCAGAGTAGGCGCCCCAAACCTAAAGCACCACAACGAAGGAAAAAAAAAAAAAAAAAAAAAAAAAAAAAGGGGGACAAATGCTTCTTATCTTGTGCTCTTCTAAATTTGCAAATGCAACAAAAGGAATATCCAATGCACATTACTCATGACTCCCTATCTTCTCCAATTTTGCAAGAGCATCCAACTTATTGAATTAAATACAACCAATGCAATTATGACAAACAGAGCTCCAAAGAACAAAGAAAAAAAGAACACAACTGTGTCCAACAGTTTTTCCACAGATAATAGAATATATGAAAATTAAGAAAGTGGTGTCTCATACCTGATGGAGACCTTTCAATTGAATGGCCTTGATCTATAAGGTCGTCTTTAAGTAGATGGTATGCTCTTTTCAATACAAACCTGCACATCCAAAAGGGCCACACGGAAGAGGTTTGCTTATTTTACTTTCATACTTAATGCTTCAACAGAAATAAAAATCACCTCAGGAAATAGGAAAACTGAAATTCTTATTCCAAAAGGATATCTATCTTGCTCCATGCATGGGGGAATCCAAAATATCCCAAAACTCTAAGCAATCATTTTCCAATGCTTTATGATGTCTACAGTGAGTGAATCGATCTGAAAAAGAGCACAATGCTGAAGCTCAATGACATATAGAAAAGCCCGAAACACAGAACATTCTACCAAGCAACACTCAATAAAAAAATCCCTGACCTTCAGAATCCAACGCTTGCACTTCTAGATTATAAAAGCATCCTTCTGCGGGAAGCAATTGTTGATCATAGTCTATTGCATTTCAGAAGAATAGAAAGTTGTGTTACCTCGAAAGAAAGAGCTGTATAAGAAAAAAAACAGACAAAAAAAGGGTTGTTGCACCAACGGAGTTTGCAAAAGCCTAAGTGGATACTGTAAGGAATTAAAGAATACTTGTATGGAAATACCTGAATCTATTTGAGCTCAATACGTGCTTAAGATATGATTCGCTATTTTACAGTCCAAAGTAGCTCTTGCGCACTGACAACATTCCACACTCTTATAATCTGGTTTACAGGGTCCCTTTGCACATCAACAGTCCAAACTATGTAAAAACCCATGGACAACCTCACATTAATAACATCAGGAAATACTTCCGATGCCAGACCATGAAACTTATGCTTTGGCCATTGACCTTTTGCAAGCTTAAGAATTGCATGTAGTATGTTCTGCTTAACATGTACAGATTTAATCCCAATAAAACTTGCTATGAACTCCTTGCTGAATAGAACCTGCAAAACTTAGCATAGAATTACCATCTATTCTAAATGTCAAAAAGAGAAAGAAATGCTAAGTACCTTCCAAGTGGTATCATTGAACAGTATAGAAGAAGGATTTAGCAGATCCGCAAGTTGATTGAGTTCTATCTTCATTCTTTTTACCAGTTTACATACTTCCTCATTTCGTCCAAAATTCATAAAGCAATCCCTTCGTTTTGCATCATCTATCAATTCTTTCCAGATGCATTCTCTTGCATTTAAAGTGTTTGCATGCCCTACAATATATAGACAGCTCCTGCGATGGAAACCCTATCAACCAGATATACTTATGGATGCAAATAGAAAATGTCTCAAACCTGGCACGAGTTATTGCAACGTTTAATCTCCGATAATCTTCAAGAAATCCAATATTTCCCGAGCCATTAGAGCGTACAGTCGAAACTAATATGCCGTCCTTTTCACGCCCTTGGAATCCATCTATAGACTTAACCTCCAATTGCAAGACACTGAACTTGAAAGCCTGTAGACGGATTTCTATAGCTTTCACTTGGCCAGAGTATGGCGAGATGATCCCAACTTCAAGGATATCAATTTTTTCTGTTGTACATTCTGCATACACATGCACAATTGTAACAAAGAGAGATCAAAAGAGCCATCCATCACCCGTTTTCTTGAACTCTCTTGTTGCCAAAGAAGAAAATGAAGCCCACTAAATAAACCACAAATAGGCAAACGGATAGCTCCTGGTCTTAGAAATGGTTCAAGCTGCCCTAATCTTCCACCTACGGATCCCCCCTTCCCGCCTTTCCTCCCTTAACGTTCAAAGCTGGGAAAAGAACACTGAAAATGTATGAGAGCTCGACCGTATACGGTCGACTAAACCACTAAAAAAACCCTTTACGTTCACGCTGTTGGTACAGACGTGCATATTATGTGCACCCCCCTTGTACCTGATCAATGACCATTCGATCCACTTGAGGAGGGGTCGGCACAGTGGGCTGCAGATGAGCTAAATGACCCTCTTGAGGAGCTCTCACCTGAGCTCGCCTCCTAGAAACAACCTGTTGCCACCCTTCCTCTTTCTGCTGCAACTCTTCAATCTGTGCAAGTCTCCTACATACCTCGGGATGCACCATACGAGAGGAGGGTTCAGATTGTGTCTCTGGACTGCCCACCTGCTCCACAGCCTTCAACACAGGGGGAACAAGTGCAGAAGATGAAGGCGGCCCAATCACTACTTGCTCTGCCTGCTTGGGTGCTGAATGCGTATTATGCTGGTGAAACTGCTTAAGCGAGGGAAACATTGCCAAAAGCTCTCCCCCATTGAGCAAGTCCAACTGGAAGTAAGAATAATAATCACCACTCTTAACCACAAGACTCTGAGGTAACACTTCATCCGCCCGAATACCTACACATATCTGTGGTGCACCCACAATCGAGTGCACTATGTGAGTTCCCAGGCCTTTGGCCATGGCCACTAGAAACTCAGGCACCATCATCTCTGGAGGCAGATCCTGGATTTGAAGCCAGCATGGCACTCTAACTGCAGCAACCTGGAGCATAATGCTGGAACAAAACATAGGCCCCTCCCATACGTGCCACTCCATGCGAGACTAACTGCTCCACCGCGGCCTCAGAATCAACCATAATAAGAAAAAAATTATTACCCAGAGACATCAGGGTCACATATGGAGGCAACCCCAGCCTCTTAAACTGAGCCCGTAGCCAGTACCCAAGCCTCTGCATATCCAAAAAGGCCCCAGTGAAATGGCCTAACACCGAAGATGCAACCAAATTCTCTGTATACTGCACATGCTTCTGGTGATTAATTTCTACAACAGGAGGTAATGATTTAAAAACTTGCTGCAAATCCTTCTTGTTATTCTGCTCTAAGATAAGCAGTGCCTCTGTCACCCTAGAACTTTTCTCTGCACTTTCTGCTTGCAACGGTTGCCTAATCCAATCAGAAAACCTAGGCCTAGAAAGACGGGCAACAGTGTCATTACCTTTCCATGCATGAGGAGCTGGGGCTCGTGGTGGTTGAGGCATCACCTCTGGGGAACATACCCGAAAGGGGTCTTCTGGCAGCAAACCACCATTCTCACCAACAAAAGATGGCAAAGTTACAGACTCCAAAGGTGGCATTGAGCTGGGCACCACCTTTCTATTCTCCATCCTCTCCGAATTTCCAGAAGCCAACTCCTGGGAATCCATCGGATGCCTACTGGATACATCTTGGCTAAGAATTGGCTCATGAAGATCCAGCACCAAGCTGATGCAGCTTTTGGATATGTCCTTGCCTTCTTTCTTTCCTCTTGCAGCATCTCTGACACGAATCCCTGGCCCAGCCTTCTCCAGGCCCAAAATTGGTGCAGAATTCCCCGCCATCACCATATTCAGGGGTTTACCGCAGGAGGCCACAACAGAGGTATCAAAACTGACTGTCAAACATAGCAAGAATCAAAGAAAAATATGTACAAACAGAAGGAGCACTGAAAAAGCTTTCCAACGAACCAAAAGTCGCTGAAAACGGAGTCCGGATGCAGAAGTTATGAAGGATTCACAAGCCACCACTGCCGCCATCACCATGGCGCCCATCTGAGCGCCTCCCATCTTTTTCAAAAACTCCAAGTTGATCTCACAGCTTAGTTCTTGCTTAATGGATTCCACTCCTCTATTTCTTGCCAAGATGAAATACTCATAGGAAATTTTCACTACTTTGAAGGATGAAGGCGGAATATGTGGACACATGAAGGTAAATGTAGTCATCAATATGTTTATTGAATGCATTGTTCACGGATGTTGAGAATGTCAAGAAGACATAAAAAATGTTTACTGAAGAATGGTCGTCCTAACGGCATGAAAGAGTTGAGAAGGTAGATTGCAGGATAAAGAAAGAAAGCGTTCGAATCAGATATTGTATTCGAAAGCAAACAGTACAAAAGATGGAGGGAAGTAAAAGAAGGAAATAGATGGACATGGGTTCCCGTGGAACAAGCCGATGTTAATGACACCCATTCTGCGATCATTGACATTTCCATCTTTAAAAGTGGTCAATTGTTTAAAAGCTTAAAAATTGAAGAAGCATGGTCTTTATTTGATGTAAGAATTATTTTGGGTGGATGGTGTCAAAACGTAGGAAAGAGTTATACACGACAAAGCTTTATACGCCTCCTGTTGCACTTTCTTTAACTGAAAATAATCAAACAAATAAATAACAAGGTGTTACTGGGTTCAAATCCCAGTGTTGTGTGCCAATAACTTAGATCCTTATGCAAAGTCAGCACCGTAACCACTGTGCAAAACATGCTGACTTTGTATATAGTCGTGTAGTGTAGTTTCGCACCATGCCACGGTGCAATAAACCACCATATGCAGAAAGAAGCAAGGCAAGTCAGTTAACAATATAAATAGAGAGATATAGCTTCTAACATTTCGCACTATTTTATTCTTGCAAATATTGTACCGTGGCCACGTTAATTCAAGCGTCAGGTTGAAAAAATCTTGCGAACAGTTTAAGGCACTGTACGATGAGATCGTCACGAAGGAAGCTGAGCATCGACTATTACCCTCAGAAGAGTTCGCTTAGCAACCTGAAAACCCCATGGACGCTATTGTAGTATATAATAACTTTCATCTGACAATGGATATAATCTCTGAGGCAAACGAACACATTGACATATAGTCAATATATTCAAATCTTCATGGCCATGGCAGAAGCTGAAGTGCATCCTTCTCTCTCAATTGGAAAGATTTTATTGATCTGAAGTTCTTTCTGAAGTTGTTTCCGAAAGCTGATCATGATAAGGTTTGAAGGTCGCCTAAGAGCTACCATCCGGCTTATGTGAGAAGGATGGGAAGGATAATTTATATCCTATTGACATCATGTTTGCTACTTACATGATCTATGCGATCAAATCAATAGGTAGGGAGGAACCACAATGGAAGGCTATTGCAGAACCTCATCCACCTAGTAGAGGAGATTTTTCTTATGCAGACAAAGGGAAAGAACCGGTGGAAAAGCTAGACGAGGACGAGGATGAAGAGCAGGAAGATGAAGTCGAGCATGAAGAGAAACTTGATAGATGGGGTACCACAGAAGCTCTACCAATTAACGTAGGAGGGAAGGACTATCTGCTTCTCCATGATTATCTTTCGTTACTGGTTTGAGGGAAGATGAGGTCCTTGGACAGATCTATGCTTTTGTTGTAGGTCTAGACAACTTCATCGACTTTGAGCTGGAAGTGCCAAGAGCGTTGAATGAGATGGAGCTTCAGTAACTCTGAAGATTGCTTTTGATAGGGTTTTGAGATGGCAGAAGTAGGCTTGAAGAAAGTCTCGGAAGTAAATTTTGAGGTGATTCAAAAGCTAAAGATATTGAAGAAGGTGAATCGAAAAGGGATGTTCATGACCCGGATGTTCATTTTAAGGATGTTCTGTCTAGAATATCCCTGTGACAGTTCGAAGGAGGTGATGTCATTGGAAAAGATGGGGCACCAGCTTTAGTTCCCATGAAAATTGTACCTATCGCCGTAGTACCAGAAATAGTGGTGGCTTCTGAGATTGATGCGACTTTTGAAATTGGGCAACTCAGAAGACATAGGAGGAAATCAACTTAGCCTAGGCAATTATGTAAAGGTCCTTTAAAGATTAATAAGAAGGGCCAACCATTTAAGCTGAAATTGAGGTGGGTTCGGGAGATCCGGCACTTCCAAAATCACGTGGAGTGGGTACTTCTGAAACTCATGATGGCGAGAATCTGCAAGGAGGAGGTTCAGACCAAGTACCCTAGGAAGAAAGAAGATAGGAAAAATTATCACAATTCTGGTAGAGCTTTTCCAATGCCAGAAGAGGTGACTCGATTAACTGCAAATGCTCTTGATGCTCTGCACGAGACGATATTGCCTTGACGAAGTACTATCGAGGCATGTAAAATGATTACTTTTTTATTAATGAAAAAGTTTTAAATTGTAGAACGGCCTATTTTGCACCTGGCTATAGTGCGAAAAGAAATGTTTCACAATTTATGTGGCTAATTTTGCACCATGGCTATTGTGCTAAACTTTCTCACACACAATGTGTTGGGGAGTTCCTATTTCGCACCTTGGCACACTGCCACTTGGTTAGAATATGCAGAGGAGAGTGTCTTTTTTTTTCTTTTTTTTCAGGCAGTAACAGACACAATCAGAAAGTGAAGACAAAAGATAGAGAAAATGTCAAGTAAACAACAATCCATAGCTACAGTTGTCCAAATTGCAAATATGTAGTAGATAGATGAATTACTTGTTATGTCAGAAATATACTACTAATATGATATATAACTCGTATAACAGTTATAGCATACATGAATCAAGCAGTTCATCATTATTCGGGCTTATAGCTATTCCGTCTAGCCAAGAATCAAGGAGGACACCCCTTTAATTGCTATTAACACTAGGCATGTCCCATGATGGACCATTAAAGGGCATTTTGAAGGTTCGCAAACAAAATCATATAAAATCAAGAACACAAAAACTAGCCAAACCCTTTTTAGAAGTTCATATATGGCAGTCATGCTTCACATAAAAAATACACAAAAATGTATCAGCGCCCATTCTTGTGAGTTATGCTCTAGCAAACCCAAGGGGGTCAAGTTCCAAAAGCTTCATGTTCACACAAAGTAAAACTGTCTTGATGAAAAGATTTTTTTGATTTTTTTTGTTATAATGTTATTTTTCTACACGAGATATAGAGGAAGGCACAAAAAACCACATCTCAATTCGAACTATGTGAAGGAAGATAGAGCAATTCAAACATGACAGGGAACTGTCCTCTGCCTTCTGAGAACCAATACTGGTTCCCAGAAAGCAGTTGTGATATAAAAACAACAACTTTTAGAAGGAGATCAATTTTGAATCCAAATTTGGCATATAAGTAATTCACGAGGTCCTCCATCCTATAAAAGTTTGAATTTGATGTTTTGACTTTTACTTCTATTTTCAATTTTAGGGAATTTATACAAATGGATAGTATTGCTACATATGATTCTAGGTTGTCCTCCAAAGAATCACATTATGAAAGTTTATAAGGATACGAAACTAATGCAAAAACAAGCTCATGGAAAGAGCAAAAGACATGGTTAGAAAAAATCAAAAACAATATCTGTACCTGCTCATTACTGGTCCATAGTTCATTCAAAAATTGATAATATCCTTATGTTAGTCTATTTCAAGTTGAGTTTTGGGACACGGGTAGCTCTTGGATCACTTTGTTCACAAAAAATATTTGTTGTTCATTATCTTAAGGATTGTACTAGAATAGATAACATCAATTATATTATATCTTCCATGTTTGTTCTAGATTTGTGCCCTAAGGTGTGACTTTAAAAAAACACATCCTCAAAATATCTCATGTCAAGAAACCAATGCAAAAAGAACCAAGGAAAAATATGAAAAACGTTTACTATAAAAAATCAAGATAGACTGCTATCTGTAGTCCAATTGCAGACCATCATTGGTCCAGATGATAATTAATGGTGCCACCTTATTCAATTTTGATCTCAACTTTCACATATAGTTTACTTCTACGATTCTCTATAGGACAAAATTAATTGATTAGGTTAGCTTGTATAATTTAAGGGTAAGGTTGAAGCACAAACAATTGAGAATTTATAGGGTATTTGTGACCAATTGAACCCACATGGACTTTCACTTACACCTTTCAAAAATCATGCGATCGAAGCTAAAAAGCCATAGTATCATTCTATGGAGAAAAATGGATAAGGCTAGTGAGAGGTATATGCTCTATACAATTGGTCTCGTGGACCATAAATGGTGATGCGTGCTTATATAAATTAAAATCTTAGAAATAACATGTTACTTTAATATGCAACTAGAGATTTCTATTGCCAAGAAAGGTTTGCATCCATAAAAAATATAATATATATGAAAGATAACTTACATGTAATGTTATTCTACTTGGATGACAATGCTTTATAGCAGTAACACAGATATGAAGTTTATGCTAGTAAGAAATAAGCAGATTTTATGGTATTTTTTTCAATAAGACCATCCAACCTATATAATAAATCTCTATATATGTCATTTCTCACATTTTGAACCATTTTAAAGGCATATTTGGGGAAAAGTAGTGTCTCTTTCTATGAACCAAAGAGGTATATATGAAATGTTATGTGGTCTATTTATATATTGTCATGGCTAAACTTCACAACATCCACTTGAATTCATCAATAAACATCACTAGCTTAATCATTGTGGAGTTTTGGACCTATAATTATGGAGTTGACCCAACTTTTTATGCTCTAATGTGTTAATCTGGTTGTTGTACATCATGTTTGAATTCCAAAAATTGCATGGTTACACCCTAGTTATACTATATGTAAGTTAATAAAAGTTACATTCTATGTAGATATAAATAGAACACATCATTTATTGCCCACATGGCATTATGGATGGTTGTTATTGGAGCATTTTAACATATACTTTTGTCCAGAATTCTATATAGTAGATTCTTTTCATAAATATTAATGTTAACATGACTTATTTAAACTCCAAAAAATCGTGAAACTATAGCTCGTATAGTTAGCAACTCATGGCCATAAGAATTAAATCAAAACTTGTTATAACGAGAGAGTAACAATTCTTAAACCCCAAGCAGTTTTTTTGACTAAAATAGGATTTGGCGGCTTCCACCGATTTCAAATGATAGCAAGAAAATATGGGAACATAAAACTCAATGTATTCTATGATAAACAGGCGAATACCTCCAGCTTTAGCAAGGTTTAGGTCACTTTATGCTAGAAATATCGAAGAAGGCAGTTCTGGACTGGTGCGGAAACTGCCAAATTCTTCAATATTTGAGCATTCACCACAAGGTATAGGTGACCCCATTGGTTTTGAAATTCTCAGAGGTTATTAAGAAATAAGTGAAGACTCAAATGACGGTGGTATATTATAAAATTGAAATTTCTTTCGTGAATTACGTGGGTTTAAGTGGCAGAGGTCATGTGGGCCAGTTCTGGTCCATGGATCAGGAATGGTCCCAAGGAAAGGTCTAGTGTTAAACACCATAGCAAGTCTATATTTTTAGGACGTGGAAGCAAGATAGACCGCTCGAAAGGAGAAGACGAATATCGAGACATAGCAATAGATGCCTTCTGCGTTGAATGAAGATGTACTTATTATATTCATCAAAATTATTGATGTCCACTGTAGCTGCATTATTTGTTATATATATCAGTATTGTACAAATATATACAGCACATACATAATGACACGATATATACATAGTATATACAGTATTTTTTACACATACATAATATACATAGTATATACATAATTTCTCTTTAAATGGACAACTCTGTTTTCATTGTCTTTGTTTCTTTCCCCTTCTTCCATCCTCTTCTTGGCCCTGCTCCTTGTTTGCTCCTTGTCTGCTCCTTGTCTGCATCCTCCTTGTCTACTCCTTGTCAATTAGTTTTTTTGTTCCTTATCAACTCCTTGTCAACTAATTTCGTTGTAAATGCTAACTATTCAAGAACATCCTCATTGGGCTGATCTGGACTCCTTGCAAGCATGCAACGGAAGAAATATGTGCACTTTGGATGAAGTTCTTAGCAACTTTTGGGAGCATCGGTGGCGCCACAGTCCAACCATGGAGCTTGCAAGGCAGTTGATCAACTTCATTCTCGGCCGCTAGATTAATAGAACCCTAAAATTAGGTATTGTTGGGATTCCGAGACAAATGGGATGACAGTTCAAGAGGAGGTTGATGAGTTCTTTACCTCTACTATGCATGTACAGACAGATGGTAGTGTTGTTTCTTATCGAGTAGGAAAAATACAAGTGAATAAACCATGTCATAGATTGGTCCATCAATTTCATGATATAACTAGTCATCTTCATATCTTGCACAGATTATTTTACCCAGTCAAGGAAGATCTGAAGTAACAGTTCTGAGTTAATCAAAGTACGTGATGCTCGCCTAGCACATAAGTGGGTAGTACACAGTTTGGGTCAAGCTATTTATTATCCATCTATTGAGATCCGCTTTGGTTACTTTCAAGCATAGTATTCCTTGGCCTGTTTAACTTTGAGACTGTTTTTTTTCTTTCATTTTTTATTTTTTATTTTTGGTAATGTTTGAGCCAGTTGACAGTAGACTTTCTATCTATCTATCTTATGTAAGGTTGCTCATAGTATTGGTACAAAAGTTCATATCTGATACATTTAAGGTACAATGAGCACTTGGCCCTTTAGTTAATTAGTGATGATGGTACTATGAATAATTGACCCTTCCATTGAACAATATGCTTGTTAATCCTGCTATATATACAATTGACAATTTAATTAAACTAAAATAATTTGAATGAAACTTTGACTAGTTGATTAACTAGTGTGATTGTTCATAGTACCCTAAAAGACTTTGACCCGCACCTGCTTAGCAAGATTGTTTATATAATCTTGAAATGTGCACTTCATTGACCCTTTTAAGGGCCTGTTAAAATTGACCCTTTGATAAATTAGCATACTACTCGAAATGAGACTTTCATCCCTTGATTAATTAGTTATTCATGGTTGACTATGATAGATCACTTTGATTAATTAGATTGGTTTGTTATAGGCACTTTAACATGACTCATACTCAACACACAAGATGATAACCAATAGATAAATAGGTAGGTAGGTAGATTTTTAACGTCCACAGGAAGCTCAGGGATCTTATACACACAACACACCCATGATGGGACCTGCCCCCACCACTGTACATGAATGAAGTAGGAGAAGGTGTTGTGTGTGCATCTCATAGACCATTTGGTCTTAAACTTCTTCCTCTTCCCCTTCCTTTTGCTCTTCTTTCATGTGGGTCGAAGTAAGCCTAATAGATTGAATTAATGCCTTGAGATTGTATCTCCTCTTCATTTCCCCTTTCCATATTCATCCGATATGCATATCACCAAAAAGGCGTTGACCGTTCCAATGCCTATATCTTCATGTTACACGCGTTACTATGGTATGTCATTGTTGCAACCTTTCTATTTTGAATGCTACAAGAATAAAAAGTACTGACACTCCTCCTTGGCTACTAAGGGAGCTAACATTCAAGGTCTGGCAATGTTGTTCTTGTTGGCTAGGGGTTGCACCTTCAAAAACCCATATGGAACAACACAGTGACTTGGTAGGGTTTTTTTTAAAGGCTCATTATATGGTCGAGACAAAATACCACCAAATTTTTGTAGGTGGTACTGAAGGGGGGAAAGTTGAGCAGGGAAATTTTCGTAGGTGGTAGTGAAGGGGGTGCTTAGGATCAAAAGCTTAAGTGCATGGCTCTTGTAATGACTAAAAAAATACTCAAAAATGATGTGCTACCTTGTGTGTTACAAGGGTTGGAAAGATGTTTTGTTCCACAAAAGTGTATATCTTGACTCTATACTACATTTTCTACGGTGCCCGGTCAACATACGAAAAAGGGTATATGGATTGTTGGTTGGGAGCAGAGTACATCTACCAATATGGGGAGTCAAAATTTATATTTACGTATGGTAGGGGGGTTTGCCCCTACAAAATGCCATACACATGGGCTTTTGGTCGACCCCTTGCATGCACATGCCATATGCCTTATATAAAGAGGTGAAGCCCCCGGGATCAGGTAGTCCAGAACTTTTCTTCCTGGGCTGATCGTGTGGAGGCATGTGAGGCTTTGCAAGGGGATCCTGACCCCTTAGTGCACAAGGACCCACATGGATAAGAAAATTCTATCTTGGAATGTGAGAGGCATCAAATCCTTTCCGAATAAGTGAGCACGTCTCGCCATGGCTGTGAAGAATCTTAATCCAGATATCTTGTGTTTGCAGGAGCATAAATGTGCTAGGGGCGATATTAACAACCTAATGAATATCTTGGGTAATCAGTATGTAGCTGGTGCTGCTACAACAGGCAGGGCCAGAGGAGGTACTTTGATTTGTTGGAAAATGGGTGTGCATGTAACCTTTTCAGCCACAGATAGCCAGGGCCAGTGGGCAATGATTAAATGGAAGGAGGGCCAGTCTGAGTGGGGCTTAGTAAATGTGTATGCTCCAATTGGGGCCACTCAGAGAGGTTGTTTATGGGCACAACTGAAGCTCCAGTCCTTTGGTATGGGTTCTACATGGTTTGGGCCTGTTGGTTTTGGCCAACACATTAGGCCTGAAGGGTCATTCACGTTTGTTTAAGTTTTCCTCAGAGCTCTCAGATTGGTCCGTCCTTGAGGTTCAGTGTGCATGGTGATCTTCATTGCAATATGTCAAGTACATTAATTATTAGAATTGCCATTTTTTGTTTTGTCTTTCATGTCAATCTTTTCCTTGCCTCTTTTAAGTCTTGCCTCCTTGATCCTTGCCCTAAATGATGGGAGTATGATTCTTTGATTAATTGTCCATAGTACTCGAGTGAGACTATGGCCCTCACCTAATAGCACAATTGTTCACAGTACCTGAAACCTAGATTTTTTTACTAACATTATGTACAATTGACCAGTTACTTAGTATAACCATGCTTACTTTAGATACTATGGACAATTGATCTAATGGACGACTCTTGGTGACAATCTTACAAATCTCAAAGGGCCAAAAGGCAATAATGACAAATAGATCATTTTCTTGTAGCCTCTCAGTGCGCAAATATGAGTACTATATGCTCTAGTTGCTTAGGAAAAAGGGCATCTTTATGATAGAGTGAGTTTAAAGAAAATCATATTGACTAAAGGGATTACATTTTTTTTTTTTTTGTTGGGAAGGATGCGAGTAAAGGGATTACATTGCCCTAGCTATTTGGTCAAAGTGTCGCTAAATACAACCTTTTGTAGACCAAGATGACAAAAGTATGGTACTTTAAAAGTTAGTTTGCTTGGATTTTTCTTATCCTTCGAAAGATTCATACTAAGCCAATGGAAGAATGTCTTATATGAATTGATTATTGTCATATGAACTGTCTAACTATTGAGCTTCAAATATCAGGTGAAATTTTGCATAATGGAGGTATTCCAAGGTGGTTTGAAATGTATTCCAATATTGTTAAAGCTTTGTTGAGCCATGCATGTGGTGAAAAAAGAGGTGTTTATCGTGCTTAATGACTATAAGCTTCCTATGCAACATCTAACCTTAATATCATGATTAATCATGCATTTTTAGTAATTCCATGCCCGAGAGTTTCATTTAAGTTGCAACAACATAATTGCAAGGATGCCTGATATATTTGCTTTTTTGAAAGGCATGTTTGCTTTGGTTCAATAACCTTGGGCAAGCCAAAAGAGATCAATTCTAGAAGTATTGCCTTCAAAGACACTGAAATCATGTAAGTTGATTAGTAACTTGCAATTTGGCACCTTCTCATCTAAGATAAAAACTTTGTCCTATGGATGAGCATCAAGAAGGCATATTAGGTAATTGGGTTGCGTGAAATATATGTCGTTTCTAATCCGTAATACAACGAGAAGCATAGGAAGACGTGTCTAGATGTTACTTCCAACGCCAATAGTTTAATTGCTCACAAGAGATTGCGACGACTATTTGCTCATAAAAATACTCTTAAATAGGCACAGATGCGCATGAAGCATCATCTGCCAGTCCGTTCTTATCACAAAAATATGGCATTTTCTTCCATGATATAAGGAACAGCATAAAATACTCTTCTACTTGAGGAAATGTACTTAGAATATGAAAGGCAGGCAGGACTTCAAAGAAAACACAGAATTGAATGGTTCAAAACTCAAGCAATTGACTATTACTTTTGCATTATTATGAATACAATAAACAGAACGTGGGAACTCATCACGAGGGTCTTTGCTCCACCATAAGCTTCTGATGCTCTTGGAATCAGAATGAAGCAGCTGTAGTTTCTATCAACAAGCCGCCATGAAAGATACTATACACAAAGGTGATAAGGACAGTGTTCCCTGTTGCTTGTTCTACCTGTACAGGCTAAAGCACTAGAGGGAAAAAAAACAACTCCTACAAAATTTTCTGGGAAAACTGGGCTACTTAGCTTGGTATTTCATACGGTACAATTGTGTGACTACAGATCCAACAGTGAAGAATTCTTTACATCCTCTATGCTGACATACTTGTCTAGACACGAATGCCGTTTGGGTTGTGAGCTTCTCACTAGATGGTTGTTTAATCTGGAGGCATCAAGGGGCGTGGTGAGACTGATTGCGACTGTCTTGTTGAATCACGCAATCTTCAGAACTGCTACTTGTTTGGCGTTGGCTTGGTACCGAGTTCAGATACTCTATACCCTCCTGATTTATTTGTAACACTTCAGACGGTGCAAGAATCCGTATAGAACGTACACAGCTTACGAACTCTCTGTGGAAAAAAAAAAAAATAGAAAAAACAGCAGTCAGGAAAAAACCCCACCAGTTTTGACAACAGAGATAAAAAGGGTTGATGATGCATACTCCCAAGGATCATCACCAACAAGAAGCACATCCTCTTCATTGTCGACAAAGACTAGTTGCCAGCCAGACCTTTGGGGGTCTGCTAATTGGCCTTCTAGATTGAACATACGAGCGAGCTCACTTCTCAATTCCTCGTAATTCTGTAGACGCGTAAGATCGATAGACCTGCCTACTGATCCCATCTTGTAAACCTGCATTGCAAATAAAAACTTCTTTCATGCCCACCCATTATGTCATTTATCCATATTATAAGAAAAATATATCATTTTCTTACCTTTGTGAATGTTCTGATGGGAGGCTGAACATGTGGCCAGTTTGAAGACTGCTGCAAGAAGCCGTTGTCATCTAGGTTTTCAGGCACATCAATTCCAGCAGAACTCACTTGAATGTTTGGACCAGGAATAGGGTTTCCAGCCACCATAGGATACTGACTCTGTAAATCTTTGCTAAACGACCTTGTATTGTTAAGAGGTAGAGGATTATCAATATTAACTCCAAATATAAAGTGGGACCGTAGATCAGACTGAAAAGATTCATCTTGAGGAACGTCTCTAAAATCAAAGGTTGAGGACTGCAAACGTAATGATGGAAGGGTTGTTTCTCCCCGAGGTACAGAGAAAGAGACTGCACTATTTACTGGTGATTCTAAGTCTCGTGGTCCAAACACATGACAATCTGGCTGATTAGTTTCCTTCAAAGAAGCTACCCAAGAACCAGATGATTGTGCATCTTGTCCAGTTCCAGGCAATAATGTTGTCTGCTGCTGAATTGGAACCCTCATTCCACCCTGAGGTTGTGTGATGTTGTCATTGAGCATGCTTCCAAGACTTGACCTGGGGATGATACCTTGAGATGGCAGTGAACTTGGGACAGGTGAGAAGCTTAGGTCTGATTCAGAAAATGGTGAAGATGCTCTGAAAGCAGATGGCATGAGAGAAGGCTGCAGAACACCAGGTTGTATTGATGGCAATGAAAGTGATTGTTGGTGATGTTGGAATTGATGTTGCTGCTGAAACTGTTGCTGCTGTTGCTGCTGGAATTGCTGATGATGTTGTGGTTGTGGAGCCGGCAGCGGAGGTTGCTGCTGATGTACTGACTGAGTCTGATCTTGCTGTTGTTGCAGTTGTGTCTCCTGCTGCTGCATGGAACACATAGACTGCTGAGGGACTTGTGTTCTGTACTGCATTTGTTGTAATTGAAGTCCTGTAGGTGATTGCTGGGGTAAAGACTGCTTCAATGATTCTGTATTCCTGAACTCTTGGAGTGCAGCAGCAGCCATCGCTCGATATTGCTCAGACTGATTCAGTGAAAGGGCATCGGGCCTTTGCTGCATCCGCATCCACTGGTCAACGACTAATCCAGGATAATTCAGGCTTCGAACGTCTATTTTCCCATCTCCCCAAATTGGAGAACGAGGTATGGAACTCGCAAAATCATCCTCATCCCCTGTGGGCAAATAATGCACATGATGTTACCTATATTGAAGGTTGGCATTAAGCAAATAAATCTAACAAATGATCCTTACCAAGACATCTTGGCCTTTTAGATCTCAATAGCAGTGATGGATGACAAGAAAAGTATGGTGCCAAGGGTTCTATTTCCCACAATGATACCCTTCTTTGCCTTTGTCCTGCAGTTGATTCATCCCACCCAACCTGCAAGTGGATTAAAATATCACATATTCGTATGGCCAATAATATTCATTGATTTGGTAATTTGGCCTCCTACAACGAAAGAATACATACCTTCAGGGAACGCCAGGATGAGTTTGGCCACCTGATTGGATCAAGATCCCCAATGCCAGTGATTGTCCCCATGTACCTGTTCAATACATTATGAGTTTAACTTTTAAAGTGTTACCCATCATAATTAATGCGTAAAATAAGCTCCACTAGTGGCCTCACTTAAGAAGGGTTAGCACAATAGACCATTACCTTCGGGTACTCGAGTCCTCTGTTTCTAGTTCCATTCTGAACCGCATGCCCACCGAAACTTGTTTATGGTAGACTGCTGTGTTGTACTTGGACAGGGGAATGACAAACTCGGAAGGACTCGCCCTGAAATTTTCAAACCCCATCAGATTTACAGAAACTGTATCTATATGTACACTTTAGGATGAAAGCTAAACCTTGGATTATAATATATTGTAAAACGGCTGTTAGTAGCAGCAGCATGAGCTGCAGCAGCAAGAACGCCAATAAGCATGCTGTCTTTTGACAATAATGACGATGGCATATTGATCTGCTGCCTATTTGCACGTCGGATTCCCAGAAGAAGCTGCCCACTTTCATCCCTGATTAACAAGATATGAATGTAAGAATTCTGATGGTTACAGACAGATATTGCATCCACAAACACATGTCAAAACAATATGAGAAGCTTGTACAAGAACATAAAGTTACACCTTAAAAACAGGACTGTATCACCAGCTTGAAGCCTCTTGGCACTCACGAAGACACTCCATCCTGTCGTGAGCAAGTGCCTTCTGGGCTGGCCTGTACCATTAAAATGGAAGGCTGTTATAAGCTGGTATATTGACAAGGAGAATTGATGGGTAGAAACATGCTTGAATAATTACCTCGGTATATGTGACGAAAATGCCATTCATTATTATGCAAATCCCTGGCAACCAACTCCTGTGCAGGTGGCTGCTTTGTATAATCCTAAAGCAATAATCCATAAGTTTGTGGCGACATACACAGAATGTAAAAAGAAGATAAATATCTTACAAGAGGTGGAAAAACTTTCTCTGCAGCCCTTCTGGGAATTGAAAAGCCACCATGAGTGCTTGTGTCACTTGCTGTTAGCGTCTTGCAGAAAGAAATATTTGGTTGTTTTGCTTGTATGCCAAGATCTGGTGCCAAGAACGGGTCCTTCTCTTGTTGCTGCATAATGAACAAGACATGAGCACTAGGGTTTTAACAGGACTGCCAAACTAGTCCATGTTCTTATCTCCTTACCCCATTTATTGGCTGCAAAGTCATCTGAGCATATACTTCATCAGTCTCCTGATCAGCCTGCAGTTTTCCATGAACGGTAAATAGCTTTCCATCAACCAAAACGAGTTTAAGAACACAGAGAACACGTTCTTACATGGAGAGTAATGTTGTGAAGCTGGCAAATCAGCTGTGACGGAAGATTAGGATAGCCTGGAATCTGTATATCTGCATCCTTCTGTGTGGAAGCTGCTACCTGGAATACGGGCAGGAAACATTCCAGGGAATAAGAAAGAAACGAAATAAAGTAAGACTGGGCTAAAAGTTTTAGCTATAGACACCTAGTTTACCTGCTCACTATGTCCCTGCGGAAAGTAAACCACCTGACTGCCAATCGTCGGCAAGGTTACGAGGGGACCGGCACATTCAAGCCACAGAGGAGAGTTTATCGTCTTCTTTTCCCCTGTATTAACAGCATTAGAACAGGAAACATACATATGCGGGATAGAGGCGAAATATAACAACGCCCATAATCTTATCTCATTGATCTAACATAAGGATACCCCTCCTAATGTCCACATAAGCGAAAGTATCTATAGAGCCGCATCTCTACACTACATTGACGATTTCTTGCACATGGGTTTTGCTCATTAAGCCATTCCCAAATGCAGGGGCTCACATGACGATAAAATTTGAAGTTTATAGAACGATCTGGCTGTGCGGGATAGACATTGTAGAAAATAAGGAATTATCGCCTTACCTTCCATGTGGAGCTCGAATGGAGGGAAACCCGCTTCGAAATCTGTTGTCCTTCTACGACTTGAGTCGTCAAATTCCTGAAACGGTATTCTACAGCTCTGAATCCTTCTTCTGCGTCGAGCTAAGCTGGAATTAGACCAAGTCTGGAGGTAGAAGCTCTAAGGAATCGAAATCGGTGGATGGGTTTCGAATATTACGCAAATCAAGAGCTCGTTTGTCTCTGGATATGTGTTTGGAACCATATTCGACAAGGTGAAAGGGATGAAGAGAAAAGATGGGGGAAATGAGGAGTACTTTTTGCCATGGAGGTTCCAGAACGCCGGAATAAAGCTCCAGCTCGAGGCTATGGCGGATCGGAAAGGAGTGAGCGGATCGGAACGGCAAAAACAAGCTCTAGCAGGCAAGCAAGGAGGAAGAAAATGGGACAATTTTTTGGACATAAAAACAACCCACGACAAATGTCGACAGCCTGCCAACAAATTGACCAATCCCTGGTCTCCCTGTCCGGCCTCTTTTTAACCCTTTTTTTATCCCTTCATTATTCTTCAAACTCCATTTTTTATCGCATTTTTATTTATTTTATTTCCGTCCTCAAATTAATCAAAGCTTACCTTTATTTTATACGACAAGCAGACAACTTATTTTCTGCTTTCCACGTGGCGACATCTGGGCCGTCCAACTCTTGCCTGTCTCCCGCCAGCATCGCCTTGTCTCATCTTGTTCTAAAATGCGGCGCCGTGTGAAATTGGATTTTATTAATCCAGTCAACATCCTTTCTTTGACCGATATTTTATTTGGAGCCATATGGGCCCAAAATGGGCCCTATTGGTTGCCATTGCCCCATGCTTCCTTTTAACGCCTTTTTTTTTTCTTTTTTTCTTTTTTTGGGGTTCCTTGTAGTCACCCTCCCTCTCCTACATTGGGATCTTGCACCCCACTTGAGTGGTTTTATATTGTGTCATCCTTTCCCAAGCATCAGCAAGCCCCTCGGCATCATCCTTTATTTAAGTCCCCGCCCGTGGGTCCCCGATAGAACTGCTTCCTCACTCTGAACTACATTGTCAGATGCCCTTCTTATTCCCATGTTTCCAACACTGAAACATCTCCCTTTTCCAAGTTTTACATCTCCCAGCTCCCCTTTTCTTCCTCCCTTTGTGGGCTCTTTGTTTCTTCTCGCCCACATCATGGAAGTAAGATTAAGAAAGGATCATTGTAGTTCAAGTTGTAATCAACCACTTGATTGGTACTGCTTTCTGCACCAAAAGTCTAACATTGAGGGCTTCATCTCCTAAGGAGTTGTGTACTATAGCAACATGTAAGCTTAAATATCATTATTAAAGCAAAACGCATTTGAAAATGCTAACATCGATTCAGGAACTAAATTTGATTCTATATTGTATTATTATTAAAATATTTTGTTTGGTGCCAATTGACGAAGAAACTGAACGCTTCTTTCGCATTAATCGCATCTAGCAATTTTCTTCTTTTGCTTTCTTTAAAAGAATTAAATACTCAGAAAAATGCATCAATTCTTTGCATTGCATTCCACATCATCATCATCAGCATCATTATTATGGGAAGCACTAAGAAAGAAAAAAACATGTATCATAATTAAATCTGAGATGAAATTTTATAAATCAAAGATAACCCTATGAATGAACCTGCATATTCTGATCAATAGGTATATAAGGTTAAAATGAAGGTGACTAGGAAGGTGGGACTGTGGAAATGGCGCATTTCCTCTAGTTAGTGGTTTTAGTTAGCGTGTGAATATAGGTAGTATATGGATGGAATATACGATTCCTATATCATCACCGGATGGGCATGGAATAAACGGTACTTAGAATATTATTGCAGATTAGTAAACAAGTATATTTAAGTAGATCCATGTTAAATTTATACAATTAAAACTCAACATCTCTCTTTTGTTTTCTTTTTTGAAGGCAATATTGTATTATATTGAAGAAGCTTTAGTGCATACAAAAAAGATCCAGTGCTAATAAACCTCTTTGAATATGATAGTGTATGGACGAAGTCTAGTTTCCTTAAAATCAGTGACAAAGTTAACAAAGAAATGAACAATAAACCTCCAGTCATATGGGAGCGGGTATGGGACCAGATATGTACCAACTAACTAGGAAGAAATAATACCCTTCAAGAAAAGGGACCCTATATTTGAAAGCTTTGTGAGGAATTTAAGATTGAATCTATCTCTAAGAACACAGCAAACGAGTAGCGATATGTCACAAAACCAAATAATAAAATACAATTGAACTTTTTCCTTTGAAAGATGAAATTTATATTTGAATTGGTCTATTTGCATCTTGCAAAATAGGGTTTGTCACCTAGATCACCAATACTATAGAGGTCTATAACTCCAAAACCACTCTATCGTTCCCCTGGTTGGAAAAGGAGATCATAATTCTAAAATAGCCAAAGGATCTTTTAAACAATAAGATGACCACATCAGACACAAACTTCTGCTATCATAATCTATACATTCCAACCAACTACAATAAAACCCAAAACAAGCTTCTGCTTTCAACTACATAGTAGTATATGTAAGTTCACCTAGTCACCCAAGTATCATTTAATATCCATTAATCTACCCCAAATGATATACAAAGAATGAGTGTACTAGAGGAGATCTTATGCATCAAAGTACTAGAGATGAACTAGGTTTTCCTTCTAGAATTTGCTTCAAATGCCCACACGTAGTCAGACAATACTGCTTTTTACTTAAGGTTAAGAAGGTCAGATACATCGCGAGCCATCAACAAATGTCCTTCCTCCTGGACCGTCATCCTAGGACCTTCTGGCGAAGGATGCTTAGAAAGCCATTACAGCCTACAGGGAACATCACTCCCCAACAGTGGGTTGCAACAGCTTTACGACCATCTATAGTACCAATGATGGCAGCCATGTTCAACAAGGCGCTACAAGATGATAACCTCCCACAGTGGACCGCTAGCCGAGTTGTCCCTATATACAAGGCAAGTAATCCACATTGCCCAGCCAATTACTGAACAATCATCGTCAGTTCGGTGTTTGCAAACTACTTGCCGAAATTCTCAAGTAGCAGTTTACGGCCTGGGCAGAGGTAGCGATGTGTGGGCCTTCATGTAGACATGGTTTAGGCTACAACACTCAACCATTGATCACATCTTCATATTGCAGACCCTGGTTGAACACAACAAGAACTGGCAACAGCAAGTGTATTGCTGTTTTGTGGACTTCGCTAAGGCTTTTGATACAGTGCCTCGAGAAGAGTTATGGACAAGGTTGCAAGACCTAGGTGTCCCTACAGATCTGTAGAATGCAGTGTACAGGCTGTAAGAGACATGCTTAGGCCGGAGGCAGCTGATAAGCTAGCCATTCGATAGTAGTATTGGGGCCCGCTTCTCTCTCCTACATTGTTTAAACTGTACATTGCCCAGTGGAGAGCTGGCTTGCTAAAATGGGGGCGATAGAGCTCATCTCGTGCACTAGATTACCAAGCAGCTGATATATACTGATGATATGAACCTTCTAGCTTATATTCGACCGACATGTAGTGCCATCTCAATGCTCTGGATACATTCTGCGAGGCGACTGACATGCGCTTCAACCTGGCCAAGATTAAGATGGTCCTCACATCATCTTTGCATCAGCCAAGGGCCCTCTCCTTTAGTTACTGGGGGCAAAATGTGGAAGTGGCCCCCACCTACAAGTATTGAAGAGTGGAGTTCCCCTCTAGTATGCAATGGGATGCTTCCATCCATCTATGAGCGACAACAGGCTGGAAGGAACTACATGAAATGTAGAATACTAGTCACAAAGCAGAGTTATATGATTAGGTCATCATTCGCACATGTTCAGGGTCATGGTGGATCTTGTCCCTTTATAGGTGGTCGAGGTCTGGGGCCCTGTGGTATCCCTCGCTACTTGCAATGACTTGGAGCAGGTATAAAGAGCCCTCTTGGCTCGGGCATTGAGGGTGAAGTCCAATGTTTCGTATTAGATCTTCTTGCAGGAGATAGGTTTCTTACCCCTTCAGAGGGCAGCCCTAGATTGGCACGTCGTTTACTTTCAAAAGGTGGTCACTATGGATGTTGCTTCTCTTCCCTAGTCTGACTTATACCGTGCAATGGGGCCATAGCTCCTCAAGGCTTGTTTGAAGGAAAAACGAGCTTAGTGGCTCACCAGATGGAATGTGTAAGAGCACAGGTGTGTAAAGGTACAACTGGAGGCAAATCGCCACAGCTTGAGGCAGTACCTTAATGTTTGCTTCCTCAACAAGCTTTGGGATGCCAACGTTCTTGAACAGGTCAAGACAGCATATTATGAATGCCATGTAAAACCCACATTGGAATAGGGCCTGCAATGCTATCTGTGTACCCATCTGCCTATGAACAGATGCAGACTCATTGCCTCAATCTGAACAGGAGCACACCATCTTCGACTTGGAACAGATAGATGGATTGGAGAGCCATGGTAGGATAGGCTTTATCGATGCGGCCAAATGAGAGCCATTAAGGATGAATGCCATATCATACAAGGCTATTCGACATAGGATCAAATCTGGGCATGCTATCTGAGTTGGTCATGCTTGCTCAGTTGCTACACATGATACTGAGCACGGCTTCATAGGATGCTAGAATTATACCTTCTGGAGGTCATGGATGTGCAAGCCAACTATGTCCTCGAACACTTGTCAGACTTGTATGTGTGTTACTTGATATGTATATTTGTACAGTTTGACAGCATTCTTATCATTGCTACGATTTTTCCTTCAAAAAACCTTACGGGGGGCCAATGCCAAAACAACAAGCAAATTTGGGCAAATCGAGTTCTAGCAATCTTTTTCCACTTCTGACAAGTCCTGACAAGGCTGACAGGCCTGCATGCAATGTGCATCCACTCTTTTTTCAAAAAATTATGCTCAAAGGGTCAGAAATCATGACTTTCTTGTTAGAAAACTGTATTTTTGCAAAAACAGCAAGCTAATGTTTGGAAAATGAGATTATGATATCCTTCTTTAGTTTTGACGCCTCTTACATTCTCTGACAAGCCTGCACATATGGTGCATACAATTCTTTTTCCAAAAAGATCTCAATTCACACACAAATCTAATTTTATTTGCAAGTTGATGTTATGAGTGATCTATTAGTTTAATGTCCAATGCTCAATCCTCTTTTTCCAGAACACCTTTCACTTCTCTATTTGAAGTAGGATGCTGATCAAATGCAAGGGAATGCAATAATGTTTGAATGCTTACTTCTTATCTAAATACAATCTAGACTTCACCTCTCAATGCTTGCTGCTACTCTTCTGTTTTTTCTTTTTCTTCTTCTATTCTTACCCTGAATCAATCTTATTCTCTAAAGCTTAAACTAGTTTAACAAAAACTATAAAGGAACTTTCTGGAGCTTATCTTCTTCAAATATCAAAGGTCACCTCCCAAATTTGCTCGATTATAGTAATCTTTTGCATAACAAAAGGGAAATGGTTTACCCAAGAATGGATTTTCATTCAAAGGACATTCATACAGTCAATAAAATCAATCCCAAGCTCTCAAGTCTTGGGCACAGGATCGAAAAGGTCAATAATCAAGATATTTTGCAATTTTTGCCTCAATAATCCATCGATTTGTGAAGCAAGGAAGGAAAATTCACACATCCAAGGATCAATCCGATCTGTAGCAGAAGTATCTCGATCGATTCTTGCGCCCAAAGCCTTCGAAATTCTCTGTAAACAAAAGCTCCTCTCTTCGTTCCAATCTTGGCAAATCCGGCCCGAATCATTGTCTTTTTGCTCAGATTAATGTTTCTTGGTGTAGGATAGGTTAATCCGGGAGGTATTAGCTATGATTAGGCTGTTGAATCGATCTCTAAATCCGGATCTTGGCATGAATCAGGATCTTAAGATTTCGAGCACAATATCCCATATGAATTTTTGAAAAAGGAAGTCTGGGTATATAAGGACAGGTCCAACACAACTATTAATATTTACGTGATGTCCTCCACATGAGATCTGGCCCATTGCCAACTCACATGCCCGGAGGGACCACGTGGCGGGAGGAGATTGGGTGGGAAGAAAAAATTTGAAGTGGCACTTAAAATTGCCGTTGATCTAAAATTTTTAGCATCTAACGGTTATGAAAATTAGAAATTGAACCAAAATGTATTGGAGATGCAATGGGTTGTGTCCTTTTGCGCGATCAATTCTTCTCCTGGTCCAATCGAATCCATCCTCTGACTTTATTGATCCGGATTTATGGAAATGCTTTAGTTCTTTTGCTTCTGTCCCGATGATGTGGGGCTTGGCTTTGTCGTTTTAAAAGGATTCTTCCAAGCAAATTTGGATTTGCCCTGCTTCCAGATGCCTCAACTTCTTGATAAAGGCTATCAAGTCATATTGATACCTCTCTGTCTCTCTTATTTAATACGTTGGTCCATCATACTAAAAGCGAAAATGGAGAAGCATTTCTGACCATCAACAAAACTTCTAAAGTGGATTACGGCCAACTGAGGTTGCTACCAGGATCGATGCCCAATTTGCTACAGAAGTTCTTGTAGTAACTGCTCCAGTTTGATATACCATACCTTGGACTAAGCTTATATTTGATCGTCATCAAAGGGAAAGTTTAGCGAAGCTTTGGTTATTGGATTTAAGAAGCAACTATACTCTGTAATATTGCTCCAGATCCCAGAATCCATTTCGACAAGGTATTCGGACTAAACCCTCACTTTCTTAGTTAGTGTAGATTCTGAATTTCCTTGTGTCGAATATGGTCTTGCACATATTCATCCATATATTTCATAATGATGGTTCTTCCATTCCAAATCTTGATAACTTGGTGTGTCTTATACTTAATTTATGGGCAAATTATCCTTAGAGAATTGGCCCAACCAAGCTTCAAGTTTTGTTTGATAAGTTTCACTAGATGCCTGGCAGATATATCCTAACCAAGCTTCCAGTTTTGTTTAATTTGCCTTTTTTTATTATTGTTGAGATAATTACTAATATTTATTGATTCCGGGATTATTTGGTGGACCTCTTAATGATTATTTAGTAGGAAGTATAAGAATCCTTTTTACAATATCTTTGTAGATGCAAGGTAGAGTGCCTCAAGTACTCAATTTATGCATGTGCCTGTGGAGAGAGGCCAGCTTCAGGAGGCAGTAAGTCGGTTGATATTTAATCAGCAATTTGCGAAGGCAATATTGTACGGACTTTTAAATAAAAGAAGTGAAATGGCTGAAGACCTTCAAAGAGAACTATTTGCTGCAAACTTGTGTGATCTAGATAGCAATGCTGTAGCTTTTATGCAACACAACGCAATGCAACACCAAGCGGAACGAAAAAGCTAGATTTTGTCCAAAACATCATCTGAAACAACTTTCTTATTTTTTTCCAAAAAAGATCTGCCAGCTTTCCTTCTCACACTTTTTCCATCGTTTGGTCTCTGAAACAAAACCCCATACTAGATAGGAGCATTGGGAGGAAGATGACATGCCATTTAGTCAGTGCTTCATGCAGGAAGATGCCATGCCATTTAGTCCATTTCTTGGAGAGGTTGTTGTGCTCCAATGCTAAAGAGCTCCATCTGTCTTCAGCAAAAATTATAACGGTCTAGTATGTAATATGTATGGTCTCTGATATCTAGCATGTATGCTACCATAGGCACTTAGTATTAGTGACTGCTTATATACCATTTTGGCTTGCTATGTACATGACCTAGCTCAGCTCCTGCTTATAAAACACAAGGCCTCCAATAATGAACTTGTGTAAAAAATTAGCATAAAAACCAGTATGTATATAGTTTTTTTATACAACAATCCATAGTGTAAAAAAAACCATGTGTCTTTTATGGTTATGCAAAATCAATTTAGTGGTTCATATCATATTTTTTGTACTAATTTGAAATTTCACACTAGTTTCTAGAAATCATCATTAGTTTGTAAGATTGTTTTTAAGTGTACATTGATTTAACAAAAACATTGCTAGTTCATATCATGTTTAATTACATGAATTCGATAATCATACAATAGTTTTTTTTTTTGTTGAAGGACGTCAGACTTTATTCAATCAAAGAGTCAAATACAAGTATAAATGCAGAGACAGGAATAAAATCTTAGCGGATAAGCGGAGACCCACCGAGTGAAGCAACCTGCCAAAGCATAAGAGTGCACATCCAAAAACTCCTCAAAAATCAATCGCCTCTTGCGAGGGGCAAGTGAAGAACAATGATACGACTTTACAATGTAACCTTGAGCTTCTTGGAGAACACGATTATCTGCCACATCCAGACCTTTGAAGATTACCAATCTTCGTCTTTTCCAGATAGTCCAAAGCAACCATCCTGCTGCTAGATGAAAAGCCTGGCCTTGTAACTCTGTCCAGGTAATTGGGTAAATTGCCAAAAGCAGTTGTTGACTTGTTAGTGAATCCTGAAAAAGGGAAAACAACCAGTCCCATACCTGTCTAAAATGTTCACACATGAAAAAGCAATGCTCAATGGTCTCAGATCCACGCTTGCATACTGGACACTGATTTGATATTCTAGGGTTAAACTTATGGACAAGCACATTAACCCGCAGACACCTATGAAGAATCTGCCACCAAAGAACTGCCACTTTAGGATGAAGTAGCTCGTCCCATGCCCAAGACCACACCTTCTGCCATTGAAGAGGAGGAAGTTGAAGAGACCACTTATTAGACGGAGGAAGAATATCTGTATCAAGCAACAACTGATACATAGAGTTCACAAGTTTGCACTCCTTAATTTCTTCATGACAAACCCATACCAAAATATCTTCTTGGTGTGGCGTAATAGGTAGAAAATTAGCAACTTTTTGCCAAAGAACTCTATCCCATCGCCCAATAGAAACTTTAATCGAAAAGCCTCCCATGTCGCCAATCGGCCCGAGTCATACCATGCTTGCAATAGTTAAGATTCCAAAGACTTTTCCAACGTCTTTGAGTCAATGGGTGCATTTGTAAAGCAAAGTGGTTGATTGTCTACCGAGGGATCCACCAACAAGGTGCGATCAATCGTATACAAGCGGTTGGACCGATGTGAAATAAAGTTTTGATCATGGTGCCGGGAATCTAACAATCCCTTTAAGAATGGAGAAGCATTATGATAAGGCCGCAACTCATAAAATAAACTCCATGGAAGAACAGGTTTGAGTGTGACTTTACCAAAAGGGATCTGATGGGTAAGAGCACATGCAATAAGCCGTAAACCCGGAGAATCATCCTTACCTACGAGAAGCCAAATGAATTTTGAGATCATAACCTTACTCGCAAATGGAAATCATCATGCCCAAACCTCCAGCAGACTTAGGTTTTATACACTTAGACCATGCAACCTTCACCACTACCCCTGCTTCATTTCCACCCCAGATAAAGTTTCTAACAACACCCACAATCTCCTGAAACTTTGAGTGAGAAGCAAGAATGGCAGAAGCCATATAGACATGTGTGTTGCTTAAGACATGCTTAGCAACTGTTACCCTTCCAGGCATAGATAGCTTAGCCGTATCCCACCAAAAAAGGTGCCTCCGCAACCCCTCGATTATAACATCCCAAGCATCAGAAGTTGAAACATGAATAGTTTTAAACAATAGTTTTTTTAAATCATCGATAGTTTGTAAGATGTGTTTTATGCATATGTTGATTTTGATTCATATCATATTTTTTGTACTAAAACGAAATTTCACACTAGTTTCTATCCGGGCAATAATAAGTCTGTTGCACTCTCTTTTAGGTCTAGGCCGATTGGTCTCCATGGACGATAAAAACTCTATTCTACACTATTCTATTCTATTCTATTCTATTCTATTCTATTCTATTCTATTCTATTCTATTCTATTTAATTCTATTCTATTCTATCGTATTGTATTCTCTTCTATTGTATTGTACTCCATTCTATTGTATTCTATTCTATTTTATTCAAACTATAAAAGAGGACATTCCAAGAAAGTAACATACAAGAAAAGGCAAATAAAAGCTTCATTTTCTTGCATCTTATTTATGTAGCAAGCTTAGAGGATTGTTGCAATAGTTTAGATATTGCTCTTGTTCTTTTAAGCAAAACACATAGAAAGGGCATGGAGCCTATAAGATGGAGTAGAATTGAAGCAAGACTTATAAAGAAAGCAGTTTTGGATCTTTAAGGCGGTTTTTTTTAGTTGGATCTTATCATAAGATGGTGTTTTCCCCTTCTCTTGCTCTTTTTTGCTAGTGGAAAACTCTAAGGATAGGGTCAAAGCACAATATAGTGTCTCAAAAAAGTCGAATTTCTAACTACAAAAATAGTTAAAAATGTAGTGGGTTTGTTAGGTTGTATTTTGAATTTTGCGAAAATTAAGGGGAAAGGGAGGGATTCAGTTCAGGAGGAAATAGCAAGAAACGAGAATGGGAGGGAATCGTTTCGGACTCTCTAGCTCTCCTCCACTGCAGGTTTACCTCATTTCGGTCTTTCTAGCTCTCTTCATAACTGTACTTTGTTGCAAGGTATGCACGCTTCTCAGGTTTCTCTTTCGCCATGACAAAATGGCATCGTATAAAGCTCTGAATTAATTTCTTTATTTGCAGGTATATTTGCTCTGAATTTATATGACCTTTTGTTAGCTCTACTCTACCATTTTGATTTCTTGCTTTTGCAACGTTTGCATACATCTCCATGCTTCTCAACAGAACCTTTAGACCAATTAATATTTCTTGTTATTTGTCCTTCTTATATTGCCATTGTATTTCATGTTATAATGTTATGTTATATATTGAACATTTCGGCCTCTCTAGCTCTCCACCGAATCAAATACTTGAAGAAAAGTACGTACTCATCTCAATTTTCTGTTTTGCCATCATGTATGTTACAGGTAGTTTCATTCTTTGTGGAAGATGCAATACTAAGAAGAACGGGAATTTAGAATGGGAAAGTAATCTGACAAAATGGCATCGTATAAAACTTCCTACATTTTTATTTCTTCCTTTAGATTTTATGTGATAGATGTAAGGCTTTAATCATGGTAAGCCTGAACCCTTAAGGTTGTGATGCTGATTTCTGAGGCAGGAGACAGGTCAGTTTTGATAATTTGTTGTGATAGGCAATAGATGGAGTCTTTTATAGATAGGCAATAGATGCACCTCTTAGACCATAGTATTTCTTTTGTCCTTATATTGCAATTGTATTTTATGATGTCAGAAATCTAATGTAAAGTTGCATTAACAGGTCATCAGCTTGTGATCTCATGGAAGCGGTTCCAAATCATGCGATTCCCGATTTGAGTGACAAAGACTTTACCTATAAAGAGTTGTATAGATCGGAAAGGCATGTTGATGATAATGAGATGCGGAAGATGTGGGGTCCGAAGGTAAATGGAAAGGCTTGTTACAGGTTCAAATTATTAAAGGAAAACAAGAAGGAAGAATTCTTGTCATTATACAAAAAATACATGATCGAACCAAGGTTTTAGGAGGGCAGGTACCCCAAGCACCGCAATGGCATTTACATTTACATTGTAATGGGCGTGAAATAGACTGGATGAGCTTCTATGAGCATGCAAAATCAGCTTCAAAAAGTAGAGCACTTGCAAACAATGTGGATGATGAGCTAGAAAGTGGCACGGCAAACGTTACTCCTCCAGTGGGTTTGTCTCCGACTGCACCGCTGGTTCCTCATAAGTTAATTTCACAAAACCTTGGTAGCTCCAACGTGACAAATGATGCCAATTATGCAACAGAAAATCCAGGTATTATTCAACTCTAGTTTTTTATATTCATTTATTCTCTTAGCTCCATTGTCATAGTAATTCTTAGTCTGATTTTAAGTGTAAGTGTAATTAAGTCTTAATCTAAGTCTAAGTCTGTCTAACTCTAAGTCTGTCTAAGTCTAAATTAGTCTAATTCTGTCTAAGTCTGTGTAAGTCTAAGTCAGTCTAACTCTGTCTAAGTCTGTCTTAGTCTGAGTCATAATTCTATCCAAGTCTAAGTCAGTCTAGTCTAATTCTGTCTGAGTCTAAGTCAGTCTAAGTCTATCTAAGTCTAAGTGTAAGTCTGTCTAAGTATGTCTTAGTCTAAGTTAGTGTAAGTCTAAGTCAGTCTAAATCAGCATCTAAGTCAGCCTGTCTAAGTCTGTCTAAGTCTAAGTCAGTCTAAGTCAGTCATTCTGTCTAAGTATAAGTCTAATTCTAAGTCTAAGTCTGTCTTGAAGTTATGTTTGTAATCTAATTCAATCTGAGTTTCATTAAATTAGTTATGTTTTTAATCTAATTATCTTCTTGCATTATAGAAATGTCAAGGATCTTGAAGGAATGGATTGCAAATGCAGAACATGATGTCACAAAACTGACACTTGAACTGCAACTGCATGATGATAAGTGCTTTGACATAAGAGAAAATATGAAAGATCTAGAAGTTAAACAGGTTCGTTTGACCACTGAAATAAAAAAGTATCGTGATTTGATAACACAGCTGTCAAGTGCAGCAAAGGAAGGTGTTGAGGCAGTCATTGACCTTCAAATCAGGGAACTTGAAGAGGTGCAGTTAGCTTTGAATCAGGGCTCTTCTATCTCTACCTCTTCTATCTTTTGTTTTTTCAAACAGCCATCTCGCTGGTTGAGAATATGAACAATGCACCCCCCTATAGCTGATCCTGGATACCGGAAAAAAGAGGGAGGGAGAGATGAAGTGAAATGATATTATGTCTATGGAGAGCTTACAAGTCTATTAGTTGTTAAAATAATTGTTTGCAATCGGTCATCTAGGAAGTCCATCTCGAAAGCCTCTATAGCTCCCTCTTTCTAATCATCATCATTCTCAACCCTTAAAAAAATTGCAATTGATTTGCATGTCTCTCCATATTGTCAAACCTCAATAACTTCTGCAATCGAGCCCCAACAACCATATCGAGATTATTTCCACTCTATTTTGCTCTATCAACCAACGAAAATATCAAAACTGAACTTCTGCAAGAAGGTCCACAATGCTAAAAAAGCAATGCTGGCTATCGTGCCTCTTCCTGGTCGCCGACAGGTAGCCCCAGACCAAAACCACTAAAAAAATTACTTCTCTTGCCTACAGATCAAATGCTTAAAATGTATGTGACACATGTGATGCATGTAATAATATATCAATATGATTGACAATTGGCATTCCATAAGAATGACCAACACATATGAAACCATTGTCAGTTGTATTGTAGCCTCATGGGTATGAAGAATATGAAGACCAAACTACTTATGGGGTCTAATAGAATATACCAAAAGCATGATTAAAAATTACTTCTTTTTCTTCTGTAATGTTCTTTGAAAAAGAATATGTAAAAATAATATAAAATTATTTAGAAATTTTATAGTACAGCTCGGGCTAAATTACTTTTTAAGACATGTTTATACCATTTTGCGAGCGTGGAAGAGGTTTTTCTTTCACATTGTTGAGTCAAAATTATCTGAATATGTGTCATTTATAAGGTGAACAATGCATACATTTAAATCTTTGTAATATAAAAGTCGATCAACTTAAATGTAAGAATGAACATGCTCATAAAGATGATCATTAAGAGGATAGATACAAACTAACTTTTTTAACCTCAAATACAAGTAAACATATAGACATGAAAAAATTTGTAATTAAAAAACTCAATGGTCTCGGTATTGCAAAACAAAATAGATATTCTTCATATAGATACGGTCAGCAAACTTTAAATGTGTCAATTTGTTGCATACCCGACCAAAACCCATATCATTTTCATTGTTATTTGCCATTGACAATTCCAAAGGACATGGGCGTCGCCAAAATCTAACTTCAAATATTATATCCAACATTGCTTAGCACAACCATCTTGAGATAATAGATAAAGACTAACAAATTAAAATCTAATAGCTATTTGTCTCCACATTGTGTTTTCTATTTACCCAATATGATTGCACAATGCTTTATATTACATATGCCATTCATTGTGCATTTTTAACGTGTATAGAAGTTTGGTTGGACTTTAAAGATGTCAACTTTTCCTCTTTTGTCATATGGGATCGCATGATGATATTTTATCCAACAATATTAAAATAGTACTTAGACACGTTCCATGCCATTTATTTAGCAAGTAGATAAATAAGACATCTGTTAGGACATTTTCCTATTAGATTAAATACTTACATTTGTAGCTATTAATTTTCATTTGGGAGCTCGCCGATAGATAGTCTGCAATGTTCTAATAGTTAAACATGGTAGACAATGCAAATGTTTATGCCAGTCACTCCCTCGAACTTCCACCTGGAAACGGTTAGAGTTAAATCACTTCATATATCAATTCTAAGCGTGTATGCCCTTGAAACAAATGCAAATCCTCTAATCTCTATCAAATACATTTATCTGGGATGGAATGTGAGGTCTTGTGATACGCTTGCATTTGAGAGGACTTACAACATGTTCAAAAGGCCTTTATGACTGGGGCTTCCAGAATTAGCTTTTAGCCAACGGAGATCTGCCAGAAAATTGCAATGAAGAAAGGGTACGAGATGTATATAATGCAAGTACACAAACTCAAACTTAGAAGTTTTTCCTCTAATTGCATGCTAAACCATAGGATCCTTGTGGAATCCAGCAATAAAAAAAAAATGGAAGAAACCATAATATCATATAACATATGATTTGGATGGACAATATGGAGGTTTTTTTAGCCTCAAACATGCGAATACGTACAGGAGCAGAGTTTTTTTAGAATCATCTAGTAATGTATTCCACACAGAAAGTGGTTTTTGGATTTTAGATAAGTTGTATACGAAGTCGAAGCTTAAAACAAGACCTCTATATATGCTTTGTGGATTTCATTTCTACTTTTGATACAGTACCTAGAGAGCTTCTTTGGCAGCCATTGTCAGCATTAGGACTTCCACAAGATTTTTAAAATGCAGTTTATCGTCTTTGTGAAAGGGTCTTCACCAAGTTTCTAGCATTAGGGATACAAATCAAGAGCAATATTGGAGTATGCAGGAGTGCCCCCTACCTCAATACAAGCAAAATTGGACTTGTGGAGGGTGACTTAGTTGGCCTTATAAATCCCTTTGCCAGCAACTCTTTAACTCGATGCCTAACTTCCTCTCTAGAGGATTAAGACAGTAAGGAGCAGTGCCATTGGCTTGACCCATGGCTCAAGCACAATTTCATGCTCAACCCCACGAGGACTCTTTTGGGAGCGCGCCTTTAAATCGTTCTAAAAGATTGTAATTCTTGGTTAACACCCGATTCTAATTCAGTGTTTACGTCCATTGAATTACAAGATTTAACCATCAAATCTCACTTTCAGTTGGGCAGTCTATACCTGACTATGTGGTTGTTAAAAGTAGCATGTAGTATTAAAATTTGTCGATGTCTTTGCTTAATGGTAATGAACTTACATTAATGTTTCCACAGTGTCATTTCTTTCCTTCTGAGTCAACCTTCTCTCAAGCTCTTAGTTCCGAGACTTTCTCTTCGACATTGAAATCTTCCAAGTCCTCTTAGCCTCTTTGTGGTTTTACTTCTAGCATGATTACCCTTTGGTTGCAATTCCTATCCCTGATCCTTCTGTAATAGTACATGCTTCGCCTATGTCAGCTTCAGTTGTTCGTCTTCCTTGTGATGAGACCTCTTTACCTTCCTCTCATAGTATATCTTCGTGTATTTCTTCTTCTGTCCTTATGCTAGTTCCTCCCCTTCATACCATGCCACTTGTGAGAAATGTTCACATCACAACTTTGTTATGGCAAAGTGTAAACAGGGTACAAACACTTCTCAAGGAAATTGTTGAAGCAATCAAAGTAGAACTAGCCAGGGTTTATTTTGCCTAGATAACTTATATGACTAGTGGTGAAGATTCTATCTAGGTAAATTCACCTAGTAGAAACAACTAGGTTAGAAAATTATAACATGAGTTGAGATGCATTGAAGTGAACCGTGCAGCCCTTAATATACAGTATACAAAAACTTGTACATGCATACCCCACAAACGAGGATCGCTATGTACGGTCCAGATCTTGGAATAAAGGGCAAATATGCCCATCCGACAGCTCTTGCTGCCCTACGTAACCCCCGTGTGAATATGCACCCAAACCAAAGGGGGTTTAAGGGGGATTTTAATTTAAATGTGTCAAATGCAATGGTTTGTGTTAATAATATTAATGGTAGTTGTGTGTGTAAAAAAAATTTTGGCCCCTTCGGGGCCTTAAGAATGTTGTAGGGGTATACATATAGACGTTACCTAGAAATCCATAAATGCATGTAACAATTTTAGAAATGCTTCTGCATGTAATATTATGCATGTAATATCTGTGCATGGAGATTCCTTAGTGCATGTAATATTTTGCATATATAATATCTGTGCATGGAGATTCCTTAGTGCATATGAATCATAATAGAAAATGGTAATAGAGCTAATACTTTAATTGCTAATCACACCCAAAGAGATTGTTTCCAATCAGCACGCAAAAGTTCAACATGTAGCTTTTTCTGCACCATGGCAAAGTTGCTTGTTAATGCAACTACAAGGCATTCTCACATGTTTTGAAAAACATAAGATGCACCACTTCCCACTGTACATCGACTTTTGAACAATAGACAAATAGATTAATACAAAATGTCAACGGACCAGAAACAACAAAAGTGACTGAGTATATACTAGGAATTACCAATCTCTCTTGTACCAGTTCCATTTTCGGTCTTCTTTGTAACCATTGCACAAGTTTTGTAAAAGTTTGGACTTAGCTATCCGCAGAACTCTATGCTCCATCAGGCTGTCCAAGACATATGAAGAATGCAACTAGACACGATCCCTCAGTCGCTGATCTCCCGCGCCATAAAATTCATCCACTTTTTCACCATTCTGGTAGAAGCTGAATGTTGGAGTGCAGCGTATGTCCTTTGTTTCTTCTGGACATTCATCGATGTCAGCATTAATGAATGAAGTTGATGGATGGTCATTGCTAAGATTGCAAAATGTCGGAAGCATTTGTTTGCAGATATAACATCTATTCGTTCAAGCATGCATAAGCCAACATCAAAAGCAAAACCTCTAATCACAAAATTGAAAAGAAAGGTCATACCAACATGCTCCATAGCTCACTACGGCCTGCACAAGTTTCATCCTGTCACAAATTATTCCAACAACACAGAATTATAACAAACAATCTCTTCTCCAACCTGCCTTCCATCCTGAGGTATTAATTTGTTGTATACCAGATGTACAAAAAGCCACAAGGTAAAATATCAGAGGCCACATATGTTCTCCAAAAGACTTTAAGAAGTTGAGCTTTCTCATTTTTCCGTAATTTTTTACCTAGAAAAGACTGTTGTGCACTTACCGGTCGTTTTGAAGTCCGGTTTTGCTGGATAAGACTGCTAAGCTCAGAGTCATTGTTAGTAGTAACAAGATTTCCATTTGTTAATGGGCAGTGGCACTCCTGTGCCGTCTAATCCTCCTCTGCTGCAAGCGGATCTGAGTGTTCTGGCAGGGGGACAGAATCCGAAAGCCAGGGCAATATAGCTATGTCTAGACTTTGCAGTGAACACATCTGTGTCGAATCAAAAAATGAAAGGCTTGAAACTCACCACAGCAATCATAGAATTAAAAAAAGGGGCCCTGCGGAGAGCCAACAGAGCTATGCCTGATTCGGCATATCAAAAGCAGGTGTGCTCCATAGAATCCCTGTAAAAATCTGCTCTGCTTCTTCGGCTATGCATCCGGCTACACAAGTCAGAGAAAAGCCTTTCTTGGCCTTCTCGGTTCGTGCTTTAGTAAAGAGATTTGGTACAAAACCACAGAACCCTAAAATGCATTTGGTCGAGTCGTGCATGCTTCAAAAATTCATATGTGAACCATTGAAAGTTGGCACTAAAATCAAGGCCGGCGTATGCGCACTCTAGATGTACTGATTAGTACGTCTCATAGAATACCGTCATCAAATCATATAAAAACCTTAAGGAAAAAAGTATAAAAATACAAAAGAAACCCCCTGTTATTTTGCTACATATTCAAATTAAGAAAAGAAATGCTCCTTCGAATAGTTTGGAGCCAAGTTGAAACTTTGAAAAGAGTCGGCTCCAAATTACAAGGATAATAGAAGGCTCGGCGATTCTATAACCATCGGAACTGCCATTATATAAGTTAAGCTGTAAGCTATGTACATAAGTCGTGAATTGTGTGATCAGGCGAAGGTATGAAGATATGTAAATAAGCCTAAGTTAACCATTGCTACAATAAAATGGTTAATGTGGTATGAATATATGAATATTGGCATCATATCATTTATTTGAATGACTTAGAAACAGTCATATCTTTCTGCTTCACCAATGCTAAGTGATTAAAACTGAAGTATGTCCAATGTACCTTGATTATGAAAGTTATAGTTGTTGAATAAGTTGGTTAAAGGCTATATGTTATTGTATAGTTGTGCAAGTTTTTGATAAGATAAGGCTAGACATTAAAATATCTCATATTGACAGTAATTTTCTACACCACTTCTTCCTCATGTTGATTCATTTGCTCATACACGGCGCAAGGTAGAGATTGTTGAGCTTTCAGTTTTTGACATGATTGAGTGTTGATCAACACCAGATATGGTTCATCCCATTTCAGATTTATCAGATGTTGAGATGTCCCATTGTGCAATTGTGCATTTTGCTTTTAATGTTGCTAGTTCCCGTCAGCAGCTTAGGAGTATCATCAATCAGGATGATGGTTGAAAAATTGTCTCACTTAAGAAGGCAGCTTGACAGAAATGATCTCCGACAGTTTATATTGATGATTTAGAATAAGAGGCTTACTCTGGTCGTAGAAACTCGGAGACTACCAGGTACCTCTGCACAGAGGGACGATTTTTCTTCTGGGTTTTAAACATGTACCTCAGTCTCATCATGTACTTGTTTCCATGATTTAATAATGAATATATTTGTCATCCTTCAAAAAAGAAAAAAAATGATTTAATCATCACATCATTAGGCATGATGTACATCAAGAAAAAACTATCTTTATGCATGCAATTCTCAATTGCATTCTTTGTTTAAAATATAGACTTGAGAGACTCCTAAAAAGCATAATCTAAATGCCCTTAAATTATCTGAGGCAACTCCACGACTTAAACCTTGAAGATTTACATGGCTTGGAATTATCCCTTGGTCTTGACCAATTCTTGATCATCAGGAGTCTTTCTAGATCACCTAGCAAAGTCGAACATACAACTTTCCCATTGACTAATAGAATAGAATGGCATACCCTATTTCTTCATAAGAATCTGGACTACTAAGACGACTACTAAGCAGTTCCATGACTGTCAGAACTGCCATTATATAATCTAAGTTGTAAGCTATGTACATAAGTCGTGAGTTACAGAAGTCTGTGTGATCGGGCGAAGGTTAGATATGTAAATAAGTCTAAGTTAACCATTGCTACAGTAAAATGGTTAATGTGTTATGAATAGTGGCATCATATGCTTTATTGGAATGACTTAGAAATAGTCATATCTTTCTGCTTCACCAATGTTAAGTGATTAAAACTGAAGTATGTTCAATGTAAGGAATACCTTGATTATGAAAGTTATAGTTGTTTGAATAAGTTGGTTAAAGGCTATATATTATTGCATAGTTGTGCAAGTTTTTGATAAGATAAGGCTAGACATTAAAATATTTCATATTGACAATAATTTTCTACATTGGTATCAGAGTAGCAAATGTCTACCAGATTTGGTGCAGGGCTTTTGAGTGCAATTGAAGTTTTCAAAGGAGATTAGGCTTTCAAGTATGGAAAGAGAAAGTCAAACATGTATTGCAGGTTGAAGATCTTTGGGGTCTTATAGAATCTGCTGGTGATGAACACAGAAGAACTGTAATCAGGACTTCTGGTGTGGCTGAAGGAAGTTCCTCTGCAGAAAGTGAGAACACGGTTGGAGGACAAGTCAGAGAAATGAGTATGATCTCAAGAGAAGAAGAGAGTAGTGAAAGCAATGCAAAAATGAGAGAAGCACAAGGTATAATCATGAGCAAGGTGAGCTCCAGTATTGTTTTAAAAATAAGAGGGTCACATTCTAAGGAAATGTGGAACTATATGCTACTGACATAAGAAGACAAATCAATGTGCTTGAGAATGAGTTGAGAAGATTAAAACTAGTAGGCAAGAGCAATGTTAATGAATTTTTCCAAATATTTGATAACATAATTGCAGATTTGGAGGGTGCTGGTATTATGTATGCTCAGCAACAACAAGCCTTGGCTATATCTAGAGGTATGGAAAGTCTTGGGAGTATAGGCATATTCATTAGAACTATTGCAAAAACTAGAATTGAAGCTGAAGGGATGCTGAAGATGGAGATTGAACAGAGCAGGATTGGGGAAGATGAAGAAGCAAGTCAAATTCTAGTTATCAAAGAAAAAATCAAAGGGGAAAATTGCCAATGAGGTAAATTTGGGCCTTGTTTCAATTCTAATCAATATGGACATATTAAAGTAAATTGTCCTAATCTGACAAAATAAATAAGCTGCTATAACTGTGGTGGAAGATGGCATTATGCTTCTACTTGATCTACACCTAAAGAAGGGTCTAAAGGAAGGGGCAGAGGTGGTAGAGGCAATTCTACAGGCAGAGGTAGGGGAAGAGGAAGAACTAATGCTTTTGAAGCAAATATGGCTGAAGAAGTGAGCTTGGAAGATAGAAGAGGATGATGAGGTAAGAAATTCTAGAATATTTACTGCTTGCTCAGAAGAATAATGATGATTTTTTTAATTTTAGAGAGTAGAGCTGAAAAAACATAGCGTGCTCTTCATAAAATTTAAAGGAATGCAAGGGAAACAAAGGAGGGATTTTTCAAGTTGAGAAATGGGGAACTACAGCAAATAAAAGATGTAGGAATGTTAGAACTTTTTGATTTAGAAGGAAAAGCAGTAAATTTGCAAAATGTATTATATGTTCCAAGTTTAGTTCGAAATTTAATTTCAGTTTGTCAATTAGTTGACATGGGATTCAAAGTGGTGTTTGAGCAATTATATTATAAAGTTTTTGAAGGAAATAAATGGAAATTTTTGGGCAAATGAGTTAGAAATTTATTTGGAGTAAACTCTCATTGTTTGGGAAGTGTAAATGTGGCAACAATCCCAGATATTTTAACTTGGCATGAAAGACTTGGTCACACAAATGTCAAGAACATAGAATTGATGATAAAACAAGGGTTAATACAGTCCTCTGACAGAAAAATCATAAATCATATCTGCAAAGGATGTATGCTGGGGAAACAATACAGACTACCATTTGCAAGATCAAAGGAAAGAGCAAAAGGGATATTGAAACTCATGCACACAGATCTATGTGGCCCTTTAAACGTGACAGGGATTTCAGGAAAAAGGTATTTCATAACTTTCATTGATGATTACATCAGAAAAACAATGGCCTACTGTTTGAGGAGCAAAGACTTAGCATTTGAAGTCTTCAAGACATTTGCAGCTGAGATGGAGTGTACAACAACAGGCCAAAGAATCAAGTGTGTGAGATCAAACCGTGGAGGTGAGTATTTGTCTTCCAAATTCAAAAGATATTGTGTTGATAGGGGAATCAAAAGATAGTTTACTTGTAGTTATACGCCTCAGCAAAACGGGATAGCAGAAAGAAAAAATAAAAGTATATTGAATGTTGTTAGGGCTACGCTTAAACATGCAGGGTTGCCTAATTTCCTCTGGGAGGAAGCTGTAAAAATAACTATGATGATTCAAAATACTCTGCCAACCGATGTTCTGAAAGGAAAGAGTCCAGAAGAAATGTGGTCAAACAAAGTTTCAGATTTTGAAAAGTATAGGATGTTTGGCTGCCTGACATACACTCATGTTCCAGAAGAGAGAGATTTAAGCTTGATGACAAGTCAATCATAACCTATTTAGTTGGTTATGACGAGCACTCCAAGGAATACAAAGTCTATGAACCTGCAAACAGAAAATTTTGGATCAGTAGGAATGTCAAACTTGTTGAGAAAGAATTATATGAAGAAAGGGGAATGAAAGCAGAGGTTAAACAACAAGTTATAAAGAAAGAAAACTTGGAAGAAGATCGAAAGGAGGAAGCAAATATTGAGGATAGTGATGAGTCAAAAAGTGATCAAGAAGAAGGTGAAAATGATGATGTTGAATCAAATCACACTATGGAACAGCAGGATGCATTTGAAGAAGAAACGAGACCAATTACTCAAGCACTCAGACAAAGAAAAACAGAAGGGAAAAGGTAGTATATTTTAACGTCCACGGAGGCCAACTGGCCTATGAGACGGTTTTACAATACAACGGAAATTTTCCAAACACAAAAGAAAACCACAGAAACCCTGTACAATGTGTCTCTACCATTGGGATGAAAAAACCCCCCATGTGAGAGGAAAAACCCTTGTAGTAGGCGTTGAGAGGCCTTATCTGGGCGCTCAAATTCCCTGTGCTGTGAGGGACTCCCTGACGGTGGAGACTTGCAGAATGTAGGACGCAAGACGTGCCACCATTGGCAAAGCCAGCAGTTGATGAATTGCTATCTCAGAGCATCTGAGATCGGCATGAGCTGCTCGGATGTGTGCATATGCTGGGCATTCCTGTAGAGCATGGTGTTCATCTTCTACTATCTGCATGTGACAGCACTGGCATAATCTCTCATGCCGGGGGATTCCCTGCCCTCCATCCGTACCCCAGTGGCCTGTCTCAATTCTGAGATGGTGGGACCCTGTCCTTATTGCAACTATAGCTCTCCGTTTCTTGGTGGAGATGTGTGCCTTCAAATACTGGTGGGGGCCGTGTTCAAGCGACGGATTGACCTGTGTGTGGTAGTGCTCTGTTTTGGGCTTTACAAGAGTGGGCGCATCCCATAGAGAGGCAGCAAAGCGCTCATTCAAATGCAGCTCCTGCTCCGCGATATCCGACATATCCATAATGTGTTGATAGTCTATGGACCATCTTGCGAACCATCCCCATCCCCTACAATGCTCCTGCCACACTCTCTTCAGACGTTGTGGTCCTTGTGCCAATAACAGAGCCCGGGGAGGAAGACGTTGTGCATCCATTCTGTCAACCTTATGGAAATACGCAAGGTGCCTGCGCATAGCAGAATGCTGCAGGGGCCAAAAGCTAGTCTCATACAGCAAAATTGGTTAAGGCACCGTGTCCTTGACGCCTAGGCTGTATGTCGGGAAAGCCTTCTGTACCCTCTCTAGATTATCCCAAGTACTCTTGCTAACCGCTGGCCCCCAGACCTCTACCCATATAGCAATACTGGTTCCACGAGTGCTCGGAATAGGTGTGCTTTACGTGCCCAATCGCAGAGATCTATTCTGTAACATCTATTCTGCATTGCATACAGGGCTTTCCATCCCGCGCTGACCCTTCTTTCTACACAGTCATCCCATAGCATGTTAGCAGAGAAATCGATTCCCAGATACTTAAAGGTCCTTACAACTTCCATCCTTTGTCCTCTGTAATAGAAGTCTGGGATATCATGCTGCGCAGACAGGATCGGCAATAGCTTGGTTTTCTGCTGGTTGACTGTCATTCCTGCTATGTCATAGAATTGATTGAGAGAATCCCAATGTTCCTGCATACTCCTAGCTGTATGGGAAGCCCAGATCGTCTGCATAGAGCAACTGTTTTACTGTATATGCCTCTGGCAACTGCGGGCCACCACCTCCACGTTCTTGCATCCAGGTCTCCAACTTGTCAATATAGAGTCCAAAAAGCGTTGGAGATAACGGGCACCCCTGTTTAACACCTATGGTGCTATTCACCTGGTGGTCTGACCCCGGGGATACCACTTAGTGTATAAGGGACCTTCGTATACGCTTTTTTTTAAGGTCTAAAAAACCCCTTTCCGTATGAAATACATCACTAGAGATTGGTTTTTTTAAGGTCTAAAGAACCCCTTCCCGTACGTATCCGTACGCTTTAGGTTAAAAAAAAACCCTCATCGTCCACTCACATAGTATATACGGCCTACACTATGTGAATCCCCCGGGGGTCTGACGCAGGCAAAGTGGCATATATTCAGTCATAGAGCCGGTAGATGGCAATCTGTAAATCCTGTGGGACATGTAGCTCCTGCAAGCGTTGCCACAACAGGTCCCGAGGGACCACATCATATGCCGTCTTAAAATCCACGAAACAGCAATACAAGTCACGTCGTGCATTGCGGATAGCTTCCCCAAGGATTCTGAGAGTAAAAATATGATCACTCGTGGAGTGGGCAGGGCGGAAACCTGCCTGGCCAACTGCACGTACTCCAGTTTCCTCCGCCCATTGCGTTAACTTCTTCTCCAGCACACCTGCTAGAAGTTTTACGAGTAACGGGCTCACCATGATCATACGGTAGTTGGTGGAGTCATCCCTGCTTCCCGTCTTATGAATAGGGGTGACCTTGCTAACCATCCATTCCTGCAGGAGGCCCTCTCTGATGGCCTGATTGATTATCCCTGTCAAAGGCCTGAGCAAAGCTGGCCCACCCCATTTCAACAGCTCGGCCTGAAGTCCCTGCAAGTCCTTTGCTTTACCATTAGCAAGATGCCTAAGACCCTGGTGGATGTCTGCCTCTAAGAGCTGTAGTGTTTTTTCTAGTTGATCTGGCACGTCAGCAATTGCTCCTGGGGGGTCATACAACTCCTCCAACCGCTGTCTCCACTGGTCTGAGGTAATATTGCCAGGTGGTTGATGCCTCCTATACAGCACTCTACGCCAAAAGGCTTTTGGCTCAGTCATCAGTAGATCAAACATGCCTTGCTGATTTTCTGCAATGTAGCGATGCTTTTTGGATTTCAAGAATGCCTTATAGTCCCTAATGGCCTGTGGCCAGAGCTGTGGATCTAAGATGGTGCATAGAGAAGAAGCAAACTTAGATATAGAACATTATGGAAGAAAGAATAATGGAAGAAGTAACAGCTGCAACTTCATAGGGAAAATATGCCCGAAGCTTTAATGGTACTTGAAACAGGGGTGCCTGAAACATTTGAAGAAGCCATTAATAGCTTGGAAGAAGCCATGAATAGAGAGATGGAAGCATTTGATAGGACTTCAAACTATGAACTGGTGGATTTGCCAAAAGGGAAGAAGATCATAGAAAATAAATGGGTGTATAAACTAAAACTGAATGCAGATGGAAGTCCTAAGCATAAAGCAAGGTTAGTTGCACAAGAATTTAGAGTTACATCATATGGATGTGATAACTGCTATTTTGAATGCAGACTTGGAAGAGGAAAACTTCATGAAACAAGCTCCTGAATATGAAGTGGATGTAGGCAAAGTTTGGAAATTGAACAAGGTTGTTTATGGTTTGAAACAATCTCCTAAGCAGTGGTACAAATGCATTGATGGATATTTTAAGGGGCACGGTTTCTCAAAACTAAATTATGATGGAAATGTATGGAAATGATTATGGCATAATTGCCCTGTATGTGGATGACTGTGTGAGGGCAGCTAACTGTACAAGCATTCTAGACAAATACAAAGGCACCTTGAAGGACAAGTTAAAAATGACTGATTTAGGAGAACTAAAACAATTCTTAGTGATAGAAGTGACACGTGACAGAAGCAGGAAAAGAATCACTTTATCACAAGGAAAATATGTTAAGTCAGTGCTGAATAAATTCAATATGGCATATTGTAATTCAGTTAAGGCGTCTGTGGTACCAGGAATAAAGATCTCAAAGAGGACGTGTCCAACGATAAGAAAAGAGCAGGAAGAAATGCTAGAGATCTCTTACAGACAGTTGATAGGAAGTCCAATTTTCATTGCTAATAACATTAGGCCTAACATTGCTTTTATTGTTAATGTGTTAAGCAGGTATAATCATAATCCAAGAAAAGGATATTGACAAGCTGCAAAGAAAGTACTGAGATTCTTAAAGGAAACAATAAATGTAGGAGTAGTGTATGACACTGAAGACTTGAAGTTAAGAGCATATTGTGATGCGGACTGGTGTGGAGACTTGAATGAGAGAAAATCAACATCTGGATATTTATTAATGCTTGGTGGTGGACCAGTTAGCTGGAGAAGCAAGAAGCAATCCTCCATTGCACTATCCATAGCAGAAGCAGAATATGTTGCAACAATTCTTGCAGCAATGGAAATAGTGTGGACGAGAAGATATTTAGAAGAACTTGGAATCAATCAAACTGAAGGTACAAAGCTTTTCTGTGATAGTTTGAGTTGCATAGCTATGACTAAGAACCCTATTCTGCATAAAAGAACAAAGCATATAGAGATGGAGTTATATTTTATTAGAGATATGGTGACAAAGGAATACATACAAATGGAATATGTAAAGTCTGAAGAACAATTGGTAGACATTTTGACAAAAGGTCTTAGCAGCAGAAAGCTTAAGAAATTAGCAAAAAAACTGAACTGTAAAGAGATATAAAGTTACGATGAGAAAGGGGAATGTGAGAAATGTTCACATCGCGACTTTATTATGGCAAAGTGTAAACAGGGTACGGACACTTTTCAAGGGAATTGCTGAAGCAATCAAAATAGAATTAGCCAGGATTTATGACTTCACAGATATTTTGCCTAGATAACTTATATGACTAGTGGTGAAGATTCTATCTAGGTAAACTGACCTAGTAGAAAAAACTAGGTTAGAAAATTATAACCTAAGTTGAGATGCTGTTGAATAACCATTGAAGTGAACAGTGCAGCTATTTATGGTATTGATTATTCAAATTAAGAAAAGAAATGCTCGGTCGAATAGTTGGGAGCCAAGATGAAACTTTGAAGAGAGTCGGCTCCAAATTACAAGGATACTAGAAGGATCGGTGGTTCCATGACCGTCGGAACTGCCATTATATAATTAAGCTGTAAGCTATGTACATAAGTCGTGAGTTACAGAAGTCTGTGTGATCGGGCGAAGGTATGAAGATATGTAAATAAGACTAAGTTAACCATTGCTACAGTAAAATGGTTAATGTGGTATGAATAGTGGCATCATATGATTTATTTGACTGACTTAGAAACAGTCATATCTTTCTGCTTCACCAATGTTAAGTGATTAAAATTGAAGTATGTTCAATGTAAGGAACACCTTGATTATGAAAGTTATAGTTGTTGAATAAGTTGGTCAAAGGCTATATGTTATTGCATAGTTGTGCAAGTTTTTGATAAGATAAGGCTAGACATTAAAATATCTCATATTGACAATAATTTTCTACACCACTTCTTCCTCATGTTGATTCATTTGCTCATATACGGCGTAAGGTAGAGATTGTTGAGCTTTCAGTTTTTGACATGATTGTGTGTCGATCAACACCAGATATGGTTCATTCCATTTCAGATTTATCAGATGTTGAGATGTCCCATTGTGCAATTGTTCATTTTGTTTTTAATGTTGCTAGTTCTCGTCAGCAGCTTAGGAGTATCATCAATCAGGATGATGGTTGGAAAATTGTCTCACTTAAGAAGGCAGCTTGACAAAAACGATCTCCAACAGTTTATATTGATGATTTAGAATATGAGACTTACTCTGGTCGTAGAAAGTCGGAGACTACCAGGTACCTCCGCACAGAGGGACGATTTTTCCTCCGGGTTCTAAACATGTACCTCAATCTCATTATGTACTTGTTTTCATGATTTGATAATGAATATATTTGTCGTCCTTCAAAAAAAGAAAAAGAATGATCTAATCATCACATCATTAGGCATGATATACATCAAGAAAATACTATCTTTATGCATGCAATTCTCAATTGCATTCTTTGTCTAAAATATAGACTTGAGAGACTCCTAAAAAGCATAACCTAAGTGCCCTTAAATTACCCGAGGCAACTCCACGACTTAAACCTTGAAGATTTACATGACTTGGAATTATCCCTTGGTCTTGACCAATTCTTGATCATTGGGAGTCTTTCTAGATCACCTACCAAAGTCGAACATACAACTTTCCCATTGAATAGCATACCCTATTTCTTCATAAGAATTTGGACTACTAAGACGACCCCATCACTTAGCCAAAGTTCATATGGTTTCAATCTTCTTCACATGACCTTAGGTACGTAGGATTAGTTATAAGCAGTTTAAGATATTTCAATATCCTCCCTATCTTAGCCAAAATTTTGTATATTTTCAAAATATACTCAACAGAATTATATTTGCATCTATTGCATTATAACCTTAACTCAAACAACTATTTAAAAAAATGAGATGTAACTGAAAGTATACCCTTGAACTAATTCGGCATACTAACATCCAAAATTTTACATATAACTGGCAACTTTAGAATTACTTGCACATAACGAGAAATAAAAGGTTTTGCTTTACTTGCGCCTACAAGTAATAAAAAGGTTTTGCTTTACTTGCGTCTACAAGTAATAAAAAGGTTTTGCTTAAGTAGCAAAGTCAAAGTTGCTATCAGTTTTCCTTTCTTTAGAACTTCCTCATAGTTTCTAATCAAGACCCTGAGGCAAATTGATTACTTAAAAATGTCAGGACAATTCCATACATTATGTCCTCTCTTTCTACAACTTAAATAAAGTGTATCTAATAACTATGTATTAACCTCGTTAATACCATCCGTTACCTTTGAGCAATCCAAAACTTTCTGTCCTTGTTCAGAACTGGATTTGTGCCCATTAAAACTACTCGAGTTGTTTTTTTTATCTTTTAGGCTCGACCTCCTGCTTGTTTGACAACATATACAAGCATAGAATACTGGTGTTTTCCAAATCTTTTGGATGCAGTCTCTTAAGCTTCATTTCAAGTGCAATGTTATTTAAGCTATGCATAAAATAGAAAACCTGACTTTCATCATTTAAAAGTTGAACATTTGCAAATAGCTTCCAAAGCTCTTGCTCAAATATCCTCAATATTCCAGTTTGTTATGCAACTGACGATAAATCATGAGTTCTTTCAACTAGTCAAAACCTCCTTGCAATGGGACTTGTGAAGAAATACCCTTGGTATTTTTCTCCATTACTTTAGCAAATAAGCTGCATTGCTTAATTACTAGTTTATGACCATACCATCTTCACCTGAGGATGTGCTAAGTTTTCAGCCAGGTCATGTATTTTTATTATGTGTTTTTGCCACATAATAATTGTCATAAAACTGTAGCATTAGGAATAACTTTGTTATCCTTTGGTCCCTCGTTCCTCTGAAGCCAAAGGATCCATCCAGCAAAATCAAAGCTGCAGTATCATTAGCTTGAAATGTGGTTATGAAAGATGCCATGTAAATAGGCAAATGCCTTTCGTAGTTTATTAGGTTATAGTTAACCTTTTTAACAGCATGCTCAACCAATATTTTATTCTTCTAATTTTACAAGCAGCATTGGATCAATGAAGTTCATTGCTTCTTGCAGACTACTTAAAGGACTGAGAAAACATTCCCTTACACGTTTGATTCTATACGACTAATACATAAATTAAAACGAGTGAAGGCCTTCATCCAAAAAATTAATGTGGCTACATGTAGTGGAAACGGAAATATACGTAACCCCACAGACTCCAATCTATGGAGCCGCATTTGGCTAGAACGGTTTAAGGCCTCCTTGCAATCCCCATGTTAAATCCTGACATCACTGCAGTCCATGACATCAAATTATCCATTAAAATCCTCCTAAATATTATGTGGGTATCAGCTTACATGTCAACTAGAGTGATTTCAACGAAGACGTGTGTACCTATATCCACTTCCATCAAGTTTGCGTGAATACACTTTCCCCATTGTAAAGCTACATATAGATAACTAACATAACTTGGTTTTGCTTGAAACCTCCTTGTTGCATTTTCCTAAACAATGAAAGAGCCTCCTTTGCATTGACCATATTCTGAATAATATGAGATGATTGCATTCCATAAAGCAACATCTGTGTAACTAATTTATGAAATAAACATAATCCCCGTGTAACTAATCTGAGATTTATGAAATAAACATAATTCCGCGTAACTAATTTATGAAATAATCAATGAGTTGCATTGATGCTAGCATTAAAGATATTAGCCTTAGCAAAGTTGACACAAAACCAATTGATGGAACCAACAATATTCAGCTAGAGGAAATCAAACAAAGACTTTGAAAGAGCTAATGTCACAAATAAAAGCAAGGTAGGCTATATTTTCACAAATCTATTCTGCTACAGATATGCTCAGAGTCCTTAAACCATGGAAGATATCTACCTGGAGCTTTGGATGCTGTGTTTGGCTATGAACAATCTGCAAAATATTGCCATGAATGCATATAACTCAAATACAATTAAGAAAATGTCCTTTAAATCATGGCAGATATCCATTTTGAGCTTCAAATGAAAGGTTTAGCCATAAACTATCAAGAAAAAAATATTGTAAGTAAGCATAAACACAAACCCTAATGGACACCAAATCTATGTAGAAGGCCATCAGAAGATCTACCTGCGGATTGAGAGAATCTACCTTGCATCGAGGGTAACCTCCATAAATATTCAATTCTATATTGTGAGGGCAAGAGGAAGAAATGGTGTGGAAAGCAGAGCTTGCTTTGTTGGATATAGTAAGCATGGAACTCTGAATACGGTGGAATTCATGATGGATTTCTTGTTCACTCACATTCAAAGCAATATGCCCTATTCTTGCTTATAGGAACTCCTAGATTCAGCAGTGTTAATTGCTTCCTCAAGAAATGCTCCTTCAATCAAAGCTTTGCAATATCTTCTAAGGTCCTTGATGCTATTTGAGGCCATCAAAGGATGGTGAGGAACCCATGATGTCCTCAGAGACTATATAAGATGAAAATAACACCATGCGAGAGTAACCGAGAAGGATGGATGGAAGAGGGCCACCACTATGTTTTTTAGCCTACCAAGTTGAAAAAACAAATCCAGTGGGAAATGAAAAAGAATAATGTCAATTTGGTTGTATTGAATTTTATGCCATAGTTTGAAGCAAGATCGGGCAAGTCGAAGGCATTCGAAGATGTATCAGGTATAGTCGAAGGAGTTTTCTTAGAATTTCTAATTTTTAGAGTCATTGGATTATAAATTACAAGATCTAAGAGAATTTTTGATGATGTGGCAAGCACGTGGACAGCCTAAAATTGCAGCAATTGTTATATGGGGGATTAGGCAAGCCTAAAAAATAGCCAAACCATTTTTTGTTATAACAAGTATAGTATCTCTTATAAATATACAATTGTATAAGCACCCCCCTTGTATCCAGTGTTCTAGTATTTTGAGGTGGCGCTGTCTGGGCCATCCAGATCTGAGATCGACGGCTCGAATTGAACCACACTTAAGCTCCCCCCTTATTCAGTGGTCCAGTATTTGAGATGTCATTGTCTGGGCCATCCAGATCTGCGATCGACGGTTGAGACAATGCCACGTCGATCCACCCCAAGCAGCCCCCTTGCACCATGTCTCTAAGCCGTCGGATGAAAAGGGAAGGAGAAATCCTAGCCCTTGAATTTTGTTAGGAAGGTGCAAGGAAGGTGCCAGATTTGGTGTAGCAAATTCTAATCGTTAGATCAAAAGGTGAGAATGAATCCTACCCATTAAGTTTTTATATTAAATTGCTTTTTTTTTAAGAGATGAGGTGGCACTCTCATTAGTAAAATATGAGGTGGCAAAGAAAGACATGAATGGACTTTCCAAGAAGCTTCTTCTTTTTAATCACCTTCAAATACACGTAACTTGCGGCAGAGGGGTAGGATGAAGGTGAAGCTCACACCTTTAGATTCTTCTCGTCGAGGGCTTTCCAATGAGTGGTGCTTTGGTACCATTCCATTGCAGTCGGAGCCCACTTGATCGAATTCTAAGAATCTTCTTAATATCTTAGGATTTTACGAAATCTATGATTTAAGGGAATCTAGGGGAATCTTCATGGGATCTTTAGGAATCTAGAGGAATCTCAATAGAATCCGTCTCAAGAGGATCTTTGGAAATTTAGGGAAATCTTTACAGGATCTCAGAGAATCTAGGAGAATCTACATAGAATCTTGCAAGATCTATGGGATTCTTGAGAGAATCTTTGGGAATCTAGGGGAATCCTCATAAGATCTCAGGAAGCTAAGAGAATCTATATAGATTCTTGAGGACTCTAGAGGAATCTTGGAATAGTTTTGGAAATTTAGGGAATCTCAAGAGAACCTTAGAGACTAGGGGAATCTCAAGAGGATCTACGGGAATCAAGAGAATCTCATAGAATATTTGAGAATCTAGGGAAATCTTGATAGCATCTTAGAGAATCTAGGAGAATCTACATAGAATCTTGAGGAATCTATGTGAATCTTGAGAGAATATTTCAGAATGTAGGGGCTTCCTGATGGAATTTTGAAGAATCTAGGGGAAGCTTGAGATCTTCATAAAATCATAAGATCTAAGGGGATTTAAAGGAATATTCATAAAATCTTTAGAAATCTAGGGGAATCTTGATGAAATCTTTGAAAACCTAGAGGAATCTTCATAGAATCTAAGGGAATCCAAGAGAATCTACATAGAATCATGGGGAATCTAGGTGAATCTTGGGGCAATCTTTAGGAATCTAGAGGGATCTTGAGAGGATCTAAGGAAATCAAAGGAAATCTTCATAGAATATTTGAGAATCTAGGGTAATTTTCTTAGGATCGTACAGAATCTAGGAGAATCTTGGAGAATTTATGCAAATATTGAGAGAATCTTTGAGAATCTAGAGGAATCTTAGTAGAATCTTTGAGATTCTAGGGGAATCTTGATGGAATCTAGAATAATCTATGGGAATCTTTGTAGAATGTAAAGGAATCTTTATTAAATCTTTAGTAATCGAGGGAAATCTTGATGAAATCTTGGAGAACCTTAAGGAATCTTTCATAGAATCCAAGGGAACTAAAGAGAATCTACATAGAATCATGGGAAACCTAGGTGAATCTTGAGACAATCTTTGGGAATCTAGGGGAATCTCAAGGGAACCTTAGAGAATCTATGGGAATCTCATGAAAATCTTTGAGAATCCTTTTATAAATCCAAGGGAATCTTTATAAAATCTTGAGAATATAAGGAAATCTAGGAGAACTGCTTTTTGTGAGGTAATCGAGAGCAAGGTGAAGAATTAGAAGTGGACTATAAAAAAGGTAGTAACAAAAGTTTGATGAAGCCGCGCCTAAGATGAACTTGTACTGCATTACGTAATTTGAACTGCAGATTAGGCTCAGCCTTCACACTGCACTCTGGAGTTGACACAAGAAGATGAGAGAAAATTCTAGAGTGAGGAGAACATGCAAGGTTTGTGATAATTGCAATGATGATGATGGACAAATATATATCGATATAATATCCTCTATATGAGGATACATTCGATATAAAAAATGGAAAATTTGGCCTAATGATTTGTGCTGGATGCTACTATAGTTGGCTCCTTTAGTGTTGGGTTTGTAAGCATTTCACAAACCTTTCTTGCCTTTCGCTACCGGGCTTATTTTGCTTCTATTCTTTGTTTGCCCTTATATAGGGCAAAGATATGGTCTGAGGCTAAGAATCCTTCCTACCATTTCTGTGGTAAGTCGAAAGCAGACCTTGAATCAACTAGAAATCTTCTTGGTTGAAGGTTCTCGCATGTTAAGCTTTTTAAGATTTGTGATGCGCTCTCATCAAGAATGGCTTCATTATAAAAGCTTCTAAAAATTTCTCCCTGCTACATTTTGCTTTAGTAAATACCAGACTTGTATTATGATACTTAGTAGTAAAACTTATAGTGTTTTCTACACCTTTGATCTGCATATGAGTTCTTTCGTCAATTTAAAATGTCAACCTTAGATGAGGTAAATTGAAATAATCTTCTCAATCCAATGGCTCATACTAAAGTTGTAAGAGGATGCAACGAGGAGGTAGATTTAAAAATGCACTACATTAGCAACACTCTGAAGACGCCATGATAAAATGGTATGCAAATCCAAGTTCAAGTTTCTATGTACCCAAATTTTTGGGCCAAATAATCATTATGGAATAGAACTTCCAAATAATCAAATGATAAATATAAGAAATATAAGATAAGAAAGTTTTATGATTATGGAGACCACAAGCAGCCATGGACTATAAGAACATGGGCACTAAGCCCACAACAAAACTAAAAAAAAAGGAGAGAGAGAAAAATTCGTAATGAAATTATCCCCCTCCCTCCCTCCCTCCCTCCCCGGCTTGGCCGAATGAAGAAGAAGATATACACATAATACCAAGGATCATGGCCACCCATCCTTTAATGATGGCCATATACCACTCTTCAATAAATCGCTATGGAATATAAGAAGTCTAACAACTTGATTGATGGCATGGATTACATAGACTCGCTTTTATGCTTACTATGTTTTTCTATAAGAGGTATCTATGTGAAGTACATGTTCTTATAGAAATGTTCATAGCCAACATTGTGAAAGGATGTCACCAGGATATGGAAAGCATAATCAACAAATGCATCTTGCAACTGCTCGTAAATAACTCAAATGTATGTCACAAGTATTTTCTTTAATATCAAAAATGTCTACACATGATGGGAGAAGGCTATTTTAGACAACTTTGCCACCTTCTCAGTTTTAGTGGCTAGTACATTGGGTTAGCAATTAAGAGACCTTGTGTTCAAGTCTTTGGGGACTGGCTTCATGGACGCCAATGGCATGATGTAAAAATAAATATTATTTATCTATCTATTTGTTCGTCCATAATGACCTTTTTATAATCGATGAATTGAATTGAATTGAATTGGTTTGGTTTTTAATGTCCCTGAGACCGGCTGGCCCATGGGAGTCTAATTGGTCTATTGATCTAGAGATGGCCATTTAGATGGAAAACATTTTATCAGCCCTGGCTATTCTAGAACATTCAGAACCTACTACAAATATTCTCGAACTTCCTAAAAGGATTCCCTTGATTCAGAAAGTGCCCTCATATATGTGATATATATCCCAACAATATACTATATAAAAAAACATATATATTATACTACCACGCCATTAGTACATTGAATTTGCACGGGCATGTACATGATGCTTGTAAAGGGTTATGTTTCATGACTATTAGAACCTATTATATTGCATATATTATATAACATGTAGAATACAATCTTACATTGCCAATGAGTAAATACCCTCAGATGAACCTATATGGTCGATTAGACCCTAACCCTAAAAAGCATGGGGATTAAAGAAGAAGGAACCTCAAACAATTATCTTTTGGACTCAACTAAGAAGCATGCATTGCGTTAATGCCCTACGTATTTGGCCCCCACAACAATGGGAGTCAGATTAAGTATCATTTTGATTTGATCATCTCAACAACATGGACATATTCAAAGGAATGGAGTCATCCAAGGATCCAAATAGTGGACAATTTTATCAGTCAATGCATGCTTCCCTCGATGGGTACTAAGCCAAGCTATAATTTACCCCAAATCTAAGAATCTTAGCCATTGACGAATGAATCTAACTATGTATGAAGTAGTTAGATTAGATCCCTACCTGCTATTTCAGCCATTATGATGATATTGGATTGCTCAGGTGCACCTCTTCGTAATGAGAAGGGGATCGAGACCTGTAGCTCGGCGCGCAGATGCTCCTAGTATTATACCTCATTAATTCCTAAATACTAATTATGGACTGCGGCATAGAGTCCGCCTCGCTATGTGGGTGGCTGGACTTGGATCGGTCAGATAAGGAAGGCTTGTCCAACCCAGACTTGACCTCTTTGGTGTAAAGTCATCGGGTCGCTGTAAAGCCGTGTGGCTCCATGTGGAGTTTTATGGCCTCGACACATCCTAGTGGTGCGCTGCTCCAGCTGGGGTTGTTTCAAGCAAAATGTCATGGGTAACCGTGGTTCTCTAGTCGCTTGTAGTTGATATGTACCTTCTGTGAGGAGATTAGTTTCCTCCCCGTCTCATTGGGCCGTGGGAGGTGCAACCCCCGAGTAGTTCCCCTGCATAAACCCCCAAAGCAGGGTCAAGTCCCAACATTTTTTAGTCTATCCGCAGTACGATATGGTAAGGATGAGTGGACTACCTAACAACCATGTTCCTTTACTCACCAACCATGCCATGAATTTATCAGAATGATCTCTAAAGACCTAAGCCGCTAGTCCATCTCAATGGTGTGCATGAGCCCTGGTAGAATATGATGTGGTCTAGATGGCACATCCCACCCTTTGAGGTCGTTTATGTTGTTTGGATGTGATATGTGCTTGCGTTTATGCACTTCTGTACTAGGTTAGTCCAAGGAGGATGAATGACACGCTTATTTTCCTTTCACATCAGCTTCTTGCTCAACATCAAGAGTCCGGACACGATAGACTAATTTCATGTTGGCTTCGCTGAGGATAGAGGGAATCCCTCCGCCCATATACCTACTTCTGCATCGTGATATGAGCAGAAGTATCATAATAAAGAGTCAGAGCAATGATCTTGTGGACCAAGATCGAAAGCATTGATCATCTCCTAGTAGTGACTAACTAACTCAAAACATTTGGGCCTTGGGAGTTAAAAATCCTATGCAAATCTCTAATATTGGGCAGCTTGTTTTTCCATGATTAGAGTCTCAGAGTTAGCTAGATAATGGTAATTAGTTAGTGTACTTAAAAGAACTAGTAGAATTTCTATACAAGATTTTTTCAAGAAAATTAAATTGACCACTCATACCATGTGCATGACCTATTAAAAATAATTCCAACTATCTTTCTAGCACCATTTAGATTGGTAATTCATTTTGAACCTTCCGTGCACGCAAAATTTAGATCCTATAAAGAAGTCCAACTTGAACGAGTATTTAAACCAAGGAAACATCTTAAAACTTTAAGAATGATCAACAAGCATGCCCCATTCTAGTAAGATTATTCTCACCATGCATGGCCCCTTTTGAATAATTCCAATTGCCCTCTTAATGATGCCGCAATGCTTGAAGGAACATAATGTTTAGCCACCAAACACAGGTGTTAGGTAACATGATTTTCCCATAGCAAACCCTAAAAATGCCAAATTTTGGGAGACAAAGATTTGAGATTCTTGGGTTCACTGTGACATTCACTCAACACATCTATGGAGAATTTGTCATCGAAGCACACCGGGACACTTTAGGGGTGGCGCATTATCCCATGTCCATGTCTATGGATGCTGGGGTAATACAAAGTCCATGGAGGCTAGGGTTTCCGATGGTTGACTTGTGAAAGGGGAGACACTAAGGTGAAGTACTGACGAACCAACCTTAAGCCGTAGAAAGCATCTTCTCACCAAAGAGAAGCCACCCAAAATGAACTTTGATATCATAACTAAATAATTGTGTAGGCTTACAAGCCCCACAAGATAAAGGAGGTTTTGGAGCTTTACATATTTTCAAGAAGACATTCCAAATGACGCAATAATTGATCATCACCACCTATGGCTTTACTTTCAATCTGAAACTTTGAAGGACAATATGCAAAACATCGTTTATTCTGGAGGAGTGTTTTAGGCAATGGAGAGTATTAATTTTCACTATTAATAATTGGGGTCATGGATGAACAAAAGAAAGGAAGGTAAGGATAAATTTGCAGTCTCCAACACTCCAGCAAAAAGAGACATTTGAAGCATTGCTAAGTCCTGCAACATTTTGAATGTGGAGGAGATGCAACATAAACACATAGGTTATATGACCAACAATTTAGTGTAGTTGAAGACTTGAAAAGAATAAATGGAAGATAGAATACAAAACTAAGGAAAAAAAGGAAATTTTTTTAGTAAAATACAAATAAAATCCAAGGCTGTAAATGGTCGTTTTAGATAATGATGATTGTTCTATTAATTATACACCATCTAGGGGACTTTTGTACTGCAACTTACAAATCAAGGTGCATGTCTCAATTTTTAACATCACCGCCGGAGAAGTCTTTTGTTTCTGCCAAGAAAAGGGCAAGTACTCCAGAGCGTTAAGAACTGCAGAGGCCTGGTGAGTTCCAGACTACCCATTAGTTACTTGTAAATGGCTCAGTCTGCATGGTTATTATTTATGCATTTTGTATTCATTTCACAGCCTTGTCTCATTCGAAATAGTATTCAAACATGCCTGTGTTCCCGGATTCCAGACATGCTGGTTCCGAAGAAGCTGCCATGCCGGACTTTAGCAAGACATTGCCCTGCGCATCTATTCCTGCTCAAACAAACAGGTGGATTTTATTCTCCATTTTACATGTTTTTGGCCTCCTGTTATGATGTTCTGTTCTATCACCCTTCTGATTCAAATCAGAACTTCCAGTATTATACTCATTTCTGAAAATGCACCACTTTTGCAAGTGGTTCAGTGCATCCAGTCTTGGATGCTGTAAGGCTCTCTTCTGTTTGCACGTATGTAGAATTGATATATATATATATCAAACCTAGAGGATTGAGTATACCTTAAAGCAGCGGTTCACATGCCTATTGCTTAAATTTATTTTAATCCATGTGAAGGGTGATCATTATTTCCATGGGAACTATTTTCGTGTTTTCTTGAATGCCATCCCATCCTTATCATCCTTTTAAAACTAGTATAATAACCTTTGAAAAGGATATATTTGTTGCAGTAGAGGTATCTTTATCACATGCTTGGCTAGAATAAAAACCTGTGCAAATGCCTATCGAATAGGTATATGCGTTGCACTTTACAAAGCATAGTGACTTGTGGCTCCTAGCATGCAGTGCACGGTACGTTTGATCCCTTTGATTGTCCTATGCCGGGCCAAAATTCTTAAGCATTTCGTGCCAACGTACTTGTTCGTTGCTCCACTTTAATCCAAATAACTCTAAAATGATGATTCCATGTTTTGTATTATGTTCTTGCCCACCTATTTGGTAAAACAACAAGTTTATCAGCTTACATCTATATTTTATGTATTGCCTTGAGACCACGGTATATGATACAAGTGACATGATAGCTCAGTGCACCAGCAAACAAAATCTTTGCTGCAAGCTTATTTTATTAGTTTAACTCAAGCAAAGTCTAGGGATCCAAACCTGCACCTATTTGAAGAGGTATCCTTTATATATTCTGCCATTGATATTTCTTGTGTAGGCCCACTCGACCATTTAGAGAGTGGGAATTTTGACTCTTCCATTTTATTATGCAGACTGCCTTGTGGAACTTCGCCTAACTTAATGCCTATGTGATGACAAGTTTGGTCAAATAGTGGCATAACGCATTACAGAAGGATTCGTTGTTGTTAGGTACTGGATATGTCTATATACCATTATGATGACCGCCATTATCTTGATTTAGCAATTGTTGTTCACTTTTATCTTCTGTGTTTGTTTTGATGGACAAAAGAAGGTACAACAATCTGGCTTTCTTGACTCTTTTATGTCATAATATTGCAGAGCTGAAGTTTTAACAGCCATGTAAGACAGCTATTACAGCAAATGCACAGGGAATAAGCCAGGAACACCAGGATGCTTACCTCTTGTCTAGGACTTCAAACCTGGCATATATGACCTGGAATACGCCACGGTGTGCCAAGCAAGGATGACGTTCAGTACCGCTACAAGTGGCATGTAAATTTGATGCCAAGTATCAAAAGAATCCAAAGCAGTGCTGAATTTATGACTTTTAAACTCACTTGCTTAATCACGAATTATCTCTGTTTTAACCTTGTCTAAATATGTTTCTTAGTAAATCTAGAAGCCTTGCAACCCAGACACCGAAGTTCTACAAGTAAAAATAGCTAAGTGAGGACAAATATCTAGTTATCAACTTGTCTTAGTTCATTCTCCTGAACTACTATGGTTGGCCATTTTACATATACATACCCATACAATTAAGTACCTGCAATGTCCACTGTGCACCTGAAACCTATTTGGTACTGTTTGAAATACTTGGGGATTTTGTTAATGAGTAATTAAGAAATAGCATAGCATGAGGATGCCTCTATAAGAAACTTAGATAGATCAGAGTTGAGGCTAAATGTTGTGGAATTTCTATGTAGAGTTTATTCTGGCTTTCTAGCATATGCCAAAAATTCAAGCTTTTAGTGGTATACTTAGAATCATTAATATGCTATTAAATGAGGAGGATATCAATGTTCTAGTGTTCCCGCTCTTACCTTGGTACTGTGGAAGATAGTGTTTGCTATTCCTACTATTTGTTTATCAAGTATTATAGCAAGCTTGTGTGAAAGATGTGGACAATGGTATCATAAACCACGTATCATTGAAACTGCTATTTTTGTTGTAAAATTGTTTACTTCTGCTTAATTTTTGGTTTTTGGGCTGCTTAGAGCATCGCCATTTAAACAAAGGCATCAAACATTACAATGCCTTCTTGCATGTTGTTAAAAACTCCCCTTGCATACTTTCAAAATTAAGACCTATTTGCAAATTTGAAAACAAAGTTTTATAAATACCTATTTGGCAACAATAGCCTACATCAATTGGGCAAATTTGAAATGGTTTTTTCCTTTGTTCAAAGTAAGGAACTAGAGCATTAGAATCAGAACCAAAAGAAAAGTACAATTATTGAAGGTAGCACCAATAAAAGAATGCCCACTTGTAGTCAATAAATCAAAATTAGACAACAAAAATTTGAAACTAAATGTAAATAAAACAATCAAGAATAAACTTACTAACATTCTTTAATGCTCTATTTGAGAGAAATATTTCTCAAGATGTCAATTTACTTGTGAAAATTATCAAACATCTCCTAATCAATTAACCCTTATATTCATGAATCTTTTCAAATTCGCACCTCAAGCATTGATTTGATGTCCTTGCTTCATCATATACTGCATAGTAAATTAAGATATCACAGAATTCATTTAATAATACTACTCCACCACCTTATTGCAGATTTCAACGCCAAGGAATGCACCCATTTCTTTTATCCACTTAAAATACTCTTCTCACCAAATCTATCTTTTGTCGAACTAAGACTCAAATAACAAAATGTAGTGTAAAAATTAAAAGCAAATAAAACTTGAAAGAAATAAAATGAATTTACTCCTCAAGTTTATAGTTTGAAATTGGCCGCAGTAAAATGAAGGTTTGAAAAGATTCCTGAGGAAGATGCCGATGTACCGCTTATATATAAGCGTAAAGTCTTCCTCTAAGCTCCAAATGGCGTGTCTAAAGTGGCTTGGATCATACCTTGTCAGCATATATTCCCCATGTTTTGCTAGTCCTCTCATTATACATGACATACTCTAATTCTACCATCGATCTAAGCATCAAGCTTCAATATCCTTGATTTCATACAACTCGCCGGCTCCCCTAATGGCAAAGCTAGAGCACAACATCTCGTGACACCCTATGTAAGTCTCAATCTTTATAATCCAAGTCTCTAAAAACCTTTACAAATTATATAGGGAATGGCTTGGCGCTTCTTTGCTTTATTCCTATATCAGCCTTCCTAGAGTACGTTCCCATGTCGCGAAATCTAATGCGTAGCTTAGCTCACAAACAAGGAATCTCTTAAGATATTAAATCCTTATACTCTTACTCCCCAAATACAAATGCATCTTCGACCTCGCTCTCTTGGCGCATAATCCTCCCATCAGCTTTAATAAGCAAATTCAAACTGCAAGAACAAATAATTAAATAAATACAAACAAAAAACTAAATAAATATTTACCCTCCGCCGCAAGCAGAAATACACATAATGGTGCACTCACCGTGATACAAACAGAGTTCATCCCCCCATACCAGCCTCCATCACCGACACAGGCTCCTCTGACACATCACCGCAACTACCTCGAGTTCCGGGGAAGAGTGAAGGTGTTATTTGATTCCTGCCTTCCTCGGCTTACCTAGCTGCGAAGCGAAACATACATGTTAGCACATAATATCATCACACATCCACCAATTTAAGGGTGGTCCATCATCATCCGTGACAATCTAGGATCAAGACAATACATAGAGGGAAATCCTACCCAAGGCCTCGACTGGCGGATGGACTGACGGCCAATATCCCGCGAGTTCACAGTGCATGTAATTCATGGCAATGGATTTGGCTGGCATAAGAACATGGCTTAGGGTTGTCCACACCATCCACCCTCCCGCACACTTTGCAAGTAGGTCAGTGCGTTGGGACTCCTCGACCAGAGTCTCGCCGGATGCATAGCCAAGGGGCTATATCCTCGGGTTGCATCTCCCCGGGCCTGGGGCAGGTAGGGACTTCTCCCTCCGTGAGATTCACATGCTGGACTCAAGGTGACTAGAGGGCCATCAGCTCGTGATTCAATTTGAATCACCGGAAGGTCATATCCACCACCTCACGAAAGTGTCGAGCCCATGCCTGCCCACACACGCTAAAGGGCAAGCCATTAAGGCTTTACACACCCAGAGGACTGCTCAAGAGTCAGACACGTAACCTCCTTATAGCTGGGCCTCGCCCCTTCACCCACAAATCCAGGTGGGGCTCTTGTGCACGTGCCGTGATCTATAGTGTGCTAGAGAGGCTAATCTAGAGCATCCACTACTAGGCTGGAGGTCTCTTACCCCTCTTCCCAATACAAGGAGTTCATAGAGATACAACATCCATATACATTCCAAAGAAGTCAACTAAATTGAACTAGGATGTAATCTATATCATAGAGTTAGGTTCTTTTTAGTTAGAGTCCGTGTCTAGAGATCTAAAGAGTTAGCTATGGCAATTTAATAGGCTAAACCTATCGATTCAATGACTAGAAGAGGGCTTAGCTATTAAATTGACGAAATAATTGATCCTTTTGGCCGCTCCCTCCTGCTCAACCTGCAACCATCCCCGCTTAAACCGCTCAATCAAGGGAAACTACTGGGCACTCGCCGCATGTGAGTCCGGGATACGGATTTGACCCTTGGGGCAGCTTTTCAAAACAGCTCTAAAACCCTAGGAACGTAAAATTAGCAAGTTAGGGTTTTCCTCCCTAAATAGACAAGGGTTATTAGGGTTTCCACTATCCCCTTAGGCATGTGGGATAACTGGAAATGGGCCCACTTGTCTTTAATGGCTAGGGTGGCAAAATAAAAGTCTATTGATGGAAAGGTGTGCACTTTTAATAAATGTGCATTGGAAAATGTGTACATAATTGTTGCACATACTCTTATAATGCTAGTTCCCCTAGGGGCTATCTACCACTACACGTCAAGTATACACGCCGGGCCGGGTGAGCAGGCACGCTGCGGATTTAGTAGTACAAGATAATGCCTTGGGACCGTGATAATCGGTGGCCGAACGCCACATTCTCCCTCTACCTTGAATGATACCGCCCTCGTAAGGCAGCGATCGCGGGTCTCCCCCACCTTGGAATCTCCCCTAACTGCGAATCAACCCGATGCATCCACTATACTACTATAATACATACACATTTATTAAGATTACCCTAAGGTAATATTTTGAAAGCATTATTACGCCGTTAACTTTATGAAATAATATCCTATCAATTGCACATCATTAAAACAAGCTACTTCCAATAATTCACTTATCACAACAAATATTTTAATATTCTCAGAGTATACAATTAACGCTCGAGGTATTTCCTCATTCCTTGCAACACATTCCACACAAAATTTGTGGGCAAGTTGGTAAGTTCTCAGAGTTTTCCCACCTCCCACCTGAGCCTATTGGCCCTCGTTGTGCCTAATAATTAATGCTAGGCAAATTTTCATTTTAATTACTAATAAAATTTTGGTTAGCGGCGACCTCACCCCACCTATCTACATGAATGCATGGTTAATCTCCCCGGGCGTAGGAAGAGGATGCTTCTTCCATCGGTGGGCCCAGGAGACAGCCTCTCTATCATGCCTACATGCCGCCCATGCCTCAAGCACCCTTTAGTTGCCCACCTTTAGTACACACCTTTAGTCCTTCCCGCATATGGACGGGAAGGATAGGGTCCCTTCCCCGTGAGGCATACTGACTAGAGGTGCTTCCTATCAATGCATTCCCGGTGATGACCTCCTTTCTTCGAGGTCATCTACTCGCGGGATGTATAGACTTTTCTAATCTACCTTCCACTCGAAAGTAGCCGGAAACGCCGGGTCATGCCTACATTGACATTACTACACTACTCTATAGAGATCACCGTAGTGGTCTCATCATCGATAATAACGCATGCAACCCATACCTAGCATAAGGTTGCATGCGATTAATCTTAACTAAACAAGAATTAATCTACAATAAATCGACATACCTGTTTTATTTTTTCTGGAGATCTTTGCCGTCCTTCCATTGCTCCATAAACCGGGTAATGGCTTAGATCCTTCTAAGTACCCACGTCAAGGTTTTCTTCCACTTCCGCAAGTGTTTCCACTTGACCAAATATTGAGAAACCCGGATCTCCTTTGTTTCTTTGAAGTTTTATCAAGAATCAATTCGAACTATTTCCAGCCTGCTCTCCGCCATTTCCAAATAACGTTGAGTGTCCAAGACTTCGCCTGGATTTGGAGTATGCTTCTTCAATAAACTTACATGGAAGACGTTATGAATCTTTGTGTGTGTCGGCAATTCTAACTTGTAGGATTGATTACCTACTCTCTTTGACTATTCCGAGCGTCCAGCTTCCACCTTTGGAGCAAGTGCTTCATAATTTCCAATGCAGCTTTGCCCGCTTCACCTGATCTTGAGCCACACATCTCGGCCAATTTGAATTCTCTAACCTGCTCGATGCTTGCTCACGATGCTCTTTTGACTTACTCCTTTGCCAAGGGAGAGATGACCTCAACTTCTTCCACGAAGTTGCCGTACGTCGCCAACATTTGCTGCGAAACTTCCACTTTGACACTGGATTGTGCCAAGTGTCCGGTGGGTTAGTACTGATAAATGTAATTAATCATAAAATCTAATTTACATTTGGGATGATTCCCCGCTGGTGCTATTATAGGTAAACTCCACCAAGTGAATAAATTCTTCCCACATGCTCGCTTATTCCAGACATAGTTTCGTAGCATATCTTCTAAAATCTCGTTGGTCCTATTCGCTTGCCCATCCGCTCAGGATGATAGGCTGTGCTCGCGGATAGCTTCGCTTAACTGCCGCGAAAGAGGTCTTGCCAAAAGGCGCCAAAGGAACTTCAATCTCCTTCGGTTTGAGATGATTTCCCTTTGGCATGCCATGGAGCTCAAGATTTCTTTTTGGTGAAGAGCCACAGATTCATAGCCGTGATATTCTGCGGGTCCCCAAGTAAGGCAACGGTAAATGTGCCATCTTTTGACAACTTATCGACCACTCACTACCGTGGCATCTTTCCTCTTACCTGCCTTTGAAGCCCCTGCTATGAAGTCCATGTCGATGATTCTCCCACTTAGCGCTTAAGTAATCAGCTTAATGGTTCCAAGGCTCCTGAATTCGAAGCTGCTCTCGCTGTCATATAGCTGTATTAATTCTTTTGATGTAGCGAACACCCTCGCTTCTTCATCCCCTCGCCAATAATAGCCGCCGCCAAGACTTTTGAAATATGTCTTCATAAATCCCGCATGGCCTATTGACTGTTGTGCGGTCGTGGAGGATCAACTTCTTACACCGGCGACTCGTACGCATAACTTGTTCTTTGTGGATATAAGAGATTATCTTCCTTCTAAAATTTTTGAAGGTTTCTTCCTCTCAGATTCGCTCTGCTTCCCTCGATAAGCTTGCCCATATCTCCTTGAAGTCTGCATCCGCTGGCAAGGATTCCTCAATCTTTCCAAAGCCGGAGAGCGAGAAATTGCATTGCAATGCACTCTAGCGTCGGGATGCCTTGAAAAAGCGCATCTGCTACCACATTGCTTCTTGTAGACTATATCAAAGTCATACTTTCTCGAGGAACTCCATCCATCTTCTCTCAGTGTTAAGGTGTGTGTGGTTGCATGAATACATACCGAGGCTCGATGATCAGATCCAAACCGAACTTCCTTCCCAAGAGATAATGCCTCCAGATTCTTAATGCCCCGACAATCGCAAAGCAATTCTGATCATGGGCCTGCAGCTGCTTCGCGCTGCTCATCTTCCCCGAATCATATGCTACTTTCACTTCCTTCTTGCATGAGCACCGCACTCGCGGGCTATCTTATTTGGCGCTCTGCCGCCATCAATCCTATCTTTCTCGATCGCAGGGTTAGGACAGGGCGCTTGTTAAAGCTTCCCTTCAACAATTCAAACTCTCGCTTGGGCTTTCTTGTGCCAATGATCTGCCCGCCTTTCACCTTTTCTCACAAATCTGTTAGCGGTCATTTATCTTGGCAAAGTTCTTCACGAATCCCATGTAGTACCCCATAGACCAAGGAAACTTCTGACCCTCATGCACATTCTTCGTGCCTAATCAATGACGGGGTTTCAATCTTAAGTGTGATCCGCCAAATCCCTTCCTCGCCGAGATCACATGACCCGTATCTCCACTCCTTTCCGCTAAGGCGGCGGCACTTCACAACTTAGCGCATAAATCGGTGCCTCTAACTTCTCCAAAGACTCTCCCGCGTTGTACGGTTCTCAAGGGATCCGCTTATATACCAAAAATGTCATCGAAGAATACTATGACAGCGTGTCTTAAGAACTCCCCTCAAGATGTCGCTCATGAGCCTCTATGAATGTGGCTCGGCGTCATAAGCCAAAGGCATTATAGTAAACTCATAGTGCCCATACCGTCCTCAAAGCCGCTGGTGGACGCCTTCTTCCTTGATTCTCGATCTGGTGATACCCCTCGACCTTAGGTCGCATTTTGGAGAAGACTTTTGCTCCTTGGAGCTGACCATCAAGTCGCCCCGACCTAGGAGCGTACTTATCTTTTGATGGTGTATGAAAACTAACCTGGGCCACATCCTCAAGCTACCATCCTTCTTCTTTACAAAAGAATGGGCGCCTCCAAATCAAGTAGACGCTAGGTCTAATAAAAACCTAGGCTCTGTTAAATTCCTGAATTACTTTTTTAGCTCCATACCTCGCCAAGGCCATCCCGTATGGGCTTTACTCATGGTTTCATTCTCGGGTTCGAAAGTGCTATCTCACACTCGACTCCCTATAAGGAGGAAGCCGCTTTGATCCATCGGAAAAATGTCGTGGAACTCAGTGGATCAACTTAGCTACCGCTAAAGGCAACTTTGGCTTCGAAGCCCTTATCTTGGCTATCTCTTCCTATCCTACTTGATCTCTCAAGCTTGGCGATATAAGCTACCTGCTCACTTTTATGGACTTGAATAATCAAGTACTAGACATGCAATCGCATAATGGGAACAACTTCTTTTACCTGTGATCTCTATGATTCTGCTATTAAGTGCTTTGAGGGTCACCTTCGCCTCTACAATCAATGAGGGTCTTCCTCATGGGCCAAGGTACTCCATCCCAATGATTAAGCCATACTTCCCAATATTCATCACTTCGCCTTATCCTGATGCGTTGACTCGCACCAATGTCGAATTAATCCTTTTGCCCGCTGTGTATGCCTTTACCCCCCGCTTAGCACACCACTAGTCTTGGCTTTGACTTCAATGGTTTGAGCTTCAACATCCGACCATTCTTGGGGATGCAGTGGCTGCTCCTAATCTATCAGATCAGAAATGACTTGGCTTTGGCCTTCCCTTTACCGTGGATATTACTTGATACCGATTTTTCGCTTGTTCTGTATCTATAGCAAAATGTGACACTCACCTCAATGTAGTCAAAGGGATGGTCATTGCCGCCGCTCTACCTGAGTGTCCCAATCTCCCGCCTCGCTTAGTGCCGCGACCTGGCGACGAGGGGGCAATTACCGTTCTATGACCCGGGTTGAAACACACCTGAAGTGTAGCTGCTTTTGATGCATTCTCCTTGGGCATTGCTTGCAAAAAGGACCGCGACCGCTTTGAATAGTTTTGACCTGGCCTTGCTTATCCTTGAAGGACACCGCTTCTTCTCCCCTCGGCCAAGCTCGATTGCCACCTCATATATGGGGCTCTAGCTGGGCCGGGCTGCTCTAGGGCCATAACTTCCCATCCCTTGCCTTGTCCTGATAGTGTCGCGCCGCTTTTGCCCACCTGCTCGAGGTCCAGCCCCCCGAGGCTTATTGTTTTGGATTCTCGTCAGCCATCGACTTGGGGTTTATTGCTCTTACAAGTTTCCGATCTCATCGCTCAGCCCCTTCAATATAACTTCCATCAAGATGCTTCTCACTCAACTTGGGCACATACAGCCTTAGCCCCCATAAATTCCCCCGAGTATCAAGACTCCATTCTCTCTTATGTTGCCCCTCAAGCCGCGTTCCTGGCAAAACTGCTGCATCATGTTCATTTATGCTCTCTTTGGGACATAGTGGCGCTTTGAAGGCTTTGGCAAACTTCCTCAACTTACAAGCATCCTCAAGCCATGGGCTCCTGGCATAGTCTCTTCCACCATATTCGCTGCCCTTTCTCCAGGTTGGCCGCTGCCACCCTACCTTGTCTTTATCCTTCATGTCAGAGGCATTGCCATACTCTCATTTCCTCATGGGGCTCCCCCGCCAAACTCTTGATTACTGATTCAACTAAATGTTTCCCCAAGGAATGGGTTTTACGATAGGGAGAATGTATGAATCAAGATTTTGGCAGAGTGGGTGACACCAGCTGGAGAGAATCAATTGATCACTAGTGATGTTGGAGTAAAACAAGGTTGTACACTCTCCCACTTTATTCGATTATATATTGGACCTCGGGGCCTGGAGGGTTTTCTCAAGGATCCGTGATGCCGCCTCCTACCTTCCATGAGTTAATAATTCTTCTTATATGCCCCATGATTTGCTTCTCAGTTTCCTCACATACAAAGGAGGGATTTGCAAAACAACTAGACACACTAGGGAATTTCGCCTCGCTTGGTTTGGCGTGTTAACTTAGATAAGACTAAGGTCTTAAGTTTTGGGGTGAAACCTGGCCGCCTTCGCTCTCCTATCGAGAGAATTTGCGCAAATCCAACCTACCATACAAATACTTGGGACATGAGATATTTTTCGCTGCAAACCTTGGACCTAAAGGTGTTGACATTAGACATGCAAACAGCCTTTGAAGGCGCTTCCTCTATGTTTGTAAACATTTTCTCACATGCACACATCACTTCCCATCGCCTCCTCCGAAAAAAGTTGTTTGAGACTCTTGTAACACTCGCCATTTTATATGCTAGCGAGGTTTGGGGGCCTTCACTATGTAGGTCTAAAATGGTCGAACTTGAATCTATCCGTAAGACTTGGCCGCGACATGACCTTAAAGGTGAAGAGAGTGTTTCCCTTATGTAAGTGATGCTATATGATAGCGCTCATATCCGCTGGAAATTCAGTCCATGAGCAATGTCTTGAGATATTTGGATCAAAAGAAGAGAGTAAATGATGAATCTCTCTATATGCTTGACTCTTTAAATGCAAATTGAAATTAGAGGGCCGATGGCAAAAAGCTAAGCAGGCTAAGGATTTAACAAATGGTTTAACCATTGAACTTGGCCATCTCCCCATAATTTAGATGAGTTTAAGGTAATGCGGCCTTCTCGATGCATTACCATGACTTATCCAACAAAAAAAGAAGCTGCAATATTACATTAGAGACTTTAACCCTAAAACACACTCATGATATACAACCATATCCTGCGGCCTACATAGCATGTTCCCTCGGCAAATACAATGTATGCTGATGATCTCCCACCGCCTAATGATCGAGAAAGGTAGATGGATGAAGCTGGAAGAAGATCGCGACGCAGGGTCCAGAAGGAAGGGTAGAGTCCGGCATCACGCTTATCTACCTATGTCATAGGCATGATGCTCTCCGTACAAATATTCTATGATACCCTCGAATTTACCCATGGACGAAGTTGTTCCAACATCATCCCCGCACTTCCTTATTTGGGTTGTTTCTTCTGAACTCTTTTGCATGACACAAGAGATAAAGAAGTATAATTAGCCTACAACAACTTTTTCTTTTTTTTTTTTTCTTTTATCTCACAACTTTTGTGACATATTATGCATGTTTGTCCCATAGCCTACGGGCTTTATTTGACGCGCATAGACTTTATTATTATTATTTATTAAGTAATCATTCATGAGATGCTGGCAACCACTTCTGCTTGAAACCAAAGCTGCACGCTATCAAAAAGTTGGTTTGATTGACAACTCATTTATTGTTGTGGTGGTCTAACCATAGTTTTGGTTTCTAATGTTTCGCTTTGGTGGTTCTTTCGTAGTTTTTCACTCCGAATTGAGATACAATCGCACCCTAATATCCACATTTAAAGAATGTGCTCATGAGCACCTCCCTTTTCACAACCTTTGCCTCGGCCTCGTCATGGTTTTGGAATGGGTGGCTAATGGTTATAAACTACCTTGGTTAAATGGTCCTCCCTTCTTTCCTAGTTTCAACTCAACTAAACCTCATCACACACGCTTGATTTTGTGCTCAAGGCTTTCAACTTGTTTCATCTCGATGTCAATCCATATCACATCCTCGTATATTCATATACTCTCCCCTTTTAGTGTGCTCCCCAAGGCCTATAATAAATTCCGCTGATTCTGACCTTCAAGCTTCTAACTCTTTCCTATTACAAAACCACTTACGTATAAAAATTAGGAAGTGCTCTTCTATTTTATGTTTAGGATTTGCTCTTCGCCATTGATTTACACTCTGCTATCATCATGTTATTCACCCTGACTTTGGACTTTCCTAGGTTTTTAAATTTGAAGGCCGCTTTTATATATTATTCACATCACTCCCAACAAATTGTTAAGTGGTTTACCAACCTCATGTGTTAATTGGTTCAAGATGGCTTATTTTGGAGTTTCATCGATGTCAGCTTTGTATTGATGATTTTTTTTTGCGCTTGTGCTGCTAAATTTTATCATTCTCGTGCTCAGATTTTGCATGGACTGAGTGATGCGTGCTTCTTTGTTTTAGCTCTTTATAAATGTCAACCCCCAACTATCCCCGTGAGGCTAAGTTCTTGACTCTTTGTCTTGGGCCATGTCCACATGTTTTCTCTATTGCTTCTTCCTAAAAAGAGAACTTTAATGCTTTTAGACTCTAAATTGTTGTCTTGCTCAAGGTCTGGCAAGGCCTCGTAGCTTGGCCTCTTTCATGGGCATGCAAGCTGGACTCTTTTCCACTTGATGTTTGACCCACTGGGTTGCTCTCCTTTCATTTGTTAAATTTGTTCGATACCTTGAACTTTCATGCTTACCTTTGGGAACACACATCGCGACCTTATAAATCTTTTATGTTATGATGCTTGTAGTTTTGGTTCGTGTGGTTAAGACGATGCTAGTTCCTCGCCCAATTTTTGCAATTTCTTTCCACTTTTGGTAAACGTAACATCCTCTACAATTCGCCAATCCTTCAAGCTTTTACTTTTCTTAGCCAGTACATGAGCCCCCCTTTGAGCTCTTCTTTTCTCAAGATATAGCCTTTGAGACTCTTCTACGCTTTCTTACCATCCTCACCAAAGGCGTTCTTCTATTATGGAGCTTACATTTTCTCTCAGCCGCGATCTATATCTTGTGTCTACATTATCGAATTCTCAAGCCCGCTTTGGACCCTTAGAGACTTAAAACCAATGGGGTTGATTACCCTGGCTCAAATTAAGGCATTTTGATGACTATAGTCTTCTGTGATGGCTACTTTTTGCATCATTGATGTAGCCTGAGGTCCTCGATATTGACTACTTTTGCTAATCTTCCAATCATCAACTTCCCTAACTTTTAATTACACGCACCCTATCCCCCCATTGGCCTTCACCTCCTGTAAAATGCCTTTCGCCTTGTTCTGGTTTCAATGATTATTGCTTTCCTCCCTACACTGGTACCTAAGACTTTGAGTTTGCCTTATTTATGGTACAATATAATTTTAGTCATTTTTTCATTGAGAATCAGTCTGCGGTGGCCTATCTTGCATACTCTATTAACTCTAAGTCTGGGAAGATTTCTTTTTGTATGCTTGGTTGTATATGTTACTTTGGTTATAGCCTCAAGATTCTTTTGTTCTCAAACTTTTCATGGTTATATTATAAAGCACAATTTACAAATTCAATCTTTTAAAATAAAGACACCATCAATAACTGCTTGGACATGGAAGACTATAAAGAGGCTAAGATTAGAAACGTAATTTCGCCCTTATGTAATATGTCACACAAAAGTTCAACACATAAATGACGAAGTTCTTAGAATGCAAAGATGCATGAACACTTACTGCATCACAATATGAATGATCTCATGTCACCTAAAACTAAGAGTTTCAGCCAATGTTAATTGAATCTGTTCCGTACAATGGGTTTTAGATGGCTTCTTAGATTTGTCTATTCTTCCTGGTTTTCTGCATTGGGTATGGGTTCCAATGGAGGCACCAATAAAAACCCAAAAGAGTAGCGAAAGTGTAAATTTATATAGAATCTTTTCTTCATAGGCACTTTGGTCTTTTTCACAATTGAAAAGTAAAGCACACTTGTGGTCGCAGTTTATCAAGCAGTTATATAGAAAAATGGTAACTGAAAAGGAATATAGATTGTGCCACAAAAGCTAACAGAAAACAAAATTGCATTAAACAATATGGAGGTTTATCCATGAAGCCCCATAAAAAGCAATACTACTAGGATCACTCTCCGGGCGAATAAGGGTCAAATCACATAAATCTTTCATAGGCCAAAAAGATAGGTCTTTTGAGGGGAGGGAAGCTCATTTAAGAAAGCATGCAGATACTATGTGCAATTTCAAGCTATCTACATAAAACCGTAAGAATTGCTTATGCATCACCTATTATAAAATGACTGTATTCAAGGAAGGAGATCAGAATCGCTGATGAAACATCTTTGTTGATAAGCTTGTCACATTATTTCTATGTCTATGCTTATTCTCCTTGACACCTAACTTTACTACATATTATTGTTCTTAGAAAGCACAATTAGTATTTGCAACTTCTATTTCTTAGAAGTATTTCTACCACCAAACAAGTTTCTACAAACAAGATCATCTTTAGCAACATGTGGTATGTTAACTACATCTTTATCCGGGTCAATGTGCTCCTTTCTCACTCTGGGAATATTGCTGGCTTCTAGATTTTTCCTTTTAATTTCGTTAGATTATTGCCTCATGTACCTATTCCATGCATGGGCATGCCCCCGGTTTAAATGCTTCTCTGATAATGGAGCTCATTTCGTAAAAGCTTTATACCACTATTAAACCTACCCTCGCAAATTTTCTTTGAAAAATAAGGTTGAGATGCTAAGGTTTGTTCCTTTAAAATTATGTTCTAAATGTGATCCGTGGTTTTGCGTACCAAAAGAATTCGTCCTTGTCAGCCAAATCAAATAAACTTGCATCATATATAAAGAGAGAGGTTCTTCTTGTAGCCACTTATTTCCAATTTTATGATGGAAGTTAGATGATTCTCAGAGTGCCTAATGCTTTGGGGTGGCATTTAAAGATGCTCAAGTAAGACACTATAATGTCAGTGGAATATATTTTTATAGACAAATACATTGGGTCATACAGCTTAAAGTGGAGCTTGTAATTATATGTTGCGCTACCCCAAGTCATTAAGTAGAGTAATTTTGATATTAGTGTTTAATATTAGAAAGCAAGGCAATATAAACCTTGTAAATGGTCATATAATCAGTCGGGCTAATGCATAGTTCATCAAGATCTTATATCAATGCAATACGTACATATTATCTAGTCTTCTTTCTCGCAATCCACTCTCGAAAAGACATTAGGCCTCTTTGATGTTCTTCTTGTACAGAGATATCTTCTTATTTTTCGATATGTCCAAATCCAAAGCCCTCCTTTCCACATAATCATCGAAGCATATTTCTTGACCTCAAGTTTTTCTCTCAAGGCTATGTCCACAAGTGAGTAATAAGTTTGTGAATTCTATATGGTATCTATCTCGAAGCCTCTTTTCAAAACCGCTCGTGGTAATCTTTCCACTGGGGTGGAACCGGATCCAACTTGTACCTCTCGAATATATTGGCTCAGCCCCGCATGGCCTCCTCTTATGCTTTGTGTGTGAGTCTGTAATCTCCTATCCCATGCCACCAGCCTCCACCTCCACAACTAGCCCATGCCTTCTTTCAAACGCTTCCTCCAATCCGCCCTCTTCCTTCCGCTCCACCCACAACAATCCTCATACACATACAACACCATTTGCTTCTTTATTAACAGAATGAAAGCCCCTTTCACAGCCCGATTGTCAACTCCGGGGACCGCCTGAATGTGTGGGCTGTTGGGCCTCCACTTTGGCTGCAGGACCATGCCTTGCCTTCTTTGTCTCTTTGGCTTCCCTGTATGCTAATTGTCGAGAATTGACCTCAGCCACAACACTTGCTACTCCACCCCATTCCCCTAAAATCTTTCAATCGTCCTGCAGTTCTCCTCGGGTTGGCAAAATCCTCATGTGCTTCTCGTAACTCGGACTAGGGCTGCACCTATCATTTGACCCACTATCTCGAGCTAGAGACCGCCGCTTGACATCTCCTCGCCGGAGTGATTAGCCCCACTCGCCATACCATTGTTTCCTCGCTTCAAGCCGTAGTTGCTTTCCCCAATTTTTCCTTTTGAGTGTAATGAGCGCCCACGCGGTCACTTGAAAATTGGTTTGGGCATAGGCAATGCATTTGCCTTGGTTTCCTTCATGGGCTACATTAACCAATATCTATTAACCTTGAAATCACAAGGTGGAATCTTTGAAATCAATAAATAAACTAGTGACAGTAGTCTCGCATTGCTGTGCATTTGCTGCGACCGTAGTGAGTTTTTCTTTCTTTTTCTTTTGCAGTGACGCCGTGGATAAAGGATCTTCTTTAATGGCTCCTCGATGAGCTCTTGCACATGAGCATTCTATATATTAGTTGGTGAAGGTGATGGTAGCGCTTGTGTCGCCATATTTTAGTGCTTATGGATATGTAACTTTATTATCGTAGAATTTACTACTTGAGCAATTTCTTTTGGCAATACGTAACTGAACGAAGTAATAT